>JAEHOE010000087.1:0-582271 GCA_016858145.1 Edaphochlamys debaryana
GGGCGGCAGCTGGGTTGGGAGGGCTAGGATTTGTTTGGGCAGGAGAGACCCCCCCCTGGGAGGCGAGCAAACGAGCGAGTCGGCGACGATGTAGTACGGTGCGGAACTGCGGATATTGTCAGTGTGAGGAAGTGGCTAGCGGGGTAAGCGGGAAGGGGCAAGCACACGAGGGCAGCCAGCGTACTGGCTGGCCTGGCGCTGTCACTGCCAAGTGGGCCGAAGTCTTCGCCTTGCGAGGGCACGGGCGGCAGTTGGGGGTAGACGACATCAAGGAATCGTAGCGCTTGGTTGGGGGGCGTAGGGCGTCGTCGCGAACTACGCAGACCTGTGGGCGGCCTACCTTGTCGTCGTGAAGGAGGTGTGGGGCTCTGCATAGCTTGAAAGGCGAGAGGGTCACGCTGCTGGAGCTGCGTCACGGAGGCGAACATACTGTAACTGTCGGGGGTGAGCCCTGCTGAGCGAAGTGCCGGGACGCAACCGCTCAAGGCCTTCACACAGAGACTCAGGGCCCCACGCCCAATTGGAGGCTCGAGTCCAGCGCCGCGCTTCTCCTCCTGGCCCTGAGGCCAGACAGCAACCCGTTCCACCCACCAACCGTTCCGCCCCTTCATAGGACACACCGAATGCTCCTCGCTTCGCGTCCGTCCTTTCGTCCCACCCCTCAGCCCCACCCCTCTAGTATACGTCCGCCTTCATGTCCACAACGGAGACTCATGGGCATGCACGGGCCACAGGCAGCCCGCGAGTGACGGGATACTGATGTATAGAACTTCCTGCCTTGTTGAAGAGCGGCCCCTCCTGCTCACCCAGCCTGTGGTACTCGTCGCGTTGTCGCCGGTGCTCAGCCTGCACGGCCAGCTGGCTTGCCTCCGCCTGCGGGGTGCACGGGTTGGGCATGTGGAGGCTTGCTCTGTCGAACAGGCGCCCTCAGACTGTGCAGGCGCCCCTGCGAGACGGAGCGCTGCGCAGCGCTGGACTTGGCGCCGGCTGCCTCAAGCGGCCCCCGCAAGCCCCCCGGCCAGATCCCGGGTTGGCACTTCAGCCGCTGAGGGCACGCGCCATCGCGCACCTTCTTGTACTGGTCTAGCAAATCCTGTGCTTGGTCCATCTCCTGAGTAGTCAGCGGCTGGAAGCGCCCAAGCTCAGAGCCCAGTCCGGGCCTGCGGGGAACAAGTTCACCTCCGTAGGCTGGGGGCAAGCGGGTAAGGTGTCGCGCCCAGGAGCGCCTGACCCAGCCTTCGCTTCCGCACCTTATGGCGTCCGCCTCGGCTAGAAATCGTGTCCATCGCAGCCAGTCCATCGCGGAACGCACAAGCTGGAGGATTCCGCGATGGCTGTGCAGGCTGGCGAGCTTTGCGCCTTCAGCAGCTACTGACTTGTCCCAAGCCCGTTATAGAAGCCGATGATCATCGCCGTCGTCGTCGACTGGGCCAGGTGCGTCTACAAGAATTCAGCTGTCGCGGGCAGACTTTGATTTCCTGCCCGCGAGCTCTTCAGGCGACAATCTACCCTCTAAGTGGGCGTTTATTTAAAGCTCTTGTTGTGCGCGCAAATTTGCTTCTATAGGGCTTGAGCTGGCGCAGTGGATGGGTGGGATGTGTCGAGGGTTGGACGTGCCGCGTTCTCCGCGTGTGTGGCGGCGATAGGCAAGCTAGTTAGGCGTGTGAGTGGGTGCGCGGCTGTCTGTCCCGGCAATGGCAGGGCAGGGCTTACTTCCTAATAGAGAAAGCGATAATCTGTCAAGCCCGCTGACGGCGTAGCGGAAAAGCACCAGTCCGCCGCGGTCCAGCTCTCCGCATTCAGCCACGCACCAGTATAAAATGCCTGCATCCAGTGACGGCCCACCACCGCAACCAAGCACTTTCTCCCCACAATCGCTACCCGGACCCTCTACCGCGGCACCCAGCGCGCGCAGCAGAACGATGGGGGTACTCAAGCAGAACAGCAGTCGGGCGCGCAACAAGCAGGGCGCGCTCATTACCTGGGAGGATGTCTCGTTCACCGTCATGGACCGCGCGACCGGCACCCAGAAGACGATTGTTTCCAACATGTGGGGAATGGCGCAGCCCGGGCGGCTGCTGGCCATCATGGGGCCGTCGGGGCCGGCAAGAGCACGCTGGTACGTCTCAAGCGCGCACGCACCTACCACGCCCGCGCCCCTGCAGCCGCCCGCTTCCCGCACAGCGCTCCTTGCCAAACTTGTCCTGCACGGTGTAACGCCACGCGAGGAATACACTTACTAGTAACGTGTCGCCCAAGCTCCATCCCGCGTGCAAGTAACCACCACCTGCCACCCAGCCCCGCTGCCTCACACCTCCTTGCACCCGCCTGCGCTGCCCCCATCCCCGCCCCGCCCCCAGCTGGACGTGCTTGCATGCAACATGGAGGCTTCGGGCCGCGGGTCCACCCTCGAGGGCCGCATCACGGTGGACGGCCAGCCCCGCAGTGTACGGCAGTTCCGGAGGATCTCCTCGTACGTACAGCAGAAGGACGTGCTGCTGTCCAGCGCAACGGTACGTGTACGACAACGCGCGCACGGCTGCGCGCACACCCCTGCGCAGCGACGTCCCCTGGCCTCGTCGCTACGCTTGGCTTCCCACACTTTCCCTCACACACGGCCGGATACCACACCTCTTGATCCCTGCTGCCCCCCCCCCCCCAGGTCCGCGAGGTGATCCTCACGTCCGCCCTGCTGCGGCTGCCCCGGTCCCTGCCCTCCGAGGCCAAGCGGGCCCTGGTGGACTCCACCCTCAAGGAGCTGGTGGGGGGGGAGGGGAGGGGGAGGGGAGGGGAGGGGAGGGGAGGGGCTGGGTTCAGCAGTGGTGACGGTCAGGGGTCTGATGATGAGGCCATGGGGGGTCGGGGGTGGGAGTAGCCCTCCTACCAGGAGTGGCGAAGGTCCTGTAAGCCCGGTTGCGTCCTAAACTCTGACTCCTCTGCCCCAGGACCTGACTGGCTGCGCCGACACGCTGATCGGCGATGAGACGATTGGTCTCAAGGGCATCAGCGGGGGGCAGAAGCGGAGGGTCAGCGTGGGCGTGGAGCTGGTCAAGGTGGGGCTTGGGAGGGGGATGGGGTGGGAGGGGTTGACGGGGGAGGGGTGGGATGCGCGTGTGTTTCGACACGCGTGGGCGTGGCGCTGGTCAAGGTGGGGGCGTGGAGGGGTGGCGAAATAAGGGCGAGGATGGACAGCGAGAGGTTGATGCTCCCCCTGGTCCCTGGTCACGTGCGTGCCCTCGGTGCGTTTGCAAACCAATGGCCACCACCCACGCCGCCCAAACCCTCCCCCCGCCCCCCACCACCCACGCCGCCCAAACCCTCCCCCCGCCCCCCACCACCCACGCCGCCCAAACCCTCCCCCCTAGGACCCCCGTGTGCTGTTTCTGGACGAGCCCAGCTCAGGCCTGGACTCGGAGATGGTGGGGAGGGCGAGGGGCGTCTGTTGATTTCCGGACTTGATAAGACTCCTGGGGATAACAGCGAAGAGAAGGCCGTGCCCTTTCCTCCAGCCCCAAACCTTCCCCCTCTTCATGTCCTGCCACCCTCCCAGGCGCTGGGAGTGATGACGGCGCTCGTGCGGCTGGCGAGGAAGGGGCGCACCGTGGTGGGTGGACGGGAGGGGAGGGGCACCGAGGCGCTGGGGCAGGGCGCACGAAGGGGTGGAATGAGCCACGTTTTACCTGGGCACCCGAGCTCGCACCCATGTCAAAACCGCCCTCCCCCTTTCCTTTATCCCCCCCCCCCCGCCTCCCCAGCTGTGCACCATCCACCAGCCCAACTCCGATATCACCGACACTTTCGACGACTTCCTGCTACTGGCGGGCGGCCGTACGGTGTACGGGTGAGTGTACGGCAGAGTACCGCAGACTGCCGGACAGGCCCGCGAGCTGTAGCTCTGAACGGCACATGCCCGCCCTTGTGCCCCCACCCGCCGCAGGGGCCTGTGGAGCGGGGCGGTGGACTTCTTCGCTCAGGCGGGCTTCAGGTGTGTCGGCGGGGGTGCAGGGGACAAGGGGGAGGGGTGCGGGCCAAGAGGCTCGGCGCCTTGGCCCTTCATTTGGGCGCGCACTCAACGGCGCTGGTGCTTGGACGTTGGGGCTGAGGAAGGCCCCTTGGCCCTTACCTTCGTCACCTGCAGCGCGCACACGGCCGCATTAGTGTTGATACGTTGGGGAGATGCGGACATGCCAGACTTGCGAGTGCACGGCACGCAGCAACCGTGCTGACTAAGCGCCACTGCCCGGTGCCTGCACCTTCCCGCAGCTGCCCCTCCTTCAAGAACCCCACCGACTACTTTCTGTCGGTCGTGACCCACGATACGGCAAGTGCCGTACAGACCCTGGCGGCGGAGTACGACCGCCGCCGGCCCGAGCTGCTGGCGGCGATGGTGGCGGAGGGCAGGCGCTCGATGGCGGGCGGCGCCAGCGGCTACAGGTGGGCGGGTGGGGTCTGACCTGACTCGAGACCTTCGTCTCTTTGTACGAGGACTTAGTCATGCTCTTTCCACATCTAGTGTGGACTGATGATGGACAAGATGATGGGGCTCTAGCGCCTAGGGACAAGAGGGGACAGGAGCGGCCTCACGATGTTTTTTTCTCCGCGTCTGACGCCCCCGCCGGTTTGAAGCGCTGCCCCCATCCGCTCCCTGGGCCCTCCTTCTGCCGTACGACGTACGCACAGCACGTACGGCAACTCCGGTACGGATGCTGACGCGCAGCACGTGGTGCTGGAGGTGCAAGAGCCGGCGGCGGCGCCGGAGGGCCCGGACGGGTCATCTGGTGTGGTGGCGGCTGTGACTCAGCGGCAGAGCACGGGCCTGGGCCTGGGCCTGGGCCTGGGCCTGGGCCTGGTGGAGAGCGAGGAGGGGGAGCAGGGGGAGGACGAGTGGGACCACGGAGCGCCACTGTGGTTCCAGGTGGGGTGGGGGAAGGGGTGGGGTGGGCGAAAGGGTGGGGTTGGTTTCGATGGGGGCCTGGCGATGGGGGATGAGGTGCCGGCGATGGAACGCAGGGCCTTGCCTTCGCTGGCTTCTCTCACTTGCAAAAGATTGTATCTTACAGCCTGAGCCGCTAATTTGAAGCGTTCTTACTGCTGCCATTGCCCCATTGCCCTCCTCGTCCAACCGAATTACTGGTAGGTGATGGTCCTGTCCGCCCGCGTGTTCCGCACGTGGCTTCGGTCGCCCATCATGCTGGCGTCCGAGCTGGTGCAGTACGTCTTCATTGCCGTATTCATCGGCCTCATGTACTGCAAGTGAGTGCCATACAGTATGCCGTACGGAACGCGGGCCGAGGGCCGCACACATACGCGCACCTGTTTGTCTACTTCCTCAGCGGCCGAGCACCACCTTCAAAACCCCGTGCCCTTGCCACCTCTCCCTCCGCTCTGTCCCTAGCGGTACGCGGCGACACGATCCGCACCCACCCGCCTCCCGTGAATCTCGGCCTGCCTCCTGCCTACACCCCCTGCCCCCCTGCCCGCCCCCCAGGTTCAACGACATCGTTGGGCAGGGCGACTACAACCGGGCCTCGTGCATGTGGGTCGGGGGGTAAAAGGGAGGGGGGAAGGTTGTGGGTCGGGGATACCGGCGTGCTTGGGCGTTCTAGGCCGTCGGGTCGAGGGCCCCTATTCTGTCATCCCTCGTCAACCAGTCGCCTTCTTCCCTCCCCCCCCGCAGTTGGTTCTCCTTCGCCGTGCTCTGCTTCACGCCCGCCTACACAGCAGGCGAGCGGGGCTCCCGGGCAGATCAGTACGGCATGTCGGGACAGTTAGTAAGCATCGATGCCGTACATGCGCTTTCCCTTCACGTCCTCCTTGCATGCAATGACTCCTACGACGTACACGGTACACGCCACGTGTCTTATTGTAAGGGTCCGAAGAGGCAACCAGCCATCCCCACCCTGACGGAACCCGCCCTCTCGCCCCCTTTCCCCCCCCCCCGCAGTCACCAACTGGGCGGCGGAGCGGCAGCTGCTCAAGCGGGAGTTGACGCAGGTGGGCCCCGTCGGTTAGGCAGCGGTTGACAGTTGGAGCTTGCGGGCCCACAAGCCGAGACCGTCCGTTGCCCAACAGCATCGCCCCCGTCCAATCCGACCCGTTCTGCCCCCGCCCTCCCGCCCGCCCCTCCAGCGCATGTACGGCATCAATGCCTACTATCTGTCCCGATATGCCGTACTGCTCCCCTTCGAGGCAGCACAGGTGTGTACCTGGGCGGTTCTGAAGGGTGGCACCCGAGGACGGGCGATGGCCGATGGGATGGGACGTCTGCTTCGCTCTCCTTAGCTTGACCACCGCCCTGCCGTCATCGCGGACCCGTCACCCTTCACCCCAGTTTCAAACACCCCCTCAACCCCCGCTTCTCCTCGACCTCTTTTCCCTCCCTCAGTGCCTTGTCTTCGTAGCGATCATGTACTTCTTCGCTGGATTCTACGTGAGTAGGGTCCAGGGTGTTGCCAGGGGACTTTCCATGGGGGTTTGGATAAGTTAATAAGGACCGCTCCCCAAACCTGCCAACCTCATCTTGTCTCCTTACCTCACCTCCCTCATGCAGCCCTCGGCCGTGAACTTCTTCTCATTCTTCGCGGCATTCGTTATGTTCCAGGTGCGGTGGGCGAGGGGATAGGGCTGGGAGGCAGGGCACGTGTTGTGGGGACTGGCGTTAGGGCTGATGCATTCTGCCCACTTCCAACCGGTCAGATCCACCACCCCTGCCCCCATACCCCGCAGATTATCTCCGAGGGCATTGGTGCCTGCTGCGCCGTTGTCACCCGCACCGCCACCACCTCCATCATCCTGCTCACCTTCGTGCTCCTCCTGGTGCTCGCCTTCTCGGGCTTCCTGCTTACCAAGGTGCGGGGCGTGCTTGCAAAGGGATTTGCGCGTTCCCCTGCCCCAGCCACCCGCCACCAGAACCGGGGGTATCGAGCAGCTGGGGCCTAGCTTCAGGAATCGTTTGGATCGGACCTGCGTGCATGCGTGCGAGGGGTCCAGGCCCCCGGCCTTGGCGTGACACCTCCCAGCCCTGGCCCCGACCATGCCCCTCTTTCCCTCCTTTCCCCTCTTTCCCCCACTCCTCACCCCACCCCGCAGACGCCCATCTACTTTGTGTGGGTGCAGAAGGCGTCGTACATGTCGTACGCCTCCGCGGCGCTGCTGGAGCTGGAGCTGTCGTCCGTAACGCTCACGGACCCCAACACGGGGGCCAGCGTGCCCGGCATGCAGGTGAGCGGGCCAGGCCCGTGTGGGCCCCGGTTGGTCCCGGGATGGGCCCCGACCTTCTCCACATCGAGTTCGGGCCGGGCCCATCCAGCTTCACCTAAGCTCTAGCCTGCTGACTGTGACCTGCGTGCCCCTGCATGCAGCATGTGTGAGGTTACCGTACCCATCCACCTTCCCTTCTCAACTTCCCGCGCGTTCACCCGTACTCCTCCCCATGCATCCGCCCCCCCCCCCCAGGTCTACCCTCCCGCCCTCAGCACGGGCCTGACCTACGCCCAGAACATGGGGGTGCTGGCGGCGCAGATGGGCGGCATGGAGCTGCTCAAGCTCTTTGCCTTCCACGCAGTGCACAGACTCAACATGATGTGAGGCGGCCGGGCAGCGTGCGGCGGTGCCGTGCTGTATAGCGCGGCACGGCATGGCAAGGGCCGGCGCGTACCGGTAGGCGCGCCATCATTTCAGTCAATGGAATGGGCCACCGAAGTTACAGCGCGCACCGGCGTGAACCTGCGCTTGCGTTTGTGAGCGAGCGGGTTGCGGGTTGCCGGTTAGGCGGCTGGGCGGGTCGGCCCTGGGAGAGGGCGATGGCAGGTTCAGCCCTGGGAGCCGTTTGCCGGGGGAATGTTGGGGCTTCGCTGTGCAGGCTCGCGGTGGCGCCAAGTTTGGGTTGTGCAGGGGAGTGCAAGGGATCGGCCTGGTTGGGGGTGAGCAGCCAAGCACGCCAACGGCCGGGTCCGTAATGTACACATATGCGCTGCTTGTCTTGCTTTGGTGCTTGATTCTCTTTTGTTATCCCTAGCTAAGACTGCACCTAGTTGAACTCCTTGAACTGAGCGTGTTCAGACGGGACCGCATGACGCGTCATCGCTTCACGGCCCACTGAAGAAGCGTGGAAGTAGGGTGCCGCACCGACCGCGGCACTAGGGGCTGGCACCATCAACGAGGCGATATGGAGTGGGGCCGACGAGCCCAACCCGGCCCAGAGCCCCAGACGTGGTCTAGTTGCATGGTTGACCTTGCGTTATGCGGTTTGGGTTTGGGGGATTGACGGCGGCGGTTGGGCCCCTTGGGTTTGGCGTGCTGGGCATAAGCACGCAGCGCAGCGGCGGGACGGGGGGGAGAAGTGCTGAAGAGCCATTTGCAGGGGCACAGCCTCTGAACTGCAGGGCTTGAATCTGGGCTGCTGGTTCTGAGGCGTTGGGGACGGATGCGTAACGGATACGGATAAGGAATTGCGACAATGCGCAGTGCGTTGGATTGCAGATGTGCGAGGGCTTCTTATAAGGTGTGGCGCTGTGTGCGCGTGCGGCTTCAGGAGTTGAGCCCTGAAAGGGAGTGGTGAGGGCTGGGGGGTCGTCGCCTTGAGCCCTGAGGGCTAGTGAATCTTGGCACAGTGCATGGCAGTGCACCTGAAAGAACTTCGGGCTTCCGAGGATTCCGAAACGCCATTTCGGGAACCCCAGTTGTGCCCGCAAGTGCACGTTGGTGCGTTGTGCGCGGGCATGTGGGGCGGTGTGGGGCTCTGCATTCGCAGGGGCCGTGCAGCGTAGCCAGGGTGACGACGACGGGGGATGGGCCTGACGGTGTGGGGCGCACGCGACATGGGCCTGGGCTCGTGGGAGTCGTGGGAGTTGTGTGCTTGCAGGGGGCGTGTGTAGCACACACGCTACCCGGACCCCAGATAAGGAGGCGATGACGCACGAGAGTGGAACTCCTGTCAAGTCTATACCTGCCTTTTGAGACAAATCTACAACAGCGTGTGTGCAGCAGCGTCCGGAGGACGACGCGGGGGATGCAGCCGAGGGACTGGAGGCAGCTGACCGTGGGAGAGGAGGTCCTCGTGCAATCCCGCTTAGGGCAGTCGTGGCACTGTGGCAGCCCCCTCTCGCCTCCCCTCGCGCCCCCTCGCAGTATCCTAGCATCATTGTCTCGTAACTTGGGGGGGGGGGGTGAATGCAACGTGTAACTAGCCGGGTCTGGCCCACCAGCCGGATGCGGGGGGTGAGGGATTGTAGGGGCAGTAGGGCGCTTCAGCTTGCAGGACGCTGGTGCCCTGAGCTCAGCAAGCTCTTCGGTCGAGGGTGGACGTGGAACTACATGTCCCGGCGAGCTGAGGCTAGGCAGAAGGGTGTGGACTGGTGAGGACCGGTGGCATCGGCGTGCAATGGGAACGGGTCGGGAGGAAGGGGAAGTGAGGAAGACGACAGGGAGGACCAGTTGCTGCCCAGTTGCTGCGTTGCTTGGACTGACCCCGCGACCCCGCGACGCCCTCAGGCCGACAAGCCCGAGTCGAGCCACCTCTGCCACAACCCGAAGTGCGTCAACCCCGAGCACCTCGTCATCGAGTCCCAGGCCAGCAACTGCCAGCGGGACGTGTGCTTCGTGAAACGCTCCAAGGGCATGCTCGAGGCGTGCACGTGCGACCCGGTGAAGTGCAGGGCGGCAGGCGCTGAGGGGGGGCGGCTGTAAGACGTCTTGGACGGATCCAGCCCCGGAGCCCCTCCCTGCCTGCAAGGCCTTGATACCACTCCGGGCCGGGGAGGGTCTCTAGAGCCCTCGGGCCCAGGCAGGGCGGGGCGACGGGGCCGAAAGGACGAAGCGGTACAACTTGAAGCGGCCGACTGTGCGCCTCGAGTCCTGGCCGGACGTGTCACAGCAGATGCCGTGGAAGTGCTCCTTACGTGCGCTTGCGTGCATTCACCGTTGGCGGGCGGCGTTGGTTCCCGGAAAGTGTGGACGTATCGCGGCCGACCGGCCAGCGAGCAACTGGCTGTTTCCGGGTGGAAAATGTCGAAACATGCCCAACTCTGTTCTTGTGTAGCGCGCAGCGGGCTTGCGGCTCGATCAGGCACCGAGGCCCGCCTGATGACTGAAACTGCGCGCCGTGACATGAGTTGCGAGTTTTGCGGCCGTCTGTCGTGGTAGTGGATGGTGCTTCACCGCTTTCTTGCAGCGAGGCCAGAGCGAGGCTGAGAGCCACCATTCCGCGACTGACATAGTGCGGACCACGAGGGGTGGCAGCACTTTGCCATTTCTCACCAATTTCCTTCGGCACCTGTTCATACTTGACGTATACAAGCGAGCCGAGCAGTTGTGTTCAGCTGACCTCGAGGCCAGGCTGCCAGAGCCCGTCATGACGCTGTAGTCTTCCTTTCACAGACCGCAGCGGCTCAATGCTTCTAGATGTCTGAACATAGTTCTAGGCTGGTTCTGGCCTTCAACGGACTTCTACTGCTGCTCGCGACTGCAGTTGCGCCCCGGGCAGCTTCTCTTTCCATACACCCTAGCTGCTCCTTTCCCACCAAGGGCAATGCTCGGCCCGCAGTTACTGACCTGACCGGATTATTTCAGGGGCTCCCTGGGTTGGAGGGCGCATGCGTGTTCAACCCCGCGATCGTCCACATAGCGAACCAAGTCTACGTCATCTTCGCTCGTGTGTACGTAGCCAGCGAGCGGAATAAACGATGTCGCCCCGGGCGGATGGACCGGAGTCCCTTCCTGGACGGCTGGCGAGGGGAATCCGTCAACATCATGGCTGTTGTGCGGCTCCACAAGCGGCGCTCGGCCCCAACGTTGCAGGCCAAGCTGCTTGGCCACACACACCTAGGACACGTGAATCATGAGGTGGGGGCAAGGGGGGCAGCAGTCCAGCCTCCGGGGAAGCGCCGCCGCCGCCGGGGGTGTGGCACTGCAAAGCTCCCCACGGAGACCCGCCGTCACCTCGCGTGCTACAGCCTGGAGCCCCCTTGCTTATGCGCTGCCTGCTGCCTTCACAGGACGCACGCTTGTTCAAGGACCCGCGTGGACGCGTTTACGTCTACCTGGTGGGTGCGGGCCGCGGTGGTGGTGGGCGGCCACTGCCTGCCCGCATAGGGTTGCAGGATGGGGCGAGGACGCGCGCTGCCCTCCACGCGCCTGCCCCGACTCTCCCGCCCCCCCTTCCCCTTCCCCCCCGCCCCCCTCGGCCCCTGACCGTCTCCCTCCAGGCCCTGCCCATGGGTGCACCTCCCAAACGCGCCGTCATCAACACGGCCTCGCGCGTGCTGGTGCACTGCGATGCTCAGGTCACCACCTGCGACGTAACCCTCGGCTTCCCGCGCTTCCTCTTTTACTCGGACTCCATGGCCATGGACAAAAACTGGGTGCCGTGGAACGGTACGACGCTGATGTCGTACTCGCACTACGGCACGCTGGGGCCGCACTCGGTGTTCGACTGGAAGTCGTACGACGAGCCGGAGCCGCACACGGGCTTCGACGCGGTCGCGGACCACCCCATCTTCCAACTGCTCGAGGAGCGGTACGGCAAGCTGCTGCACCTTTCCGGCGGCACGCCGGCGATCTTGGAACCCGGGGGGCGCTCCTTCCTCGCGGTGGGCCACGTGCGGGCGCACCCCGGGTGCTTCCACCCGGAGGCCACCCCCGCCTGGCTCCACCCCAGCGTGGGCCTGGGCCAGACAGCCCGTACGCACGGCAGCGAACTGGCGGAGGCGATCGCGGCGGCGCAGGGCGAGGAGTCGGGCGGGCTGGCGGCGCTGGCGGGCCTCATTGGGCCCACCTGGTCCCAGGGCGTCAAGACCACATGCGCTGCGCTCGTGCGTGCGGGCAACACCAGCCAGAAGCAATCCCAGCTGAGGGAGGCGTTCCTGTTCAGGTGGGGCCGGGCTCACGGGGCGTGGGGCTGTGGCCTGGGTGCTGGGGACGGGGCTGGGATGTGGGTTGGGGTCGGGGCGGGGGCCGGGATGTGGGTTGGGAGCGCGGCGGGGGCTAGGATGTGGGTTGGGGTTGGGGCGGGGGCGGGGATGTGGGTTCGGGCGGGGGCGGGGGCTGGGGTGCGCTGCGGTGAAACGCACGCATGCGGTGGGGTGAAGGGGGGCACTCGGCTCGCCCAGCGGGGCCACGGGCCGACGGGGCCGATAGGGGTCATGGGTGCGGGGATGTTGGGGGTCCAGGGTGTGGGCGCGGCAGCCTGACGGCCGTGCCTTGGGGCAGGTCCCGGGCTGCGAGGCGCTGGCATGGCCCGGGGTCACATTGTGGTGTAAGAGGTGGAAGGGGCGAAGCGGCAGAGGGTGCTTGGCCTCAGGTGGGGGCGGGGCAGGGCCCAGCAAGGTGCGGGTGCGCTGGAGGCCCAGGCTCGGGTTTAATGCGTGGTCCGCGGCGCGGCACCCCCGTGTGCAGGGGACCCATCCGCATCCCCACCTGCATCCCTCCCTCCCACCCCCCTTCCCAGGCACCTGGAGGACGTGGGCGTGCACTACCCCCTCGAGTACGCATTCTTCTTCTACAGGTGTGTGCCTGTACGCTTGGCCGTGCCCGAGCTTGGGGGGACTGCGTGGGGGGGGGGGGCGGGTCAGGTGCGTGCCCGCGTGCTTGGCAGCACATGATCGTGGCGAGGTTGGCGTGTTGCCAGAGAAAAAGGGAGTGAGGGGCAAGGGAGGCGGAGGCGCGCGGCCGCGTCCGCGGCAGTGGTGGATAAGCGTGGTGGAGGTGCGCATGGGGGTGAGGCAAGGGTCGAGGCGAGGCTTGTGGCTCCTTCCCAACCCGGCATCCGCACGCTTCTCACGCCCGCCCCTTCAGGTTCAGCGCCACCCCGCCGTACAACATCACGCACCTCTCCCACGGCTTCATTCCCGACACGGGCCAGCCCGCGTCGCACCACACGGGCATCGTGTTCCCCATCGGCCTGGAGCGGCTCGGATCGGACGATTCAGAGTATCTGATCACGTACGGCGAAAGCGATCAGGCGTCACGTGTGCTGACCATGTCGGCGGCTGACGTGGACGCCATGCTACAGCCGCTGGATGACTGGATGCGCGAGCCGGAGTCGTACACGGTGTGTGCGTTACAGTGCGCGGGTGACGTGGCAGAAGGTCATGGGGATGACGGGGCGGAGGCTGACCATGCCGACACCAGTGGGACTGTGGGGCTGCGGGCCATGGGCCGCGGAACTACGCTGGGGGGTGCGCGGCGGAGGCGGAAGCGGGCCGCGGGGGTGCAGGGGCAAGGGGGCGCGGGGGCAGGCGCGCAAGCAGAGGCCGGGGCGGGGGCAGGGGCAGGGGGGGCGGTAGGGATAGCACGAGCGCGGCGGCTGCTGGGTCGAGGGCAGCATTGAAGAGGCAGCGTGCATATGGCGGGGCGGAGGGCAGAACGCATGTGGGACCCTACTACCGGTACTGCTCAGGGTCTGATCCTTGATGATGCTATTCATCCGTAGAGTGGCAGATATTGAGGGTTTGAGAGGTCGAGGTCGGGTTCGGGACCCGTGTGGGCAGGTGGGGGGAGCTCCTAGGCGCAGTGCATTGGAATCCCCAGGCCAGGGCAAGGGGTAGTCGGGGGCGATGTAGGGCGGGTAGTGTCAGTGAGTGGCTTGGGGCCAGCGGGCATGGGCGAGCGGGTAGGCGCTAGCACACCAGGGCGGCATGGTGGCCAACTGAGGTCACGGCAGTCTATCAACGTTTGAGAGGTCAGCTGGGTTGGGAGGGCTAGGATTTGTTTGGGCAGGAGAGACCCCCCCCTGGGAGGCGAGCAAGAACGAGCGAGTCGGCGACGATGTAGTACGGTGCGGAACTGCGGATATTGTCAGTGTGAGGAAGTGGCTAGCGGGGTAAGCGGGCAGGGGCAAGCACACGAGGGCAGCCAGCGTACTGGCTGGCCTGGCGCTGTCACTGCCAAGTGGGCCGAAGTCTTCGCCTTGCGAGGGCACGGGCGGCAGTGTGGGGGTAGACGACATCAAGGAATCGTAGCGCTTGGTTGGGGGGCGTAGGGCGTCGTCGCGAACTACGCAGACCTGTGGGCGGCCTACCTTGTCGTCGTGAAGGAGGTGTGGGGCTCTGCATAGCTTGAAAGGCGAGAGGGTCACGCTGCTGGAGCTGCGTCACGGAGGCGAACATACTGTAACTGTCGGGGGTGAGCCCTGCTGAGCGAAGTGCCGGGACGCAACCGCTCAAGGCCTTCACACAGAGACTCAGGGCCCCACGCCCAATTGGAGGCTCGAGTCCAGCGCCGCGCTTCTCCTCCTGGCCCTGAGGCCAGACAGCAACCCGTTCCACCCACCAACCCGTTCCGCCCCTTCATAGGACACACCGAATGCTCCTCGCTTCGCGTCCGTCCTTTCGTCCCACCCCTCAGCCCCACCCCTCTAGTATACGTCCGCCTTCATGTCCACAACGGAGACTCATGGGCATGCACGGGCCACAGGCAGCCCGCGAGTGCCGGCGGCGGCCCACCTGTCACCCGCGCCCCAGACCATGCACCGGCAACCGGCCCATATGGCAACCGACTCGTCTTGCACTCCCCCCCCAATGCCAAGCGCCCGATTGCCCCCCGCCTCAACCGTCCGACTCACAAATACCCCACAACGTTTAGCCTTCCTCCCCGCTACACATACCCCACAACGTTCAGCCTTCCTCCCCGCTAACTCCAGTCCTTCACCACGCCCACCACCTCGCCACCCCCCCACCGTGTACTGCCGTACTACGGCCCTCGTACGGCTCAGTACTCCATGTCCATCTCGAGGCCCAGCCGGGCCCGTTTCCAACCGCTGCCCATCTCGATGGGCGGCGCGCAGCTGACCCAGGCCCGCTGCAGGGCCGCCATGAGGGGCGGCAGGCCCCGCCGGGCCCCAGCCGCGCCCACGCCGGGCCCCATCTGCGCCGTCGCCGTGGCCGCCTCTGCCCCCTCCAGGGACCAGGAGGTCCCCGGGGGCAGCGGCGCGGAGGTCAGGCAGTCCACCGGCACGCCTGCAGGTGGGGGGGCCAAAGCGTGTCCGGGACGTGTGTTTGGGGAGGGGGGTGCAGGCGTCGGCACGCGTCTTGCATCAAGCGCAGCCTCGGGCCATGTGTTGCATGTCGTGCAGGGAAGGGAGGTGCGCGTGTCCGGGACGTGTGTTTGGGGGGGCAGGCGGGCGGGATGTCTGGGACGTGTTAAGCAACGAGGAAACCGTAAGCTAGCAGAAAGCCCGGCGAGACCCCGGAGGTGTGTTTGCGCGGGGAAGGGGCAGCGGAAGGAGCTCAGGGAACAGCCCATCCTGCGGGTCTTAATCGGCACAGACGCACTACCTGCCCGCGCCACCCATTCCGGATTCTAAATCGAAGCCCGGTCAATCCGTCCCCGACCGCATGCCACGCACCGTTGGCGTTGGCCCAGAGGGGCGCCGAGGAGCCCAGCGCCAGCGCCGCCGCGCGCTGCCGCCGCCAGCGCAGTCGCTGCCGGCTGCTCACGTGCTGAGTCAGCACGTGGGAGTGCAGCTCGGGGGCGGGCGCAGGGGCTCTGCGAGCGGGGGAGGCAGGGGCGGGCGGGGCAGGGTCGTTGGGGACAGGCTACCCGGCCTACCGACCCCCCGGCTTGACGCTGCGCAGAGCCGCCTCAGTCTCCCCAACTGCCATGCGTTCGCCCCGGTGCCTCCCCGGCGTTCCTCCCTCCTTCGCGCCCTTCCCCCCACCCCACGAACCCCCCCACCGGAAGCTCATCCACAGCCGCCGGGCCGCGGCGTACGGCGCATCACGTGGGTCCACCAGCTGCCCCTGGGGGGTGGGGAGGAGGTACCAGTAACGGAGGGGGAGGCAGGAAGGAGTGTTTCCAAACGCGCGTCTGGCGATCCAGGGACGGCAGCTGTGCGTGGAGACCCCCTAAAACCCCTCCTCGGCCCCCCCCGCGGCCCCACCTGCAGCCCCAGGCACCGGTACCGCTCCATGTACGTCTCCCGCGTGAGGGGGCCGCCCAGCAGCGACTGCAGCGCCCGACCCACGTCCTCGCCGCGGAGCAGCTGGAGGGGAGGGGCGGGGAGGGGTGGGGGAGGGGAGGGGAGGGGCGAAGCAGCTGTGTGTGGGGGGGGCGGGCGGGGGGTGCAGCGATGGTGGTGGTGGTGGGGAAACGGGGCGGGCGGGGCGGGGCCGGTGGAGGTTGAAATCGGGAGGTTGAACTTGGTCGGAGGGCAGGGGTGCAGGGGTGCAGGGGCCCGGGCTCTCCACACACGCACGGCGGTAGCCCCGGACCACTTCTGAGAGGACCACGCGCGCGATTGGACCACCCCCTGTCCTAGCCCACCCCCCCCACACACCCACAGGTCCTCGCCGCACCGCAGGTGCCGTACGCGCTGCGCTGCCATCCCCCCCCCGACAATGGCACTGCCCTGAACTGGCCAGGTTGCATTCCACACGTTACTTTACGCCCGCTGGCCTGGCCGCTGGGTTCTCCCTTACCTGGGACAGGTTGGGTGTCAGGATGAGGCCCTTGCAGCGGGCAAAGTGGTAGTGGAAGGGGCCCTGGAAAAGGCCGTGCGCAACCTGGGCGAGGAACACCTGCGGGCGCGGAGGGCAGGAGGAGGGGAGGGGGCGTGCGTGGCGCAGCCGGGTTCCGGGGGGCTCAGGGCCGGCCGGCAGGGGCAGGGGCAGGGGCGTGCGAGCGAGGGGCGTCAGGCGAAGGGGCGCGCTTCGGGGCCAGCGCACGGAAGGCCGTTGCCCTGCGTCGCCGAGCAAGCAAGGAGCCGCACTGGGTAATCCCTGATGAGGGCGTGACCCTGGCAACACGCACGTCGCCCGCGGCTTCGCCCTCAGCTCTCAGATGATTGAGGGTTGGCGGTTGGCCAGATTGCTGGTGCCGTACCGTACCGTGCCGTACCGGCAGTTGGCTCAGCCCCACCCTGGCGGCGCGCGCGGCCCTCACCCGGGGTAGCTCGTGGGACTTGGCGGAGTGCTCGTCCGCGGCAGTGACGTGCACCATGGGGGCACCCGGCAGCAAGCCCGGCGTGGGGCCGGGGGGCGCGCCGCCGTTTTGCTGCTGGCCCTTCTGAAGTGCCAGCAGGCCCTGGTGATGAGGGGGGGTGGGTGGGGACGGGGGCAGGAGAGGAGAGCGGAGTTCTGGCTTGGTGGCGCGGGTAGGCGAGTCGGGGCGGCGGGGTTGCGATGCGGAAGCCAGCATTGAGCAAGGACGCTTGCGGTGCTGGCGAGGAGGCGGAAAGAGCAAGACCCGGGCTGTGTGTTGGCGGCGGCGACCTCTGTGCCCAGCCAGATGCAGAGCGGGGGCGTTGTACTTGGCGGGGAGGAGTGGGATGCGGGGAATCGGTCCGGTCCGGCTGTGATGATCGCCGTCCCTAGCCTGCCGCAAACCAACCGCCAACTGCCAACCGCCAACCGTACCTGCACGTGGCTCTGCAGCAGTGTCGCCTGCCTCTTCTGCAGGTTCACCATGACGAGCATGAGGGTCTTCAGGCGGCCGTGGTTGCTAGCTGCCTCGGTTGGGCCGCCCAACAGCTCCTGCGCGGGCGGTTGGTAGTTGGGGGTGGGCGCCGGTTGCTTTAGAACAAGGCACGCCGGGTTGTGTCGCCAGTGACAAAGGCGTTCGGCTGAGCATGCTGACGTCCCTTCCGAATGCTGTGCGCCAAAAAGCTTGGAGGGCCCGTGGCAGTGGGCAGGCAAGGCCATGAGTCGACCGTGAAGACCCTGACTCAAAGCACGCCATCTCTACACGCTCCAGCCCGGCCCTGACCAGGCCCATGACACAGGGCCCAACCAGGCCCAACCGGGCCCACCTGCACAGCCGGATGCAGGGTGACGGTTCCCTGGCGACCATCCGCGCCCTTGGCTGCCTGCTGCGTGGATCCGGCCTGGGCGGGTCAGGGCAGGCAGGGGCGGGCGGACGGGCGGGCGGGCAAGGTGGCGGGATGGTAGGGAGAGGGCCTGGAGAGGGAGAGGAAACGGCACTGCTGGCGCGCGGAGTGTACTGGGCAGAGGCTACCGGGGTCAGACTACTAGAGGGCGAGTGGGCCACCGGCCGCCGGGTGGACGGAGGGTTGGCGGGCAGGGCGTCAGTCCCTGGGCGCGGAGTGTGCCGGACACCACCGGACAGAAGCCGGACACAAGCGACCGCCCCCGGACCGGACCCCGTGCGGGAGGGCGAGTGGGTCTGGGCGGGAGTGGGCGCGAGGCTCCAGCACGGCCCATGCACGGCAGTACGGCACTGTACGGCACCTGATCAAGAGATCTCGCGATCTCACCGGGAGCAGTGCCATCTGCATGTACTTGTACAGCACGTGATCGGGGTAGAGGCGGATGAGGGGGATCATGTCGGGCCCACCGCTGCCCCCGTCGGGCCCGGCGGCGCCGTTGCCTGGGCCCGCGGTCCCGTCCTGCCCTGCCTGGGCGTACTCCAGTGACCACAGCCGGAGGCCTGAAGGCGTGAGGGGTAGGGTGGCCGGGACGAGGTAGGACAACTTGAGACACACACGTGCGGTATGCGGCAGTGTCAATGCACCTTGGGAGCGACATCGACAGTTACGGTACGTGACGTAAGCTAGATGGTTAGACACACGCGTGTTTGTATGCAGCATCAAGACGGGCCGGCCGTGTTTGCATTGTGAAGGTCGTGGGTCGTGGAAACCATGCGGGTCCTGCCACCGACCGTGCGCTTAGAAGCAGCGTCCCTTACCTTCCTCCAGCCCGGCCCCCCAGCCAACCACCCCAGCTGCCGCCTCCCACTCCCTCACCTGCCAGCACGAGTCCCGTGGCCCCCACTCCTTCACCTGCCAGCATGATTCCCCTAGCCCCACTTTCTCACTTGGACCCACTCCCTCACCTGCCAGCATGAGGGTGAGCACTTCGAACACGAACCACACCATGTGGGCGGCCAGGGCCTTGGTCTCGGGGTGGTTGCTGGGGCGTGTGCAATGTTTTGGGTGCCGTGGGGGGGAGGGAGCGCAGGGCAGAGCAGTTGAGCGGCATTGCGTAACCACAACACAACAAGAAATGGTGACGGGGGGAGGTAAGAGGAAGCGGCGCGTAAGGGTATGCCGACCCAGCGGCTGGATGCAGACCAGGAGCCAGTTTGGTTCGCACCCTCGCCGACCCCTGCCCGCCCACCGCTGCGACATCTTTCCCTCACTCTGCGCGCCCCAGGCCCCACGAGGCCCGACCCAGACCCAGGCCCAGGCCACGCGGCACTCACAGGACGTCTGCCTGGCTGTACAGCAGCGCCAGGGCCTGGCTGTACTGTACGACACGCGCCGCCGCCAGCAGATCAGCCGCCAGCAGGGCGGCACGTGGGTGTGGGATGCGGCGCAGAACCTCCAGCTTGGCCCTGTCGGAGGGCGGAGCCGGGGGGATAGGGGTTCAATGCAACGTACAGCTACCGTATTTTGGCCCCCCAGCCGGCAACGCGACCCCTGTCCAGGATCCAGGATCCTATATTCTGGATACTGTCAGTGCTGCACAGTGCGATCCCGCACACCTGCTGACGCCCGTCGCCATGCTGGACCGTATGCTGATCTCCTCGTGCCCGTACAGCAGTACGTCCAGCTGGGACAGGCTGGTGGCCACGTGCTCCGTACGGCCCGCCAGCCAGCACTGCCGCAACCGCTCTGCCACGTCCCACAGACTGAGCGGGTGGGGTGAAGGGGCGAGGGGGGGCCAAAGGGTTCGGGGGTAAGTTCCGGACAAAGTCGAGAGTGGAGAGGGGGCGAGGGTGGGGCGGCGGGTCAGCGGGGCGGGGTTGACGTGCAGCGGAGCTGCGGGGAGGCGGGGGGGACCTCCCCAACCCGCATCGCGGGGGAATGCGCGCAACGCACAGCACGCAGCACGCCCCGCAGATGGGGGGCGCACAGCACGCAGCACGCACCTGAGCCGGTGCAGCATGCCCCACGCGAGGCGCATGGTATCCATGTTGCACGCAATCACGTCCTCTACGCTGGCGAAGCTCGCGCCGCCGCCGCCGCCAGCCGCCGCCGCCGCCGCCGCTGCCGCCGCCGTTGACCCCGGCGACGGAGGCACGACGTCCGGCAGCGTCCGAATGAGGAGCACGACGCTGCTGGCGGCGCCGTCGGCGGCGGCGACGTCAGGCAGACCGAATTTCGCCCCCGCCGCCGCCGTGGATCCAGCGGTTGGATCTTGCGCGGGGCCGATGCGGGCGGCGGTTGCGAGGCAGCAGCTGTTGGCGGAGAGGCAGGCGGCGGCGGCGAGGGAGGTGGTGAGGGGCGGGGGCGCGGGCGCGCCGGCGGCGAGGCCGTTGGCGGTTGGCGGTTGGGAGTTGGAGGGGTCGCAGGACGCCAGCTCGGCTGTGGGTGGGGAGGGTGGGCGTGGGTGGGTGGGCTCTCAGGTCGGGTGCATGGGTGGACGCCTGAGGTCGTCCCACTCCTGCCTCTCCTTCCTTTCCCGGCCTCAGCCCCCCTCCCTGGACACCCAACCATACTGCGTCCATCCTCCTCTTGTACCCGCATCCAAGTTCTCCCCGCAGTCCCCTTACTTGCCACTTCCCTGTTACCAGTCCCCAGCACCGCCGGTCCGGGGCTGTGCACACCCAGGGCTTGCTTGCTGCCCGTCCAGAGTCAACCCATGCCCCACCCCAACCCCTACACAGCTCCCATCCCCGCAGTCTCAATCCCGGCCCCCAACCTCGCCTCCCGCCCCCTCCCCGCCTCCAGCGCCGGCACCCACCCGGCGCCTGCGCCGCCAGCAGCGTCATGGTCTCGGAGTCCATTACGTAAACCCCGCCGCCAACCGCTGCCGCCACCTTGGAGCCGTCAACCGACACGGACACCGCAGCCGCGGGCCCGGCGGCCGCCCCCGCCCCGGCGGCGGCGGCGGCAGCCGCCGCAGCCCCAGCGGCGGCGCAGTGCAGATCCAGCGGGGCCGAGTGCCGCTCTCTCCGCCAACCGCCGTCAGCCACGGGCTGGTCTGAGTAAGCGATAACGGTCGCCGGCCCGGCGGCGGCGGCGGCGGCGGTTGCGGAGCCGGCGGCGCCGTCGGCAGCCAACGGCTGGGCGAGGACGTAGGCCCTCTTGGTGGCACCAGCTGAGAGGGTCAGACGGCAGTGCCGAGCGGCCCACCCGGGATCGAGCTGAAGCTTGGTGCGGTGGGCGGCGGTTACCGGAGGCACCTCGCGCCCCGCCGCAGCCGCCGCCGCGACCGCCGCGGCCGCCGCCGCCAGCGGCTGCCCGCCCAGCGTCGGGTTCCCGCGCACATCGTACATGTGTACGGCATCGCGCTGGTTGCCGTACACGACCGCCGCCGCCAGCGCGCCGTCGTGCGTCGCGCACATGGACGCACACGCCACGCGCGGAGCCGCCGCCGCCCCGGCGGCGCCGACGGCCCCCGGTCCCGCGTCCGGCCCCGCCGCCGTCAGCGCTGACGCCATCCCGTCCGCCAGATCAGGCGGCGGCGGCAGCCTCAGCGGCCGGGACTTGAACCATGCCAGCTGATTTGGAAGTTTGGAAGCCAGGGACCAAAGTATCGTCAGATCGCCGCCCGCCGTCAGCACGGCAGCCGTCAGCTGGCTGGGCCGGGCCCAGTGGGGCACCCACTGCAGCGACGACGTCAAGCGCAAAGGAGGAGGGGTTACGCAAGTTGGGGAGGGCAGAGTCGGCTCGCCTCCCGGTGGGCTGGCAGGGTCCAAGTCGGAGCACACTCCCACCTCACGCCTCACGGATGTCACGACGCGGCCCCACCCCGCGCACAGCGTTTCCCCTCTTGCCACCGGGACCCCTTTCCCATCCCACTCCCCCTCCCGTAGGCCACGCCAGCACCCTCCTTCCCCACCCCCCACCCCCATCCCCGACCCCAGCCCCCCATCAACCCAGAACCCACCCCCGGCGCGAGCGACTCCTCCGCAAACAGCGAGTCGAAGTTCTCCGGCTGCTGCCCGCCCGACCCAAATGGGGGCCCGCCCGGGGCCTGGCCTGGCCCGGCCGACCCAGATGACGCCGCATCAAGGCGCTTCATGGCCAGAAGCGACGTGCACCACACGCGCCCGGCGGACGGCTGGCGCAGCCAGCACACGCCCGCCAGCGCCGCCGCGCCGCCGGCGGCGCCCGCCACTGACCCCGGCTCGCCGGCGGCGTCCGACCCAGATCCGATCCCGGCGGTCCCGGCCCCGGCACCATCTGGGTCGGTGGCGGCGGTGGTGCCCGGCTCGGGCTTGATGTCGGCCGGGCCGGACAGTCCGCTGAGGGAGGGGTTGCCGGTGCTGCTCGTGCCGGCGGGCCTCCCCCCCGGCTCCTGTTTGATGCCGCCCTGGCTGTCCGCCGGCCCCCCGGGACCCGCGCCGCCGCCCCCCACGTCCATCAGCAGCTGGCCGTGCCAGTCGTCCACCACGCGGGGATAAACCTGGTCGTCCTGGCCCTGGCATTACGTAAGGGGGAGGGGGAGGGGGAGGACATGGGGAAAAGGGCATGAGGGGTGCTACGTCAGCAGGATCTCAGAGCGGGGGCGGATACGGTGGTTCCCTGGCCCTGCAGTGGAAACCAGCGGCGGCAGCCTGGAGGCGGGAGGGGGTTTGCGGCGAGAGGGCAGGGCGGCGCACATCCCGCTGGTGGAGGCGGCGCAAACGACCGGGGTCCGACCAATGGGCCCCAAGAAGGTGCGGCGTGCCCCAGCCGCCTAGAGAGCGTATGCGTTGGATGTTCTAGACCCAAGCGGGCCGCGCCTAGCGCAGGGGATGACCGACATCGGGGTCCGTCATCGCCGGGCCGGGCGCAACCAGCAACCATGACCCCCGTCGGAATGCACCCCTTCAAAGTGCACACCGACGCCCGCTGACATGTAACGCCAGGCAAAGTTGCAACTCCAACGCTCCAGCCCACAGGGACGCCAGTCGCGGGCGCCTCAGCGCAAGTCACCGCCCCCCACACACAACTTCAACCACTCCCCAGTCCTACCTGCTACCTGCGCAAACGTCAGGCCCCGCCTGCTCTCGAGGGGAGGGTCCCAACCCCCAGCTGCAGTAGCCACCCCCCTCACCCACAGCCCCAAACACCTCCCCGCCCGCAGGCCTCACCTGCTGTGACGGCTGGGTCCACACCACCACTCGCCCCGAGGCCGTGGCGCCGAGCAGGGCCCGGCGCTGCCCCGGCCAGGACCACTCCAGGTGTGTCACGCAGTCGTGGGGGCCTGCAGTGGGGGCAAGCGGTGTTGGGGTGGTTGTACACACGTGTGTGAGCGCATGGGCGCCGCAGCGGGGTCTGGCGAGGCAACGCCCCTGAGCGGCGTCCCCAGGCATGGCTGTGGCAGGGCCGCCGTTCTTTTTGCAACCCCCGCGGCCCCCGGCCTTTGGTCAGTGCACACGTGTCCCCAAGATGACAGCAACAGAACTCGGCTGCGGGAGGCTGGCTGCGCTGCAGCTGACCTGGGCCGTCCCGTGCGCGCCAGGGCCCGCTGGGGCCCCGTGCGAACACCGCGCCGCCTGCAGCTCGCCCAGTTACCCCCCCCCCCCGGCGCCGCTCCCCACCTGTGGCGGGCAACTCCAGGGTCGTGCAGTCCTCCGGGTTGGAGGGCTCGAGCACCAGAATCTGCGCCACGCTGCTGCCGGGCTCGGGGGTGAGCGCGACCGCCACCAGGTTGCTGACCGGGCACCATGCCGACGCGCTCGGCGACGCTGCCCCCACCGGCAGCTGCACGCAGCACAGCTGTCCGCGAGCATCCGCTTCTGGTGGGGGCAGCAGCTCCTGAGGAACCGGCGGCACGGCGTCCACCTCGATCGGGACATTTGGCGGGGCACCGGGCTGGTGGCCTCCGTATGCCCCGCCAGGTGCAGCATAGCTGGGCATGTAGCCCGAAACTGCATTGCCCTGCATCCCGGCCGCTGCGGCCGCGCCGCTCCGCGCGAGTGCTCCCGCAGCCCACTCCGCGCGTGCAGCTTGAAAGCTTCTAGAGCATGTTTTGCTTTGTTAGAAGGTCTTACGTCACGTGGCTATGGTCCCGCTTGGTTGTCGCGCAAAAGCAATGCACAGCGTGGGCTCAGACGCTCAGCGCTGCCTGCCGCTATGGTGACATTCACGTGGGTGGAGTGAGGGCTTGGGCACCAGAAGTGTTGACAGACGGAGCGATCGGAGACTTCGCCCAGCGTCCCCAGCCCCCCGCACCCGCATCGAGGTCGGGCTTGAGGGCCTTCACCTGCCCCACCACACGCTCCGCATACAGCCACCGCAGCGCTACGTACATATAGCTGCACGCGCCTACGGGGGGCACTGCCCCGCCCTTGAACCCGCCCTGCGACCGCACGCTGTTTGAGCAACACCCAAGCGTAGTCAAGCAGCCTTCGCCCTACAACCGGCGCATCATATCATAAGCTTGCGTTGGACGCTAGACGGGTGGAGCGCGGCCGTTGTGCACTTCAGGTAGGGCCCCAGCGAATGGCCGCCACGTCGCCTGTGCCCTTGCTCGCCTGCCTCGATAGCCCGGTCCAGCTTAAGTAGCAGTTCGCAGAGACCGCACTGTGGGCCCAAGTTGCCGCAGCGCCCTGTTATGCGCCAGGGGTCAGCTCGGCCACTCGTCGTGGTAACACAGCGGTCGCGTCTCCGCTTGCAGACTTGCGCGAGGATGCCAGCACCTGCGACCTCCTCTTCCGTGCTAGGCGCCTCCACGAGGCAGCGCGTGTGGCCGGGGTGTCCAGGCCGTCTGCTGAGGCAGCGCACGCATCTGATTCCCTCGGCGAGCACTGGCGCCAGCTCAATCCAGCGTGTAGTCCTGTCCACTGACCGCCAAGGTCAGCAGGCGCTGCGGCTCGCAGCTGGCACGGCTGGCGCTGGCGCGGGCACTGCCGGGCCGAGCGGTGGCGATGGGCGCTCGCGGAGAGACGCGTCTCCGTCTAGCACCAGCCCGGTTGTGACTGCGGCAGCTTCGGCGTCAGCTATGCCGAGCACGCAGCCGCAGTCGGGCCCGGCCGTCCGGACCGTGCCCAAGCTATCCCTCCCCGAGCCCAGCCTGCTGCCCGGCGAGTTCGTGCCCATTCCCGAGGACGTGATCGCTGATTTCGAGCACAAGCTGGAGGCGGACCTGCAGACCGTCGGGGTCACCATCACCGCTATCCTCGGTGAGCGGCTGCGAGGGTAGTGGGGGGTGGGCCGCGGGAGTTTGAGGGGAGTGACACGCTTCGAGCCCTGGAGCCCTGGAGTTGAGCAGCCCGGCCGAGACCCACGGACGTGAAGCGTTTACGTCCCTTCGGCACGAGGCACCGAGCGCCACGGGCTGTAGTGTCCCGCCAGTGCTCCCCACAGCAGCCCTTCCCACCCTCCCTCACCCATTCACCCCCCCGCCCCACCCTCCATACCCTCTCTCAGGCGTCATTATTTTCTGGCGAGGCGTGTGGGCCCTGCTCGACCACTTCATCGGTGACTCGGTCGTGGGCGACATTTGTTGTATCATTGTGGGCCTCGTCATCGTGCTGTACATCCGGCTCAGCGGCATGAAGATTGCCAGCTTCTGGCCGCCCAGCTAGAGCGGCAGTGTGCTGAGACAAGCAGCCCAAAGGCCGAGGCGCCCGGGGTTTGCCCAGGTTTTGGCGGACCGGGGCCGAGGTGCGCAGGTTTTGCCCCAGATGGAGCAGCAGCCAGGAAACTCATCAGGTTTTGCACTGCACGGCGAGCGGCAGGCCGTGCTCGACGACTACTACTGGGGAGGAGCTGAGCTCGGAGCGGCGCGGGAGAGCACGAGAGCAGGCGAGGATGCAGGGGGAGCGTGGGAGTGGAGCACGAGTGACAGCAGCCAGGGGGGAGCGGGAGCGGTGGGCGCCGCCAGGGTTGTTTGGTAAGGTTTTGGTCGTGTTGGTTTGCTGGTCTTTGGTCGGGTGTGATATGATGTGGGCCAACTTGAGTGTTTCCGGTGTGACAGAAAGGTGTACAGTAGGACCGGCCGTGTGGCGAATCCCTATGGCACCGCCCAAGTCTTGGGCCGGGCCCACACGCCTCCGGCTTTCACCCATGCTTCCCATATGGGTTGGCCGCGCGGCGATGTGGGTTGGTCACGTTCCCATCTGGGCTGGTTCGCTAGGGCAAAGCAAATGGAACACGGTCGCGGTCTAAGCTATCGCAGAAGACATCAGCAAGTGCCGCGGGTTACAGGAGCAACGCGCAGTCGCGGGGCCTGGCCATGTGTCGGCCCGTCGCAGCGCCAAGCGCGCATGAGAGCGTGAGAGGGCCCTATGTTGGTCGAGTGGCATCGTCTTCCTTATTCTAGCTGGCAGGTGTTGATAGTTTATTACGCAATTTGAGCGGGGGTGAGAGAGGGGCTAGATGCAGGGGAGTTAGAAGGGTAGGCACAGCTTGCGAGGAGAGGTGTGGAGGAGCGACCATTTTAGAGTCGCCTTGCGTCGACGGGGAGACGGGTAGGGGTCATTTCATGTTTGGGCACACATGCATGCATGGGATCTGCACCAGCGATCCCGCTTATTCCTGCGGCAGCAGCATCTATGTAAGGCTACGCAAGCACTGCTACCCCATGGGTTCCCGTCCCTACCTAGGGACTCCCTCCAAGGCTAGCAGCACCTCTTTATGCGCGTGTACTAGCATGGGCCCCTCAATCGGCGTGCCAATCAGCTGCCTCTGCGGGAGGTGGGTTATTTCAGACAACGTTGCGTAGTGCCGCGGTGCGATGGCATCGGAGGTTAGTAGGGCCGGAGCCGCGCACCCCGGCTGGCACCCCACTTTTGAGTCGGGCCTCGATAAGAAAGGCTCGCGGTTGACTCAGCCTAAACCTTACAGACCTTCATCCCAGACAGTAATCGGCGTGCCCATCAGCTGCAGCATCTGCAGGAGGGGCATAAGGCTGGAGCCACGCAAGGCGCACCTTGGCTGGCACCTCACAACACTCCTCGAGCCCCCATGCTGCCATGTCCCATACCCCCGCACTACACGCGGGTCATGCCCATTACTCGACCCAGCGTTCAGCACCTCAGCCCCACGCACAGCCAGCGCGAACAACACGCACCGGGTGCCAACCGGAGCCAGGGCCGGAGCCGCACACGGCGCAACTCATTCACGCATTCGGCTGTTGAGCGTTGGGGCAACAGGTATGTGTGCTGTACTGATTGCCGCGGCAGCCGCTATGCCGGTATCAATTAGCCCAGCAACACAACGGGCGAGACAGAAACACTGTCAGGGCCAGCCCTCGGTGGCCCATCGCTCTACTCCCAACCGTGCCTGAGGCGAACAGTTTCCATGCGACCTTGAGCCCACGGCACAACCACAAACCGCAACATCCAATCAGTCCGAAGGCAGAGGCGGTCCTGCCGCTACCGCATCAGTTTCCGGCCTTCCTCACCCCTCCAGCCGCTGAGCCGTGTGCTCCCGTCTGCTCCTCCCCTCCATCACTCGGCCCCCGCCTCCGCCGCCCGGGCCGCCTTGAGCCTGCGGCAGTCCCCCTTGTGCCCCGTCTCCCCCTCCGCCGCCCAGTGCTGCTTCTGGCAGGCGGGGGAGCAGTAGAGCGCCACACGGCAACCGCCGCAGCGCTGCAGGGGCAGCTTGCTCTCGGCCTGCCCCGCGAAGCAGCGGCAGCCGGGGTTGCAGCAGAGGCGCAGGCGAGTTGGGTAGAAGGCTGGGAGTTCCCAATCGAGGATCGTCACATCATTGATGCCACGCCGCGCCGCCGCCACCGCCGCCCGCTCCGCCGGCGCCAGCAGAGCCTCCAGCGCCGCCGTCGGCGCCGCCGTTGCCGCGGCACTCGCCACCGCCGCCACGGCCGCCAGGGCCTCCACCACACCCTCCGGAAGCTCGCCGCCGGCACCCGGCAGCATGGCGGTACGGGTCACCGCCGCCAGCGCTCGGGCCTCGGCGGCGCTGTACTGCCGAGTGCATTCGACGATCATCTCCAAGGCCTCGCTGGTAGTTGCAAAGAACGACCGCAGTACCATTCGGCCCGCCGGCGCCGCCACCATACCGGCAATGCCCCGCCGCAGCGCCGCCGCCGTCGCCGCCAGCCCCTCCGCGCTGCACCTTCTCCTGCCGCCGCTGCGGCCTGTGCGGAAGCCAGAGCCGCCGCGAGGGCCGCCCGCCGGCCGTCGCGGCGGCTCGCCTGACAGCAGTGACGCAACCGTCAGTAGCCCCACCAGCCTCATCCCCGCCAGTCTCTCCGCGCTAAGATGTCGAGACACCGCCGGGAGGGCCTCGAGGGCGATGGCCTCGAGGGGCACTCCTGCGTCCGTCGGCCCGAACTGTGGGGTGGAGGTGGAGGTGGAGTGGAGGTGGGCAAGGCAGGACGCGCACGGCTGGCGGCTTGCGGAATTCAGGCCCATCCCCGCTAGCTGTGACGAAACATTCATGTTGCTTGTGAGCGCACGTAAGGGCATGAATTGTTAGTGGCCGTAATGCGACACGGCGGAGACCCTGGCATTGCTTTGATACCAGCACCCTCGCGCGGACACCAGCACTCCGCTCCGCCCGCCCCGCTTAACCACCCATCCAACTACCTTTCTCGGCAGCGGCCCCGTCGCGTCCTCGCACAGCTGCAGCCGCAGCGCTGGGTGCAGCCTCTCCACCGCCTGCAGGCTCAGCGCCAGAGCCTCTGCCGCCTCCGCAGCGCCGGGGCTGCCGGGCGGCCGCTCCGCCAGCAGAGCCGCCAGGCCGTGCCGGGGGTCCAGGGCGAGGCGGGTCACGGCGTAGGTAACCGCCAGGTCCCCGGTAATCGTCTGGGGGAGGGCGGGAGAGGAGGGAAAGAGACGGGAAAGAGGCGTGGGTGTACAGGACGTGTACCGGTATGCGCGTGCATAGTCGAACTTCGTTCTATTGGTTGTTGACATCCCCAAAGCCTGGAGGTGGGGCCGGCCTGGTGGGTTGCACGATGAACCAACCCCCAAGAAACGGTAGCCGTGGAAACGTGTGGTTGTCCCACCAAGCCATTCCAGGCAGAGCCCCCATCAAAAGCACCTACCACGACGCTTTCCCTCGCGTCCACCGCGCTCTGCAGCAGTTTTGCGCCGGTGACGAACAGCCCCAGCGGCGGCCGCCAGCGCTTGGGGGCCGGCCCTGCCGGGCCCGCCCCGCCGCTCCCTCCGCCTCCGCCCTCGCCGCCTGCGTCGCCGCCACCTCCGGCCGGCGGCGGAGTCAGCGAGGCGCGCAGGATGGGGAGAATGGCGGGGCCGAACAGCAGGCGGTGCGTGACCTCCTGGGGGTAGGGGCCCCCGAGGACATCCTCTTGTTGGTGCTTGCGCAGGGCCGCGTCGAAGGTCGGGAGCAGCTCGCACCGCGCCAGGCGGGCGGCGGTGTCGGCCCGGGCGGCCTCGTCAAGCGAGGGCCAGCCTGCGGGTAGGCATGCATGGAAGCGGGGATGGATGGAGGTGGGGGTTGTGGGGATCGGGTCTGTTCCTTCTGGCAGGGGCTGCCCGACAACAACCCAAACATGCACAGCCCAAGCTCACGGGAGGCACGTTGCGAGATCGCTTTTGCCTGCCTCACCCGACTCGAGGCTCTTGCCGAGGTACTCGAAAACGGAGAACACAAACCTCATCACCAGGCGCCCACAGCCCATCGTCAGGCACCGCACCGCCCAGCCGAGCGCCTCGGCCGTGCTTGGCAGCATGTCGGGCGGCGGCAGGCCGGCGGAGTCAGACAGATCTTCGTCCGCCACGACACGTGCCAGGCCAAACAGCTGTCCGGCAGCCAGCTCGATCATGGTGTACTCGTCATCATCCTCGTCGGGGATCTGCTGGTTGACGGACGCTGCCACAAGGGCGGCGGCGTTGCCCGTCAGGAACGGCGCCAGGACGTGCCGCGGCGGGGGCGCGAACTGGGGCTCAAGCCGAGCCACCATGCGCCAGTAGCCCGCCGAGCCCCGCAGGTAAGGCTCTTCTAGGAGCGACAACGAAGCCCCCAGGACCTCCAGCGAGCCGCCGGCCCAGGCCAGGGGCGCGGACACGGCCGGGAAGGTGGTGAAACCGGCCGCCGCCGCCACCTCGGCCGCCATGGCGGCGGCGGGCGAGGGCTTCTCCCCGACGTGGCCCGCCGCCCACACGCCCAGCATCGGCGCCGTCTCCTGGAAGCGGCGGAGCGCGGGCGAGGAGGCCACCACCTCCGCCACCACGCCCGCCGCGCGCACGTGCCGTGAGTCCAGAGGGTCACAGTCCGCTATGCCGGGGCAGGCCCTTATCAGCAGGCACTGCGGCGGGTCGCTCGATACCGGGCGTGGGCAGAGGGTGGGCATCGTCATCAGCGGACTACTTGCTTTCCCTTGGAACGTGTTAACAATGCCGGTAGTAGAAGCCCCGCCACCAAAACCAACCTGCCAAGCGGCCGTTCAAACGGGGCTTCTTGTGGGAAACCCCAAGCAACGAACTCTATTACCTGTCAACCCTTGTAAACCCCTGCTTCCCGCCAGGGCAGACCCTCGCGAGGAAGCCGTGCCTCCTAGCTGCCCCTCGGATGCTGCCCCTGCGTGGGCAGGACAGCCGTACGTGCCGTACACACCTGGAGTTTGCTCAGGCAGCGAAGGAGGGCCTTGGTTCCGGTCAAGAGCTGCACGGGGCCCCTCAGAGCCTCCTTCGCCACCTCCCCGGAGTGCATGGCCGGCGCTACCCTTGAGGAGGAGCCGCCCTGAGCCCCCGTCTGAGCGCCGGCGCTGCTAGGGCTGCCGCCAGCACCGGGCTCGGCGGCGGCGGCGGCGGCCGCCGCTGCGCCGGGCGGCGGTGGTGGCGCCGCCAGCAGCGCCTCCGCCAGCGCTCCCAGGACGTCGCTGCGCCGCAGGGCCCGGCACATGTCATTGCGGCGATCGGGAGTGCTGTAGTAGGCGTAATCCGTAATCCGTAATCCGTAATCCGTAATCCGGCATTGGCGTACGTTAGTAGCGCCTCCGTCCCTGCCCCAGCCGCCGCTCCTGCCTCCGACTCGGCATCTGTGCCGGGTGCCTGGCGGGCGTTGCCGCCGGCCCCGCTGCCGCCGCCGGCCTCAGCCTCGCCGCCGCCGCCGGGGCCCTGGCCTTCGGTGACGGCGGCGCCGGCAGCCGCCGCAGCTGGACCGGCCGGCGAGAGCCTATCGCCACCGCCCGCCAACCCTGCCGCCGCCCCAGGCGCCTTCGCCGGCACCACCGCCGCCGCCCACACAGGGCTGCGGGCGAGGCACCTCGACGCCGCCGCCAGCGCCGCCTGCACCTCATCCGCTGACAGCGCCGCCGCCAGCGCCGCCGCCTCGAGGGTGCCGACGGCGGCGGGGTCCGCCCGGGGTCGGCTGGGGGGGTGACCGACGCTGTCGGCAGCGCGGACCTCAGACAGGAGGGAAGCAGCCCTGCTGCCGCCGCCCCCGCCGCCCCCGCCGCCGCCGCCGCCGCCGCCGCGTTGCAGCGCAGCAGTCTTGTTGAGGTGGAGAGTGATGTCGCCCACCTGCGCGAGAATGGCAGTGGTCTGGACCAGCGCCCGAACCGCAGCCTGAGCGCTCGCCGGGTGCAGCGGGGCGGCGGCAATGGCAGAGGCGGCAGCGGCGGCGGCAGAGGCGGCGGCGGCGGCGGCAGAGACGGAGGAGGAGCTGGAGGAGCTGGAGGAGGAGGAGCTGGCATCCGCCGCCGGCGCGGCGGGCTCCGTGGCGGCGGCGAGCAGCGCCGTCAGCTGGCGTCTGGCCCCCGCGTACGCCGCGGCGAGGGAGCGCAGCGGCGCGGCGGCGGGCTGCTGCGCAGCAGCGGCTAGCAGGGTCTCAGCCGCCAGGTTGCGCGCGGGGGTGGGCCATATGTCGTTGGATTGGACCTCGAGCTCAAAGCTCGCGTGATGGAGGGCGTTGAGGCACGGCACGAGCTTGGCCAGCGCAGCAGCTTCGGAGCCGCTCTGAGCCGGTGGGTCGGCCTCCGCGGTCGGCTCCCTCGCAACAGCCCGGCGAGTCAGAGCCTCTGTTGCTTGCTGTGCGGCTGCCTCGAGGCCCCTGAGCGCATCCGCGCACGCCTGGAGCCACTCGCAGAAGCGGCGGACGCCTCCCGCCTCAGGGCCGCGAGCCGGCGCGGGGCAGGGGCCGCCGCGGACCGCGCCGACGCCCCGTCCGTGGGCCGGCATGTATGGGCTTGGGGCCTGCGCAAAGGTTGAAGCGACTGACGGGAACTGAGGCAGAGCAGGCCGCTTGTTTTGGTCGCACACGGGCCGCGAGCAAGGTGGGCAAGGAAGACTGAGCGCCGTGAGTGTTGACAAAACCGTCGCGGGTGCGAGTTGTGTTGACGCTAGAAGGGCATGTGCTTTCGGCGAGAGTGCCGGGAGTCATGTGGAGTTGTGCGGCCGACCCTCGCGCGCCTCGAGGCAGCACACGCGACCCTTCCCCTAACCCCGCGCGCTCTCGCCGAATACGCCATGCCCTTCTAGCGTCAAACACCACTCATTCGCGACGCTGACGGCGTCGCACTTTTGCCCACCAGGCGGCCTGCTCGGCCTCAGCTGCCCCTCAGCCTCTTCAACCTTTGCGCAGGCCCCAAGCCCATGCCGGCCCACGAACGGGGCGTCGGCGCGGTCCGCGGCGGCCCCTGCCCCGCGCCGGCTCGCGGCCCCGAGGCGGGAGGCGTCCGCCGCTTCTGCGAGTGGCTCCAGGCGTGCGCGGATGCACTTCGGAACCTGGAGGCAGCCGCACAGCAAGCAACAGAGGCTCTGCCTCGCCGGGCTGTTGCACCGGAGCCGACCGCGGAGGCCGACCCACCGGCTCCGCATACCTCCGAAACTGCCGCGCTGGCCAAGCTCTGCGGGCCGTGCCTCAACGCCCTCCACCACGCGAGCTCTGAGCTCGAGGCGCAGACCGACGCGCTGTGGCCCGACCCCCCGCGCAACCTGGCAGCACAGATCCGCCTCGCCGCCTCCGCGCAGCAGCCCGCCGCCGCGCCGCTGCGCTCCCTCACCGCAGCGTACGCGGGGGCCACACGCCAGCTGACGGCGCTGCTCGCCGCCGCCACGGAGCCCGCCGTGCCGACGGCAGGCGCCACCACCTCCTCCGCCGCCGCCACCTCGCCAGCTGCCGCCTCCGCCGCCGCCAGCCCCACCAAACCCGCTTCCAACCCCTCTGCCGCCGCCGCCGCCGCCGCCACCGCCGCCGCCGCTGCCGCCGCGTCGATGGTCCCGCCAGCCGTCCAAGCGGCGGTCTGCGCTCTCATCCACACCACGGCTACGCTGTCGCAGGTAGGGTGGACCGGTCGCGCTGTTGCCCTTGTGTGCAGCTTGCAGAACCGCCTGCAAGGCCCCGGCCCCTGCTTTTGGGGTTCGCTTTGCTCGTTAGTCACACCGGGTCAGAACACAGTCGCGTCTGCGCGGAGTGCGCAGCAGTCAGGACCGGTCAGACCGGACAGACCAGGGGCGAGCCTGGGAGCGAGCGGGCGCGGACCCGGTGATGACCGCTCAGCTGCACCCCAATCTGCTTGCTCGCCATGCTTTGATCCGTTGGGTTTCCCTGGGACCCTGCCGGCCTCTATCTACATCTGTGGATGGTCGCCTTGGGCACACTCACCACTGCCTTGTATGTCCGCTGCGGGTGCTCCATGGCTGCAGATCGGCGACATGATTCTCCGCGTCAACAGGACCGCAGCAACCGTTAGCGGCGGCAGCAGTGGCAGAGACGAAGATGCGGCCAGGCTGGCGTCCCTCCGCAGCGGCGTTGTCCCCAGCCGACCCCGTGCCGAGCCCGCCGCCGTCGGCACGCCCGAGGCGGCGGCGCTGGCGGCGGCGCTGTCAGCGGAGGAGGTGCAGACGGCGCTGGCGGCGGCGTTGAAGTGCCTTGCCCGCAGCCCTGTGTGGGCGGCGCCTGGGGCGACGGCGGCGGTGGCGGCGACGGCGGCGACGGCGAAGGCGCCTGGGGCGGCGGCACGGGTGGCGGGCGGTGGCAATAGGCTCTCGCCGGCCGGTCCAGCTGCGGCGGCTGCCGGCGCCGCCGTCACCGAAGGCCAGGGCCCCGGCGGCGGCGGCGAGGCTGAGGTCGGCGGCAGCGCTTGCCAGGCCACCGGCACAGATGTCAAGTCCGAGGCCGGAGCGGCGGCCGGGGCAGAAGCAGCGGCGGAGGCGGGGGCGGAGGTGGACCAGGAGAGGCTGATGACGTACTCCAACGCCTGTGGCTTCGTGCGGGCGGCCGCGGAGCTCACCGAGTGTGTGTTCAAGCACTCCCACCACTGCACCCGCGATGAAAACCTCGAGCTGTGCCGGGCCCTGCGGCGCAGCGACGTCCTGGGAGCGCTGGCGGAGGCGCTGCTGGCGGCGCCGCCACCGCCGCCGGGCGCAGCGGCGGCAGCCGCCGCCGCCGCCGAGCCCGGTGCTGGCGGCAGCCGCAGCAACGCCGGCGCTCAGGCGGGGGCTCAGGACGTCTCTTCCTCAAGGGTAGCGCCGGCCATGCACTCCGGGGAGGTGGCGAAGGAGGCTCTGAGGGGCCCGGTGCAGCTCATGTACGGGACCACGGCCCTCCTGGGCTGCCTGAGCAACCTCAAGGTGTGTACGGCACGTACGGCTGTCGGTCCTGGCGCATGGGGCAGGTGCAGCGCCCTAGGGGCAGCTAGGAGGCACCGCTTTGTTGCAGGGGTCTGCGCAGGGAAGAGGCGAGGGAAGCGGGGGTTCGTCGGGGTTCGTTAGGCTTCGGGTCTCGACCCCGCACGAGCCCCGCTTGAGCTGGACGCCGGCGAACCGGGGTCCGCGCATGCTCCACGCTGCATCCCCGCCGCCGCCGATGTCTTCACCGGTTGGAGTCCGTAGGGGTGGGGATGGTGGGTAGGAGAGGTGGAAGGGGTTGGGGCTTAGGAAGCCGGGTTTTACACGGGGTGCCTCCCCGAGCCAATGCGGCGAGCGCAAAGGCAGGGAGGACTTGAACGGAGCAACAGCCCTCGGAACCCCATGCCCCCTGGCCCGAAGGCCAGAGGCATCATTGGGGCTTAGGGCGACAGGGAGAGGCGGGACGAGTCGTGTGTACGTCGGTGCGGGCTGTGGCGCCCCGTGGGGGTCCTTGCGCGAGCTCGTCATAACTCTCGCTCTTGCTCGTAGCTCACCAAAGCTGCTCGAAAGGAGACGCAGAAGGCCGCAAACACTTCAAGAAGTCGCGAGAGGTTGCTTGCACATAGGCCCGAAGAAGCTTCAGCTACGCTGCTTATGTCGTGAGAGCTCATGAGCTCATGAGACCTGAGCTTATGAAGTTGTGGCTAGCGTCTTCGTGTTCCGGCTGCGGCGTGTGAACACCTTTTGCCCCACTCCAACTTCGGACCCCGGACCCCGAGTTCCCGATGTTACCTGCGAACACCCCTTGCCCCCGGCCGGCCTCTCAATCTCTTCCGTCTTCTCGTGCCCCCAAGTAAAGCGCAGAAGCGCTACCGCACGTGCGGTCGACACGTTCGGGCTTTGGGGGGCCCTAACGTCCCCTGTTGGCAGGGTCCCCTTGTTTTTGCCAGCTCGCTCCGGCAGGACCAAAGGGTTGCTGCGCCCTACCTGCTGCCCTGACATTCCTCTCGGCCCACTCAATTCAGGCCCTGCTGACCGGGGCCTCCCCCGAAGTCAGGGGCAGCGACCGTCCGGACCCACGGCACGTGCGCGCGGCTCGCGTGGTGGCGGAGGTGGTGGCCTCCTCGCCCGCGCTCCGCCGCTTCCAGGAGACGGCGCCGATGCTGGGCGTGTGGGCTGCGGGGCACATCGGTGAGAAGCCCTCGCCCGCTGCCGCCATGGCGGCCGAGGTGGCGGCGGCGGCGGGTTACAAGTGCGTCAGCCCGGGCCGCCCCAGCGCTGACCCGGCCGTGCCGGCACCCTTCGCGTGGGTCGGCAGCGGTACTATGGAGGGCATGGGGGTGGCAATGGAGCTGCTCCGAGAGCCGCTCCTGCGGGGCTCGGCGGGATACTGGCGCATGGCGATACGGCTTGGGCCCGAGTTCGCGCCCCCGTCGCCCCAAGTCCTGGCGCCGCTCCTGACCGGTACCGCCGCCGCCATGCTGGCGGCATCGCCGGGCACATCTGGGGGTAGCAACCCGTACGACAAGGACGTAGAGATGGCTGCCGTGCATCTGTTCGGCCTGGCACGGGTCCTGGCGGATGACGAGCTGTTCGGCTCCGCCGGCCTGCCGCCGCCTGCCGTACTGCCGTACACGGCCGAGGCGCTGGGCTGGGCGGTGCGGTGCCTGTCGGACGGCGGGGAGCGCCTGGGGATGCAGTTTGTATTCAACACGTTCGAGTACCTTGGCAAGGTTATCACGTCAGGTGGGGGCCCCACCGGGTGGGGTGGCCATGTGTGGGCATGTGTGTTTACGGTGTTGTCGGACTGCCGAGACCCGACCTACGCAACCGCCACCCCGACCTTACCCGCAGGCTGGCCCTCGCTTGACGAGGCCGCCCGGGCCGACACCGCCGCCCGCCTGGCTCGGTGCGAGCTGCTCCCGGCCTTTGACGCGATTCTACGCCACCTGCGCCGACAGGGCGAGCTGGGCGGCGAGTTCGCACAGAACATCACGCACCGCCTGCTGTTCGGCCCCGCCATTCTCCCCATCCTGCGCGCCTCGCTGACTCCGCCGCCGGCCGGAGGTGGCGGCGACGCAGGCAGCGAGGGCGGAGGCGGAGGGAGCGGCGGGGCGGGGCAGCAGGGAACGCCTGGGGCAGCCCCCAAGCGCTGGCGGCCGCCGCTGGGGCTGTTCATCACTGGGGCCAAGCTGCTGCAGAGCGCGGTGGACATGCGGGGAAGCGTCGTGGGGAGTTCCCTGTTGACGAGTTCTGCTGGGGGCTTCGCTGAATGGAGTGGGCGAGCAGCACGGGGGGCCAGGTTGGTGAGCCCATCACACTCTTGCGTCGTTCATCATCACGTCTGGTACCGTACCGCCTGGCGCATGGCACATGGCACAACCCATTGCCGCCAGAACCCCCTTTCATCGTTCGTGCCACCCACGGCTTTGGGGATGTCCGTCGCGACGACGCGCTTACACGTCCTGTACACCCACGCCTCTGCCTTCTCTCTCCCTCCTCTCTACTCCCTCCCGCCCTCCCCCAGACGATTACCGGGGACGTGGCGGTTACCTACGCCGTGACCCGCCTCGCCCTGGACCCCCAGCACGGCCTGGCGGCTCTGCTGGCGGAGCGGCCGCCCGGCAGCCCCGGCGCTGCGGAGGCGGCAGAGGCTCTGGCGCTGAGCCTGCAGGCGGTGGAGCGGCTGCACCCAGCGGTGCGGCTGCAGCTGTGCGAGGACGCGACGGGGCCGCTGCCGAGAAAGGTAGCTGAGTTGGTGGTTGATGGATAGGGCGGGTGGACTGGACTGCAGGCGGCTGCAGGGTCTTCGTGACTAAGAATGAGCACACCGGCAATGCAATAGTCTTGCCATGCCCTGCGATGACCTGCCGCCACGCACTGTCACACCAAAGCCTTCCATTCCGCGAGCCGACCGCCGGCCCCATCCCCCCCCTTGGCCCCCTGGCACCCCACCCAGGTCAGCCCGGGGGGCGCAGGTGTGCCCCTGGCGGCCCTCGCCCTCGAGGCCCTCCCGGCGGTGTCTCGGCACCTGAGCGCGGAGAGACTGGCGGGGCTGAGGCTGGTGGGGCTACTGACGGTTGCGTCACTGCTGTCAGGCGAGCCGCCGCGACGGCCGGGGGCCGGCCCTCGCGGCGGCTCTGGCTCCCGCACAGGCGGCGGCGGCGGCAGCGGAGGGTGCGACGCGGAGGGGCTGGCGGCGACGGCGGCGGCGCTGCGGCGGGGCATTGCCGGTATGGTGGCGGCGCCGGCGGGCCGAGTGGTACTGCGGTCGTTCTTTGCAACTACCGGCGAGGCCTTGGAAATGATCCTCCAATGCACTCTGCAGTACAGCGCCGCCGAGGGCCGAGCGCTGGCGGCGGTGACCCGTGCGGCCATGCTGCCCGGTGCCGGCGGCGAGCTGCCGGAGGGTGTGACGGAGGCCCTGGCGGCCGTGGCGGCGGCGGCGAGTGCCGCTGCAACGGCGGCGCCGACGGTGGCGCTGGAGGCTCTGCTGGCTCCGGCGGAGCGGGCGGCGGTGGCGGCGGCGCGGCGTGGCAGCGTTGATGTGACGATCCTCGATCCCGATCTGCCAGCCTTCTACCCAACCCGCCTGCGCCTCTGCTGCAACCCCGGCTGCCGCTGCTTCGCGGGGCAGGCGGAGAGCGAGCTGCCCCTGCAGCGCTGCGGCGGCTGCCGTGTGGCGCTCTACTGCTCCCCCGCCTGCCAGAAGCAGCACTGGGCGGCGGAGGGGGAGACGGGGCACAAGGGGGACTGCCGCAGGCTCAAGGCGGCCCGGGCGGCGGAGGCGGGGGCCGAGTGATGGAGGGGAGGAGCAGACGGGAGCACACGGCTCAGCGGCTGGAGGGGTGAGGAAGGCTGGAAGCTGATGTGGTAGGGGCAGGACCGCCTCTGCCTTCGGACTGATTGGATGTTGCGGTTTGTGGTTGTGCCGTGGGCTCAAGGCCGCTTGGAAACTGTTTGTCTCAGGCACGGTAAGGAGTAGGGCGATGGGCCATCGAGGGCTGGGCGGCTAGCCCTGATAGCGTATCTGGCTCGCCCGTTGCGTTGCGCGGCTTGATACCGGCATAGCGACTGCCGCAGCAAGCGGAACGGTATGAATCGTTGAAGACCGGTTGCGCCACCGCTCAACAGGGCGAGTGCTTGCTAGCAGAGTTCGCCGTGTGTGGCTCCGGCCCTAGCTCCGGTGCGTGTCGTTCGTGCTGGCTGTGCGTGTGGCTGAGGTGCTGAACGCTGGGCCGGTGAAGGGCATGGCCCGCGTGTAGTGCGGGGGTATGGGACATTGCAGCATGGGGGCTCGAGGAGTGTTGTGAGGTGCCAGCCAGGGTGCGCCTTGCGTGGCCCTAATCCCCTCCGGCTCACCCAGCGTCAGTTGTAACCCTACAGGGAGTTCCCCGGGCTCCCCTGAGCCCCCCCCTTCAGAGCGCTTCTCTGTGGGGCAGAGCTTCGCCCTGCTGGGAGAATTGATGGGGTGACGTGCCTCGGACGAATGCTAGGCTGAGCAGTGCGGGGCTGGCGGGCTGCGCGTGGTGGCTGCGAGGGTAGCCGAGGAAGGCCAAGGGGTCCGCAAGCCGCCGCCTTCATCGCGGCACACGCAGCAGCTGTTGCGACATTTGAATGCGGCAGATGCCTGTCTTTGGTGCCGCTCAGGTCCTCTGGCAACACCCGCTTCCCAATAGCCAATTGCTGACAACATAGAAACGCTTAACTTTCGTTGCCAGAGTCCTTATCGCGCTCTGACCATTGCTTGCAACCCCGACGCATGGCCAGCCGGTGTTGACCCACGCTTGCTCTGACTCGGTCGCAGCGTGTAGGAGCTAGCGAGCAGGCACAGGAATGCAGCCGCTGAAGTCTTCGACAAACTTGCTCAAACCGGCAGCAGCTGGTGGAAAGCAGGCCCAGGGCAAGGCGCGCGACAAAGAGGAGCCCGTAACATTGCGACAAGATGCGGGAAAGGCTGCGGGCACCAGCGCTGGACCAGCGGAGAACGCAAAGCGCTGGACCATTGACGACTTCGAAATCGGAAAGCCTCTGGGCAAGGGCAAGTTTGGCAACGTCTACCTGGCTCGTGAGAAGTCGAGCAGGTTCATCGTAGCGCTTAAGGTGCGAGAAAGTGCACAGTCGTCAAGCATGTCAGCTCGGCAAGGGGTTGCTCGCAGCGCACGCTGACCACCCGTGGCTGTGGGCACATGTAGGTGCTCTTCAAGAGCCAGCTACAGCAGTCAAACGTCGAGCACCAGCTCCGGCGAGAAGTTGAGATACAGGCTCACCTCCGGCACCCCAACATCCTGCGCCTCTACGGCTACTTCTACGACAAGGTGCGCGCGGGGCGCTGCACACAGAGGGAACATGTGCTGGGGCCCGCAATAGAGCATGCAGCCCGCTGGGCCTGACGGGGGGGCAGGCTGGAGAGGAAGCCGGGAGGCAGAGGGGGTCGTTCCGGCTCCCAAGGCTGCCAGCGCCTGCCTCCCCACCGAGCAGGAGAAAGTGTACCTCATCCTGGAGTACGCCGCGAAGGGGGAGCTGTACAAGGAGCTCGTGAAGTGCAACCACTTCGATGAGCCCACGTCGGCCACGTAAGGCCCGCGCGGGAAGGCAGGGGCTGGGCCTGGCTGGCCACCGTCCTTGGGATGCGTCCACTCCTCAGCAGCAACAGGATGCGTTCCGCGAAGCACGCGCGTGTTGAAAGGGGTACGCGTGGCAACAGACTGCCCCCTTTCATCAAGCTTCTGGCCCAGCTCACGGGGTCATGAGTCCTCATAGCCTGTGGCAATGGGGTGCAGTCCCGCCGCGACCCGACTGGACTGTCCTTGCGCTGCCCGCAGCTACATCCTGTCGCTGGCGCGCGCGCTGCACTACTGCCACACCAAGCACGTCATCCACCGCGACATCAAGCCGGAGAACCTGCTGGTGGGGCTCAACGGGGAGCTCAAGATCAGCGACTTCGGCTGGTCGGTGCACGCACCCAGCAACAGGTGGGGAGTCTCAGGGAGCCAGCTTGGGGAGGGTGGTGGTACCAGGGGAGAGGCACCCTTGCACCGACAGGGCGGGTCCATGGTAGCCAAGCGGACATGCTGGTTGCTCCAGCCTTGCATGATGAGCATGTCAAGCAGCCAACGCCGGGCCGCCCTGCCCGCAAGCGATGCCCCAGGCCTGCCTGCAACCGCACGAGCACGAACGCACGCGGGTGCCGGGCTTGCTCGCACCACGTTGCCACCGCTCTTCCACGCATCCACCCATCCACTCTGCCTGCTCTCATGCCCCAACTGTGTGTGCACCCTCCCAACCCGCCCCAGGCGGCGGACGCTGTGCGGCACGCTGGACTACCTGCCCCCCGAGATGGTGGAGGGCAAGGAGCACTCCACGGCCGTGGACAACTGGAGCCTGGGCGTGCTGACCTACGAGTTCCTGTTCGGCGGCCCGCCCTTCGAGGCGCCGGGCCACCAGGACACGTACAAGCGGTGAGGGTCATGGACGTGGAAGGCAGGGCGAGAGTGGGGATTGTGGGGGGAGGGCAGAGAACTGCAGTCGAGGGAGGTCATTCGAAAGGGGTGAATGAGCGAAGGTGGCCTCCGGGCGAAGGCGATGGGGGCAGTGGCAAGGAGGGCAGGCGCAGGCAGAAGTGGGACGAGGAAAAGGGGGGACTAGGGGAAGCGGTGCATGGGCGGGCGGAGGTAGCAGGGAGAGGCGGCGATGGGCATGGTAAGCAACCCGGGAGGGGGGGGGTTCCGGCATTGGGGCCTAGAGAAAGCCTCGATGCAATAGTAAGCGGTAGGCATTGCATGTCTGCCTGCTCTAGGACCCACTGCGTGCTGTAGGTCTCCTGCCTGCATGGCGCCCTGGCCTCCGAGCCCACCTGCGCCCCCGGGGCTCCACCGCAACGCAGGATCGTGCGCGTGGACCTCAAGTTCCCCGACTGGCCCGAGGTGTCCGAGGAGGCCAAGAGCTTCATCCGGAGGGTCAGTCCACGGGCCTTGACCCCCCACCCCTTACCCGGGTCTTCCGAACCGCGTCCCCTCCATGCCTAGGCCTGTCGGCCTCACGCGCCTTGCTGATGCCCACCCCACATCTCCCCTGCCGTCAACGCGCAACCTGTCCGCCTTGCGCGACCCGGTCACTCCTGCCTGAGGAGCTCGCATGCGTTTCATGAGCTCACCGTCATCTCCTGCCCAACCCCTGCGCTGACCCCCTATTCTTCCACCCACCGCTTGCCTCCCGACAGCTGCTGACCAAGGACGCCGCCAAGCGCCTGCCGCTGACCGAGGTGGAGAACGACCCCTGGATCCGGGTGAACGCCTCGCCGGAGATGCTGCGCAAGGGCGCGGAGGGGAGCGCATAGCGCGTGGCTGGCGCCGAAGACGGGGTTGGTGGGGACGAGTAGGGCGGTGGTGCAACGCTGAGGCTTGAGAGACGGCGGCTGCAGGGGGGGGGCGGATCATCATAACAGGCGGCTGCGTCCGTATGCTGGGCTCAGTGATGGCAACTTTCACATTGACACGGAATGCCCGCGGGCCATGCGAGGCACGCGTTGACCGGTAGCATGGCAAGCGGCAAGAGATGCGGACAGGAGGACGTGGGCCAGAGGGAAATATTACACAGAAGGCGGCGCGCGCACGCGTGCAACGGCACTCAGTACACACATGTATCCATGCTAACGGCGTGCCAACTGCGAGCTCCACAGCAAACCTCCACGCTCTCTTGGCTGGGACCGGCCAGCTGCATGTGTATGGTCAAGGTGGAGGCCTTCCTGACAGTATCCCAACTCCGCCAGCAGCATCAGCCGGCTGACCCGGCATCAAATCCATCAACTGCACGCGCACGTCTTTAATGCATCCACTTTATGGGACATTTATTAACTCTGCATCTCACTAGTGCTCTCAATCAATAAGCACGCTTGGCCTGATAACGGCTTCGCAATGTTGCAACTGTTCTCACGGTACCCCTCAAGTTCTTCTGCTTGTACGGTTCCCACAAGTGTCATAGGCACACGGCATATCACGCTTGCCCCCACCCGCAATGTACAACTTCAGGATGGACCTGTTCATATCCCTACGTGTACCACAATTTGTTGGGACTGGACCCCTGCCTCTCCTCATCTGCAGCCCACCCCGCATAACCTACTCAACCATTCGACGCCCAGATCCGGACGGTGCGTGGTGTGGCTGTGTGCTTAGCTGGTGTGGCTGCGCGGCCTGAACCGCACTCCGAGCCCCTGTGCCGGCCTCAGTGACACGAACAGTCGCTGCGGCAGGCCCCCCGCGCCAGGGCCGTCCCTGACCGCCCCCGCATACACCTGACCGCCGCCCCCCGACAGCCCCGTGCCCTCGGGGCGACCAGCGCCGGGGCCAGACCCTCGGCCCGGGCCTCCGTCGTGGAGATCCATCTGGCGCATGAGATCTTGGTCCACGAGATCCATGTCGTACCGCAGGATCACGTGGGCCACGAGCAGCTTGACTTCCGCCAGACCAAAGGCGGCGCCAATGCAGGTACGCGGGCCGGACCCGAACGCCATGAAGGGCCCGCGCCGCCAGGCCTCCGTAGTCGCCTCACCTCCGTAGCCACCGCCGCCAATCCTGCCGTTAACGCTGTCAGGCCCTTCGCTGCTGCAGCCGCTATCTCCGTTGCCGCTGCCGCTGCCGCTGGCTCGCTCCAGGAAGCGCTCCGGCCTGAACTCGTGCGGGCGGTCCCACAGCCCCGGCAGGCGGTGGAGGACGTAGGGCGACACGAGCAGCTCCTCCTGGGGTGGGGTCGGGCCGCAGGGGCAGTGGATGAGTGCAGGTGTGGGAACTGGGAAGAGATCGCGCCTGATCACTTGCCGAGGACCGTGAAGAAATGCTTGACGCAGCGAGCACAGCAGGTGCACCCTGGGACGCCTGGCCCAAGCCCGCCCAAACCCGACTCCTCCACACCACCTCCCGCCCAACTCACCCCGGGCCGCACGTCGCATCCGCCCGCCCGCGCCCCCGCCGGCCCCGCGCTCTGACGCGACAGCACCGGCACCGGCGGGAACAGCCGCAGCGCCTCCTGCACCACCGCGCCCAGGTACGGCAGCCGCGCCAGGGCGCCGTACACGTACGGAGACCGTACGGCACCCGCCATGCTGCCGTCCGTAACCGCAGCCCCGCTCAGCCCAAGCTCTGACTCGAGCTCCGCCCTCAGTCGCCGCTGCGACCCCGGGTGAGCCGCCAGCAGGGTGAGAGCCCAGGCGGCGGCTCCGGAGGTGTTCTCATGGCCCATGGCGATGAGGCTGAAGCCCACGGAGACCAGATCTGCCACCTCGGCGGCGGTAGTGGATGCGACTGCGGCGGCGGGGCCGGCGCTAGTAGATGCGGCGGCGCTGGGCGTGGCAGGTTGCGCAAAGGCGGAGGTGGAGGAAGAGGCGGGGCTGAGCGTGGACATGGCGCCGGAGGCGCGTGTGGCGGGAAGCGCAAAGGCGGGGGTGGCGGAGGTGTAAGAGGTGGACGTGGTAGCGGCTGAGGGCTTTGCGGCTGGAGCTGAGGGATCTGTGGCGGACGGAGCGTTCTGGGTGGCTGGCATGGTGGTGGTGGCGGGATGCGGGGCCAGGTCCGACGCGGAGAGCGAAGGGGCGGGGAGGACGCAAGTGAAGGAGGTGGAGGAGAGGGAGAGGGAGGAGGAGGCCGAGGAGGCCGTGGCGAGGGAGCAGGAGGAGGCGCAGCTGTGGAGGGATCGCGGCAGGGCCGGGGGCATTGGCTGGGGTTCTTTGGAGTCCGCGGCGGGGGAGCGCGGGGGCGAGGGGGCGTCCTGGCTGGGGCGGGTAGTACGGTCTCGGCCATGGTAAGGGCCTGTGGGGCGGAAGCGGGGTGGCGGGGAAGGGGGTAGGAGAGGTTTGGAGCTCACCTTGCAGCTATCGCAGACCCAGCAGACCGGTAACGACCAAGCATTCCCGAACTCCGCCGCCGAAAACAGGCCAGCGGCCCGCTTGACCCCGTCATCTACCAACCCGCCATGATGCCAAGACACTTGGGCGCTCACCGCTGGGGTCCTGGGCGGGCGCTCGGGGCTCCGCGGGTCGCCGCCGCCGCACCACCTCCGCCGCCGCACAGCGCAGCAGCACCGGTGGCGGCGGGAGTGGCGGCGGCAGTGGCGGCGGGCAGGCTCCTCCCTCTGCCCCCAGCGCCACAGCCGCCGCTCCGCCCTCGCCAATCCCGCCGGACGCTGTAATGCCGGCGGCAGCGGCACCGCCACCATCCTCCACCTTGGTGGCGGCGGCCTCCGCCTCCGCCAGGGCTGTGGCGGCGGCGGCGGCCAGGGTTCCGTCCACCAAGCGCTGGGCGGCGGCCAGGCGGCGGGCAGCGGGCAGGAGCGGGGGCCCCGGCAGGCGCCAGAGGGGGAGGCCGGGGGAGGCGCGGCGGTGCCACTCGACCAGGAGCGAGCGCAGGGCGGCGCGGAAGGCGGCGCGGGGGTGGGAGACAACGCCGTGGAGACCTGCGTCCGCGGGGGAGGGAGGGGTCCATTGGGGTGAGGGCAGGGTGGCGGGGACAGATAGATGGCAGCTGGATGTTATACGTAAAAGGGGGCCTGGACCACAAGGAGGTACGCGCGGAGGAGCGAGTAGCGCGACTAGCGCCGCACTCCGTCCACAGCCCCGGGCTTGCTTGCCCCCATGCGCCATGCCCATGCAAAGGGTTCGTTACAGTACCCGTCCGCCCTGCCTCACGACTCACCGTCAACGCTGCTGCCGGCCTCCTCCGCAGCCGCCGCGGGCCCCAGCACCAGGTCTGACATGAGCTCCAGGCTCCACTCGAGCAGCCGCACCTCCAGATCCAACACCACAAACGAACCGCCGCCGCCGCCGCCGCCGCCGCTGCCAAGCCCCAGCGCCGCAGCGAAGGCCGCAGCGAAGGCCGCCGCCGAGCGGTCCATGTACGGCAGGCCGTGCCGCTGCGCCGCCGCCAGCGCCGCCGCCGACAGGCAGCGGACGCGCCGCCAGTCGGCGGCGGCGCCCCCCCCGCCGCCAGCCCTGCCGCCGCCGCCGCCGCCGCTGGGTCGTTGCAGGCCGTGGGCGCCGCTGATGATCAGCAGGTTGTGGGGGCTGACGGAGCGTATGGCCTCGTACCCCTGGCCCTTAGCCCAGTCGGTCTCGTCTCGACGGAGCACGGCCAGGGCTGCGGCGGGGTCTGTCAGGAGCAGAAGCGGCGAGCGGAGGAGGCCGAAGCCCAGGCGAAGCAGGGAAGGCGGCGGGGTTGGCGGCGGGGTTGGCGGCGGGGTTGCGGGGGTTGCGGGGATTGTGGGCGACGGGGCTAGGGCTTGGGTGAGGCGCGTGGGCTTGGCGGGGGGAGAGTGTGGAAAGGAGTTTGCGGTGGTGGGGGAAGGGCGCGAGGCGGCGGCGAGATGGAGGAGGGCGGCGTGGGGCGCGGCCGGGTGGAAGAGGGCTGCCAGGCCCACGAGCGGCGCTCCTCGTAGCGACAGCTCCGGACCCGGAGGGCGGAACGCTGTGGAGCCACAGCTGCCTTCGGCGTCGCTACCGGGCCTGGGCCCCGTAACACCTGAATCGCTGGAGCCCCTGCTTGGGCCCGTGCTTGAGTCGGACGTCGTCGGGCTGGAGCGCTCGCCGATGGCAGGGCGAAGCTTCGCGCGCACCGGGCCGGGCTCCTCGAGCTGCGGCTCCCCGCTTCGAGCTGGGCGCTCGCGTGGTGCTGCAGCGGGGTTGTGAGGCTCTTTCGGGCGTATGAGGTAAGGGAGCGCGAAGAGCGCCATGGCTGTCATCAGCAGCAGCGCGGCCAACCCGGCCGGTCTACCCAGCGACAGGCCGGCCAGCAGCTGCGTGAGCACCAGCATCCTGCAGAGCATAGTTACAGATGCCGTGTTTCGGCTTGGAAAGCGGGCCGAAGTGACGAGTCTGTCGTGCGAATGTCGCGGTGGTCACGGGACTTCTCGGAAGCGCTGTGGGCTGTCGCCAGGCCGGTCGCCAGAGTGTGTTGGTGGTGGCGAAGGTGGAGACTGAGAGGTGCTGCGCGGTACCGAGGGACGCAGCGTGGCAGCTTGGGACGCCTCGCGAGCTGCGCGGGGCCCTGGGCGAAGGGCGACTCGGGCCCACACACAACCTAGACCGCAGCTGGGACACACTGCCCGGATGTTGCAAGAGCGCAGAGCGACTAATCGATCACACCAACCGGTTACTCCAGTCGCAGGGCTACGGAAAGCGAGGGCCGAGAGGCCAACCGCCAAAATTTGAAACCCGTGCGTGCGGCACTCGAGTCCGGGTCCCGGTAACCGCTCCCGGTGGCAAGAATCGAGTCTGGCTTGAAGCACAAAGTCTGCTTATACACACACGCACTGCACGCGATCACGGCTGCGACACTCATTTGGGTAAAGGCTAGTTTGTGGCGTGCCGGTTACACGTTCAGGGGCGTTCGGCCGGCCCTTCGCAAAAGGCCTTCTCGCCCTTCAGAGCCCCCGCTAACCGGGCCCGGCCTTCCAGTGAGCACCCGTCGACACAAGCAAAGCAACAACGGTACGTGAGCAATCACGATCAACAGACCCCCTCCACCTTGGAAGGCCCCTCCCGCAGCCACCATCCTCGCCCGGCGGCCCCTGCCCCTCCCTCACCCTCGCAGCCACCACTCCCTCAGTTTCACGCCCCCCAACCCGCCCCAGCACGCGACGAGTCCCACCATCACACACCCGAGCAGCCCTTGAAACCTCGTCGTCATCCCGAGACCCACCAACGCCCCCCCACCCCTCACGCAGCTCTCTCCCATGCGCTTCGGCACGATTAAACCCGGACCCCGCAAGAGCACCTCCTCCTCCTGCGGCTGTTCTGACCGCTCAGGTCGACCCCGCTCAGGGGCTGCGATGTCTGCCCGCTCAGCTCGACCCCCTCAGCGGTGCACCTCCTCCTCCTTGAGTTCGTGCACGGAGAAGGGCGCAAACTGGTAGCCGTCGCCCCTGGGGTGGGTGGGGAGGGTGGAGGGTTGGGAATGGGAAACAGGGGGGGGGGATCGGCGAGCTCTTGCCTCGGTTCTTCTCTTCCTCCCTCGCCTCCCTTGCCGCCACGGACAATCTCCGTCCCTCCGAGTCCAAGCCACCAGCCTCCCCCTGCCACCCCCACCTGCGACACAACTGGGCCCGGCACTCCACACAGTGAAGGCGCCCCCACGCACACGCACACCGCACACCGCATGCCCACACGCATTTCCAATCGCCCCCGGGTACTCCTAAACACACGCGGTCGTACACGCACCTCCCCTCCCCCTTCCCTTCCCTCGACATCTCCCACCTGCCCCGCCCCTTTCGCCTCCCCTCTCCCTCCCCCCCTCAAGCCCCACCTGTAGAACTTGTTCTGGAACTCCACCCAGTGCAGGCGCAGCGCGTGCAGGAAGGCCGAGAGCGACTCCATGACCATGAGCACCCCCAGGGTGGCGCAGGCGAAGACGAAGAAGCCCACGACCATGGCGGCGGGGTTGGTGGACTGCAGGGGGTGGGTGGGTGGGGTGGGTGGCAGGGAGGGGGGTGGGTGGGTATGGCGTGTGGTGGGGAGGTGGCGGCCGAGGAGGATGAAGGGGGAGAGGAGCAGGGTTGGCCAGGGAAGAAGCGTCCGAGCCGGCATACCTACTGGAGAAACACGCACATTGCCTGCATGCACCGTGCCCCCACCGCCGAGGCCCCACCAGCAAACCCCCACCCCGCCTCACCCCACCCATATCCCCTGCCCCACCACCCGAACCTCACCCCACACCACCCCCACCCCAGCCAGCCCCGCCCCCACCTGGATCGAGGCCATGAGTACTCGATCGTAGAACACGGCCGACAGCTGCGAGTGCGCCAGCGACAGAGCCCACAGGCGCAGGTAGGAGGCGGTGTTGGAGACGGCGCCCAGCACGAACTCAATGGTGTGAATCATCTGGGGAGGGGTGGTGGTAGGGTGGGTGTGGGTGGTGGCGATGGGGTTGGGGGCGGGGGGGTGCCGAGGGCGCTGCGGTCGAGCAGCACAAGCTGGAGGGACTCCAGAATCTCCTCTTCACCCCCTGCATCCCTACCCGCTTCCCTCCTGCCCTTTACACTTTTCACACACCCAACCGCTGCCTCCCCCCCTCCCCCCCCCCCACCTGGTGCACCATGACCTCCCCGAACTCGAACACCTCCCCGTGGTCGCCGTGGCCGCCGCCGCCGCCCCCGTGCGCCGCCGCCGCGGCGTGCCCCCCGCGCGCCCCGCTGCCCCCGGCGCCGCCCGTCTCAGCGTCCTCCATGCGGTGGTACTCGCCGCGGACCTGGAAGGGGGACGGAGGGGCAATGGAGGGGAAGGGTGTGTTTTGACACGCGGTTCAGGGGGTATCGACATGGGGGCATGGCATGCATTGACGAGGGACGCAAGTGCTTCCTCCCCACCTGCCCCCCGCCCCTCTCTCCCCTTCCGCTCCCTCCCCCCACCACCCCTCTCGCACCCTCGCCGCCGCCTCGGCCCGCTTCTTGAGGATGAGGGGCTTGGGGAAGAGCATCCACGGCACCGCCACCAGCGCCACCAGCAGCAGCACCACCTGCAGGGGCGCCTGACCGGGGAACAGGTAGCCGGCCTTGTCCACGTTGCCTGTGGGAGGGGAAGTAGGGGCGGGGGCGGGTGGGCGGGGGGTGTTTGAAGCTGAGAAGCGGGAGAGCGTCTTTACGCCTGCGCCAGGGAAGCTTAGCTTGCGATGGGGGTGGGGGGTGGGGTGAGGAGGGGCGCGTTGGGGTGACGTGAGGTGAAGGGGGGGGGTACTTTTTCGAGCGGGAAACGATCAGGCGGCGGCCGGCGAGCCCGATGCGCACCGAGGTCCAGAGCGGCAGGTCCGTCGTCGATGCCAGGGGTGTGTGGAAGAGAGGGCTGGGCGGGCTGAGCCCGCTCCAGATCCCAAGCCCAGAACCACAGACCCAGGAATCCAGATCCAGGATCCGCTCACCGGGCGACAGGAACATGTAGATCATGACGTGGTAGAGGTCGGTGGATGCGCCGCTGACCCACTTGCCCACGATGAGCGCGCACAGGTAGCCGAACAGGCAGTTGAGGAAGATCATCTGGGGGATGAACTCGCACACCGTCGACAGCCGGTCCCTGGGGGGGTGGGGTGGAGGGGGAAGGGTGCAGGGTTGAAGGGGGTGCTCGTTGGGTTGTAGGGAGCAGGGGCGGGGGCCGGGGGCCGAGGGCCGGGGAGAGGGGTTTGAAGGTGAGCGGCCTGCTCCCAAGCGAGATGCTCCTCCGCCAACCCCTCGCTCCAGTCGTCAGCTTGGCCGGCGCCGCCAGCCGCTCGCTCCCAACCGCAACCGCAACAACCGTCCCAACCGACCCACCTGAAGTAGTTGTTGTTGAGCACGGACATGAGGATGCCGAGGTTCATGTGGGTCACACCCAGCAGGATGGACATCTTCATCTTCATGCTGTGGGGGACAAGGGAGGGGGAGGAGGTACCGTAAGGGGGGGTGAGGGCGAGGGCGTGTGGAAGGGGCTGCTAGTGTGCACCGAGGAAACTCGGAGCGTGGGGGAGGTACACCGTGAGGAGCTGCAGAGGTAGAAGACTCCCCGGACTCAAGGCGGCGTCGCGATGCGCGATGCACCCGCACCCCAGACGCCCATCGCCGCTGTACCCAGCAAGCCCAAGACCCAGCCCCAGACCTGGCCCTCCCTCCAGCCCTCTGTCCTTCCCCCAGCCACCCCCCCCCAGCCCCCTACCTGTTGAGGAAGGGCAGCTCCATCTTCCCTCCGTGCCAGATGGGGTCCACCCCCACCGGGTAGGCCCCGTCCACGGGCTTGAGCTCGCCCCCGTGGTGCGGGCAGTCGCGGCGGTCCATGCCCGAGGCGTCCCGGGTGCCGTTGAAGAAGCAGCTGGGGGGTTGGGGGATGTGGTTGGTGGTTAAGCAGTTGGTGATGAGTTGGTTGGTAGTCGGTTGGGGGACCCCCAGAGCGCCGTGGCCCACCCCAGTCAACCAAGTCAACCAAGGCTCCCCTCGCCCTCCACCCCCCGCCGCCCCCTCTCTCAACTCCCAGCCATGGCCCCCTCCCCTCCCCCCTCCCAAGCGGCGCTCACGCGAAGTGCGAGTCCCCCCCGATGACCATGGGCATGGAGAAGAACTCGTTGTAGAGCACGCCCATGTAGATGGAGAAGAGGCCCATGAGCATGATGCAGTAGCGGCCGCCGAACAGCATGCCGAACATGTCGTCAAGCTGGGGGGAGGAGGGAGGGGGAGGGGTGGAAGGGTGTGTTTTGGCACGGGTGGCGGGCATACCAGCGCGCCGGCTATGAGGGGTGAGCGCAGGGAAACAGGGCACCGCTGCCGTGCCGTAGCGCCGTACAGCACACGCAGCCGTACAGCACATGCACACGCACCGTCTGCTTGAGGAACTTGGACTCGTTGATGAGCAGCCAGGCTCCGAAGAGGGACATGAGGATGCCATGGCCCAGGTCCCCGAACATGACGGCGAAGAGGAAGGGGAAGGTCGCGATGGTGAAGACCGCGGGATTCACCTCCCGGTACCGCGCGATGCCGTACGCGTCCACGATGTTCTGCGCGCACGTGGATGGGGGCGGTACGGCATGGTACGACGCGGGTGCGGGGTACGGGAGCATGAGACCATTGCCGATCCTCCCTGACCTGGGCGGACACACCGGCCCGGCACCGCCCCCTCCTTTGGCCCCCCCCCCACCTGGAAGCACGCCGTGAACTTGTTGGTCCTGAAGTAGGTGGGCGGGTTCTCGTGCGTCAGCATGGGCTGCAGGATGGTGCCCACCTGGGGGGGGGAGGGGGGGGAGGGGAGCGGGGGCGCAGGTCAGCAGGACTGAGCAACAGTGGGATAGCCATCGCCATCGCCATCGCCACCTCAGCAACACAGGAACCACCTGTGCCAGGTGCGCCTGCCCCACGCTCACCAACCTTCCCGGCCCACCGTCGTGACGCCTCCCGCGCCCCTTCCCCCGCACCCCTGCTCCAACATCTTCCCCCCCCCGAGTCGCGGACCCCTCCCGCACCCCTCCCCCACGCCCGCCCCCCCCCACCTGGTTGGAGCTGTCCGCCACCGCCCGCAGCGCCTCCTGCACGCGGGGCCGCGCCGACGAGGGCACCCACGCCTCAGCCACCAGCACCTGGGAGGGGGGGAGGGGGAGCAGGAGGGGTAGTGGGGAAGGGTGGAGAAGGGAGGTGGGGTGAAACGTGGCGGAAGGACAGCGAGCAAGCCCGCGCCTGCGGCAAAGCGCCCTGCACTCGGTGCTCCCTCCTCGGACGCCCCACCTTCCCCCCCACCCCACCTTCTTGGTCACGTCCACGGAGCACTTGTTGAGCGTGTGGTAGACGGCCTTCTCGCGGCGCACCAGAGTGGCCCAGGCGTCAATGTCTGGGGGGGGGAGAGGGGGGGGCGGTGAACGGGTGGGGGTGTTTGCCAGCGCGTCAATGTCTGGGGGGGGGAGAGGCGGCGCGCGTGCGTCAGCGTCCGTCAGCCCGCGCGCGTGGTGGTGGGGCTTGCGGCGGTACGCAGGTATTCAAGCCCTGCCCTGCCTTCCCCGGAACGGCCCCAGCTCGCCCATGCTCTTCCACCCTCGCCTCAACTCCCCTCCCCACGACCCATCCCCCCCCTGCCCCCTCCCCCCCCCCACCTGCCGCCACCCGCTGCAGCAGGCGCATGCGCTGCAGGTCGCCCACCTCCAGCGTGGTGCGCATCTCGGTCAGGCGGCCGCCCACCTGGGGGGCAAGAGAGGGGAGCGGGGGGGGGGGGCGGAAGAGGGGCACGGGAGGGCAAAGGGGGGAGCTGAGAGGATGGAGCTGAGAGGAACCGGCGTTCCCAGCGGAAAGAAGCTAGGGGGCGTTCCTGCAAAGTGCCGCCACCAAACACAGGGGGAAAGCTGGGAGGGGTCCGGGTACCAGGCCTGCAGGCCACCACCCGGGAGCCCAGCGCGCCCCTGCCTGGCCCACGCCGGGCAGCCCCACTGAGAGGGAACGGCGTCCCCAGCGGAAAGAAGGTAGGGGGCCTTCCAGTGCCCCGCATGGCCATGACCGCCGCCGCCAAACACAGTGCGCCCCTGCAAGGGCCCTCACCGGGCGGCCCCCGGGTCGCCACGGCCCTCGTGGGCCCAGGACTGCCCCCAGGACCCTGCCCCGGGTCCCAGCCCCAGCCCAGGACCCCACCCCCCGCGGAGGCCCCACCTCCGCGGCCATGGCCCGCTGGCGGTTGGGCTCCTCGGGCAGCGGGTAGCGGTTGGCGCCGAACGCCTCGCAGATCTGTACGGCAGCGGTTGGGGGGGGGTCCACGTCAGCGCCGCCCCTCTGCGCCGCAACCGTGGCCCCCACAACAATGCCATACCTACTCCCCCTCTGCCTCCCTTCCTACCCCTGCCCCTGCCCCTCTTTCCGTCCCCTCCCCCTCTCTCCCCTCCCCTCCCCTCCACCCCCCTCACCTTGCCGATCTTGACCCGGGCCCTCTCTCCGGCGAAGAACACCACGAACACCGCCTTGTCCACCTGCTCGCCTGGGGGGGGGGCAGGGGAGGGGGCAGGCGATGGGGGCCGAGTTGGGTGTGTCCTGTTGCGTGCCAATGCCCCAGCCCCAGGTATCCATCCCGGCCGTGTCCGGCCCCTCCACCACACCCCCCCTCCACTCTCGGGCACTGCCCATCCCCATGCCCCCACCCCTGGCTCCTTCCCCTCCCCCACATGCCTCCCGCCTCCGTCCCTCCCTTTGTCCCCTCCCCGCTCGCACGCACCCCCCTTCCTTCACCCCCTCCTCGACTGCTTCCCCTCCCCCTCCTCGTCCCCCTGACCCTCCCCATCCCCATCCCCCCTCCTCTCACCCGTGGCGTGGCGTGGTCCAGCACAAACCCCACTATGGCACTCACCCTCCCCCCCTTCATCCCCCTCCCCGCCTTCATTCCCCCTCCTCTTACCCGTGGCGGGGTCCAGCACCAGCCCCACTTGCATGAAGCGGAAGTAGTTGTTGCCGCGGGTGGCGCGGAACAGCAGCCGCTCGAAACCCGCCAGCCGCTCGCGGGCGATCAGGCCCGCGATGGAGCCCAGGCGCCCGATCTTGGGCTCGTACTGCGGTACGGCACGCGCGGTAGGGCACACGTGGGGATCACGATCAGGCGTCAGAGAGGTGTACAGCTGTACACGGCATGCGCTTCCCCACGCGCGCGCCTCTGTTTCGCCTTCCCCCCCTTCCGCGGTGTTCTCAGGCTCCCCCCATCCCCATCCCCATCCCCATCCCCATCCATTTGCTCCCACCGACAACACCACCCGGCCCGCCCAACTCACCGCCCCCGCGCTCGCCTCCAGGCCGCCCCCGCCTAGGCCTCCGCCCAGCAGCGGCGCGCTCACGTCCGCCGCGCTGCCCCCGCCGCTGGCCGCCCCGCCCAGGCCCCCCACCACGGTGCCAGCGCCCGAGGCGGCGCGGCGGGCAGAGTCGAAGAACTTGCCTGGAGGGACAAAGGGAAGGGGGAGACGGAGAGGGGAAGGAGGAGTGACAGTCAGAGAACGAGACGATGGGCAAGCGCGAAAAGCGGGGTACAGGGGTACAGCGACCACAGGCAGACTCCCCTCCGCACCCCCTGCTGCTGCCCGGGGTCCCGTCCCCTGCAACCCGCCCTCCCCTCCCCCTTCACCAACTCCCCCCCCCCCACACACACGAGCAGCCCTTCACACACACCCGCGCAGTCGAGCAGCAGGCTGAGCTCCGCCAGCTCCGCCGCAGCGCGCTGCAGGCGGTCGTGGTTGGCGTTCATCTCCACCAGCTCCCCCTCCAGCTGCTCGAGCAAGCCCTGGGGAGGGATAAGCGGGAGGGGAAGACGGGGGGGAGAGGATGGTCAGGAGGGGTCCTTGGGAGAAGTGGGGGGGCGGTGGGAGGGGGCGTTGTACAGGCCTCCGCCCTCCCGCTGCTCTCCCTTCTCCCTCCCGACCCAATCCCCCAACCCCACCCCTCCCCTCTCCTCCACCCCCACCCCCACCTCCAGCTCGTCCATTGTGACGTTGCTGCCATCGATGAGGGAGCGCGAGGCCATGGGCACACCCGCCTTCTCGATCTGCATTCCAAACGGGGACAACGACATCGTAACGAGCGTTGCTTATCGTAATAGGGCACAGGGCCAAGTCGCAGGATGAGGCCCCAGGCGTGCAAGGGGGCGGCGGTCTTTGGTGGGGTTATGAAGGCACCGGGTTTCCGGTTGGCGGGTGGGTTCCTCGTCACGTGCCCCCGGCAAGGCCGCCCGACACGCCTCGCTCGCCCAGACCTCGAAGCCCTCAGACCCCCACCTGCTCCTTGAAGAAGCGCAGCTTGCGTGCCAGCTCATCGCAGCGACGGACCTAGGTTGGGTTGGATTGGAAGGAGGGTGGAGAGTCGAAGGCGGGGACGACCAGGAGTCTTCGGGGACGGCTACGTGGAGGCACGACCGGGGTTCCCAGAAACATGAACCCTAGGCCCGCCTGACGCCTTTATAAGGAAGTGGCCTCATGGCTATTCCGTTGTGCTCGGATGCTGCATGCCGAGTCCGAGCGCAAGGCATGCGGAGCGGCATGCGCACCTGGTTGGCATACGTCCGCTGGAAGGCCGACTTCTCCACGTTCAGGTCCTTGAACTGCAGCAGACCGATCTCTCCAAGCGCCTCCACAGTATCATGTGCAGTGTCCGCGGGGATCATCAGCTGCGCGGTTGTTACCAGGGGACCGAGGCGAGCTCTCAGGACCGGCCCAGCGTTGGCGTTCAGCCCCAGGTCAGAGTGGTCCACACGAGCCAGTTCGCTAGGCCCCGATCTGCGTGGGTCCAGGTCGCTAGCACCGTGCACGCTGGTGCGCCTGGCCCCCATGGCCGCGCAAGCCCCGCCCGGAATACGTCCGTCCGCGCAGGATAGCAGATCAAGTCACTGCGTATTATAGCTGGGTAGCGCATCTGCCTCCCGCTGCCTGGAGCATCGTGTCGGTGCCGCGCTCGCAACAGCTCCGAGCCCTTGCAGCACGCCACGCTGCAGTTGCGCACCTGCACCAGCTGCATTTCCTCGCTTCTCCATAGCTCTATGTTGCCCAGGTCGAGGAAGCGACCGGCCATCTTGAACTAGCCCTCGCGGGGCCCTACACCGGTGCAGCTAGCTAGTGTCACTGCTCGGTCCACCGCTCAGGGTCAGGAAGAGAGAATACATTGGGCTTGTCGCGCGTCTCGCCACATGCTGGCTTCGTGCCAGTACGGCGGTTTTGTCTGTGTTTTGGCCCCTCGAGCCCCCGAGCTCGCCCCCGAGCTCGGCACCAGGCCCCAGCGGTCGCGCGCACTCGGCAACGAAACGTGGACCTGAGACGTGATTGGGGACAGGTCGGGGTCAGACCTGCGAGACCCGCCCGCCCCCCCGCCCCCCCGCCCAACGCCCCTTGCAAGCACCTTGGATTTCCCGCAATCCCGCCCCTTCGGCTGCTGCACCCCAGCACGCACGTCCCTGTCTCTGGCCCGCTTCCCGTGTACGGCATCGCACCGCACCGCACCGGCATGGCCGTGGCCGCACCGGCTACACCGCCATAGCCCGAGCCCTAGGTTGCCTGCTAGACACCGGCCGCGCTGGCCTTCGCCGTCCGCCTGTTCACCTCGCTGGCATGCTATGGCGGCCCTTGTGACACACCGCCTCCAGCGTGGTCTTCACAACGGACTTGGTCTTCATGGCAGCTCCCGCGGGGCCTGTTGGTCCCCGCGGGAGACTGTGGTGCTATGCGGACTGAAGTGTGAGTAGCAAACTATCCCCACCGGTTCAAGAGGGCTGGGCTGGGCGTGAATCGCAAGTTCATGCGTGCGCACCTAAACCCTAATCCCCGGGTCTCCCCCCCCCGTCTCCTGCTGAAAGTCCAACTCCGGGCGCGCAGCCCCAAATGCGGCAAGGGCGCCTGGACGGAACGCCTGGTCTTCCTGGCCATAGCATTGATAGCAGCATAAAGTTCGCTGCTTAGCGGCTCACCCCGGCCCTGGGCTCCGAGGCCCAAAGCCCTTCACGAGCACGTTGCAGAGCTCCGGGGCACTACGCACCGGTGTCTACAAACACCCTCTAGAGACCACGTCCAAACACCGGCCCCGGCCCCATATGCGATACGACACCTACCGGTATACGATGCGGCTTCTTGCCACGTTGTTCTCGTCAAACCCCGGCCCCACCATGCACTCTTGTGAACACCGAACCGGCATCAGACCATAGCGCCCTGCCCCCGTGTGCACGCATCACTTGCTGCCAAACGCCCAGGGAGCCGTGCTTGCTCACTGGTCCGTAAACACGGCCCTTCCTAAGCCATTTCCCGTGCGCGCCACCCACGACGTCACGGCGGGGACTCGCGTGGGCGTGGCCTCCGAGAAACTCAGCCCATAACCGCGGCCCTTCGTTGGCGTGAGCGCGTCCCGCACGCACTTCCGCCCCCGCTGCTCTCCGCCCCCGCCCCTGCATGCCAAGCGCATTGCGTGAAGTGCTACCTCCGATGCATCTGCCACTTCTACCCCATAAGAGCGCCCCGGTTCTGCCCCGGCTGAGTGCGCTCACTGCTGCCCCGCCTTGGGGCTTGGCGGCGCCCCCGCCCCCGTCCCCGCCCCCGCCTCCGCCTCCACCCGCTGCACGGGCGCTTGCGCGGGCCCTTGCGCAGGCTCCCGTACGTACTGCGCCAGCTGGGCGTACGGCAGGCGCTCGTGTGCGGGCGGGTGCACCCCCGCCGCCGTCCAGCGCGCCACCCAGAACTCCTCCACACGCCGGGCCTGGGAGGAAGGTGCGGCGGGGTCGAGCAAGGCACTGGGTGGTCACGGGGTGTCGAGGGTTTAGCTGTTGGGAGGGGGCAGCAACTGCCGGGGGCCAGCTCCAGGGCCGCCTCAGGGTCAGGGCTGCACGAACGGCCAAGTCAGCTCCTAGTGTGGCCACCCTTGCACCCGCATCCGCATCGGCAGTTGTATGGCCCTCGCCTGCAGACCCGGGGTCGAGCCGTACGCTCCCTCGCGCCGCCGGGATACCGACGTACGCCCTTGCCCTTCCCTCCACAAGCGCTTCTTTCCTCCAGCTACCCCTCCACCCGTCCCAGTGCGCATCGGTCTTGTTGGCTGCCGCTCCTTCTTCCCTTCTCCACTTCCCGGTCTCCATGAACCGTGCATCACTACCACCAACCCACCAACCACTACCAACCACCACCAGTTACCACCGCAGCCCCGCCCCCAAACGCACCAGCAATACGCCGAACGGCTCCCCCCGTGACGTCAGCGGTTGCACGTGCACCGTCAGCATGCCGTGGCGGTTGCCGAAGGCGATGTCGGTAAGGTACCTGCGGTTGGCGGTTGGCGAATATTGTTGGCCCCGGCGAAATCGATCTCCATGTTGCCCCAAGCGGGGCGTCCCCGGCACTCTGTCACGCCCCCCACAGTGGTAGCTTGTGCCAGCTGCTACACCAACACCAACACGCTCTCTCCCCATTGTGCACACGCCCTCCGGACCTTGAAACCTCCACGTCATAGCCCCATTTTCCAAAGCAATACACATCAACATCCGCCTCCGGTCCCCAGCTCACCTGTCCCCCACCATGATGAGGTCGGTGGCGGGGCAGCCAAAGTGAGCCTCCAGCTCCGTGCAGCCGCCGCCCGGCTTCTTGTCGGCGTGGCGCAGCACGGGGATGCCCAGCGCCGCCTCCAGGGCCGCGGCCTCCTTGCCTGGGGGGTGGGGGCGAGGGCGGAGGTGGGGTGGGGCGGGGTGAGGGCGGATCGAGGGCAGGCAGGGCGAGGACGTGGTGACTGAGGAGGGTGGGCCCGGGTTTCCAGCCCGCAGGCCGCTGCTAGCAGACCGGCCCGGCGCTGTTGCTGAGATCCAGCATGTGCAGTACAATGCGGCCGTTGCATGCGAAGCTACTGGGCACCCGTACGAATCCCGCACGTTAAGTACGAACGCATCCTCCGTACGAGCAAGCGCACGTGCACACTCACCCTCCGGGTCGTACTGCTGCAGCCCGGCGCTGTTGCTGTACAGCACCGCACGGTTGCCAAAGGACTCGAGGCACGCATCGAGTGCTGGCTTGAGCCGCGGCTGCACACACAGCGCAAACGGCTCCGACAGAGTGTTGTCCTGGGGCAGTCAGGGGCAGATAGGTTTAGTCAGGGCAAGTAGGGGCAGTCCTCTCCTGCGGGCAGCGCACCTGCGTTCGCACCCACTAGGACTTGAACAGGGATATCTCCCGCCCGGGTCCCAACAGGGCCCACGTTTTGTTGCCGGCATCCTGGCGCCAGGATGCCGGATCACACTGCAACAAAACGTGGGCTCTGTGGGACACCAGACGCCACCACGCCCCAACCGACGGGCATCCACGCCCAGGGGCCAGTCCTCTGACGCCTGCCGCTCCCTCAACAGTCGCGACCGTAGTGGGCGAGGCCGAGGGCAGCGTTAGCCCGCGCCAGGCATAGGCCTCATAGTCTCTGGGCGTAGTTGGGTGGGGCGCCTCGCGGGAGGCTCCGCAGGTCACCGCGCTTGTGCCCGATGGACCCGGCCCTCCCCTGTGCAACGTGGAGCAACCCCCGCCCCTGCCCGCAATCCGCGGCCCACGGGCCACACGGCCGCACCTTGTCGAAGACCAGCCCCTTGAAGCCGGCCGCCCGCAGACCCGCCCAGTCCACGTGGCGTATGTCGGGTGCCGCCAAGTGGGGAAGCGCCAGGCTCTGCTGGCCCTGCGGTGCGGTGTTGGGGGAGGGGTCGGTTGGGCGGGCGGGGCAGTTGAATCGACTGCATGGGGGTGAGCTCAGCTAGCTGTAGTAGGAAAGAGCGCGTGGCGCGAGGTGCGGGGCGCGCGCCACGCGTGTGCCTGCACGGCTGCCGGGCCGTGTCCCGTACATCGTCTCCCCGGGCAACCGTCCGTGGCAAAGCCGCCCGCGGCACAGTGTGCGGCAGATCTCCATGGATCTCAGAGCCAAAGTCCCCTTCTACGGGATGCGATGTGAGTGAATTAGAGCTTAGCTGTCCCGCCAGGTACTCACGCCGAAGAGGCTGAAGAAGAGGCCCACTCCCGCCGAGTTGAAGTTCTGCTGCACTCGAGCCATCTGGGTCGGCTCCGCGTGGCCAGGGGCCGACGTGGATGTGGAAGTGGAGGTGGCGGTGGAGGGGGGAGCGGGATCGGCTTGGGTCTGGGAGGCGGTGGAGGGTCGAAGGCGGCGAGGGGGTGGAGAGCATGGGGGGGGCCGAGGGGACTCAAGCAGAGGAGCGGATGGGGCGGGGAGCAGGCAGGGGGAGGGGCGGGGCGGGAGCCGCACCTGGCCCGGTGCGGTCGCACTCGTGGGTGCCACTAGACGGGAAGGACGGGATGCTCGAGGGCCAGGGGCCAAGGGCCGGGGGCAGCGCGATGAGAGAGCCTGCCCTCCGATGGTGCGCATGTCGGGCGCGCACAGCGCCCACAAAACGACCGGCTGTCACCCAGCGCGATAGCTACTGAACACACGCAGCTTAAGGGTGATCGCGGGGGCTGAGGTGTGGAGCGCGGTCGGGTTATCGCGGGGCGTGGTCGCGCACTGAGATACACAAGAAGCACACTGGCAATAGCGTAAGGAGTGCTGAGACGCGTGGGAGATGGTCGCGGGGCCCAGCAGCTTTACAGGTCGGCTTGCCGAATCGGCACGATGCAACGAACGCCATCTTGCCGACCTGTCCACACCGCAGGCACGCAGTCGCGCACACACAGTAGGCGCATCACATTCTGAGCAATCAGTTGCATAGAGAACCCGGACAAGCCATCACCGGCAAAAACTCGATTCATACCACCCTGTTGAGCAACCTCGGCTGAGCGCAGGCGCCGCACATCAGAGGAGGCTGCGACCTCCTAGGCGGCCTTTGGGTCCCCACGCGGGCTAGGCGGCAGCCACTCCGGAGCTTATGCTGCTCAGCCAAATGCAGCGGCTGGGAGTTCAACGCCCCGGCCAGGCCGCTGCCGCGGAGGTCTGCTCGCAAACTGGTAGGCTTTCAGCTAACAGCGACGCCACGGGGTGGGGGTTTGCACCTTTGTGGAGCTGTGCCCCAATTCTCGTTTCTCCGCCTACCCGTCCACAGCCCGGAGCAGAGGCGTCTCTCGAAGTGGCAGTGCTCGCAACCTCGCCCCTGGTAAGTGTGTGCAGCTGCAAGGGTCGCTGGTCCCAGGCTCTGGGCCACTCGTCTTGCTGACGACGGACGCTCGTGTTTCAGGGACGCTGCCGCACTCGCGCTCGCGAGGCTCGCTTCTCGCTGTTAGCGCTGGGCCAAGCAATTACAACAACTCGTACTCGGCTGACGATGAGGTGAGCTTCTCGCTGCGGCATGCCGCTGCGCCGACGCGACCGCCCGGCCCGGCGCGAGTCGCCCGGCGCGCGCTCCCGCCGCAAACGCCAGCGCTGAGCATCATATCACTCTTGTGCGCAGAGCCACCTAGAACGGCTGCGGCCGGAGCAAGCCGACTTCACGCCGGCGTTCAACCTCAACCTGCCGCAACCACCCTTCTCCCCGCGGCAACCCGAGGAGCCGCGCCCCTGGGAGACGCCCTACCCCAGCCCCGGCCGGCACGGAGTAAGCCCCTCGGCCGAAACCTCCTGGGACTTCTCCCTAGAGCCCTACGTGCCATACCCATCCAACCTGCCATCCAACATGAACGCCGCGCCAATGGACGGCGACGTCCTCTACGCGCCTCGCTCCATGGTCGGGCTCCGGAAATCGCTGTGGCAGATGACAGACTCGCCAGGCATCGACCTTTTCCTTGCGGGGCCGCTCGTGTGGAGCCGGCTGCGGCAAGTGTATGTTATCTTGTTTGGCGTGGGCGAGCGCGAGACGGAAGGCATCTACTCGCTGCGCGCCTTTGGCAACGACATGGTCCCGCACGAGACCATCATCGCGTTCGAGTCGGAGGAGGAGGCGCAGCGGTGAGGCCCGGGCCGGGACCGGGGGGGACCCACTGCGGGGTACGGTATGGGGGGCGCAACCAGTTGTCGATGGCCGCAGGGGCTGTGGCCAGCAGGACGCGTGCCGCTGCCTCGACGCTCAGCCGCCTCTTACTGCCAGGGGGCATGGATTGCCACGCCCGTTCCCCGCCCCCTCCCCGTCATCCTGCAGCTCGTCGTGACCCAACTTAACCGCCACCCCCACCCCCCACCTTCCGCCAGCTACGCCGGCCTGCTGGAGGCCTCCATGGAGCACGTGCCCCACGTGTGCTCCATCCCGCCCCGCGACCTGCTCTCCTTCTGCCTCGACCAGGTGTGGCCGGGGCCCTTGTGCCTTCGTGTGGGGGAGGGGGGGGGTGGGGGACTGGGGGCTGCGAGTGAGGGGCCGGCGGCGCTCCTGCACACATCCTCCATCCCCTCCCCCGTGTGCGCGTGGGAGTAGGCCAGCGCTGGGCGGGGGGGGGGGGGTCCCTGGCCTGCGGCTGGGGGGCCTGGGGCGCCCGCACTGCTCGCCTCCTGCGCCGTGCTCCCCCGAGTGCCCAGCACTCAGCAACACAGCACAGCGCAGCACGTGCACGCCCCGCCGCTCCTGGCCGACCCACGCCCACCCGAATGCCCACCCCCCCTCGCCGCCGCAGTCGTACGCGTGCCGCCTGGAGCCGCGCGGCTCCCTGCTCATCCCGCCCGACTACAACGTCTCGGTGACGGACTGGGAGCGCTCGCTGCGGCTGCGCGAGGGCCGCTTCGCGGTGCTAGACGCAGAGCCGGAGCGCTCGGCCTCCTCGGCCTCCTCGGCCAGCGCCTCCGCGTCAGCATCCGCCGCCGCGAATGGCAGCGGCGGCGGCGGTGGCGGCGGCGCGACGGCGATGGCGCGGAGCGGCCTGGCGCCGTCGGGGCCGGCGCCATCGGCGCCGCCGCCGCCGGCGGGCGCGGGCCCGGCGGCGGGGTCAGCGTCGGGGGCGCAGGCGGGGGCTGGCGGCGCGGCGGCGCGTGGGGGGAGCAGGCTGGCGCGGTACAGCGGGCAGCTGGGCGGCAGCGAGCTGGATGACATCCGGGCGCGGCTGGAGGCGCTGCTGCCGCCGGATGATGGGCCCTCGGCCTAGGCGCGACCGGGCCCCGGGCCGCGGATGGGGCTGTGCCGCTTGCACCTGCATGGCCCTGCCCTGGACTGAGGCCAGCGGGGGTCTGCCGCCCGAGTCGGCGCGCTGGAAAGAGCGCCGGCGGTTGGTTGGGTCGACGAGGCGCGGGGTCGGCGAGGCGCGTTGCTGTGGCGCCAGAGACCGGGCCGGGGCGCGGGGTGGCCGGGTGCCGCCCCTCCCCCGCTTGCGCTGCGTTTGCTCGGCGGCAGACGGGCGGGAGCATGGAGGGAGGGCATGAGCTCTGTCGGCGCTGCGAGGCGCGATGACCGCAGCGGGCGGGCGGAGGAGCGTGCTACTGTACTATCATGACTATCACCGTGTCGAGTCCCCGCGTCTTGTGCTAGGCCGCGGGCTGCTCGCGGCGACGGGTTGGGGCGCGGGCGAGCGGTGCGGCCCGCTCGGCCCGTGCCCAGTGGCCCGGCGTCGGCGTCAGCAGCGGCGGCGGCGCTGTCGGGGATTGGAGCGGCGTGAAGCAGAGGTGTAAGCTGCAGCGTTGCTTGGCTGACGTCGGACCGCAAAGACGGGAAGCTTTGTACCGGTAAACTGCTCAGATCATTAGGGGGGTGGACACGCATTTGGTGTGGTACGACAGCCGAGGGCTCTAGCATCATGCGAGCCGCGGGCCCCTGGGGCCGCACCTTTGAAAGCTCCTGAGGGATCGGCGTTCGGCAATATTGGCAGGCGCAGCAGGGGGAAGGGGGCGGGAGTGCGGCTTCGCACGTCCAGGTTTGCCAGCCGCATGACTGACCATGGCGGAATGCGTACTGGAAGATGGCCTGGGGGCTGGACAACTCCGATGAAAGCGTTCGGTGAGGGTTCATCACTACTAGGGGTTGTTCCCGATCGGAGGTTGCAGGGGCTGCGATGGGCAGTGAACGGCGGGGGGCGCAGTTGCGGTCTTTGCCAGCGGTTTTGAGCCAACGAGCGGTGGGGGACCTGAGCGGAGGGCAGTTTTGGAGTGCGCGTTAGTGGTGAGTCCTTGGCCAGGCCTGTGGCGGGTCCTTAGTGGTGAGTCCATGGCCAGGCCTGTGGCGGGTCTTCCTTCCCGCTTGACTGACACACCCTCTAACCAATGCGGCTGAGTGCGGCTGAGTGGTTGAGAGGTGCCGGTCGACGGACCGCGTGTGCGGATGCGTCGGCGAGTGATGACCTCCCTCATATGTGTCGAGCGTCAATCGAGGGCGAGTGCGCAGTGCGGTTAGTTATGAAGGTTTCTCTGTTCGAGTTTGCAAGCCCCGTTTTGCTGTCGCTGGGGGTCAGATTGGGTGCTTTGTGGCCCGTTGCAAACGATATGAGGGCGGCCCGTTGCCAGGCTTTCGCCGGCGTGGTTTGGGACCCTTGTTGCTTGCATTTCGGGTTGCCCCGGAATGCAAGAGCGCTGCTTGACATGAGAGGGCATGCGTGATACAGGCTGTCAGAGAGCTGAAGTGTGAGCCAGAGGGTTACCGTCGGCAGGGCAAGCTAGCCCACACAAGGGGAGCGCCGGATCCGTAATACCAGGGCTGGATTGGGGATAGGACTTTTGGCAATTTAGCATGGCTGTTTAGATGCGTCCCAACATTTGAAGCCATGAGTGGGGACTACTAGCCGCCCAAGGGGGTGGTGCTTGAGCACTCTTCGACTGCGTCGCAGACGAGAGATGGGCGGTCATGGGCCCTGTTGCGTGCGTGGGGCAGCGGAAGCGAAGACGCGGGGGGGCGGCAGTTGCTGCGGACACTGTTAGCCAGCTGAGGAGCTCGTGCAATGCAGAGTGCGGGGGTCCACGGTTTGTGTTGAGCTGGCTTCGTCGCTTGGTCTGTGCGGGCATGAACGCAACAAGGGTGTCTGTCCCTCCTCAGGACAGGGAAAAGGGCTGAGCCCCAAACCCCGCGAGGCCGGGCAGCACTGGGGCCGCGCAATCAAACACTACACCCCAAAATTGAAAGCCACCCTTTGTTTGCTGCCACCCTACGCCACCCTGGACCAAAAGCTGCTCGTCGCGTTGGCCGGGCCGATTTGGCCCTGCCGTCCCTGCGCCACGCGACCACGCCCACCGTGCGTGCCTCATCGGCTGGAGCGCTAGGGGCGGCGGGCAGCACACAAGCAGCAAGGCAGCCTAGCACGGTGGCTGCCCGAAGGCAAGACTGGAAGCGCTTCCGGGCTAGGGGTCGAGGGGTACCACTGCTGGGCGTAAGAAGCAGGTTGGCAGAACGCGGGCGGCTGGGAGGACTCGGCTGGGGTTGCTCAGATGTGCCCTTCACCGGAACCCTCCAACCCTGCTGCAACGCTCAAGAGCGAGGGCGCGGATCAGGCATGGGCAAAGGACCACTCGCGGGCGTTGCACATTACACTAACCTAACCTAACGGCAAGAAACACAACGGCACCAGGAGCCAGCGCGGCGGCTGCCGTGCCTCAATACCCACCCCAGCCACACACACCCACGCAAAGTCAACGGCCCCCGGAAAGTCACCCCAGCACAAGCCGGAAGGCGGCACTGGGAGCACCGGCAAACGCCGACCCCCGGCACCTGCATCCCCAACATGCGTTCCTGCGCGCCCCTACCCACCCCCATTCCCATCCGCCATCCAGCCATCCGAACCCGCATCCAACCCACCTCCGACATCAACTCAATGCCAGCGGCTATTGTAGCTCCGCCTGACAGAACGCGCCGCCCCGCCAAGCGAGGAACGAGCTCAAATACAGCGCTCTCCGCCCCCAGGCTCAGGTCACGATGCAACCTTTTCGAGGCCCACCGCCCCCGTCCCAGGCCAGGCCCCACAATGCCCCGATGCAACACCCACCATGCATGCCTTAGTGCGTGCTGTGCAAACCCACCGTGCCGGTCGCGCATTTATTCTCAAAGCTTGGCCCTTTCGTACTTTACGCTGCTGCAATGTAGTGCTGCCCGCACAAGCGGCCACCCACCAGATGAGATGATGCAAAACACCCACCGGAAACCCCTCCCATACCAGAAGTAGCGGGGATAGAGTGCTTTACTCGCGTCGACAGAAACCCACAGCGTGGGCTCAACTGCCGGACCGCCCAATGCCGCCAAGCCGACAACAGTTTCATAAGGACGCATCTCAGCTCTTATGCCGTATGCATGGCCGGCCTCCCTGCTAGCTGTGGTAAACCGATAATGGAAGTCGGCAGGGGGCGTAGGGCAACACACGCCCTCCAGTAAGCTGCAGCCGTGCACCAATGCGGCTCAAACAATCCCTCCAGGCACGGCGCAACCAGCGCCTAGTCACAGGTACACGCCACTCCGGCCGCCAAAGTCGCAACCCCGGCCCAACCGACAGGGGACAAGCGCGGGAACACACAACAGAAACAACAGCCTTGAGCGCCCCTGTCGGACGAGTGACCGACCGAGCTCAGTGCAGCCCGTTTTCAGGCAGTGCCGCTGTTCCAACCAATGGACTGGACCGGTGTCGCGCCCCCGCCCTGCCACGTCGAACCCCACCAACCGCCTCCGCCCCTACCATGCATGTGAGCCCTCCTCGGCCCATTGTAAGCTCACAGCCGGACAGGTGCCGCTCCCTCAACATGCCATCTCATATGATTTCCTCCCTCAAGTGCTCCTCCGCCGCAGACCTGCAATCAGCCCTTCCTCGATAGCCCGCCTCCCGCTTAGAAGGCCACATGCCCTAGCCCAGCTACCAAACAAACCGCAACCCCTCGCATGCCGACCAGACGACGCCTGATATCGCTTGTTTGAAGTCTGACTTGTTGTCGATTGTGCAACTGTGTTCCGGCTGCCCTTGCCTCACCGCGACAGGCCCCAGAGCGAATGGGCGAGCCATGGCTCACCCGGGGACGAAAGGAACGCACTAGCCAAAGGGGACGCAGGAGAAACACAACACACCCCAGCCCCGGCCCGTTTCTGCTGCGCTGAGGCCCCTCACGCCAATGCCTGTATATTCCGGGCCGCAGCCGCCGGCCGCGCCGGCGCCTAACCATGTGGTCCGGTCGGCTCCTTGCCCGTTCATCCCTTCTGACTAATGCTGACGGTGTAGAGCGTGTGCTGCGAGTCGCCTCATCCCGTTGGCGGGGCGCGCGAAAGCACCCATCCGCGTTTGTTTTCGTTGCAGAGCTGGTTTTGATGCTTGCTTGCCTGCTTCCATTTCTGCCATGCCTCGAAGCCAGGGCGTAGAGATCAACCTGCCGAGCCGGCTGCGCAACGCTGCGAAGCCGTCCAGAAAAGCGCTTTGCGGCCGATCAAAGCGGAGGTTGATCGGCGCAAACGCGCGCTGCTGCGTGCTTTAGTGCCCAAAGCATCGCGTCCGTGGCTGAGCCGCCGGCCGCTTCTGCTTGCCCTCCCCATGCGCTGTCCCATGCCTCCGGCCAATGCTGGCCCTACGAGCCCCGCCGCTGCGCGGCCCTGCAGCCGCCGAAAGCCCTCTCCGTGGCCGCAGCGCGCTGTCTTGGCAGCTGCAGCCGCGGCCTGCTGTGGCCCGGTCCTCCTCGCGCCGCCGTGTCGTGCCTCCGCCGCATGCAACAACCGGCGGCGGAGTGCAGCTGCGGCGGTTTGCCCAAGCGTCCCTGACGCCTGACCGCCAACCGCCACAACCGCCGCCAACCGTGACAGATCGTTGGGGGCATTAGCAGATGCTGAGCTCCAGGTAGCGGTTGCCCAGGTAGTGGCGGTTGAGGTCGCGTACGGCGCGCAGGGCCTCCTGCGGTCCCGAGAAGCTCAGCCATGCCTCGCCCGACGGGCGGCCGAGCTGATCGAGGCCGATCTGCAGCGTGTCGGGCAGATACTGATACGACTGGAAGAAGGCCAAGATCTCGGTGGGCGTGCTGCCGTACGGCAGGCCGCGGATCTTGATCGTGGGCGACGTCGGCGCCTGCACGACGCGCGTGCCCGCAACGAAGTGGCCGCCGCCCGGGCCGGACGCGGGCGGCGGCGGCAGGTGCAGGCCCTGGGCGCCTAGTGACTGGGGCAGCATCCCGCCGGCTCCCGCGCCGCGGCTCTGCATGGGGCCGCCTGCGCCACCCTGGCCGCCGAGGCCCCCGCCGCCCTGCTGCGAGCCCATCCCACCGCCCAGGCTGAGCCCGCCGAACTGCGCCGCGAGCGCCGCCGGGGACTGGTACTGGCCCATGCCCGGCTGGCCCATGCCGCCTGGCAGGCCGCCGCCAGCGCCGCCCTGGCCCTGCCCGCCACCGGGCTGCTGCCCGCCCTGGCCGTAGCCCTGGCCGTACCCGGGCTGCCTGCAGGGCGAGACGAGTTGGGGCGCAAGGGTGTGTAAGGAAGCGCTTGGCGGGAGTGCGGGAGGGTTTTGGATGGGGATTTGCGGCCGACTCCGAGGCTGACTGGCGCCGCAGAAACGTATTTGAAACGCGAGCAGCAGTTGGCTCCGCATCCGATAACACTGCCGGGTTCTGGGCGTTTGACACTCACCAGAGCCGTGACTCGACTTGCGGCTGGCCAGGGCCGCCCTGCTGCGAGTAGGGCGCGCCCATGCCGGCGTTCGGGCCCATCATCACATGACGACCCCCGGGCATGACCGTGGGCATGAGCTGAACGGGCCCGCCCATGTACGGCATGTTGTTACGCTGCTGCGAGCGCATCATCCGCGAGCGAAGCTTTGCGGCCGCGCCCGGAATCGCCAGAGTGCCGAGTCGAACCTGCTCCTCCATTTCCGCACGGGGTACGTGCAGCAGGCGTACGTAGCGCTGTCCAATGTACTCTCCGTTCTTGGAGAGCGCCTGCGCGGAGAGTCCGTTCAGCAACACTCGTCGTAAGCACCAAACGACCTCAACCTCTCACCTTGAGGGCCTCCTCCTTGCTCACGAACTCCGCGAAAGCCTGTTACGAAGGAGGGCGAAGTTGGCAAGAGCAAACTCCCGCCGCTTGCGCGCGGCAGATTCTTACCAGGCCGCTGGGTCGGCCGTCAGGCTCGTAGACAAAGCTGACGGTCTTCAGCTCGTAGGGAGCGAAGAACTGGCGGATGTCCTCTTCCGTGGCGGAGTAGGGAAGCCCCCTGCAGAGGCAACGGAGCCGGCGCGCGCAGATTCAGGGCAGGCCCACGCGAACCGCCTGAAACGCTCGCGCAAGCACCCCCAAGCCACTGACTTGAGCTTCAGGATTGCGGAGGTCTGATCAGCCTGCCGCTGGCGCGCCAAGCCGTCTGCCGAGCCTGCTCCGCTGAAGCTGCTGGGGTCACCGTGGCCCACAGCGCCGGCCTGAGCCGCTGCCAGGTCCGGCTGAGCACCACCGAGAGGATCCATTCCTGCCTAGACGCCGCTGCTGCGACCTTCCGTGGCCCAGCCCAACCGCAAATGTTTGTCTTGAAGCTCCGGACGCCCCGACCAGCTAGGTGCGGACCTCGTGCGTTCTAGTGAGCTGCCAGGGCCTTCAGGCCTTTGAACAAGCGTTGGAGCGCTGGACGCTGGTTTGACGCAGCTGAGCGTTTCGAGCAAAGCAGCAAGCGTGCTAGTGGGCCTGTGTGGTCTATCAAGGTGGGAGCCGCTGTGCAATGCGTGCTGGCGTGCCGCTTGCCGAGAGGGTGCAAGTCGACGACTGGGAGGAATGACTGCTCGACCGAGCCTCATCTCGAGTCCACCTCGGTCTCGGTGCTAGGTGCCCCTCCTGAACTGTGCTGCTATCACCCGCGAGCTACCCCGCGGTCCCCACGCAGACCCCACGCCAGCGGAACGTCGCCGTTTCATAAGCGCCTGCATTTCAATTGCTTTTTGCGTTGCTTCCGGGTTACTTGATACTAGATCCCCTCTGCGCCTTATCGAGTCCCATATCTTCCTTGGCGCGGTTGCAGGCGAGACAGGAATGCTTGCCCCGGTTGCGTCGCACGGCCCGGAACGCGGCTCAGGTGCTACGAGTCCGCCAGCGTGAACCTGGTGGTCCGTGGGAATGTTTCGCACGGGGCAGGCTAAACGCACGGCTCCGTATCGGTATATTGGCGTATTGGCGTTCGACCGCGGCCGCAGCCCATTCTCCGTTGCGGCCCGCCCGCCGCTCGCGACAAGCCCAGACGGCCCGTGACGGTTCAGGAAGATGTTGGGTGGTTTGTTGGTGAGGATCTGTGTACAGGCAGAGCACGGGCGGCCGCCGCGCGTGCGCGGGTGTCGAACTCGCAACGTAGGCGAGCTGGGCGAGCAAGCGAGACAAAGCGAAATGATTTCTGAACCACTGCTGTCTAGACATACCCTGTTACTGTCAGGACACTTCGTCCACCTGTGTCCACCTGTGTCCTCCTGTGTCCTCGGCCTTCGCGCCCGCCTAGTGGTGGGCCCATCTGGCCCGTCCCGACCAGCCCGCGGCTCTCGCCTGTGTTCCCCTGCGTGTTCCAGCCCCGGCCAGCTGCCGCCCCCCCCCTCCACAGACGGGCTCGGCGCTCTGGGGCGTGGGGGCGTTTCGTTGTTCACGAGGCGCACAGCGCGCTTTTGTCTCTTGCGCTGGTCCATCCTCAGGCTGCTCCACGCCGGCCGACTCAGGCTGGGCCCGGGCTCTTGCGGGCCAACGGAACCTGCACACAACAGTCTCCTGCTAGCAACACGAGGCGGGGCACATCACATACAGGGGTTTGGAATGTAGAGCTCACGTGGCTGGCCTCGAGGCAGGGGACGGTGGCGACAGGCAGGGTGGGGGCGTGGCCGCGTGGGGCGGGGGCTCAGGCAGAGCTTCCCCACTCAAGCCGGCGCAGTACAGATGCAGCCTCAGCCCTGCTTGTTAGGTTCAGCTGTCCCCTGATCACGTGCTCAGGGCGTGGGCACGGGGTCTCCGCTCGGCTGCTGGAAGCCCACATTTGGGCAGTGGCAACTTACAACACGCACCCACTCGCTGATTCGCACGTCTGCTTTGCACCACTGCATTATCTCAGCAACTGACCCAGGTGGTGTCCGTGGTGAGCCTTGCGGCCGCCAGGGGGCCAGGTCCCCTCCACGCTCCACCCTTCAGCATCCGACCGAGGACGGTCTCACTCGCGCCACTGGGCACTCACCCCTGCCCTGCTTCTACACCCTGTCGCATCCGGCTGGTGGGCCAGACCCGGCTAGTTGCACGTTGCATTGACCCCTGCCCTCAGAGTCGGCGCAGGCCCAGGCAGCCCTGGCCTACTCACATCCGCACCCAGGCGGACAGCCTGTGAGCGCACGCCAGCCGAAGGACGACGGAAGGGCCGGTAAGTGCCCGTTCAATTGAAGGAGACTTGTTGCGCGCGCGCGCAAAGGCCTGACTGTGGCCCTCGGCGCTTACGTTATGGGCGTCGGTAGCACCAATGGTAGTGGAAGCCACAATCAGCGCCCCCCGAGATTGTACGGTGGGCCTTAGCCAATGTCCGGCGACCGTTGTCCTGACCGCTTCCACGCCTACCCTCACCCCTTCACACGTGGGACGTGGCAAGGCTCAGACCCTGCCAGCAGCCCCTCATGAGCATGGCTCACACCCTCAATGGGGAGCGTTCTAAGCCAGGGGCGGCCGTGCAGCCAGCAACGCCAGCCGGGGTGCACGTTTCGTACGGCAGGCCGTGCCCACGTGGCCCCGTGCACTCGCTGGGATCGATCCCTCAAGACGCGGATTCGCCGTATGAAAGCCACCCAACCCCGCCCGCCCCCACGCGTGCACCTGCACCTGTCCCCAGCCCTTGGGCAAGTGGGGCAGCCCCCAAGGGTAGGCGGACAGGCCCCACAGCAAAAGCCTGGTCCTCCATAAACCCCACGCACCAGCTCCCTATGGTGCCATGGCCAAGCCATGTGAGGACCGCCGCCTGCCTGATCCTCCGCCGATCTCCCGTCGCGCGCGCCATCGCTGACTGACTCAGCCACGCCTTGCGTCCGTCCGCCAACCTCCGTGACACGGTCTGCTTTATCCGTGTGATCCGTACGCCCGGCCCTTCCCCAAGCTTCCTCATTACCCTTGGCCACCGTCATCCTCCTCAGATTTGTTCGATGAATGGATGAATGCAAGTTCACAGCCGCCATTGTCGGCCACCGTCAAGCCGACTGGTCACGCGTGACCCGACGCAGCAGGCCATGCCCACGCCCTCGGCTCCCCGGCCCCCGCCTGTGGCGCGCCCCGCCCCGCCAGCGCTGGCAGCCCCATGCGCCCTCCCAAGTGGGGCCACCGAGACCCCGTTGGGGCCCCCGTGAGGCGCCGCACCCAGCGTCCATCCTTCACCGTACAGCATCCAGCTCGGCGGCCCATGTGGGTCGGGCCCATGCCGATCTGGGTCGGGCCCATGCCGATCTGGGTCGGGCCCGTGCATCCCGTCTGGCGGCTGAGGGGATAGAACCTCCCACATGCAGGCCGTCACCTGCCGCCCCCCGCCCGGGCGCAGGTGGCGCACAGGAGCTCGAGCATGAGGTCGGGGCTCTCGGCCAGGCGCCGGGCGGTGTGGGGCGCGGCGGCCAGCACCTCGGCCTGAAGCGGGGAGCGGGCGGGGGCGGGGCGGGGGGGGTTGGGGGAAGGCGCGTGTGTGCATGGGTTTTGAAGTAGCATTCCAAGGAGAGGCACGGGGCGGCCCTGCCCCAACGTGCAGCCCAGGCTCGAGCCCCTCCCAAGCCCTGAAGCCGGTCAGGCCCCCAGCCCCACCTGGTGTCCCAGGTACCAGGCCTTGAGCCCGGCCAGCAGCGACACGAACGCCGGCCCGCGCCCCTCCGCCCACAGCATGTCGGACACGACGCCCTCCACCGCCACCGCCCCCAGGACCACGGCCTGCGGGGGTGGGCATGAGGTTGGGTGGTTTGGTGGTTGAGTGGGCGGTTTGAGTGGTTGAGTGGCGGTTTCGGTGGTTAAGGTGGGGGGATGAAAAGAGGTTGGGATTTGGGGAAGGAGCGGAGCGTGTAAGGCTGAGCGGGAGCGCTCTTGCTGGGGATGAACCATTCGCAACCGCGGGGTGACGGCCGCAATGGGTGATGGGTGCAGACACGACGCATCGCCGCCACAACCATCCGACGCCATGCACTGGGCCCTGCACCTTGGCACAGAGGACCCCCGTCTACTGCGTCTAGCCACCCTCTGCAACACACTCCCACCTGCGCCTCCCTGCACAGCTCCGGCAGCAGCAGGCGGTCCGCCAGCTCGGCCACCGACTGCGCCTGCTGCGGCGGGATGGCGGCGGCGCCGGTGTAGAGCCAGCGCAGCACCAGCGCAAAGGCCTCCGGGTCGGCGTCCGGAAGGCCCAGCGCCGCCTCGCCAGAGTCCGCAAACTCGCCCTCCAGCCGCTGCCGGAAGTAGTCGCACCGTGTGGCCAAGACCAACCTATGCACCGCAAAGCACCGGCCCCCGACCTCCACCGTCAGGTCTGAGCTCCTGTCCGGCTGCCGGTCCAACAGGGCCCCGAAATCCGCTGCCAGGGTTCGTGCGGCCTCGCCTTCGCCCGACAGCCCTGCGCTCCCAAGCGTGGCGGCGGTGGATGCGGGGGAAGGGCCGAGGCGGGGCTGAGTGAGGCCCAGGTCCAGCACCAGCAGCTCGTTGTCGTCGTTATCGCACAGCACCTTGGAAAGAAAGGATATGAGAAAGGGAAAGAGGGTCAGGAGGATGAGAATGGACGGGATAGGAACGGGAGCGGGAGGAGCGTTGAAGGAAGTTTGCGAAGGGAAAGAGGTGCGAGGAAGAAGAGGACAAGGAGGGACGGGACACGAGTGGGCTGGGAGGGATAAGTAGCTTGTCAGCATTTCCCGGCGCTGCACGCACTTTCGGGTACCTGATTCGGCAAGCCTGCCCCCCACCGACCAACCGTACACGTACCGTCCTCTTACAGAGAAGAGCCGAACCCTTAACCCTAGTACCAGACGGCCAACCTACCCAACAGACCGTCCCTGTTCCCTACTCTCTGACAGTAACAGCCAGCCCAGCCGCCCCATCCATCCACTCACCAGATACCCGTTAGGCAGGATGGCGGGAAGCCCCAACACGCTCTCGAAGTTGCTGGCGACCGTAGCTACGGTACCGTCGGGCCGTACACGCCGTACGGTGGACATACGGGAATGCAGGTTCACGTCGGCGGCGTAGATGCTGCGGCGGTTGGGGCGGTGGTCGGAGGGCTGTTGGGCGAGGGCGAGGAGGCAAGGCAGGGGTGCGCGGGAGCGGCGGGAATGCAAGGGGAGGGGCCACACGGGCCCAGACATCCCACGGCTGCAGCAGAGCTAGGAGCGGCTGTGGAAACGCCGCCGGTGCGCGCTCTTCAGGTATTTGCCATACGATCGTACGGTGCCCGCTGCCGTACCTGCCGTCCGCGTCCACGGCAATGCCGTACAGGTCGAGGAAGCGCGCCTCCGCGCCCACACCGTCGATGACGCCCGCCTCCACCTCGCATCCGGCTAGCAGGACCTCGGCCGGGCCCAGGCCCTCAGCTGGGCCCAGGCCCGGGCCCTGCGCGGGCCCAGCCGGGCCCAGCGGTAGCCGATCTGCATGCATTGTTTGAGGGCCCGGAAGGAGGGGCGCCGCATAGGTTGCGGGAGTCAAGGTGACCGACACGAGGCAGTGGTCACCGAGTTCAAGCCGCACACCGCATGGCACAGAAGGACGCTCAAAAGCATACTCGCATAGGCGGTTGGCACAGATCTTGGAGACATGCGCAGCACGCGCAGCGGAGACGAGCATGCGCCTCGGTAAACCTGCCGATGCAACTCCCTAGCACGTCATGCCCCCCCCTGCGGACCACACCCACTACCCTCATCCCAAGCCCTCCCACTCCGCCACACTGCCCCCACTCCCCAACGCACATATGGCCGTCTGTGTCGCCACGATCAGGCATGGCTCGGCCTTGGCCCCGGCGTCGCCGCCACCGCCATCGCCGCCGTCGTACGCCAGGCCCCAGATCTCCGACGGGGCCGCGTACGGCAGCGTGCTGACTAGGACGCTCTCGCGCAAATACGCGCCGCCGCCCTGGACTCCCTCCGCTGCTCCTCCTCCTCCCCCTCCTCCTCCTCCGCCCCCTGCTCCCCCTCCTCCAGCCCCGCAGGCGCCACTGCAGCCTCCGCCGCCGCCGTTGTCAGCCCCCGAGCCCGCTGAAGGGCCGCAGGGGACGGGCGGCGGCAGCGATATCTTGCGGATGCAGTCCACGTCCGCGACGTAGAGCGCGCCCGCGCCGTCCGGACAGAAGTGGGAGGGGTCGCGGAAGCGAGCTAGCTCGCCCGTGCCGTCGACCTCGCCCGCTTGGTCGGGCTCCCCCCCAATGCAGACCTTAAGGGGGGTGGCAGGGAGGGTGGGGGTGGGAGGATGAAAAGGTGAGGGGGGAGGGGGGACGGGGCACGGGGGTGGAAGGCACGCGGGAGTGAGGGCCTTGAGTACATGGCAGGTGGAGGCTCACACTGCCAGTATGACCGGTTTCACCACCTGGTATGGTTCCAACCTCCACCCGTGCCTTCCAGCCTCCCCGTTCATGCTTTGTACCGCCCTTAGTCATCATTTCCAGCGCAGTGTGGGACCTATGCGCCGACGACACGACTGGCAGCATCCACCACCACCAGCCCTGGCCCTGGCTCCCCCTCGACCTTCCTGGGCACCGCCGCCTGATTACCAGCGACCCAAGACACCCCGTGCCGACACCCCCCGGCGGCAACCACCCGCCCCAGCTTCACCCGTGCCTTCCAAGCTGCCTCCGCGATGGGTGTCGCCCCACGGCCCTTCTCACCACCGTGTCGTCAGCACAGAGTTGGAAGATGGCGCGACGACCGGAGAAGTAGGTCGTGCCCGAGTAGCGGTCAAAGCGCGGGTATTCGAGTGCCTGGGCGGCATGGCTAAGTTGCCGACGCGTGACGCGGCTTGGCTCGTACAGGCGCAGCGGGGCATCAAGAACGAGCCCGCTGCGATCGCACGAGCCCGCGAGAGGATGCGGAGCAGACTCCTTGCACGCGACTAGCGTCTGCAGGGCTCCGTTTTGTAGTAGTCGCGTTGTCACGCCAGCTGGCCTACTCTCGGTGCTAAGGATGGTCGTGAGAACGGACTGCATTTCCAAAGGGCTTGATAACTATCCTTGGCATTTCCGGCAGGCCTGCATGTCGAAGGTACGCGTGCTCCTATGCGTTGATGAGGGGGCGACAATAAGGATTCTAAGGCTTTTCCGAATACAACTTCTGTGTGCAGGAGCTGTCGTGAGTATGGGCAGGGGCGTGCGCACGCGGTAACCCCAGCGACCCCCTCCCGCGCCGCCCGCTACCTCACGCTCATCGAGCTCAGCGCTCCCTTCCTTGCGACGGTGCTCCTCACGGCCCGATCAGGGGCAGAGCAACGAGTGTGAACCTTAAGTGGCCAGGGTCTTGAGCGGACTTCAACGGCGGAGGTCATCGCGGCTTCGGGCCGCCGGTAACCCACCGCATTGAAGCGCTGTAAGCCGATGCAGGACAAGCAACGCCAGGGGGACCTCGCAGGCGCCTGTGCCTTACAACCGACACCGCAGAGCGGTGTGTGCCGGACTGCCGGACCCGGAGCAGCACCCCCCTGCTGTGTAGCAGCCCTACCCAGCCCCGTTCAGTCCAGACAGGCTTCAGCACCGTCCCATTCAGTACGGCAGCTCGGTACGGCCCTGCCGTTGGGCTCCACTTCAAGCATTGGCGGTGATCTGCCAGCTCCCATGCCGCACCCCAACCTCCTATGAAATGCTAGAGCATTGATGCCTCAATGCACCGAGCTCTGCTCCGCATGCGGCCTTCCCACTCACCCTTCGCATGTTTTGCTGGCCAGAGCGAAAGCATTGCATCACCGCCACTTTGGCCCAGAACCCGGATGCGAGCAAGCGCCATTCCATGCGCTAGCGCTACATGACTCACATCCGACCAACGGCCAGCAAGCGTAGGGCTTCTTACCGGCCCAGGCAACAACCCTCAACAACCAACAGGTTCAGGCGGCATTCAAGGGACTGAGGGCCCGTTACCCACCCCCAAACATGCGCATGGAAGCCGGCGCCGTTGCACTGCCTGTTAAGCCATAAACCCTGCTTAGCATAGCACCCCACTACTCCAACGCATCAACGAGCGCACAACCAACGGTCGGACTTGAGTTCCACGAGGCTTATCCCCAATTGTCTGACGTCAGGAGATCCTAGTGCATGTCCCGCGACGGTTCAGCACCGGCGAAACAAGCCCTTTGGCCCCATACTAACTCCAACAGAGATAACAGTATGTAGCTCATCAGGGCTCAACCCTGTGAGCACTCGCATGTGTGCCCCAAGGCGTGCTCCCTTGTGCATACGCCAGGCCTGGATGGCTCCCTGCGATCCCAGCGGCCCTCGCCCGCCAATGATCCACCCCTCCCGAGTCGTCTAGACAAAGGCACAGGATACACACCCGTTGAACAACAACTCCTTACGCATGAACAAGCCACACCCCTCCCCCGGCAACCGCCGCCCGCCACACCCAACTTCAGTACCCGATACCCCAACGGTGCCGCTCTGGAGGCGAGACCCTCCAGGCAAACGCCTTGAAGAAACGTCGCAATTAAGGCATAGCCGCTCTAAGCACATTTCGAACGTTCAGACCCACGGGCAGTGTATGATGAGACATTTAGGGTGATACGCGAGGATGGGAGCACTCATGCAGTCGTGCTCCAGGCGGGAAAGCCAACGCAACAATTCAGATACTGCACCCCACATGGGTGGGTAAGGTACCGGACGTCAGCCGTGCAAGGTTGACCTATCTTATTTGGCGCCAAAACCGATTCACACAGACTCTCAGCCAGGAGCAGGATACGGGGCGTTGTCCCTCCCGCCCGTTGTCAAAGAGTCTGCGAATGCACAGCCGGACCCACATGCGTCACACAACGCCTGACCTCCGGCGAAACTGATGCAAGCATGACGTAAACTATAGTACATGAGAGAGCACCGCGGACACGCAAGCATTTCGGGCACGCCCTGGGACCAAACACGTGCGCCACACACTCAATAGGGCGTTGATTGGCGTGGCTGAAGACCCCAGAAAGGGGATTGGAACGCAAAAGTCGCGTCATAAGGACATTCGTGTAGCCGTGAGGCCTACCAAAGCGGTGGGATGTGGGCGGGGAACGCAGAAGCCATCAGAGCACGTGGGCAGGGCAACACTCCCGGCCCAGCCCATCGGTGAGCACCGTCAAGGCATTTCCGGCCCTGTATACCCGTGCAAGGCTGAGAGCCCGACAGTCCCTAAAAGGAATAAACGCATATCCTTAGCTGAAACCTACAGGCCTGCCACCACAAAGATTGGCAAGCCCTAACAGACCGCCTCGGCCCCACACGAGCCATTCCTTCTCTTGCCGGTACTTAGTCCTACGATGTTCACTGGCAATTGTCCCTGATCCAGCCCCCATGGACGTCCCATGCATCCTCCGACCCTGACCAAATGAAACCAACCCGGCCATGCAAAGCGTCGGCCACCCCTACAAGGATGCAGGCCCTCCAGAGAATGCCCAGAACCGCAGATGCATGCATGCAACACCCTCCCACTATGCCTCCAGCGCGGCGCCCCAAAAACGAACCAAGACCAAGCTTACTAAGCACGCCCTCTCCAGCGGCCGCAAGGCCGCCGCCGGCCGGCATGGCACGGGGCTGCGAACGCCGCAACTCGAGGGCAATGCACAAAGGACAGCACATATCAGGAACGGACGTAAGGCGGGGACCTCTGGACAAACGGATCCCAGGGTGACCCCCCAAAAGCGCGGCGCGACTGGCAGGGTGCAGTGCGCTTATGTCGGTGGCCATCGGACCATGCGCGCGCACCGGCGCCGTAGGCGCCGGCTTATCCGATGTGAACCCCAAAGCAATACGTACGTACGGCCCGAGTGCGCAATGCAGTGGAATCCCCAGTCCCTGTCCTTAGCTGCCACAATGCTACGAAGTGGCGACACCCTGCACCTCTCCCGCAACCTCAGTCCGATCCAGGGCCCAAGCATCAGCAGGCCTCCGCGCTCACACTAACGCCGCACCACCATGTGTGACGGCGGTACGATGCACCGGTACGACATGTCCAGGGAGTCCTCAGCCACGCCCGCGTGCGCTCTCCACGCCCGAACCGCGCACAGCATGCTTTCCACCTACAGGTCCGCAAACGCTGCGTGCCTGCGGCCGTGCCTGCATGCCGCCGGTACCGTCCCGGGCCTTAGCTAATGACGCAGCACACGGGCTGCTCCGACCTCCGCCTCTCCTCGCTGCCTGCTCTAGCGCGGGAGGCCCGTTCCGGCGACCGGGGAGACCCAGACGCCTCCCCATGCGAGACCGCGCCGGCCAAAGAGTGCGGCTGCAAACGGTGTGGGGCCTGGGCTTGCGCGCTAGGGCTGACGGCGGCTCCGCTCCGTGCGGACGTTTCTTGGCCCGTGAACCGGCCCGTGCCCGTGCGTGCGTTGATCGCGACGGTTGGCGCGGCGTTGGCGGTGGGGGCGCTGGCGGGCGCCGCCTCCGCCTCCGGCATGTCGACCAGATGACGTAATAGCGTCGACGTGGCGCCGCCGGGGCACGTGCTAAACGACAGGTCGTCGTTCGCGACGGCGGTTGCCTCTGCCGTACCGCCGCCCTCGCTCAGCTCGGCCGCGATGTCCATGAGCTGCGGCTCGCGGCTCGCTCGTCCATCCATCAGGTGGTGCGCGCGCGTACGGCGAGACATGGCGTACGGCGACGGTTGACTGCTACGGCCGAAGCGTTGGGGCGCCGTCGAGGCGGGGACGGCTGCGCCGCCTGACGGCACGGGCTGGGCCACCGGCGGCACGTGGCCCGGCCGATGTACGGGCGGCGGCGGCGATACGGACATGCCCCACGAAGGCGGCGGCGGCCGTACGTTGCCGCTGCGTTGCCGTAGCAGTTGGTTGAACGCCTGCTGCGCCTGCTGCTGCTTGAGCTGTGCCGCCACCCAGACCGCAGAACCGCCCGACCCGCTTACGTTCCGCGAGACGGCCGCCGTAGTGTTGCTGGCGGTTGCCGTACTGGCGGCGGCAACGGCCATCGCGTTCATCGAGGCGGTTGTATTAGTCATAATGCTGAGGAGCCGGGCGGGTGGGTTCGGAGGCTGGGTTGAGGTGGATGTTGACCGCGATTCAATGCCGGAGCACGAGGCCTGGCTCTGTTGCTGCGGGGCCCCCAATATGGGCCCGGTCCCCGGCAGGCTCGTGCCCCGCGGCACGTACGGCGCCGGAGGCGAACGGCCGCTCGGATAGCCGCCGCATTCGCTGTTGGCGGCGATGGCCGTGGCGGCGGCGCCGCCGCCAGCTGCAGAGCTGGCGACGCTTGGGCTGACGAGGCGTCCGACTGGCGAGAGTACGGACGTGGGGGGACCTTGCTGGCCCGACGCCGAGCCCGTGCCCATGACGTAACGCTGCGGTGACAGGACCGAAGAGCTGCCGCGGGCGCAGTCGTCGTTCATGACGGGACGAGCTGCGCCGTACAGGATGTACTCGAGGGAAGAGAACACCTGCAAAACAGCGAAACGCGCCAACTGCTGAGCTAGATCCTGCCGCGAGGAAACGTGCGGTGGCTAGGTTACCCCGTCGAGGTTACCCCTAGGTAATTCTTGGTACGCAACAGGGGATCAGCAGGGACCTGTACGGCACGTGTACGGCAATCTCACCTGCGCCATGGTGGGTCTTTCCACTGGGTCCCCCAGCCAGCAGGCCTCGATCAGTCCCGCAATGCGTGGGTCCAGGTCGGGCGGGAGGCTGGGCCGCTGGCCCTCCACCAGATGCCTGAGGGGGTTGACAGTTGGCGGTTAACGGTTGGCGATTGGACGTTGGGAGGGTCGTGTGTGGATACGAGGAGGAGCAGGAGGCCGGGCAAGGGTGGGTAGGGCAGGCAGGCCAATGCAGCGAGAGAGGCAGAACGTGTGATTGGAGGCGGAACACCCCAAGAAGGGCGCAGAAACTCACGGATCACCTCGCTGGCAGGGACCCGGCCTCACCGCGTGAAGGCGAAGCCGTCCCGCCCGGCATGCGTACGGCTGATGAGCGTACGGCACATCACTTCGTAGCACATGACGCCGAAGCTGCAGGAGCGGGCACACGAGCAGCGCAGGGGGTCACAGGCACGACAAGTTAGAAGCTCCCGTAAATGACAAATGAGGGCTCACGAGCAGCGGCCCGACTGCCACGACGCCAGGAGCTGTCTCACCTGAACACGTCAGCCTTGTCGTTGTACGGCTGCTCCTGCGCCACCTCGGGGCTCATGTAGATGGACGAGCCGCATTGACCTGCCGCACACGCAAGGAACGCGGTCATTCAACGCGCCGCGAGGACCCAGTCACCTATCCCCGCCTTCCCGCCATAGAGACAGCCCCCTCCGGATGCCCCTCCCCCCAGATGGCCCCCTCCTTGCTAACGCGGGCGCGAGCCCTCGCCCTCGCACGGCTGTCCTCATTCAGCAACGCACCACTCAGCGGGAAGACCTGCTCGATTCCCGGCAGCTCGGTCCCTGCCGTGGAAGCCGGACCGATCACAGAAGGCACCGCCGGGGACAGTGGCGGCGGGGTGCGCCCTCCTCCGCCCGCGACCGCCCGCTCTGCCCCCGCCTCCGCCTCCACATCTGCCGGCCTGGCGGCGGGCTGCTGCCCCGCGCCGCCGCCGCCGTCGACCCCGCCGCGGGCGCCGTCTCCTGCCCCGGGGCCCACAGCGAAAGATTTCGATCTCAGCCGTGAACCCAGGCCCTCCACGCTTCGGTCCGCCGCCGGCGTCATGGCCGGGGGCGTTCCTTGCGGAGGAGAGCCCGCGGACGAGGGGCCGTCCCTGGCGTTCCCTAATGCAGAAATGCGGAAGGCCGGCGCAGTCTTAGCCCCCGCGAGCGCAGAGCCAGCTGCCGCCATTGACGCCGCCGCAAGCCGTTGGCGGTTGGCGGAGGCGGAGGCCAGCGGCTCGGCCTTTGGCGGCGGCAGCGGGGACGCCAGCGGGTGCGGCAGGTTGCAAGCCGAGCCCCAGCTCAGGCGGTGCTGAGGCAGGGACGGAAGCGAGGTGGTGGCGAACCGGTCCGACGGAGGCCCCCTGACGAGGGCGGGTGGGATGCGGCACGAGGCGGAGGTGGAGGTTGTGAGTGGTGCGCGCGTGGCGTCAGTCAGAGGAGCAGCGGGGCCATCGCTGCATGAAGAATACAAAGAGTTGAACTGCGGATTCGCAATCCACTCACCCTTCCGTGGCGTACGCGCGCTGGATCTGGATCTTGCTTGGCAGCCCGCGCCCCGGCGGCAGCGGGCTGCTGATGGCCATGGGACGAGCACCGCTCCGCCCGCCGCCGCCGCCGCCGCCGCCAGCCCCGCTGCCCATACCGGCGCCGGCGGGGCTGCCCGGAAGGGATAGGCCCACGTCTCCCCCGGCCGCCTCAGCATCCGTCTCCACAACCGCCCCTAGGCCTGTAACCCGTGGCATGGGTGCCGCGGTCAGGGTGATTGCGGGGCCCCGCGGGGCGGTGAGAGGGAGGTCGGAGGAGGAGGGCGCGGCGGCGGTGGGTGCCGTGCGGCTGTGGGCGGCGGAGGCGGGATAGCTGCGGGTCTCTCTGCCGCCGCCGCCGCCGCTGCTGCTCTGCCTGTTCACCTCTCGCGCCACCGTTCGACGCTGGAGCCAGCCCTGTGCGTAAAGAAAAGGGACACGCGTGGAGCCACACGCCATCGTTACTTGACATGACATCGCCAGCCAGAGCGGACCTTAGCGAACCCTGTTACCCCAGCTTCGTAAGCTCCGCCACCACTAGGCGCACGAGCAGGCGTCATAGGCCCCTCCCCAAGCACAGATGGAACCTGGAAGAGACGCAATCAGTGCCGCAAGCGACCGCCGCCCTCGCCCTGCCTACCGTCAGCACGGCCAGGGGTGAGGTAAAGGCGGAAGCGGAGGCCGCGGGCGACGCCAGGGAACGGACGGTAACGGGCGCGGGCGCGGTCGACGAAATCTGAGACTGCGGCGTCGGCGGCAGCGGCGAGCCAACCGCCGCCGTCGGGATCTGGCCGCCGCTGGCGCTGCCGCTGCCGCTGCCGCTGCCGACGCCGGCGGTCCGGGCCAGTAGCGCCAACTGCGGGTTCCGAAGCACTGCTGGACTGCCGCCGCCGCCGCCAGCGCCGCCGCTGGGGCGCTGACGGGCTTCGGGCCCTGACGTCAGGCCGGCGGCGGCGGCGCCGCCGCTGGGGCGAGAGCTGAGGGTGCTGCCGCCGCCGGGGGAGGAGGGGCGCGGGCTGGGGCACGCCGAGCTGGGGCCGGGGCTGGCGCCGTCCTCCGCAACACCGTGCCCCCCGCCGCCACTGCCCGGACGCGGCGACGACGCCTGCGGTTGGTCGTTGGCGGTTGGCGGTTACCGCATCTACCATATCCAAGATCTCCTACTCACCACTCCTGCCGTACCCGCACATCTGCACACCATGCAACACCCTAGCGGGCCGGACTCTGGGCCCAGACTCCGGACCCCGGACGGCGACTCACCTCAACGCTTGCGTCGCCCGTCACGCCGCCGGTGGGCGTCGGCGGCACCGCTGGCAGCCGACCCGAGGCGCGGGACTGCAGCGCAGCCATCTGCAGCGGCCGCAGCGGCGGCCCCCGAGGCGACGCGGCTTCGCGCAGCGACCTTCGCAGGAATGCGCCCGACAGCTGTAGCGCCTGCGACACAGGCTGTAGCGCCTCCTGGGGCTGAGACGGACAGCCGACGTCGCCCGAGTGAAGCCGCAGCGGCGCGTGTGACGTGTGTTGCTCGCGGCCGGTCGCGATTTGGTGCGGTTCGCTATGTTGTTGTTGCTGCTGTTGCTGTTGATGTTGGCGCTGCGTTGCCGCGAGATGCGAGGCCGAGACGTGCTTGAAGGAGGTCGAGGAGGAGGGGGTCGCATGTGCGGGCATGCTGCTAGCAGCGCGCGAGGCCGCGGCGCCAGAAGCCGCGGCGGCGCTGCCATACGCCGCGGCGATCGCGGCTACGGCCGCCGCGGCCGCCGCCTGGGCCTGGGCCTGGGCCTGGGCCTGAGACGCGGAAGAGGGCCCGCCGGACTGGGGCCCAGCGTCGTGCACCGCGGGCCCCGTCGAGGGCCCGACGGGCCCAGACAGCGAGTGCGCAAGCCGGCTGCTGGCGGCGCCGCCGGCAGCCGCCGTGGCGGCGTAATCCCCCTGCAGCAACCTCCCCGACGCTATGCCTCGGGCGCCGCCGCTCGATACCGCGCCGCCGCTGCTGTCCGCCCCGCGCGCGGCGGTGCCGTACAGGCTGCCGTACGGTCCGCCGTACGGCGCCCCGCGCGCTGACGAGGCTGCGACTGCGTCCAGGAGGGCGGGCGGCAGTAGCAGGCCGCCGTCGTCGCTGACCCGGGGCGTGTGGAACACACCCGAGTGGACCGCGCGCGCTACTGCGCCCGAGACTCTGAGCATGGGTCGGGAGGTGAAGGCGCGGACCGCCTGCTCCCGGGGAGTATGCAGGCAGAGGGGGGGGGCAGCAAGGAAAAGAGTGGGTCGTGGGCGGGTGCACTCCATGAGGGCAGGGACCAGCGAGGGTGGGCGGTCCCACCATGTATGGCCCCCAACAACCGGCAAATCCCGCAACCACCGCACACGCCAACTCCCAACTCCCAGCCGCCAACTGCAGGGCGCACCTGGTGCAGGCCCAGGTCGCAGAGCTTTGCCACCAGGGCCCCCCTGGGCCCCACGGCCGTGGGCCCGCCGCCGCCGCCGCCAACGCCAACGCCAATACCGGAGCTGGCGACGGCGCCCATGCCACCCGGGCTAGCTCCGGTGGGGGTGCCGCCCAGTGGCTCCGAGTCCCTCCCAAGGAGGACGTTTGCTGGCTTGACGTCTGTTCGGCGCGAGGGCGGCGAAGGGGGGCAAGGGGTGCCAGGGGCGCAAGGATGAGGGGCGGAGGGCGGAGGGCGAGGCACGGCTTCCGCGGTTAGCTACGCGTGGGTTAGCGCTAGGAGAGGCGACCGCCCCCGTGCGTACCCCTCGTCACTCGTAACCTCAAACCCAACTCAAGCCCCAACCCGACGGCTGTGCCCCGACCGGGACTGGTCCGTAAACGTAACCGGAACGGACCGGAACAGACCAGCAAGGATGCCGTACCTCGGTGGATCACCATCGGATCCTGGCGGTGCAGGAACGCCAGCGCGTCGGCGATCTGGCGGCGGCGGTTGATGGTTGGCGGTTGATGATTAGGAGACGTGAGTGCACGTGCGAGCGAGCACAGCAGCAGGGAGGGTCCGGTGGGGAAGGCGGGTGACCGAGGCAGGCGGGCGAGGCCCCTTCCCTTCCCACACGCAGCACGCAGTACGACATACCTGCAGTAGCCACGTCAGCCCCTCCACATCGCTGTACAGCAGCGCCCTCGGCTGAGTCATCTGCTTGCTAATGAGGTGCGCCAGCGTGCCGCCCTGTCGGGATGGGAACCGACGGAGCAGGGAGGAGGCTTCTGGGCGTCACTCGCACCAGCCAGGGGGTGGAAACTACGTCGGCAGGCTCTGCAGTCCCTCGCGGAGCCCAACCCCCAGCCCCAGCCGCGCGCACCAACCCATGGACGCCCTAGCTCTTTGAACCCCGACCCTGCACACCAGTGGGTGCCAGTCTGTCCCCAGGTGGGCACTGCAGCACTGCTCCTGCGCCCTGGCCCGTGATCCGCTTTAGGCATTCCGGCCCCCCCACCCTTGCAACCCCTCCAAATTGAACCCGTCCCCGTTCCCGTTCCCATACCCGAAATCGAACTCGAACCCAGTCCCGAGCCCGAGACACGCCTTACAACCAAAGCACGAGTCCACACCGCCCCCGCCCCACCTCCATGTACTCGAGCACAAGAGCGTACGTGGAGCCAGAGGGCCCCGAGGGCACCTGGCACAGCGTGTGGCATTTGACGACGTGCCTGGGGGCGTGGACGGGACCGGGCGTGGCGGACCCGGCGTGGAGGAGGGTGGACCCGGGGCAGGGTCTGCCGCCTGCGCTGACCGCACGCTAACTGCTCTCAGGGCGCGCGCACGCACCGCGCCCTTGCGCCCGCTCGCGCCTACTGTTCACCCCGGCCACGTTTCACCAAACAACCAGCCGCTCGATGGGCAGGAGGCCCATCGCCAAGAGCCCACACGCCGCCGGAAAGGGAAGGGGCCGTGGTGCACCGCAAGCCCTCATTCCCAGCAGCGACGCACGGAGGCCCCAGGAGCCCCGCGGCGCTCCCCAACCCCCTCCCCACCCTCGGCTGACGCCCCTCGAGCGGCAGCACTCTGCTCCGGCGCCTCACGCGCCGCACGCGCTCCCCTTTCCCTGCCCTTGTGCCCCGCTCACGGGTGGCTGACGGAGGACAGCAGGTTGGCCTCCCGCAGCAGCATGCGCACCACCGTGCGGTGGGACACGAACTCGGGCCGCAGGACCTGCGGAGTGGGGTGGCGCCCAGCGATGGCATGTGTCATGTGTCATTTGTTATTTGTCATGCAAGCAGTCTTACGGCAAGGTTACAGGAGGTTTACAGTGCAGTTCAAGGTGGGGTCACGGCGGATGAGGGCCGGCAGCCGGATGAGTGGTAGGCCGCTGGGTGCTTGCCCCGGGCTTCGGGGCAGCTGGAGCACAAGTGGCACGGGGGGTGATCGGGTGATGGCTGTACGGCAAGGGAGGGGCGCACCCCTTTTGAATGAGTGGGCGCTGGGTAGCGTTCGAGTGCGTCCGGGACTGCTCGTTACGTACAGACGAGTGGGTGTAGCCGTGTAGGATGGAAGGCACACCCGCCTCGGAGCCGGGAAGAAGGCAGAATGGGGCGGTGGGTGAAGCGCTAGCAAGTCGGGATCAGGCTCGACGGGTCACGGTAGTAAAGGCTGGGGCGTGGGGCCCCGCGGCTGGATGAGGCTGTGGCTAAAGCCCACAGGGCTTAGGAAGTCGGGGGCTGAAAGAGAGACTGCATCGCTTGTGATGGGTTGCGTGAGGCTGCGTGTGCGGTGATGCGAAGCGGGACGCTACGGTAGAAGTGGGGTTTCGTTTAGGTTCGGGGACATCGAGAGGTACGGCCGGTAGTCAGGACCGTTCGGGACCAGTTGGTAACCGGTTTCGTGGACTACGGGAGCCGCATCCAGTCAGGCCCGAAACCGGGCCTGGCGCCCTGCCTGAATCCCCAAACCTCTTGCGTAGGACGGCTTCAATTGCAGGAAAAGCTGCAAGTGGCAAGGGTTGCCCCCGAATGCGAAGTCCGGGCCGTTCAGCAGCACACATGAACACACACCGATCACAAACACATGAGGCCCTGTGCCCGGCAGAGCCCACCCCACCACGCTGCGCTACCCCTGATGGTGCCGGTACATCCCGTGCCCCGCAGTAGCTAGCGTCACAGCGCCATCGCACCTTGACAGCAACGATTCGTCCGTCCAGCAGAGCCTTGTGGACGACTGTGGTCGGCACCGGGCATGAGTTGGGGCATGGCAAAGACAGGTCCGTCAGCACAGCGCCGCGTAAGAGTTCCGGCCAGGCGGAGCAGCGCCTGATGAATTCCCACTATTTTCCACTGGCAAACTGGACAGCGGCCTTGTTCAACGATCCCGCGGCCCGGAGGCCTAGTGAACGGAGCGGGTTACCCGCTGCTCAACCGCCCCACGCGGCCCGTGCCCGACCGAGCCGCTCGGCCGCTCACCTGCAAAGCTGCCTTTCCCCACGACGCGGCCAAGCTTAAGCTTGAAAGTCGTGCCTGCTGCGAGCTGGAGCTTTCCGCTCGCTTCGCCACCATCGCAATGAGCGCCGTCGCCTGCCTGGGCCATGCTCAGCAAGCGGCTCTCCATAGCGCCAGTCTCATCCATGTCTCGCATGCTTGCGCCCTTCCGGGCGAGTCACTGTGGTCACAGCATCCTAAAGGGCTGCCGCTGCAGTCCTAGACGTCAGCGTTCACACGCTGTTTGTGGTCTCAATGCTCTCCATTATGTACATTGTAGCGAGACCGAGTAGCGCTCGACTCCGAGGCCGGCGGAGGATAGCCGCTCTCTGGCCTCTCCGCACGCCCCGTTCGCATAGACGAGACCGTGTGTGCAGGCTGCTTCCGTGCGGCAATGTCTTTGAAAGTATCACAACGGTCTTAGCGATCTTCCTCCGTCGCCTTTGGGACTGGACTAATCAACTGCTGCGCGCACAATTTGACTGGAAGAACTCCTACTTCCATGCCATAATTCCTGCTTGTGCGTCGCCGCGTGTCGCGTTCCGGGCTCGCGTACCAGCGTTTCAGGCCGGCGAAACCGGCCGACTTTGTCTACGTCTGGAATTCAGGCTACGAACTTACATCGCGTCGGTGCTAACGTTGACGAGCAACGATTTGCGCGGGGGTAATATCTGCGCGCTCAACGCGCACTTGCGACCAGTATACGGCATTCGTCGCACAGGGTACACGAGAAACGCGCGGGGCCACAAAGGCGCAGTTGCCACGTAGGGCGTGCTGAGGGCGCTCAGGGTTTCCCTTCACTCTGACCGTTGCGGTCGCAGGGTGGTTCCGAAGTCGGGAGTCGCCGGGCCCCAGCCCAGACGCTCGCAAGGTAGCGCGTACTGTGTCTGTTACTGCCTGCTGTTGGGGGTGACTTGGAACGTAGATGGGGACATTGTGTGGTGAGGGGCACGGCACAGTAGCCTGCCTCATCTCCCTCCCCCACCGCTCAGCTCTACACCTTCAATAACAGTATCAACTTCATCCGCACGTAATGCTCCGTGTAATGCTAGATAGCCCCGTTACTAGTGCACTGCATGCAGTCTCTGCCCTCCTTGCACAGCACCCCCACCGCTCTCCCTTGCCCACAGCCAGCAAGAGCCAGCGCTTAGGCTGCCGTGAGTTCCCTGGCGAACCCTGTCGCGCGCCACCCAGCCTCCCCCGTACCTGCCCCTGTCCCCCTTCCCCGTGGGTGAGCTGCCTCGGCGGAGCACGTGCACGCTGGCCCCCCAGCTGAGTCCCTTTCCGCCCCTCACCGCCTCACGTGCACTCACTCAGCTGACCCCAGTCTGCCAGCCCCCAGCCTCGCAGGTACCTCCACTGCTCCGGACCGCCCGGCATCAGATTGCGCGCTCGCGTGTCCCACCCTCCAAGGGCTCCAACAGCAAACTGTGCGCGTGGGCGGTGCGGCCAGTCGTTTGCGCCCTCCCACCTCCACCGCCATCGTCTTCGGTTGGGCTTCGTCCGCCCCGTTGCGAGCGTCTCCCCTGTGGGGCCTTGCATTCTCTGCCCCTCCCAAACTCTGCGTTTCCTGCGTCGGCTCCTTGGTGTCGAGCTAGTTGCACTCAATTGCATGCGGGATGAGGGATGAAGCGTCTAGAGCCGTACCGTGGCGAGCTACTTATCAGCCGTCCTAGCCACTGAGCACTGACTCTTCCCCCGGTTCGCACTGCACACGCACCGCCCTACTACCGTTAGCAACAGTGGCACAGGCTGACTCGAAGATGCGCTTCACTGTAATCACTGGTGGGCCAACGAGCTCTATCGGGACTTGTGACCGCCTGCACGCACAACACCGTGGGCCTCGACACCAGGAGCCAGGAAAGCGTTCGCGCGCATTCCCCGACATCGTCCTGACTACGCCGCATGGCCCCTGCAAGCACAGAACCCCACCGCTCTTCCAGCCACTGGCGGCAGGAGAAGGTGGAGGGGTAACGGTATCATATCAGCTGTCTCGCGGGAGGCCGATTCCATGGTCTTCAAGACAAGAGACCTAGGGAGCCGTCAAGGTTCCCACACAACGGCGAAGTCGCTCTCTTCCACGATGGCCGTGCACCGCATGTGAACTGTGTGCAGGTACACCACAAGGGACCAAGGGGCCCGCAGCGGGCCTGGACCCCCGGCAACAAAAGCACGCCGGGAGCAAATCCACCCCTGACAACTGAAGCGGTAGGTGACCCAACCTCGCACCCGACTGTGTTCTTCACATCTACCTTGAACCCCGGCTTCCGATATGAATGCCCCCCCCAAACTAGTACTCACTTAATGCCGCGGGCAATTGAAAGGGTACGAACAGATCCAGCCCACAGTGCCGTACGCCCCACCACCCTGCTCCACCATCCCGCATCCTGGCGAGCCCCCACCATCATGCTACGCCCCAGAACGACACTAAGTGCCCGCACAATTACTGGCGCCCCAGGGGTGCCCCTGCTGCGGCGTTTGTGTGTCGCGGCTCTATCGATAGGGCCAGCACGGTGGCAATGGTGATGTCAAACAACCCCAGCTGCGGCTCGCTTGCTGCCACACTCCACACGGGCAATCGAAACCACCCCTGAGCAGTCGGCAACTCGAGCGCTACGCGTATGCTACCTTCTGTATCCCGGCGTTACTGCTACGGCCCGCACGGCCACGATCTTAACAACCTTAGGGCTCCTCCTCCTCCTCCGCCTCCGCCTTACGCTTGCGCCGCGCCACGGGGCGTAGTCAGGGCGGTTGTGGCTTGCAGCCAGGTCTCCTGGTCTCCTAGCGCAAAGGGACGCCAAGCTAACCTCCCGCATGCCGCGAACATCCACATCGTACCACCCGCTGCACGTTCTCACGCCGTCGACAGCCTTACCAAACACCGTGTTTAGCCACCAGCCATTTTAATTCGCAAGGAACGCTCACACGTGGTTACTGTAACCGCTAACGAACAGTTTCCGACCGCACTGGTATCAATCCCATCAGGTCCGAGGGGCACCGTGCCCCGCCAACACACAGCGCATGAATACCCGTGCCCCTCCCTCCCTCCCTCCCTCGAGCCCAACAAACAGAGACCCTAGCTGCCTTCAGCCCACCGGGGGTACAGCCGGTGGATTAAGGCAGTCTGCAGTCGGCATTCATTGCACCCCTGCTCTGAGCAGTTGGCCCCCGCGCCTCGCCCCCATGTGCCAGTACCCAGGAACCGGCCCCCGGTGGCAAACGCTTCAGTGCAGCCCCCTTTCCCACCATACATGACCCACGGCCCCGCTGAGAGCGCCCCTTGCCAGCCCTTATAACCCCCTCCATCCGAGCCCCCTCCCCCCCACTGCTAGAAGGCCCTAGAGGCCAGGCGGCCTTCCCCAATCAGCTGCGCCTGCGGGACCCCCGTGCATGCGCCTTCCCCCGTACTTGCGCCGCGTGCCGCCCTCACCCCACCTCCCTTGGCCCCCTCCCCCAACCATGGTGTCACCCCTCCCACCACCCTTCCTCCCCCTCCGCCAAGCCACACCACCCCAGCCCTGCCCCCGCCTCCGACCCCGCCCCCGCCTCCGCCTCCTCAGGCGCTCTAGCAGATGACGCACCCACACGGGGCGCAGCGGGGCGGCGGCCGCTCCCGCTCCGGCCCGTGGGGCGAGTCGGGCAGGCCCGCCGCCCCCACGGAGCCACGCGATTGCGGGGACGCCAGGGAGCCGCTGTTCCCCGCGCCGCCCCCGGGCAGGCCTGCCACGTCGATCGACAGCATGTAGTTGGCGGGGAGCGGGGGGGCGCGGCCGGGCGTGGGCGCCGAGGGCTGCGGCGGCGCGCGCGGCAGCGAGGGCCGGCGGCGGAAGGAGATGCCCTTGGAGCGGCGGCCCAGCGAGCTGGGGGGGGGGGGCGGGGTGCGGTGGGGGCGGGCATGAGGCCGGGGGTGGGCGGTGGGGTGGGGGTGCGTTGGGCGGGCGGGACGTGGGGGTGGTGCAACGATAGGCAGCAAACCGACGGCACGGCAAGCACCCTGCCCACAGTTTGATGACGCCCCCGCCCCTGGCGTTATTGACACCCAAGCGGGCAGCACCGACACCCTGCCGGTGCCTCACCAGCCCCTTCGAGCTCCTGACCGAGCTGCACCCCTCCCGCCCCCGCCGCGGTTTGTCGCTGGCGGCTGCTCACCCCAGCGAGAGCAGGGACTTGTGGCTGGCCAGGGACTTGCCGCTGCTGCGCTGCTTCTCGCCCACCTGCGTGTGTGTGTTGAGTGTAGGGGGGGGGAGTGTAGGGGGGGGGGCGTGGGGAGGTGGCAATGGTGACTCGGCACGGGGCAGGGGGAGTACGGCAGCGGCCAGGTAGGGTGGGCACGGAAGCAGGCGCGATGTGGGTCGGGGCTTGGGAGCCTTGCACCCCCACAGCCAGCCCCTTGCTCAGCACCTCGCAGCTGCACGTCCCGCGACCCCGGCCCCAACCAACCTGCGCCCACCCCGGCACCGAACCCCCAACCGCTGCGCTCCTCCACCCCGTCCCCCGCCTTCAACCCTCACCCCCCATCCCCCCAACCGCCCACGCACCGTGATGGTTGTGTTGCTGCCGCCCGCCGAGCCCGCGGCCGCAGTCCCAAACATGAGGGGGGAGCCGGGGGCGTTGGAGCCCGTGCCCACCAGGCCGCCGCCCTCCGAGTAGGGCCCGGTGCCAAACAGCGACCCGGGCCTCATGGAGCCGGCGGCGGCGGCGGCCGAGGCTGCGTCGGCCTCGTTCAGGGCCTCCAACGCCAATTCCAGCTGCCGTACGACCAGGGGCATGTTGGGCCGGTCGGCGGGGTTCTGGGGAGCGGGGGCGGAAGGGGGGGTTGGGAAGGGAAGGGGTTTGAGGAACGGGGTTTGAGGACGGGGGGTTAAGAAGAGGGAAGGGGCGAGAGGGCAGGGAGGGGGGCGTGAGGGATTACTGGGTGGCGCCCAGCCCTGTTGCAGGCCGCCCGCAGAGCACAGGCCAGGCTCCACGTGCCTCAGCCCATGCCATCCCGTCTCCAACCGCTGCGGGCACACGCAACCATCCCCGGCTCCCCGGCCCCAACGAGCAGAACTTCACACAAGCACAGCCCCCGCACGCACCTGCGCCCAGCACTGCTGCACGATGTCCCACACCGCCGGGGGCATGCACTCGGGTCGGGAGTGCCGGTAGCCGTTGGAGATGCGTGCTGACAGGGCCTCCAGCTCGTCCTTGCCGTACGTCTCCAGCAGCAGTACACGGCCGAACACCTCGTACAGTACGACGCCGAAGCTGAACACGTCGACCTTCTCGTTGTACGGCTCGTCGCGGATCACTGTACGGGGCGGGCGGGGCGGGCAAGGGGGGCGGGGGTTGGGGGTGGTGAGCGACAGCCGGATGAGAGGCGGGTTGGTGTGTGGTCAGTGTCGCTGCCGCAACCCTTCCTCAAGCCACACCCGGCGCCACGCAGCCGCCTGCAGACTCCCTTCCGCCCCACGCCTCTGCCCTCCCAGCCACCCATTTACCCTTTGGTCCCCTCCGCCCCGGTGCCCCAGCATCCCCCCTCTCCCCAGCCCCCAAGGGCCCCAGCCGCCAACCCCTCCTTCTTCCCCCAGAGCCCCACGCACCCTCCGGCGCCATGTACATGATTGTGCCCGCCCGCCCCGTGAGCGCGTACATGGCCTCCCCCGCCAGCGGCAGCTCGTCGCGGCCCGTCCACCCCCCCATGGTGGTGGAGGAGAGGGCGGACTCGGACACCATGCGCTGGGTGGGGAGTGGAAGGGGGTGGAGGGTGGGGTGGGGAGAGGAAGGGGGTGGTAGGAACTCAGCGGGATCGCGTAGGGGGATGAGGGGGTTGGAGAAGGAAACCCCTGGGGAGGGGAGGCGTGCGACCGTGACCGTGGCTTGGGGCGTTAGGAGTGGGGGAGAGATCAGGAGTTGGAGGGGCACACAGGCTCAGGCCCACACGCGGGCCCGAAACTCCCAGGCCCAGGCCCCAAACCCACCGGCGCCACTGAGGACGAGGCCTGACTGACGGCACGGGCCACGTGCGCCAGCATGGGGGAGGCCAGGGCGGCGGGCAGGTGCGAGCCGGGCCCGCCGCCGCCGCCGCCAGGGTGGATCCCCGGGTTGCTGCCGCCGCCGGGCAGGGGCCCCATGAGACCGCTGGCGCCCAGAGCCTGGGGGGTGGACGTGACGCCCGCGTTGCCTGCGGGGGGGGGGGGCGGCGGGCGGGATGTTTGTTGCTGAGGGCGGGATGGGTGAGGGGGTGTTGGTTGCGTCGTCCCCGGGAGCGGGAGGGCGGGTAGGATTTGGGGCAGAGTTGCATCGGCGCCGCCACTCCAGCCCCTCAACGCGCGCACGCGTTCCCGTTTCCTCGTGTCTCGGTCCCCTCGTGTGTATCCCCTCGCCCCCGCGCCGGCCCCAAGAGGAGTGTTTTGTTTTTCTGGCCACGGACCCAACCAACCAACCACCCCCGCCCGTGTTCCCGGAATCCGTGTCCCCCCGTCGGTGTCTGCCCCCGCCCCCGCCCCCGCCCCAGCACCCGCACCTGCGCTGCTCTGCCGCCCGGCGCTGGCCCCGCTGGCGCTCCCCCGCGCGCCCGACCCCGAGCCGCCGGAGCGAGGCAGCCCGGGCACACCCGACGGCGGCCCCACGGCCGTCGAGCAGCTCACGGCCCGCGGGTCCACCGCCGCGCCGCCGCCGCCGCCGCCGCCGGCGGCGGCGCCCGGGCCGACGCCAACCGACGCGGCGGAGAGGTTCGACGCGGCGGCGCGGGACACGGGCCGCCCCAGCATGCCGCTGGAGCCGCCGGTGACGCCGCCGCCGGCGGTGCCGCCGCCGGCGCTGCCGATGGGGCTGGCGGGGCCGCTGGACGCGACGGACATGGCCGACGGGCCGCTGCCGCCGACGGCGCCGCCGAGGCCGCGGCCCCAGAGCATGCGCTCGCGGTGCAGCGCGGCCATGATGCCGCCGCCGGCGGCGGTGGTGGCGGCGCCGGTTGCGCTGCCGCTGCCGCCGGCGGCGGCGCCGCCACTCGGCAGCGCCGCCGTGGCGGAGCGCGCGGACCCGATGCTGCCGTACGACGGCGCGGGCGAGTCGATGGACGAGCGGCGGGAGCACGTGAAAGATCCGCCGCCGCCGCGGCCGCCGCCGCCGCCGGCGCTGCTGCCGCCCATGGAGACCCGGACGCTGCCGCCGCCGCGGCCGCCGCCGCCGCTGCTCGGGGCGCCGCCGGCGCCGGTGCCGGCGGGCGGCAGACCTAGCGGCGAGTTGCCTGAGCCCGTGAAGGATCCCCCGCTCGGGCGTAACCGCTTGACGATCTTATGCAACTCCTTGTTGACCGGCGGGTGTGCGGCGGAGTGCTGCGCGTGAGATCCTGACGCGGGTGACGTAAGGGCGCTGTCGGGGCCGTCGAGGCCGCCGCCGACGGCGGGCATGCCCGTCCGCGGCGACGCCGCGGCGGAGGTGACGGTCGCTATCCAGAGCCGGCCGCCGCCGTTGCCCGTGCCGCCGCCGCCGCCGCCGCCAGGGGTGGTGCTGCCGTCGACGCCCGACGGCGTTCCCGGGCCTGACGCCGACCCCGCCCTAGGGCTGCCCACCACATCCAGGACCCCGACGATGCCCACGGCGCCGCCGCCGCCGCCGCCGCCGCCGGCGCCTCCGGCGGCGCCGCCGGCCCGTAGCGCCGCCACCACGGCGGCGGCGGATCCGCCGCCGCCGCCCGCCGCCGCCGACGCGGCCCGGGGCGAGGGCACGGTCCGAGGCACCGGCGCAGGCGACGTAAGCGCATGCGAGACGCCCAGGTGCTCGATCCCGGCGTCGCCGAGATCTGGATCTGGATCCAGCGGTACGGAGATGTCCGGGATCTGCATGCCGCGGCGCTGCTGGAAGGGGCTGGTCCGGGAGCGGCTGGAGTGGCCGGTCGAGGGGGCCACCTCCGCCGCCGCCTCCACACGTGAGGAGCCCCACCGTGCTGACACGGACGTGCCTCCGTTGGCGGCGGAGGCTGACCCCGGTGCGTTGGGTGCAGACTCGGATGGGTGGCGGATGAGCATGGAAGCCGCGGCCGAGGCGGAGCCAGCGCGTATCACCCTGCGATTGCAGCGAGCAGCGTGAGGCGGTTGAACAGCGTAAAGCGGACCGGAATCTTTCCCTCGTGCGGTTACCCGCCGCGCAATGGCGACCTCTCCCTCCGTTTCCCCGTGCGCACTCCGCCCCATCCCACGTGCCCAACCCACCCTCGCCCCGCCACGCACCGCGGCCGAACCACCCCTACCCCCAAGGGATACCACCACCTGAGGCCCCCTCCCGACGCACCTCTGCCCATGGGGGTGTAGCTCCTGGTCCCCCCGCCCATCCCCCGCCGAACCCGCTGTCAGCCCCAGGTTGCTCAGCGCCCGGGCCCCAGACGACAGCGTCCTGGAAAGGGGCGGATTGGCGCCCACACCCGCCGGCGGTTGACCGTTGGGCCCGCTGCCGCTTCCGCCACTGGTGGCACTCGCCCTGCGACCCAGGTCGCCCCCCTTGCTGCTGGCTTGGCGGCCGAACAGGGAGTGTCCGGGCAGCCGTCCGGTCCGGACCTGTCCGGAGCCCTGTCCGAGATTCATGGTCGGCTGGGAGCTGGCCTTGAGTGGATTTGGATTCCGTCCGGCAATGCCGGGCAGGATCTGGGCCAAGCCGCCGCTGGGGGCCGCCGGGCCCAGCCCCGGCAGTTGGAGCTCTGATGCCGTGACGGAGAGGACGGGGTGCGAGCTGGATTTTGAGGGGAGCGGGTGGGGCCCGGCCGGGCCCGGGATGGGCCCGGGTGCTACCGCGGGCCCCGAAGCCGCCACCGGGGCGTGGTCCCCGGGATCTCGCTCGTGGCGACGGGAGGACGGGGGCGCTGGGCCGGGGCCGGGTCCGGCATTGGGGCCCGTGCCGACGCCGCTTCCGCTGCCCACGCCGCTACCCGTGTTGTTGCGCGTGCCGGCAGTTGAGCTGCCATGTGCGCCGCCGCAGTGGCGGTTGGCCAGCAGCTGCCCGTCCGCGCTGCCCGTCAGCACGATCATGCCGTGATCGCTGTCGTGCGTGGACGCCGTACTTGCCGTACGCATGACGGGATCCGCGATCCCAGAACCGGCGCCGCCAGTGGCAGAGCCTCGGGCGGAGCCAGCCCCCACGCCAGCGCGGCCAGCCCGGGCGCCGCCGCCGGCAACCGGGCCGCCGCCGTTGCTGCCGCCGCCAGCGGCGGCCGCAGCGGCGGCGGCGGCAGCCGCCGTCACGCCGGTCCCGCTGGTAGTGGCTTTGCGAGGGCTGACGCTGGAGCTGCTGCCGCCGCCGCTGGCGGCGGCGTTGGCGGCGACGGCGGCGTTCAGCTGCATCATGAGGTGGTGGCCGGACGTGTTGGAAACGACCGCCAGGCGGCCGCCGGAGCCCGCCCCAGCGCCACCGCCGCCAGCGCCGCCGCCAACCCCGCCGCCGCCGCTGCCGGCGGCGCCGCCGGGCATCAGCGAGGGCCGGGACATGCGCGGCCCAGGGCTCAAGCGGCTGCCGGATGTGCCACCCTGCGCCACAGGCAAAGCAGAGGCAATGATGGGCGTTGGGGACACACACGAAGAGGCCTGCTCAGTCGTTGCTTGCAACAGGTAAGGGCATGTGGAAAGCGGAGGCGTAGGAAGCGTGGAAGCGAGCGTGCAGCAACAAGTCACTGCGACATCCGCCCCCTCGTCCCTGACACACCTGCAGCATCTGAGGGGTGCTCGCACCCGACGGGAGCGCCCCCTGGCTCGGTCCCGCAGACAGCAGGCTGCGGTTGGACAGGCCGCCGCCGGTGCCGCTGCCGCCGCCGCCGCCAGGGCCCGTGCCGCCGCCGCCACCGCCACCGCCGCCGGCAGCCGGGCCCAGGACCACCGAGGGGGCCCCGCTGCGGCCTTGCTGCGTGGATTGGGAGCCCTGTCGGGACGAGGGGCCCGAGAGGTGCTCCATCTCCCCGGCGGCCCTGTCAGGGGGGGAGGGGGAAGCGGACAGGGGCTGGGGATTGGGGTGTGGTGTTGGGGGCCGGGCAGCGGGAATCGCTGGGGGGCTTTGGGTGCTGCGTCGCGGGTTCGTGCACTGTGCCGGGGGGATGCTGACTGGGCTGCAGGGCTCAGATGCGCCCGACTGCGCTGCGCAGGCGAGCCCTGACAACCCCTGCAGGGGTCACGGCCTCCGGCCTAGGCAGTAGGCACAGCCAAGAGCCAACCGGGTTGCAGAGGCCCTCCCACCCCCGTCGACTGAGCTCTGCAAGACGCGGGCTTGGACCCTCCACCTCCCACCCACACCTTCCCCACCCTCCGCCCCGCCCTCACTTGGACGAGGTGCGGGACACGAAGCCCAGCTGGAGGTCCTCCTCCATCATGGCCAGGTACTGGGGGGGGGGGAGGGGTGGATGACGAAAGTGTTCCGAGCGTCTTGAAGGTAACAGCGGCGGTCAGCGGGCCCGGGGTGGAGGGTGAGGCAAGAGGGCTGTTTGACTGCTGACCTGATACCTGGAGGTGCGCGGAAGCGGCGCGCCTTGGCGCCGTCACGCCGTCAACCCTCCCACCCAGCAGCCACCCCTACCTCCCCCCTCCCCCCCCCACCACAAAACACACTGCACGCTTCCGCTCCCATGCGCCACCCCCCACGCCGCCCACCTGCGCCACCTGCGCCGCGTTGCTCCGCAGTGGCGTGTTGGTGCGCGTGCCGGCGCCGCCGGGCGAGCCGCTGGCCCTGGGCCCCCGCGCGTCCAGCAGCCGCGGGTCCAGCCCCGAGCCGCTCACGGGGCCGCTGTGCCCCCCGCCGCGGCCCTCGCCGTGCCCGCTGGGGCGCTGCGAGGAGGACCGGTTGGAGAGGCGCTGCGTGCCGCCGGCCCCCAGGCTTTGGTCCCCCGAGGGGTTGAGGTCGCCCGTGGGGAGGCGCTCCCAGGCGGGTCCCGTGCCGGCGCCGCCGCCCGGGCCCTGGCCCGAGGTGCGGAGGCGGGAGCCGCGGTCGTTGGGGTTGGAGGTCTGTGGGGGGTTGGCGGTAGGGGATGGGTGCGTGGGTGGGTGGGTGCGCGGGTACCGTACCCTGTACCCTGTACCGTGTCCCGTGACCCCAACCCTGCCGTACGCCGCCGTACCTGTCCGAACATGGGCACCTGCCCGTCTGACGACACGCCGCCGCCGCTGCCGCCGCCGGGGGGCGCCACCGACTGGCTCCGTGCGTGCGACGACGCCCGCACGACCACTCCCTGCACCGACCCCGGGTCGGCGGGCCCGAAGCCCCCGCCGACCCCGCCGCCGCCTCTCCCGGGAGAGAGCGGGTTCGAGGGCGACTGGCACGCCTGTGCCACGGCCTCCGTGGCAGACATGCGGCCGGAGAGGAGCAGATCCAGGGACGCACGTGCCGCCGCCACGGTTCCCACGGATCCAGTCCCCGGCGGTTGCATCGGGAAGCCCTTGGACGAGCCGCCGGAATGGACCCCGCCGTACCCGGGCGGGCCTGGGCCCGTGCCCGTGCCACGTGGGCTGCGCCCGCCGCTGCCGGCGGCGCCGCCACGGCCGCCCGCGCCTCGGGGCTGGCCCCCAAAGGCCGCATACGCTGCGTACGACGCGGCGACGCCTGAGTCACGGTCACGTGGGTCGATTCGGCCGCTGGTGGGCCCATCTGGGCCCAGGGCGGCGGCCGCTGCCGCTGTCTGTAGGTGCACGGGGACGACCGTTGGAGGGTTCATGCCATGTGGGTCGGGGGGAGCACGCCGGAGCCAACGACCCGCGACCCAAACGTATAACACCTCTGCCACTGACGCCACGGCCCCCGCCCCGCCCCCCCCCCCCCGGCCCCGCCATCCCCACCTGCGACCCCGAGGGCTCGGGCGAGTCCCCGCTGCACCCCTGGGGCGGGTCCACGTGTGAGAGGTTGGATGTCTTTCGTACCACCGGCAGCCCGCCCCCCGCGCCGCCCGTGATGCGCGTGAAGGAGTCGCCCTCGCGGGAGATGCCCCGGCGCAGCGGCATCTGGGTGGGGTGTCGGGGGCAGGCAGGGGGGGTAAGCAAGGAGGGGGGGCAGGCAGGCAAGGAGAGGCGCCCCGGCAACCACCCGCCCGTTCAGCCGCACGACCCTCCCCACAGTCCCCTGCCACCCCACCACCCACTTGCTCGGTGTTCGCAACTCCCCCACCCGCAGCCTGCACCCCCACCCCCTCACGCCCCACCCCCTCCAGCCCCACCCCCTCCAGCCCCACCCCTTACACCCGACCCCGTCCCATCCTACCCCCACCCCAAACTCTAACTCGTCAAAAATCACCCCACCCCCTCACGCCCTCACACCCACCCCCACCGGCTCCTCGTTGGCACGGGACATGGTGGAGCTCCTCCGGGACCGAGTGTCCAGCCGCCCCCCCGCCGCCGGACTGGGGTGCTGCATGGGGTGCATGGTACTGGACCCGTGCCCGTACGCGCCGTACCCGCTGCCGCCGGCCATGCCGTACCCGCTGCCGTACAAGCTGCCGCCGCCGCCGCCCATGACCCCGCCGTAGCCGCTGGGCCCGCCGCCCGCCATGGGGCCCGACCCGGGCCCGCCCGTGTACGACGGGCGGTTGCTCATCCGAGTCAGCGAGGTGTTGCTGTACACGCCGATCGTGCCCGGTGGAGGCTCCTCGAAGGAACGTCGGCGCGTGCCCGCAACGGGGCGCGAGATGTCCAGGACCTGCAGGGCGAGCGTACGTGCGGGAGTTGGCGGTTGACGGTTGCGGTGGTTGGCCCGCCCATGCCGCGCGGGTGCTGCTGGCTAGTAGCCCCAGGCGCCGGCCCCTTTGCCCCAAGCACCCCTTCACCCCTGCTGCCTGCTCCCGTGCCTGTGTAGCCTGCCCTGCGCCCCCTCCTGTGGCGGCCCCGACCCTACCACATGGATTCCGAAGTCGGCCACCTGGGGCGGAGGGAGGCAGGCCAAGGAGGTAAGGGAGCGAGTCAGGGAAGGGAGCGCAGGACACGGGGTGGGAGAAGGACCACACACCAGCACCCTTTACCTCCTCCTGCCCGTCCACCCGCCCTCCTGGGGGTCCTGGAATAGGTCCTGGCAAAGCCAAGGGCCCACCCTTACCTTGGCTGTGAGCGGTCTGCCTCCGCCCGGCCGGCCCGTGATTGTGAGGGACGCTCCCCGCGACTCTGACCCCAGCGCCGCCGCCGCCGCCTGCAGCGACAGAACCCGCCGCGCCAGCCCTCCGTGCGACGCGCCGACGCCACCCGCCCTGTCGCCGATGCCGCCGCTGAGCGCCGCTGCTGCCGCGGCGGCGGCCCCGGGGGACGTGAACCCGGACTCGAGGCCGAAGAGCCGCGGCCCGGGGGAGGCGTTGGGCGCGGGGCCCAGGGGCGCGATCGCCATGAGCACGTTGTCGGTTTTCACGTCACGATGTACGACAGGAGGGTTTTGGGCGTGCAGGAACTGTAACGCCAGCGCCACCTCCATGCACCACAGCAGCGCCTCGCGATCCGAGTACGGCAGCGGCGGCACGTGGATGTGATCCGGGGGCCCGATGGATCCAGGCCCGCCGCCGCCGGCTGTCGTACTGGGGATCCGACTGGCGGCGCCGGGTGTGCCGGGGACCCCGCTCGACCCGCCCGCGCCGCCGCCCCCGCGAGTCCGAGGCGACGGCGGCGCGTCGGGTGTCATTGTGCGGCGCAGGAACGACAGGGACTGCTTCATCGCCCGAAGCGACCCAGATCGCTCCGGCGGCGGGTTGTTGTTTGCGGCGGCCGCCGCCATGGCCTGCCGGGCCTTATGCTGCAGCTTCAGGGCGCGTGATGCGTCCTGCACGAGCCTCGTGAGAGTGCCGGCCTGCGCAGGTTGGGTTCAAGAGGCGTCCATAAGGGGGGTAGCGTAGAGGAGATTTGAGAGCGTCGGCGGCGGCGCCTTGGGCTGGCAAGGCGGGGCGAGCCCGCAGCCACCAGACGTGGCCTTACCTTCACCCCGAACCCCCGCCCCACTGTCCCCGGACCCCAATGCTCAAGGATGCCGGAGGGAGGGTTGAGGACTGATCCCCCCCCGGCAGCTGCCCCACCCGCCCCCACCATCCCACCCCACCTCCATGTACTCCGTCACGATGCCCCACGTGTAGCGCCGCGTGGGCAGGCCCCCGAAGTTGGGCGGAAGGTGCGCCAGCGCGTACAGCTTGATGATGTGCCTGCGATGCGAGGCGCGGGGGTGGAGGGTGTTGCAGCAGCACATGGCGCTTGCGAGCAGGCCAGGCCGCGTCGAGGGTGGACGGTGGCGGGTGCGAGGAGAGACTTGCGCAGCACCAGCAGGGTTTCGATGTGGGTCGGGCAGAGGGACACGCGGTCAAAGCCTCATGCAACCGCTTGGCCGTGGCGCATGGACAGCAACGCAGTACCGGCAAGCGCGCCGCTGCTGAGCTTGACTGCCGCAGTACTCTGGCCAACGCTCTACCGGTGTGTCGAGCCTGGCTCGGAGAGGCCCGCCCGCGTGCCAGTGTTTGTGCCATCTGCCCCTGCCCCTCCCCGACTGCTCCACCCACTTGTGATGCAGTCGCGCCAGGACCTGGGCCTCCCGCAGAAACTCCTGGTGGGGGATGTTGCAGAACAGGGAAAGGCAAGTCACGCCAGCCTTCGCGGACGCAAGCCAGGGCACGCGGGCTCGACACTGCCCTGCGTCTGCACCACACAGGGCATTGCCGTACGGCTACCACACGACCGGAATGGTGCGTTGACCGCACCTGCAAGGTGGAGTCTCGCTGCGCGGCGTGGGGGTGCAGCACTTTGACCGCCACCGGCGTGCTGCCGTCCAGGATTCCGCGATAGACGCGCGCGCTGGAGCCACCACCGATGCGCTCGAAGATCTAGAGAGGGCGAAAACGGGTTGCCGCGACAGGGAGGGCGTTTTTGCGACGGGGGCGTGGGAGGGGGGTTGGACGTGACAGACTCGCCCTCCCCACCGTGACCCCGGCTCAGTCATGACTCCCTCTCCCCCCCTTGATGCTTTGTCGAGCATAGCAGCATGCTTCACACGAACATGAGACGTCCATCGCTGCGCCAGAGAGCGGTCGACGGCATCGACGAAACGCACCTGGAGCCTGGAGTCCAGCTCTTCTCCGGCAAGCAGCTGCGGTCATAGCATTCCGTCAGGCATGTTTGAGGGCGCAGCTGAGCCCACAGAGTGCGCACCTGCAAATCCCCCACATAGCCGGGTGTGTTGCCTCCGTCCCGCAGCGAGGCCGGCTGCACCGATGCAACATCGCCAGAGTTGCGTACGCTGAACGAGAGCTCATTGTTCCGCTCCATGTTTCAGTCAGGTCCGGTCAGGAGAGCCCCGAGTCATGAGTCGCGGCGCGTGGCATGCTTTCGCCCTCTGGTTTCTGCTCAAGTCTAAAACACAGCCATACAATCGCTGCTGCGGGGCCAGGCTGGCCCGACTTGACCGCTCATGCCATAACAGGGAACCAGCTCGAACAGCTGGCAATGCATGTATGCAGCCGTGTGATAACGCAGTGAGTATCGCATATGCGTCGGGCATGTAGTCAACATGCGTGCGTGAGGCCGGCGGGCGGCAGACCGGTGCACGGCTGCATGGGGGCGGGGGCGGACGGAGGGGGGAGGGGAGGGTTCCTGGGGTCGGACGGCAAGCTTGCGACGGCCGGACGCAGCACTAAGCGCAAAGAGGTGAGTGTGCTCGGGGTTGCCGCAAGGCGTGAGGTCCAGGGGGTCTAGCAAGCCCCCCTCGCCCCCCGGCTCTTTGCAACGTTGTTCATCCTCAAAGCCCTCGGCCCCCTTCCTTAGTAACCCTAAGTACAGGCGACATTACACCTCACCAAGGGATTAGAATCACGCGACGCAAGTGAAGAGGGGGGAGGTTGAGGGTCGCCAGCTGGGTTACGGACGTGCGTGTCGTCGTGCACTTTGGCGGGAGACGCCACAGCGATCCAGAGGCGCTTGGCCCCCGCGACAGCGTCGCACAGGTGGAACACTCCATACACAACCCTCTCGACGCGATGACGAGCGTAGCTTTCCCAGGGCGGCCACCATGGGGGCTCGCCGAGGCTTACGGTCACGGCGAACGCATCTTTGACACCGCGTTCCACCCGCTAAACGACGACATACTGCTGACCGCGTCAGAGGACCTGAGCCTGCGCATGTGGAAGCGCGAGGAGTCGTCTCCCATGTACAAGCAGGTTGGGCGCGACTCCAAGTACTTGGGCTCAGTGCCTGCTCGTAGCATCTAGCCGGAAAATGTCCGGGCTAGATGTCGCGTGTGTCAGGTTGGCTACCCTTCCGGCACGGCCCCGCTTGCACCTGGCGCCCCGGTAACTCTTGGCGAAGTCGCCCCTGCACTGGAGCAGTGGCACCTCAGGCGGTATCATACGGTCTTACCGCACAGGCTTACCGGCGGGGAGACACTCGGGCCAAGGCACCGCACGCCAGCCGACGGGGGATCCCCCGCTTCTGCGCTAGAGGCGCTGCGGAGGGCCCCCCTCCCAGGCCTGCGGCTACCCCTGCTGCACACCGCACAGCTCACACACCTGCGCTTCCCTTCCTCTCACGAGCAGCCCTCCGCACATGTCGGAAACTACAACCATAGCCCAGCAGGCTGGTGCCCGACTCTCCGCGCGGCCGTCCACCTCCTCCCTCCCTGTACCCTCCTCCCTCGCTGATGCCCTCTCTCGACCTCCCCTCTCGGGCCCTCCTTCCTCGCTGCCCCCTCCTCCCCCCTCCCCGCAGGTCCGGGCCTATCTGGGGCACCAGGCGGAGGTGCTGCGGGCTGCCTGGTCGGCCAACGGACTCCTGGTGGCCTCGGGTGTGGGGGGGGACGGAGCGGGCTGGTCCTCAAGGGTTGCCTTGCCTAGGGAAGGGGCAGGGGGGCAGGGGGGGCAGGGGGGGCAGGGGCGTCGGGGCCGAGGCTGGGGGAGGCGATTGGGGTTGCGGGGGGCGGGGGGCGAGTGCGCGGGCAAGACAGATGGCGTGGAGCTGGGGCGGCGGCTCTACCGTTGATGGCGGTGGCCGGGGCGAGGGGCGGCTGCCGGGCACCCCTTGCCCTCGACCCAACCGCCACCAACCGCTACCCGTCCCTGCCAGGCTCGGCCGATCGCACCGTACGGCTGTGGGCCGCAGATCTGGACGACAAGGGGTACACGGGTGGGTGGGGGCGGGCATGAGGGATCGGGGTGGGCAGTACGGCACAGTACGACAGCCCAGCGTAACCCCAGGCCCGGCCCTCCACCCCTAACCCTGCGCCGGCCCTTCCGTGTGCGCTGCCGCCTGCACCGGGCCATGCCCCTCCTATCTCCGCCCCTCACGCCCGTGCTCCCCCCCTTTACACGCCTTTCCCCCCCCCCAGGCCGACAGTTGGCCGTCCTCGATGGCCACCCGGAGGAGGTGGGGGGGTGGGGAGCGCAAGGGGGAGAGGCAAGGGGGGAGGGGGGTTGAGTGGGCTTGAAGGGGACAGTGGGGTAGCAAGGGGGGGGCGGGGCAGGTCGGGAGGATGTCGGCCACCCGGAGGAGGTGGAGGGGACACCAGGCCTGATCGTGCCTCCTCCACCCCGCGTGTCTGTACTCTGCAGGTGGGGCACCCCACTCCACCCCAGCCTCTAACTTCCCCTGCCGTCTCCCTCCCCTCCTCCAGTCGGCGTCGACGCGATCCCGCTCAGCACCAACATGCCCCCCCCTCCCCCCCCCCCCCCTCCCCCCTTCCCCCTCCCCCCTCCCCCCTCCCCCCCCCCCCCCCCCCCCCCCCCCCCCCCCCCTCCCCCCTCCCCCCTCCCCCCTCCCTCCCCCTCCCCCCTCCCACCTCCCCCCCTGTCAGGTGTACCACGTGGAGTTCCTGGACCCCTCCGTCCCCCCACCCACCCCCGGGGTGCGCCGCTCCTTCGCCCCCAAACCCGACCGCGCCCCCACACCCTCCGCCTCCACCTCCACGCCCACCCCCACCCGCCCGGCCAACCTCTCCAGTCCCGGCGGCAGCTCCGGCGGGGGCTCCGAGGACGGGGTTTCGGACGGCGGCGCCGTGCCGCTGCCGCCCTTCGAAACGCACATTCTCGCGGCTTCCAGCGAGTCGCTGTTCGTGTGGTCGCTCCAGGAGGGGTGTGTGGTGCAGCAGGCTAATGCGCCCGGAACCACGGGCAGCACCATCAACCAGAGTGGGTTTGGGGTGGGGGTGTCACTGGAGGGAGGGAGCGTGAGCGGTGATGACTGCGGGTCAGTGGGAATGGGAGGTTGAGCTTGGCGGGATGGCGTGTGTTGAGGGCGGGCAGGCCGCGAGGCAGGGGCAGGGAAGGGGGAAGGAGGTAGGAGCTGTTGGAGAGGTGAAGCGCAAACCGCCCGGGTCCCGTCCAACCCACACTGTCGATACTCCAGCCCACCCCTCCGGGCCTCCGCACCCCACCCTCCACCCCACCCCTCCACCCCACCCCTACACCCCACCCTACACCCCACCCTACACCCCACCCTACACCCCACCCTACACCCCACCCTACACCCCACCCTACACCCCTACACCCCTCCAACCCTCCAACCCTCCAACCCCCCCCAGCGGCCATCGAGGCCGGCCTGCGCCCCGCCTACATCCTCAGCTCGCACACGCCGTACACCTCGTACACGCCAGACGTAACCCGCCACCCCGCCACCCCCACCCCGCCCTTTCCCCCCGGCCCCCAGCGGCCATCGAGGCAGGCCTGCGCCCCGCCTACATCTTTGGGGTGGCCCGGCAGCCCCGTGGGTCGCTGCTGGCGGCGGCCTGCTGCGACGGAGCGGTGCGGCTGTGGAGCGTGAGGGGGTCGGGTGGGTGCAGGGCGGGGGGTGTGGGGAGGGCTGGGAGTAAGGGGTGGGGGATGGGGTTGTTTGAAGCTGAGCGGAAGAGCGTCACGTTGTTTGGGGGGTGGGGTTGGGGGCAAAGGGTGGGGGGAGGGGTTGGGGGAGGGAGGGGGAGCGGGAGGGGGGGGGAGGGCCAATGAAGGGAAGGCAGGCACGGGACGGGGCGGAAAGACGCAGCAAAGAAGCCAGGCGAGCTGTGAGTGGTGCCTCCACCTCCCCAACGCAACCCCCTCTGCCCCCATCCCCACCCTCCCTCCCAACCACCCCGCCCCACCCCAGGCGAGCTGCAGTGGGTGGGGCAGGTGGACCTCCCGGGCGCCCCCATGTGCACGGGGTGCGCCTTCGCGGGCGACGGGGCGCGGCTGGCGGTGACCACGAGGGAGGGGCGGCTGGTGGAGCTGGTGTGTGGGGGGAGGGAGGGGGGCGAGTGGAGGCGCGTGGGTGCTGGCAGAGCTGTGCGGCGCGTGGGGCCAGCGCTCTGCTGGAGGTGGTCTGCGGGAAGCAAGAGCCCAGGTGCCTCCCGAACCCCAAGCTACCACCACTTTTGCACCAGCTCTTCCAGCCATGTGCCCCCCTGCCCCAACCCCACGCGGCACAGAGCGTCTGGGCTGTGGGGGATGGTTTTACCGCCCCGCGTCCACAACACACAACCCCCGCCGATCCCCCTCGTTCCTCGCCACCTTTCCCCCCTCCCCTCCAATGCTCCGAAAATCACCCCCTCCCCCCCCACCCCACCCCAGGACGTGCGGGTGCTCGAGGTGCTCACCTCCCGCGCCCTGCCCTCCGCCCCCCTCACCGTCACCTACCTGCCCAAGCCCGGGCCGGAGGGGGCGGGGGCGGGGGCGCGGGGGGAGGAGATGTGGCTGGTGGCGTGCAAGGACGGCGGCGTGTACGGGTATGAGCTGGAGGGGGAAGGTACGGCAGGGTACGGCATATCACGGCATGGGGGAGTAGTGGTAAGATTGGGGAGGCCGCCCGCGATGCCCTTCTTCCCAGCCAGCCCCTAGCCTCCACCGGCGCCCCCTACCGTCCTCCGCCCTCACCTGCCCACCCGCTGTCCTACGCCCACCCCCACCCCCCATCCCTCTCCTTCCTCCTCAGGCGACGCCCCCCTCACGGCCCTGCGCCCCCCCTACGGACCCGACGTGGCCCCCCTAGTGGTGTCGGTGGCTGCCGGGGGGGCGGCGGTGGCGGTGGGCGGCGAGCCGCAGGTGGGTCCGTGTGTGGGAGGGGCTTGTTGGGCTGTTGGGGGCTGGCCTGGGAGCTAGCTGCCACACGTGCTGTGCAGGGGGAGGGTCGGCAGGTGTGAAGGGCTGCTCGCATGAGCCTGAGAATCGTGGGCGCGGTGATTAACCGGCCGGCTTTAGACGGAACCAAAAGCCAGAGGAAACCGAAGCCCGACCCAGGGTCGGCAGGCGTGTGTTGGGCCACCCAGGCGGATGTGGAGGGCAGGTGCCGCAGGGGTTTGGGGGGGAGGGGCCTTGCTGGGCTGTTGAGGGCTGGCCTAGGAGACGAATGCATGTGCTGCGAAGGGAGAGGGTCGGCGAGGGGTGACGCGCCGAGGGGCTCAACTGGGCTGCGGGGGCTGGCCGCCATCGGGACGGTTTGTGCTTCTCCCCCATGCATGGACCTCGCCGCTTACTAATGAGCCCTCACGTGCCCCCCCTGGTTGCCGTATCACGTGCCCCCCACGTGGGGCCCCGCAGGAGGCCTCCCTGCTGCCACGCATGCAGCCCACCCGGGCCCACGCCAGGCCCACCGCCGCCGCACCCTCCACCTCCACCTCCGCGCCCGCCGCTGCCGGCTCCACCGCCGCCGCTGGCGCCTCGACCTCCACCTCCGCCGCCGCCGCCGCCACCGTGGGCCACACGGAGCCTCGGGCGGCGGCGGTGGCGGCGGCGGCGCATGCGCCGGCGGCGCGGCGGAGAGGCCCTGGCGGCGGCGGCGGCGGCGGTGGTGGTGGCGGCGCGGGGCGGCGGGTGGCGGGGGGCCTGGGGGCGAGGGACCCTCTCGCGCTGTTTGATGAGGCGGAGGCGGCGGAGGCGGAGGCGGGGAGCAGCGGGGCGGTGAGCCGGGAGCTGTATGGGTTTAGGACGAGGCGGACGGAGTTGGCAGGGGGAAGGGGAAACGGGGGACGAGCTGACGCGAACATCTCTGGCGAGGTACCATTCGCAACCCTGCTCTGGCGAGCAGAGAAGCGACGACCAGCACCAGGCGGCACATGGTAGCCGCCCGAAGCCCCCCGCACACGAGTTACCTGGCGCATGTTACCTGAGTGTGCGGGACTGGCAGGGGGCAAGCCGATGAGTCAAGAACTGGAGCTTCCGATACCCGAAGCGACAGATTATGTTCCCGTAACCCCTCTTACGTCTTCTCTTCGTTTCCGTTTCCTCGCCCTTCCCACACAGGACAAGGTTGCTCGCGGCGTTGCGGCCATGAGCCTCGGGTCGGGGCCCGGCGGGGCCCCGGGGGCCTCGGTGGGCCCGCAGGGCGGGGCCGACACGGCCATGGGCGGCACCGAGGAGGAGGGGGAGGGCGAGGAGGAGGCGGCGGAGCGGCGGAGGGCGACGGAGACGGTCCCGGGGGGGCACGGGGAGGGGCACGGGCCGGGGCATGGGCAGGGGGACGGGGGTCATGGCGTGCGGATGCGGGCGCCGCTCTACGTGTACCGGGTGCCGGCGTGGTGACAGGGTGAGAGGGCGGGCCTAAGGGCAGGGCAGGGGCAGGGGCTGAAGCAGGGGCAGGGGACTCGGAAGCGGCTCGACGTGCACCGGGTGCCGGCATGATGACGTGGAGGGGTGAAGTCTAACCAATGGAAGGGGTAGCGGGGAGAGAGAGTTTACACAGGCTGATAGGGGTGGGGGCATCCGGGCGCGCAGCGAAGTCACCAACCATTGGTGGGGCCACACCAGGGGGGGCAGGGATAGGAAAGATGTCAGGAGCAGGCGGTGAAGCAGGGGAAGGTGACAGCGAATGGATCACTGGGACGTTTGGTGCAGGGGAGGGCAAAGCCGCCGTGTAGTCCACAAGCAGTTGGGATGCAGCTGTTGGCTTAAGCGTAAGCGCAGTGACCGTTGTGGGCTTGCTGGAAGACTCGTGGTGTCTTGGTCCCCGTCGGAGTGCGTGCTGGCAGAGGTGTACAAGGGCCAGGGAGGGCTGGGTGGCGCGGCGCAGGAAAGGCAGGATACCGGGCTGGTCATGGGTACGAGAGCTAAGCGCCGGGCTGCCGGTTTACCTAAGTTGCGGGCTGCGGGCTGCCAACAATATCTGTCTGGAGCAGCTGGTGCGAGGTCTGCATAGGCGGGACGCGGGAGCGGGTCGTCTGGGCTCAGTGGGCTGGTGGATCAGGGCAGCGGTGGGAGCTCGGTGGCCCGGCAGGTAGTGGAGGGGCTTGCAAGGCAGATGGCAAGGGGCCAACTGGCTGAAGGTGTGCAACCCTAGCCGTTGTTCGGCAAATGAAGCCTATTGTCGGCCTGCGCAGCAGCCGGGGCGTGTGGCCAGACACAACCCAACCCTCGGCCCCCTACGCCTTCCAGCCTTCGCAGTCCCCCATCCAGTACCCTTCCCGTTCCGCCCTCTCACTCTCCAGCTGTTCCGCCTCCCCGTTCAAGCACTGCGCGAGACCATCCTCCAACCCCTGCAAGGTCCCCGCGCACAGGCCCGCAGATTGCGCAACGCCTGCAGATATATGTTCCCAACCCCCTCCTATCCTGCTCGGCCCAACAGTGAAGCGCGCGGAGCTTGGGGGCATGCAGGGGCGTGTAGGGGCCCCAGGGACGCAGGCGGCGCTCACTGCAGATTCAGCTTGGCGGTGCTGCTGATCAGCGCCCCTGGGCCGGAGTACGCCTCTTTCTTTCCCTCTGCCTTAGCCTCTGCGTAGTGCTTGTGGTAGACCTTTTCGACCACTTCCCACACGGCCTTGGCGTCGCCGCCATCGAGGCGCTCACTGCAGGGGTCGCAGGGCAGACAGGGGGCAGGAGGGGAACACACGCAGTGGTGTCAAGACAGCCGCCACACGGCCACAGGCTCACACACACGCACCTGAGCGCTGCGTTTTGCGCTTCCAGCTTCTGGATCGTGTCCTGCGCATCCTCGCGCTCAGCCTCGCGCTGGCTGGTGAGAGTAGTGATGAGTTTCTGAAACTGCTCCTCCTTCTTGACCTCCGTCTTGCGCACTGCTTCGAGCACCACTGCCTCGCGGATTTCCTTACGTGTCAGAGGCGCAGGTGGCAGGTCGTCGTGGTCGAGAAAGGCAACGAGTTCTCCGGCACTGTAGTTGTCCAGAGCCATCCTTCCTCGCTACAGGTATGGGCTATCTATTGCTTAATCGCTAAAGCCGTCGAGTGCCGCTGCTGCTGCCTCTCCTCTCGCGGGCTTGAACTAGAAACCGGAATCTGAACCCACCTTCTGAAAACCCCCCGCCCCACCCCAGGCGAGCTGCAGTGGGTGGGGCAGGTGGACCTCCCCGGCGCCCCCATGTGCACGGGGTGCGCCTTCGCGGGCGACGGGGCGCGGCTGGCGGTGACCACGAGGGAGGGGCGGCTGGTGGAACTGGTGTGTGGGGGGAGGGAGGGGGGGAGGGGGGGGGAAGGGGGAGACGAAAGGGAAGGAAGGAGGGGGAGAGGGGGGCGGGAGGGGAGGCTGGTGGAGCTGGCGGCTGGGGGAGGGCGAGGGGCGAGAGGAGGCGCGTGGGTACTGGCAGAGGTGTGCGGCGCGTGGGGCCAGCGCTCTGCTGGAGGTGTCTGCGGAAGCAAGAGCCCAGGTGCCTCCCGAACCCCAAGCTACCACCACTTTTGCACCAGCTACTCCAGCCATGTGGCCCCCTGCCCCAACCCCACGCGGCACAGAGCGTCTGGGCTGTGGGGGATGGTTTTACCGCCCCGCGTCCACAACACTTCACATCCCCCGCCGATCCCCCTCGTTCCTCGCCACCTTTTCCCCCCTCCCCTCCAATGCTCCGAAAATCACCCCCTCCCCCCCCCCCCAGGACGTGCGGGTGCTCGAGGTGCTCACCTCTCGCGCCCTGCCCTCCGCCCCCCTCACCGTCACCTACCTGCCCAAGCCCGGGCCGGAGGGGGCGGGGGAGGGGGCGCAGGGCGAGGAGATGTGGCTGGTGGCGTGCAAGGACGGCGGCGTGTACGGGTACGAGCTGGAGGGGGAAGGTAAGGCAGGGTACGGCATATCACGGCATGGGGGAGTAGTGGTAAGATTGGGGAGGCCGCCCGCGATGCCCTTCTTCCCAGCCCGCCCCTAGCTCCCACCGGCGCCCCCTACCGTCCTCCGCCCTCACCTGCCCACCCCCTGTCCTACGCCCACCCCACCCCCCCATCCCTCTCCTTCCCCCCCCCAGGCGACGCCCCCCTCACGGCCCTGCGCCCCCCCTACGGACCCGACGTGGCTGCCCTGGTGGTGTCGGTGGCTGCCGGGGGGGCGGCGGTGGCGGTGGGTGGCGAGCCGCAGGTGGGTCCGTGTGTGGGAGGGGCTTGTTGGGCTGTTGGGGGCTAGTCTGGGAGCTAGCTGCCACACGTGCTGTGCAGGGGGAGGGTCGGCAGGTGTGAAGGGCTGCTCGCATGAGCCTGAGAATCGTGGGCGCGGTGATTAACCGGCCGGCTTTAGACGGAACCAAAAGCCAGAGGAAACCGAAGCCCGACCCAGGGTCGGCAGGCGTGTGTTGGGCCACCCAGGCGGATGTGGAGGGCAGGTGCCGCAGGGGTTTGGGGGGGAGGGGCCTTGCTGGGCTGTTGAGGGCTGGCCTAGGAGACGAATGCATGTGCTGCGAAGGGCGAGGGTCGGCGAGGGGTGACGCGCCGAGGGGCTCAACTGGGCTGCGGGGGCTGGCCGCCATCGGGACGGTTTGTGCTTCTCCCCCATGCATGGACCTCGCCGCTTACTAATGAGCCCTCACGTGCCCCCCCCTGGTTGCCGTATCACGTGCCCCCCACGTGGGGCCCCGCAGGAGGCCTCCCTGCTGCCACGCATGCAGCCCACCCGGGCCCACGCCAGGCCCACCGCCGCCGCACCCTCCACCTCCACCTCCGCGCCCGCCGCTGCCGGCTCCGCCGCCGCCGCTGGCGCCTCGACCTCCACCTCCGCCGCCGCCGCCGCCACCGTGGGCCACACGGAGCCTCGGGCGGCGGCGGTGGCGGCGGCGGCGCATGCGCCGGCGGCACGGCGGAGAGGCCCTGGCGGCGGCGGCGGCGGTGGTGGTGGCGCGGGGCGGTGGGTGGCGGGGGGCCTGGGGGCGAGGGACCCTCTCGCGCTGTTTGATGAGGTGGAGGCGGCGGAGGCGGAGGCGGGGAGCAGCGGGGCGGTGAGCCGGGAGCTGTATGGGTTTAGGACGAGGCGGACGGAGTTGGCAGGGGGCAAATCGATGAGTCAAGAACCGGAACTTCCGATACCCGAAGCGACAGATTATGTTCCCGTAACCCCTCTTACGTCTTCTCTTCGTTTCCGTTTCCTCGCCCTTCCCACACAGGACAAGGTTGCTCGCGGCGTTGCGGCCATGAGCCTCGGGTCGGGGCCCGGCGGGGCCCCGGGGGCCTCGGCGGGCCCGGCTGGGGCCTCGTTGGGCCCGCAGGGCGGGGCCGACACGGCCATGGGCGGCACCGAGGAGGAGGGGGAGGGCGAGGAGGAGGCTGCGGAGCGGCGGAGGGCGACGGAGACGGTCCCGGGGGGGCACGGGGAGGGGCACGGGCCGGGGCATGGGCAGGGGGACGGGGGTCATGGCGTGCGGATGCGGGCGCCGCTCTACGTGTACCGGGTGCCGGCGTGGTGACAGGGTGAGAGGGCGGGCCTAAGGGCAGGGCAGGGGCAGGGGCTGAAGCAGGGGCAGGGGACTCGGAAGCGGCTCGACGTGCATCGGGTGCCGGCATGATGACGTGGAGGGGTGAAGTCTAACCAATGGAAGGGGTAGCGGCTGGGGTACCGGTAGGCGGGCGGTGAGGGGCAGATGCCGAAGGGGCAGGGATGCGCGCGCCGGGAGTAGTGGGGGAGTGCAGCGGTTGTTGGACACTGGTTGCGTGATTCCAGGTATCCCAAAGGATGCCGAGCGTGGCAGGAAGCAGGGTGATCACCGTTGGTGCAGCTGCAATGCCTAGGGACGTCGCACGAACTGTGGCACAGCAGGTGCTTGGGTTGGAGCTTGGGGGCGTCTTGCAAGGAATCTTGCACCATGCTGCCTCAAGAGAGCGGAGTGGGTACGTGAGGGCGCACAAGCAGCTTCCCGGGCGCAAGGCCAGAGGTCTTTCCAGGCGGGGATGTTCTGATGGGAGGAGGGGGTGAGGCGCCTGAGGGCCCATAGCACCCGGGAGGTGGGGCTGAGGCGCCTGAGGGGTTCTGTGCTCGCAGGGGCCGTGCAGCGTAGTCCGGACGACGACGAAGGGGGATGCAGCTGAACGCAACTAGGCTGTGCGCAACGCGACAGAAAGAGGGAGAGGCAGAGCGACAGGCGCCTGAGGGGTGAGGGCCCATAGCATCCGGGAGTACGTTACAGCATGCCGAGCCTTATTACGCACTGTTCTGGTCCAAGCGGTCCCGTGCCCTGCACACATGGCCGCACCACACAAACCCGCTTGCTCACAGGCCTCTGCCGGCTCTACACCACTTTCGGACCTGAACGCACTTACATGTGTGAGGCCTCCGGCGGACCCGTCGCCCCCCTCACGCGGACCGTGGCAAGGCACCACATGCACGAGTATGGCCAGCAGCCCAAGGTCACGATGACGGTGCGGGTCAAGCACTCCCAAGCATATGTACCCCCCATAGCAGTGCTCTCGTACAACACCGTAAGAACCGCATGTTAGTTGCTCATTGCCCCCTGATGAGTGGTCCGCAAGGGTCTCCACGCCGCACCACACGCGGGGTCCAAACCCTGGCGTTCAAGTCACCCCCCTCACCAACCAACCAGCTGGACCGGGGCCTGGGCCCGCACTGCCAAATAAAAAGGAATGAAATCGCCCGTCATGGCCGCCGTCACCACTGGCCTGGGTTGAGCTCCGCCCAGCGCAGGGCCGAGTTGAGCCACAAGAAGTTGAGCTCCAGGTCCATTCCGTCAGTGCAGTCTGGCGGGCAGCGGATGCGGTTTAACGGGAGTTAGATAGGACCGAGACCTAACAACAGCGACTGGATCCCCGAGGACAGTCTAGCGACAGGCGGCGGGCAAGGCTGTGGAAACAGGCCGGGTGGGTGGGCACTTCAGCAGCCTGGACCCCGACCTCGCAGAAGCTAGCGACCGGACCGCCGATCGAGGACCCTGCCTCGCAGGGCAGGTGCGGCCTCCCTGTCCCCTTTGCCTTGTGCCCTGACTGTGGTTGCTAGCGCACGCACCCAGCGTGGGCGGCGCCTTGAAGCCGGTGATGGGCTCCGGGTAGGGGGGGTAGACGCTGCACTGGAAGTGGAGGCCCTGCGCCCCAAACGTGCGCCACGTCTCTTTCTCTTGCTCGTTGCGCCGCCAGGGGGTGGGCACCCCAGACATCTGGAGTTGAAGGGGCGGGACAGTACCGGTAAGGCATGACGAATACGACGGTACGGCAGAGGCTTAATAAGGTAGGGCAGACCTCGCGTCCACAGCACGAGCCAGCAGTGCCCCCGTGCGTTGGGGTGACCTTTCCGTACACCAGCCGGCCAGGCCCTCACCGTGTCGTACGGCAGGATCTGGAAGTTGATGTTCTGCGGGACGGAGGGCAGTTCGATCGCGGAACCAACCAGCCACTTAGGGAGAGCTCCTGGGTCATAACGATTGCGGGCGCGCGCCGTGGCTGGTGCTCTGCTCTGCTTTGGCCCGTTGCTCGCTCCCCGGTCCCTACCTTGACTTCCGGCTGAAGGCGTGCGTGCAGCGCTCGTGCACGCTGCCCGAACTCCTGCGGGGGCGTTAGGCCGTTCCAAGGCTCTTCAGGTTCAGCGGCAGCTAGCAACACGAACCAGGCACCCCACCCTGTGGATTGAGGTGATGTACGGAAGGGTTGCCGTACGTCTTGATCTGCTTCTCGGCACCATCCCATGCCCTTCATGCCCTGGCGCTCGCCCAGCAGCAGCAAGCAGCAGCCGCATATCTAGGAGGCAGGGCTCCGCGCAGTACTCACGATGGCAGACTGCGAGATCCAGGGCGAGTGTGCCAGCTCCCCGTCCTGGAACATGAGCCTGCGGTGCGTGCACGTGCGTACGGAAAAAACTTTAAGCTGGTGGCATGGGTGCGCAAGGCTGGTGATGGAATGGTATGCAACGCTCAGCACATTGGTTGGCCCCCAACCACCGTGCGTAGCCCCGTCCGCGCTCAACCAGAGCAGCTCAGCAAGCAACCCAGCCACCACGGCATGGCAAGCTAGGCAAGGAGCACACTGCCGGCCCCACGCACCAGAAGTAGTGCTTCGGCCCCCCCAGCGAGGAGATGTTGCGGAGCAAGGTGTCTGCGGGCGGGCGGGTGGAACACCAGGTGTGTGTGTCGAGCAACGCGTAAGCTTCTGCCGCGCGCCATCGGGTCTCAGCGCGAGGTTGGCGGGGTCCGGCCCGAGTCAGGCCCTGCTGAGGGCTGAGGGAGCTCGAGCTCGGTTCAAGGGCTCCTAGATAGACCCCACCCTTCCGTCTGGCTGACAAGCCGATGCCCCCGCCACTCGCGGTGCCCCTGGTCACCCCCGGTTGCCCAGGCACGTACGCGCGCTCGCTCGCCATAGAGCTATTTTAGTACGTACCGACGTGCAGCCGCGTCAGGTTGCCCATCTCCTTGCCGTAGTAGAATTGCGCGATGGAGCCAACCTGGGACATGTGTGGGGGCGGCGCTGCTATGTTTCTTGTGTTGGTTAGGGTGCGGGGGGGGGGAAGGGGTTCTGGATCAAGGGATCTGGGTCAGGATCGGCGGGATCCGTGTAGCGCCGTAGCTAACTGAAAGATACCCTACTAGATACTATAGCTAGGTGGCTGGAGGCGCCTTGCACCCACCACCATGATGTCCGGTTTGGCGTCTGCCACGAGCGAGTAGTTGTAGGTGGGATGGATGAAGAACCTGCAACCAAGCGTTCCGAGCACAGCACCACGAGACTTTAGCTGCGATCCTGCCACCTACGGGCGGTACGGGCGGTACGGGCGGTACGGGCGGTACGGGCGGTACGGGCGGGCGGGACCAAAGCGACGTACGGCCCTGCCCGTCTTCGTACCACTGGGGCCGGGGGCAGCGGGGGGGCGGAGGCGAAAAAGGGTTGCGGCGTGATCAGAGGTCAGGTCGAGCAAGCAAGAACGGGGCCGGGTCACGTGAGGCCGTGAAGCATGGTAGGACGCCCACCCCGGAAGATTACCAAGCCCTGCACCCCGCTGGCACGCTGGCCGTGGAGCCGTCACCCCACGCACGTAAAAGAGCTTGAACCGCTCGTGCGGTGCCAGCGGCGCGCTGTAGTTGGACAGCAGGTCCGGCCCTATCTTGAAGCTGTCCGTGTCGTTCCTGGGGGCGGGGGGGGGGAGGGGGCGCGTGGCGGGCAGGGGCAGGGGTGCAACAATGAGCGGGATAGAATGCTCTCAAGATGCCACGAACCAAGTTCCAGGGGCCCTGCCTCGTCACGCTCAGCCACGCACGCACGTGCGGCGTCGGCGCCAGGGCCCCCGCGGCTCTTGGCACACGGGCCCATGCCGCCCAGCCCGCCAGCGCTTTAGTCCGCGCTGGCCTCGACACCCCCGCGTCGCCTCCTCCCGGCTTCCGCCCACGCTCGCGGGCACGCGGGTCACGCAGGGCCCACACGGCACACACGGCACGCAGGTCAACGCGCGCATCACACATCTATCAGGGCACGCAGCACCGCACGCACAGCACGCGCAGCACGCGCAGCACGCGCAGCACGCACCAGTAGTAGACGTACACCGCCTGCTCGTGGTAGTAGTGCTCCATGACCGCCTCCATGCCGCGCAGGTACCAGATCTGGCGGGCGGGAGCAGCACAGTGCCGTACAGTGTGTACGACGGAAGTGAGTGGCACGAGAACCATGCAGGGATCGCAGGGGCCCCGCGCTGCCCGACGCCATCCTACGCGACCTGACCCTACGCTGTCGTCTCGGGTTCCTCCATGCAAGCCACCACCCTCCACCCTGCCGCCCCCGACCGGGAGCCCTCCGCTGCCTCCGCCGCCCAGGCCCCCGCCGCCCTCCGACCCTACCACCGGCAACCTCGCATCACCCCCTCCTCCCTCACCCGGCCCCCCTCCTGCCCCCCTCACCAGTCTGTGGTAAAGCTGGCGGTTCAACGAGTCCCCCGTGAAAAACACCTGCGGGGGTAGGGTGTGGTGGGTGAGGGCGGCGGCTCGCGGCGCTTAGGCAGCGGCGTCCCCTTAAGCTTGTCGAGCTGCCTACCTCTTCCTTGCTTCCCTCCCCCAATTAGGATGCCCGCACGCGCCAAGAGCTCGAGCTTTCCCCCTGCACCCCTGTGTCCACCGCCGGCCCTGGTCCCTAGCTCCCAGCAGGTCCCCCTACGTTGCCCGTACCTCCGTGCGCCCGTCATCTCCTGGCCCCCCACGGCCGCACACCCAACTCACCCGCCCATTCCCGCCCCCAGCGGGTCCATCCATCCCCGGTCGAGCCCCATCATATAGCCCCACGCACCTTCTTGCCGCTGAGCAGCTCCACGATCCGCCTGCGCGGAAGCCGGTGGAACACGCAGTCCTCGCCGGCGTCCTCTGCTCTGTGATGAAGAATGCATGGAGAAATGAAGTAAGACGCGGGGGTTTACACCAGGGTCTGGCACTCAGTGCTGATGGCAATGTATGTTAGTTTGTGCCCGGAGGTAGGGGCTAGCTGGCTGGGGGCCCGCTGCTATCGCCCCTCGCCCCGCTAGGCTCACTGGGTGCCGTTGACGGCGCTGCTCGTGTTGTTTGTGAGGGTGCTATTGTACGTGCCGTTGGCGCTGGCCGTGCCGTTGGCGAGGAACGTCGTGTTGCGGTGCCACTGGGGGTGGGCGGGCGGGGGTAGGTATTGGGCGAGAGTGCCGGGGAAAGCTTGAGGCGGCGGATTGCTGGAGAGCGGGCAGGGGCTCGCTCCTACCCGCCCCGCATAACTAAGCAAACCCCGCCATTCTGGCTGGCTGACACCAAACGCACCTGCCCGGAAAACCATGAGGCAGGGGCGTCCGGGTTGAGGCACGAGGTCCGGTTGGGCGGGCCGTAGGGCCTGGGAGCGAGTTGCAGCGTCAGCAGCAGGCTCGTCGATTGCTTCAGGACAGGGGCGCGCTAGTCATTCCTTGCTTGGCACCCACCACTGATGGGAGCCAGGTTGCGGCAGGTTGGGAAAGGGAGGGGAAGGGATTCGTGAGTTGACATAAGGTGCACTCAGGAAGGGGCGTGCCCGCCACCCCAGCCAGCTAGCAGTCCTAGCACTCACGAATTCGACTTTCTTCTGGAAGCCAGGAGGCGGGCGGGGAATGAAGTTCTGCAACCAAGCAAGGGGCCAGACAAATCACGCCGGTCACGAGTGGGTCGAGCCAGCAGCCATGAGCCAATGCCGGTCACGGATCACGGATCACGGATCACGGATCTCGCCCGGTGCAGGGCGCGTCGGAGCCTCGCCAGGCCGAGCGAGTTACGGGGTGTCATGTCCCCGCCACCCCGTAAACAAACACGTTGCGGCACGCCATGCGCAGTACGACACCATGCGGTACGCCCCTGTACTGTTGCCGTACGGTGACTCCGTACGTACCATGTACGAGTAAAACGCTTCCTCTTCCTCAACCGCCCAGTTGAACGAGCCTGCAGGGTACGGCAAGTGGCGCACGCAGACATAGACCTGTGGCACGCCACTCGCAGCAGCTAGGGCCGTCTCAGCAGCACGCACCCCCAGCCCACACGCAGTCGCTGTGTGCCTTGTCCTCACGCACCTGACCCGGGCATGACGCAAGTGGTGTCCTTGACGCACGCCTCGATCACCTGCAAGCAGGCACACACACGGTTTCACGAGGGCTAGCCGGGGCGCACGTGCCGTACTTCATCGGGATCCTGGCTGGCAAGATCCGCGCGCACGCGTGGCTTGGAACACATGCCTTTCCCGGCGGTGGGTGGTGCCTGCAGGGCCCTGCCTCACCGGGCATGCCTTTCCCGGGTAGTTGGACAAGCACGTCTCCACTGTGTAGAAGGGCCGACGCTGCGTCGCCCCGCCGGTCGCAGCAGCCTGCTGGTCACACGCTGTGGTAGTTGGGTTGCTTGCATTGGTGCTGCTTGCGTTTAATGCGTTGCTGGTTGTGGCTGCGGTTATCCCAGGCTGGATGGGGAAGGAGGAGGACGTGTTGTGAAGCCTAGCGGCCAGAGCTACAGCAGAGCTGCGAGGTGGATAGGGGTAGAGGAGCGGTCAGCGAACGAATGTCCCCCCGCCCCGGGACCTCTGGCAGCCGCCCTAGCGCCGATAGAGGCCGGGCTTCCAGGGAGCCCCGTTGGGGTCGTCAGAGCGCAACAGAGAGACTGGAGGCTAGGAGGCTTACGTAATGCTGTCGTACAGGGCCCTGGATGGCCCCTGCTGCTCACGCGCCAGCGAGGAAGAGACCTGCGCGGAAAGCCGTACGTGCCGAGGGTGAACCTCAGTTCCAACCGCCAGCCGATTAAGCAGACGGCGTCAGTCGGCCCCCCCAGTACCCCCGGGCCCCCTCCTTCCCACTAGCCATGAACACTTGCCATGCGGAGGAAGTCCTGCAGGCGGCGAGGGAAGGCGGGTGAGTGAACGCCAGCAGGTGCCATTCCTGCTGGGGCCACAAACCAGACACGATACTTGCGCGACTCCGACGCCCACGCACCCTGGTGCATAGGGGCGGGAGGCAGGCGCTCCGGAGCACCTCCGCGGCAGCGCTGCTCAGCGTGCGGTCGTCCGCAAGCCGGCCAGCAGCAGCAGGTCCCTGCCCCAGAGGGGCCCCACCGGCAGGTAAGGCCCCTTGCGAGGGCGGCGGGGGCGCCGCCGTGGGTAAGCGCCCGAAGCGGCTGGTCGGGTGCCACCAGTGTGTCGCGGGATCCAGATCCATCGTCCGCGTCACCGCATGCCCCGCATCCCTGCACGGGATGCCGTACGAAGGCAATGGGCATGCGGAAGGGCGCGGTCAGTCTAGGTGGTCGTGTGCCGGGCCGGCCCTCATCCCCTCATCCACGACGCGGGACAGTGGAATCCTGCTCCCGGCTCCTTGGTGTCGACCCAACCCAGATCCGTGCGCGGTCGACTCTGTTCCGTCTGACCCGGTCCGAGCCCGCTTCCCCTCCGCCCCGCCCCAATACCTCTCAAACGGGGCATGCGCGGAGCCCCGCTGCCCCTCCCGCCCCTCCCTCCCTCCCTCCCTCCATCGATCCTCCCCGGACGACCCCGGACCACCCCGGACGACCCCGGACGACGACCGACGCACCACAGCAGCCGGGACAGCAGCTCGAAGCCCGCCTCCGCCGCGTTCATGTTGTGGACCGCCGAGGCCAGCCCCCCCAGCACCTCGGCCAGCTGGGGCAGCTCCAGGCGGCCCATGCGCTGCAGGAGGCCCCGGCTGAGGGCCACGCCGCCTGGGGCACACACGCGCATGCAAGGTACAAGGGGGGCAGCACAGGCTCACACCACGGCGCGCGAGTGCAGGGTGCGTGGGGCTAATCATTGGGGGACGTGCACGCACACCCCCGCCCTGTGTGGGGTAGGGCTGAGGGCGCAGCGCTAGCTGTGGGCTCCCCCACAGTAGGCGGTCCTACCTCCGCCAGCTGCCCTTGCAGCGCAGCCCGCCGCGCTAGCTAGCAGTACAGCTCACCCGCAGGTGCGATGAAGTGGCGGTGCGTGGCCCCCTCCATGCACCGCAGCAGCGCCGTGCGGTGCCCCTCCCCGCCCGCGGACGCGTCCTGCGCAGCGGCGGCGCAGGCGAGCGCGGGGGTGCAGGGGCAGCCGGCCAGGCCCGCGGCGCCGCCGGGCGTCGCGAGGCGGGACAAGAGGGCGGCTCGGGACGCGGCGTTGCCTGCGCTGGCTGCACCAGCCGTAGCGTGCGCGCGGGGGCGAAGGGGGGGTAGCAGATCACGTCGAATGCGTGGGCGTATGCGGTCTTCTACCGTCATTCCTGTTGTCGTACGCAAGCTAGTTTAGTCATAGCACGGGAGATGGATCTACCCTGCCCCAGCCGTACATACCTAACTCTAGCCAGTACGCTGGGTTACTGGCATGGCAGGGCAGGCAGTGGGGCGCCGCCATGTCACAGATTTGCTGGACCGCTCCGGCATGGTCCGATGAGCCGTTGTGGGTGGGCGATACGAGGCAGTCAGACACCACGTACGGCAGCTCCGCGTCCCTGCATGCACACAGGACCACGTGCGTACGGCGCATGAGCCTGCGTTCACAGCACATACGGTACCGTACAGCCACACATGGCGTACATCAGCGTGGCGCGCTGCACGCACGCACCAGCCGCTTCTGAGCATGGTCATCAGCCCGCCCGCCAGGTTGACTATGGTGCTGTCCAGAGCGAAGAAGATCCATGCCGGCAGGGAGGGCAGCGCACGGGCTGCGAGGAAGGGCGCCAAGGCCACCTGTGACCCACCGAGGGTGGGTGGGTGCATCAGGGGCTTGGTTAGGTCAGGGGGCAAGCTCAAGCCGACACGTGTGCGGCCATATACGAATTAAAGGGAGATCTGCACAGTGCCCTGTACCTGCTGCGCAAGGGACAGCGGCTTGGGGAGGATCGGCGGCGTCACCCACAGCTCCGCGGCTGCTTCGTTGGTGGCAGTCTGGTTGGCTGGTGCCGGCGAGTGGCTGGTCATCACCCCCACAAGGGTCACCTTGTGGGGCGACGAGCGCCAGTACCGCTGCCCCTCAAGCCATTCTGTGCGGCAGCGGCCGCGGGGCCAAGGCGGGCATGTCAGGAACGGCAGCAAGTAGCGGGGCTGGGGGCTGGGGAGAAGTAAGGGGAAGAAAGGGTTCCAAGGCGTGGCTGGGTGCGGAGCGTCCTTACCTGGGTGCTGTCCATCGCTGAACAGCACCAGAGCCACGTCCCATGTCTGCAGCTCAGCCCCGACGAGCTCAAGGGCGAGCGTGCTGAGTGCGAGCAAGGCGAACACCGCCGCATCAATCACCGTCCTCGTCCGGCGTGTAGTCTCCGAGCCTCTACCACCCATTTCTCGTATGTTAAGATGCTAGAGCGTGAGTTTTACTTGAGCAAGAGCACTGCGTCGACAGAATTGACAGGGCGGACATTTGTGAAGCCAGTCGACGGCATCAGCCCACAAACGCGAGCGTGTGATGTAACACGAATAGTTGTATCCTCTGAACGGCCGGGATGTGAGTAAAAACGCAAGGTTATGTGGCCTCGACCGTTTGGGGATTGATCAATGCAGTGCGCCAGTCAATGCGTAAAGTATATAATAGATTGAAGCACAAGGGGGAGCGAAGAAGTGTGCAAGGAATGCAAAGGTGGTTCGCATGCTGAATTTGTTTGCGGCGAGCCGTCACACCCAGCCCGCAGGCAGCGCACGTATGTTACCACTTACGAAGAGAAGTTGACTGGGGCCTTCGGTGTATGTTCGACACCTAGGTGCTCGTCCATCTGGTCTGGTTTCTGGTATCGCTAAAACGCCCCGGCCCACGCACCGCACTCGACAGGGGAGAGAAAGATCACACAAGCCGATGGGGGTGGGGGAAGGGCGTGTGAGAACGCGGGCCGGGGCCGAGCGCTTCACGGGGACCCAGGAGAGCGCCCCTCCCCAGTCCCCTATGCCCGCCTCCCCAGTCCCCTCCCCGGGATTGCACTTTGCTGGCCTTGCTCTTCGCGCAACCTCGTCCCCGATTCCCATTCCCCCCCCCCCCGGCCAAGACACGGTCAGGTCTATGCGTGCCTGGTGGGCTGGAGTGGGCAGGGCTATGCAGCAGGGCTGCGAGAGGGTATGGGCGGCCAGGGGCAGAGTTGAGGGACACCACACCAGACACCACAAGGATGACAGGCGACAGAGGCTTGGGGGTTGGGCCGCTCGACTCACCGCCGCACATGCCTTCCCCCTCCTTCCCCACATGCGCTCGACGTTCTGCCGGTCTCCTGGGCGGGACTGCTCTGCTCGTCGCAGAACCAACTGGTGGGGCAGACCCGGCCAGCTGCGCGTTGCATTGACACCCCGCCCCCCTCCAGCCCTCCTTCCGAGCCATTCTGGACCGCACACCCCCACGCAATGGCTGGGGCACGCCTGTGCACTTCACCATCGCAGACGTCGACGTCTCAGACCGACGTCCGCGTCTGGACTTCAGCGCTTTAGCCGAATCAGTGTGGCTGCGTGGGCAACACCCCGGGCCCTGTTCTTCCCGCTTGCTTGGGCTTCCCACAGGATGCTAAAATATGGCCAGAACACTCAGGACTTATCCCTCGACCCTCCACCGCTCCCTCCCCTCCAAACCACATCCACCAGCGCCAGAGGCCACTCAGGTTTCAAGTCAGGTGCAACAAGCCCCCCTCCAGGGCTCGGGTCACCGGCGGCACCGGGCTTGGGATTACGCAGCAAGCGGAACATACACAACGCAACACAATGCCGGGGCGATCGGCCCGTGTAATACCTCTCTCTTGGGTTCGTCATCGTAATCAGTTTCCACGCAGCGCTGTCGGCTCATCACACGCCCCATCTTCGCGCCTGCTGGATAGATCCCGGACGGACCGCGCAAGAACGCCTCAGCTCCCAAAGGGCCCTACCAGGGCCATGGGATGGGCTTGCAAGCGCCCCGCCGCTAGGCCTCGCCTGGGCCTGCCCGGTCCCCCGTAAGCTCCAGCTTTGGGACCGTTGGGCCCGCCTGGGCCTCACCGAGGCGGGCCCAGCACCACGGGGGCCAGCGGCGCCGCCCCGAACGACCTCTCCGTCTGACTGGCGGGCGGCGTGCCGTACAGCGTCGTACGCTGACGCGGCGTACGGCCTGCCGTACGGATGATGGCCTCCATGGCGGGCGGGGGCAGCTCCTGCCCGTGCGAGGCGCCTGGGGGGCGGGGGTGGGGGTGGGGGGTCAGGGGCATAAGGGGGACGCCAGCTGTGTCCATGCCCCTATGCCTGCATTTCATGCCCAACCGGTACAGGTTTGGCGCCGGCGCCGGCCTCACGATATCGTGAGCTCACATGAGCTCTTGGTCCGTCACCGCTGCTGGCCTCACCCGCTGCCTTGGTGATTGACTCGTTCATGATGCTCCCGCCCATGTCGTTGCAGCCAGCGGCCAGGAGCGAGGCGGCGCGGGCGGGGCCCATCTTGACCCTGTGGGGGGTGGGGTGGGGTGGGGTGGGGGTGTTTGAATCTGAGAGCGGAGAGCGTCTTTGGGGTGGGGTTGGGGTGGGGTTTTAGGAGTGGCGGAACGTGGGTTGGTAAGTCGGGTGGGTGGGTGGGTGGCACTTGGTTTACGATACCGCCGATCCCGAGGCCCTAAGATATGTTTCCTCCCCCCCTCACCAGCTGGCCTGGATGTTGGTCACGTGCGGGTGCAGCGCCAGGCGGGACACGGCGTGCAGCAGCAGGCACTCGGACAGGGAGGGGCCGCGCCGAGAGCGGCCCTGGGGGGGGATGCACGGAGGGGTGGTGGGTGGTGGGATGGAGGTGGTGGGTGGTGGGATGGAGGTGGTGGGTGAGGGGGGAAGATACGGGGTTGAGTACGCGCTACCAACCCACGATCCGACCGGCCCCAAGCGCCAGCGCATCTGCCACAACCGCCGCCAACCGACCCACCTGCAGGTACACCGGCGACTCCATGTGTACGAACGGCAGCGGCACGAACTCCGTCAGCCCCACGCCCCCCGCCGCCCCCCCCGCCGCCCCCCGCTCCGCCTGCTGCTGCAGGCCCCTCAGGGCCCCCAGGTGCGCCGCCCACGCCGCCGGCCCCTCCTCCACGTGACCGAACATGAGCGTAGATGTCGTACGCAGCCCCACCCGGTGGGCGGCCGTCACGACCTGACAGGGGGGAAAGGAGGGGTGGGGGTAGGGGGACGAGTGATGGCCCGCCCCCAAGCGCCACATTGCCCGGCACGGCGCGGCACGCACCTCGAGCCACTCGCGCGTGCGGAGCTTGTCGGGGCACAGCACGCTCCGCACGTCGTCGTGCAGCACCTCGGCGGCGGTGCCGGGCAGGGAGCCCAGGCCGGCGGCAGCAAGGCGCTCCAGGAAGCTGCGGGAAGGTGGGGATGGGAGTGGGGGGTGGGGGTGGGGGGAGGGGGAGGGGTGCGGATTGGCATGGAGGTTGGCATTCGAGGGTTGGGGCTGGGAGAATGGGTCTTGTCGGAAGGGGGGGGGAGTCGGCCTATCTGGGAGAAAGGATCCCACCGCCGCCACCTAAACCTCTTGATCCCTGGATCTCATCAACCGCTTCCTCATGGTCTCCTGATCCCTGGATTCCCTGATCCCTGGATCCAAGATTCACCACCCACCGTTCCACGCTGATCCCCAGGGTGGCAGCCCCGTGGGACACCTGAGGGAGTGAGGGAGAGGGTGTGTTTTTTGGGGGGCGCCGTCACACGTTGAATAGATCCCCGCCTCTCTACCCTCCGACCTCCAGCGGGCGGAACGCAGCCCCCCTTTATCCCAGCCCAATCACCAGACGACCACGCACGCCTCACAGGCTGGCCGGCCCCCAGCGCCCCCTCCCTCTCCCCCTTTGCATCGCATCCCATCCCCCCCCTACCTCCAGGGGGCTGAAGGCGTGCACGTGGATGCCCGGCGCCCCCTCCTTGGCCGCGCTCAGCAGCTGCAGGTAGGTGGCCCCCGTGAAGGAGGGGTGGATGCCCCCCTGCATGCAGACCTGACAGGGGGGGGAGGGGGGGAGGGGGGAAGGCAAAGGGGGGGAGGGGATGGGGTGTTTGGAGCTGATAAGCGCCACGCCAACCACGCGTGCCCTCATGACCGCAGGGCCCATTCCCGTGTCCCGCACCGGCCATGTCCTCCCTCTCCCTCTTCTCATGCCCCTCCCCCTCAGCCCCCCCCCCCAAACCCAGCCCCCGCACCTCGGTCGCCCCCCGGTCCCACGCCTCAGCCGCCCTCCGCGCCACCTCCCCGGGGGGCAGCAGGTAGGCGGGGCCGCGCAGGGCCTCGGCGGCGGGGCCCTTGGAGAAGGCACAGAAGGAGCATCTGTGTTGGGGGGGTAGGAGGAAGGGGGGAGGATGTGGGGGAACAGGGCGATTGGAACCTGACGTGGGTTTGGAATTTGAGCAGGAGTTGGATGGGCGGGATGCGGGGGGATGCGCGCAGGGGAGATGCATGTGGCTGACGCTGGGGGGCGCCTTCGGGCAGCAGGGCGGCAGGCGAGGGCAGGGGAGGGCAGGGGAGCAGGGCAGTGCACGCGCCGACCCGGAAGGGGTTGAGGGTCAGCTTGCGGCGGCAAGGTGGATGAGCTGTTGGCTTCCTTGGCTTCCCCCCCTCCTCTTCGCACGCGCTCACTTGTAGGTGCAGACGTTTGTGTAGTTAATGTTGCGGTTCACGACTGAAGGGGGGCGGAGGGGGAGGGATTTAGGGCTTACACTCGCAAACCCACCAGCCATCCCCAACAAACCCATCTCACAGCCCCAACGACCATCCTTGTCCTTACAGGGGTGGCTGGAGGGTGCCCAACTTCTGCATCTGCCCGGGTTTCCATACCGACCGTCCCTTCCGACCCTCCCTTCAACCCTCCACCCCACCCCCTCCTCACCGTAGCTCACGCTGTCCCCGCACACCCTCCTCCGCAGCTCGTCCGCAGCACGCAGCACGGCCCGCTGGTCCGCCCCCCGCGCCCGCAGCAGTCCCTCCACCTCCCCCCGCTGTAGGGGCCGCCCGCCCTCGAGCACACCCTCCAGCAGCCTCGGGAGGGGTAGGGAAAAGGGGTGGAATAGGGAGTGGGTTTGGGAAAAGCAGGCGAAAAGGGGTGGGGGAGGGAGTGGGTTTGGGAAAAGCAGGCGAAAAGGGGTGGAATAGGGAGTGGGTTTGGGAAAAGCAGGCGAAAAGGGGTGGGGGAGGGAGTGGGTTTGGGAAAAGCAGGCGAAAAGGGGTGGGAATAGGGAGTGGGTTTGGGAAAAGCAGGCGAAAAGGGGTGAATAGGGAGTGGGTTTGGGAAAAGCAGGCGAAAAGGGGTGGAATAGGGAGTGGGTTTGGGAAAAGCAGGCGAAAGGGGTGGAATAGGGAGTGGGTTTGGGAAAAGCAGGCGAAAAGGGGTGGAATAGGGAGTGGGTTTGGGAAAAGCAGGGCGAAAAGGGGTGGAATAGGGAGTGGGTTTGGGAAAAGCAGGCGAAAAGGGGGTGGGGGAGGGAGTGGGTTTGGGAAAAGCAGGCGAAAAGGGGTGGGGGAGGGAGTGGGTTTGGGAAAAGCAGGCGAAAAGGGGTGGAATAGGGAGTGGGTTTGGGAAAAGCAGGCGAAAAGGGGTGGAATAGGGAGTGGGTTTGGGAAAAGCAGGCGAAAAGGGGTGGAATAGGGAGTGGGTTGGGAAAAGCAGGCGAAAAGGGGTGGAATAGGGAGTGGGTTTGGGAAAAGCAGGCGAAAAGGGGTGGGGGAGGGAGTGGGTTTGGGAAAAGCAGGCGAAAAGGGGTGGGGGAGGGAGTGGGTTTGGGAAAAGCAGGCGAAAAGGGGTGGGGGAGGGAGTGGGTTTGGGAAAAGCAGGCGAAAAGGGGTGGAATAGGGAGTGGGTTTGGGAAAAGCAGGCGAAAAGGGGTGGAATAGGGAGTGGGTTTGGGAAAAGCAGGCGAAAAGGGGTGGAATAGGGAGTGGGTTTGGGAAAAGCAGGCGAAAAGGGGTGGAATAGGGAGTGGGTTTGGGAAAAGCAGGCGAAAAGGGGTGGGGGAGGGAGTGGGTTTGGGAAAAGCAGGCGAAAAGGGGTGGGGGAGGGAGTGGGTTTGGGAAAAGCAGGCGAAAAGGGGTGGGGGAGGGAGTGGGTTTGGGAAAAGCAGGCGAAAAGGGGTGGAATAGGGAGTGGGTTTGGGAAAAGCAGGCGAAAAGGGGTGGAATAGGGAGTGGGTTTGGGAAAAGCAGGCGAAAAGGGGTGGAATAGGGAGTGGGTTTGGGAAAAGCAGGCGAAAAGGGGTGGGGGAGGGAGTGGGTTTGGGAAAAGCAGGCGAAAAGGGGTGGGGGAGGGAGTGGGTGCAGCAGAGATAACCCGGCACCCCCTCCCCCGCCTGCAACATCCACCGTTCTCCCTCACCTCCCCCCGGCCCCTCACCCCTCACCTGACCACGTGGGGGGACGGGTCCGCCGGGCCCTCCACCCCCTCCAGCGCCCCGTCAGCCCCCACCGCCACCCGCCACGCCGAGTCCGCCCGCGGCGGCAGCGGCAGCAACACACTGCGCCCCCGGCCTCCGCCGCCTCCGCCTCCGCCTCCGGCCGCCCCTGTTGCTACTGCTGCTACTGCTGGCACTGCTTCCACTGCCCCACTGCTACTGCCACTGCTGCTGCCACTGCTACTGCTCGGCTCCTGCTGACGAGGCTGCTGAACGGCACCGCTTCCGCTGCTCTCTCCGCCGGCGCTGCCCACGCTCCCGCCTGTACGACGCTCTGGGCTCGCCTCCGTCCCCCCACACGCCTCCCCCTCCGCCCCCTCGGCCCCCGCCTCCGGGGGCCCCCCCTCCTGCGCCCCCGCCACCCACTCGCTGCCCCGCCCCAGGCCCTGGGAGTCGGCCGCCCGCAGCACCGCCGCCCCCACACTGGCCCGCCCGCCGGCAAAGTCCAGCCAGGGGGAGGGGGCGGAGGCGGAGGAGGTGGCAGAGGAGGCGGGGGGTGCGGAGGAGGAGGAGGAGGAGGAGGAGGAGGAGGAGGCGGGGGAGGAGGGATGTGGGCCCCGTAGCCCCAGGTAGGGGGGGTAGGTGGGCAGGCGGGGGTGCAGCAGCTTGCCCGCGGCGGCTGTGGCGGAGGCCAGGGGCTGCGGGGGGGGGGGAAGGGGCCAAGGGGAGTGGGGAGGGTGAGAGCTTCCCAGGAGCGTCTGCAGCCCCCGCCTTGCTGACCAGCCCCCCTCACCCCCAGGTGCGGCCAGGGCTTCTCGGGGTTGACGAAGTCGCGTGTGATGGGGGAGATTCCGCCTGGGGAGGGGGGTGGTGGGGGCGAGGTAAGGAAAGGATGAAAAGTTACAGCGTGCGGCCCCAGCCCCCCGCAGAACACGACAAGCTGCCGTGCCTCCGCTCCCCCTTGCCCTGCCATCTCCCCCACGCACCCCAATCGCTAATGCCCGCATCGATCAGCGCCCGCCAGCTGGACTGGAGCGCTGCCACGTCAGCAGCGGCGGCGCCGGCGGCGGCAGACGGAGAGGCGGCGGCGGCTGCTGCCTCCAGGGGCGTCAGATTGGGCGGGGCCTGAGTGCCAGGGGAGGGGGGGTCCCACAGGGCTAGGACTGAGGGAATGGCACATCTGGAGCTGAAGAAGATTGGGGGAATGGAAACCCACAACCTAGTGGGGGTCGCGCAAGGCTTGTCATGGCAGTGGTTGCTTCTGGGGCGCGAGCAGCCAAGAGGGCTCCGTGCCGTCCTGACGGCCCACCCGTGCCGTACGCTGCCGTACCTGGATGGCCACGTGGGGTCCGAACATGATCCGCGCTGCCGCCACCGCCCACAGCAGCTCTTGCAGGGGGGGCGGGGCGGCGGCGGCCATTGCCGTGGAGGGCTTGGGCACGAAGTTCTGAATGATCAGCTCCTGGGGGGGGGGGGACATCAGAGCAGGGGGGCTAAGATCATGTACAGGAGCTGAGGGTAACGGGGACGATACTTCGTCGATCATGGGTGGTGCAAGAGCTTTGGGTACGAAGTTCTGAATGGTCAGCTCCTGGGCGGGACTGGGGGTGCAGAGCAGGGCGGGGCATGGGGGTTGCGGATGTGAGTCTCGGGTCCCGCGATCCTTGATCACGCCAAAGTGAGGAACGGTAGGAGTTGCAATCAGGGACCAGGAGTGGAGGCGGGAGGGGCGTCCACACAGCCGCGGGCGGTGAGAGGGCAAGGCCTTGTCACAACAGCCATTGGTCACGCCTTAACGGTGCGCCGTACGCCGTACCTGTATGTGGCCGTACCGCTGGTGCAGTGCGTGCAGGCAGGCCAGGCCGTGCAGTCGGTCGGGGCGGGAGTCGCCGATTCCCACCAGGATGCCTTTGGGGGGATGGGGGGGGGGGAGGAGGAGGGAGAGGGGGAGGGTGGTCAGGGGTATTTTTTCGAGCGGGAAACGATAAGGCGGCGGCCGGCGAGCCGGCGGGTGGTCAGGGGGTGTTTGTTGCAGGAGAGCGTCACATTGCCAGTGGTCTGGGGGAGGAGGGGGTATAGGGTAGGGTGGGCAGGGGGCAGGGGTAAAGGAGGGGACGCCGTGCACATGCACTCGCCGCGTCTACCAGCCATGCACGCACCAGGCACCCCGCCCCAGCTCTCCAAGCCCCGAGGGCCACCCCAACCACCCACCGGACGTGAAGGGGACGCCCGCCCGCCCCGCCGCCTCCACCGCCGCCAGCCTCGCCCCCGGCTCCTTGTCCGGGCAGCCCTCGTGCGCCCCCCCCGGCCGCAGCAGGGCGGGGGAGGTGGACTCCAACATGAGGCCCTGGCTGGCGGAGACCTGGGGGGGGGAGGGGGAGGGAGGTGTGGAACGTGGAAGTGATAGAGAGAGGAGCCGTATCTTAGGTTGAGGGTGTGGGTAACAGCTGAGCGCAACTTGGGGGGTAGAGGCTACGGGTACGAAGTCTGTGCCTCGTGTATCGCCCCCACGCAGCAGCTGGCAGCGCAGCCCCTCCCCCCTCTCCCAGCTCACCCTCTTGAGCCGCCGGAAGCCCTCCTCCCCCATCACCCCCGCGTTGATGTGCGGCAGCAGGCCCGTCTCCCGCAGTACGGCCTGGGGGGGGGGGGGATGGGCGGGTGTCTGTTGCTGAGCATATCGCGTTGCCTGCGCCAGGGAAGCTTCGCTTGCCGAGGTGTCAAGGGTAGGGGGCAGGGCACGAGTCGGGGGCAGCTGGGCAAGGTGCGCGTGACGATGGGGGCGGGCCGTAAGGCGGGGAACGGGGAGTGGCCGGAGGGGGAGACACGTCGCGGTGATCCGCCTCTGCTGCCTGCCCCTTCCCACCAATCCTTCCTCCACCCCCTTCCTCCCGCCAGTCCCAACCCCAGCCCAGCTGCACTCCCCCCCCTCCCCCCCAACCTCCCCCCGTCCAACCGTCCCAACCAGGCCAGGGGGCGCGGGGGCTGGGGTGAGGGGGGGAACCCGAGTCTAGGGGTCCCACGCCATGCCACGTCAGACCTCGCCAACGACCACACCCTGCGCCCCCCTCCCTTTCCCTCGCAGCCGCCATCTCCTCCCCCCTCCTCCACCCCATGATGACTTGGTCCGCCCCCTCCGTCGCCCCCCCGCCCGCCCCCACCTCCGCCGCAGCCTCAACGTACGACAGGGTGCTGTCGTACCCCATGTCCGCCAGCTCAGCAGCCGCCTGCGGCCAGCGCTCCTCGGGTTTGTCCCCCAGAGTGAAAAGGGCCTCGGTGCAGCCGGCGGCGGCGCCAAGGCGGGCGACCTGGGGTGGGTGGAGGTGGGGGTGTCCGTTGCTGAGAGGGATCGCGCCCAAGCCAGGGAGGCATAGCTTGCGCAGTGGGTGGGGGTGGGGGGAGATTTTCGGAGCATTGGAGAGCGGCGGAGGAGAGTGGGTGGGGGTGGGGGGATGGAGGGGCGTCGAGGCGTTGGGAGGAGTGTGCGGACGCAGGAGAGGGGGTGGACCGGAGCTGAGCCCGAGCCCTCCTTGCCGGGCTGTTGCTTGCCGGGCTGCGGGGGACACACAGAGCCGGGCTTCGCACTCGTATCTAATGCCGGCTGGCTAATCACCACGCCTACGACTCCCCGGCTAATGCGAGCATACACATCCCTTATCGAGCTTTCGGTTCCGCATCTACGGCTGGCCGGCTCTCCGCCGTGCCGAAGTTCCGCTGGCTTACGCGAGCTGGCCTTCACACATGCATCCCTTCAGGTTGACGACTGATTGACCCCCATTACACCCCCTGAGCACCCCACACCTCATCCTCCAGATACGTACGGCATCATGCAGGCCCTCCGCTGTACTCGAGCTTCCCGTGGGACGTTGCTCCTCTCCACCCCCCACCAACCGCGCCTTGCCTCAAGCCTTCTGGTCTCCAAGCCCCAAAGCTTACACAAGCAGCTTACGCGAGCATCCCCCAACTCCCCCCACACACCTGCAGCACCTCCTCTATGGTCATGTAGGCGCGGCGGCCGGGGCGGGGCGGCTGCGCAAAGGTGCAGTAGCCGCACGTGTCCCTGGGGGGGCGCAGCAGCGGCGGGTCGAGGTGGTGGAAGAGGGTGGGTGGGATGTCTTCGGCCGCCCTCCCTCCTGCCCAAGGGCAGCTGGAGCTAGAGCGGCTGGGAGGGGCGGGGGCAATCCGGCCAACCGCCTGCAGCCGCCCTTCCCCACCACCCTCTCTGCCCCCACACTACCGCATTGCGGGGGTGGGCGGGTGTCCGCGCCACAGCCCCGCTGGTGACGCCGCTCCGTCCCTGCCACAGACGAGGCCTATCCCTCGCACCCGCCCTCATGGACCCCTTGCATCCCTCCAACCCTTGCTTCCTTCGCCGCGATGGGCCCCTCACCCCGGCCCACGCACCTGCAAAGCCGAGTGAGCGGCAGGAACACCTGTGGGAGCCCGGGGGCAGAGGGGTGAAAGGGTGCATGATGAGCCAAACAATACCAGCGATGGGCGCCGGCGGCTCCCGGCGGTGGGGCCTCTGGCCCAGCTCCCCCGCTGCCCAGCCACCAACCGTCCTCCAATTCGGCACCACCAGCCCCACAGCTCAGGGGCCAGACTGGCAGCGAGCGCCACCAACTGCGCTCCCAACCCCCCAACCCCCACCCCCCAGGGTCCCCCATAAGCGCGAGGAGCGGCCACCCGTGGCAACGACGGTCAACCATGCCGCCAGACGGTCCCCCCCGGACCCCCCCAAACCCTTCCACAGCGCTACCAGTCCACCAAGCGCTCATCCCAGAATCAAGAATTCCCCCCACATCCCGCCACGCACACACACACGGGCACTGGAGGACCAAACAAAGAGCTCCCGACCCCCATGCCAAACTCCCACCTTTGGAGAGAACGTGACCAGCCGCGTCCCATGGGTCCCCGCGTCCCTCAGCTCCCTGGCCCGCGCCATGAGCTCGTCCAGCGGCGCATCCAGCATCCAGCCGTACTGCGCCAGTACGGCATCCATGCTGGGCATCTCCGTACAGCTCCTGTCGTATGGCTCCGAGTGCTGGGGCTGCAGAGCGCTGGGGGCGGGGGAGGGCGGGGCTGGGGCGCCGTTGCCGCCGGCTGAGGAGGGCGCGGCTGTGGACACGCGAGGGAGGGATGGCCGGGTCCGCCGCGTGGGTGCGAGCGAGGCCCGTGGCGGAAGTGTTGAGGTCGTGGGGAGCGAGGAAGAAGGTGAGGAGGAGCTGGTGACATGTAGGGTGAGGCTGTTGAGGGCATGGCTGGGGTGGGGATGGCACGCTCGCGGCATGGCGCCCGACGGAGCCGAAGGGGCTCTTCGGCGGGCCCCAGCGCTGACACCGAGCCCCGGGCCGCCACGGGCTCCCGCTGCAACATGTCCTGAAGCAATCGCTGATGGAGCTGCGAGCTGCTGTGGCGCCGAGAGCCCGCGCAGCGGCCCGACGTCCAGGCAGCCGCGCATGGCCACACACACGTTGCGCGGGCTCGGCCTAGGCGGTCGAACACGCACGCAGCTACTAGCTATAGTTGGTTCAAGGCTATTGGCCCAGCTGCGGAACCTGTGGCGAGCGACTCGGCAAAGCCCTCGAGAACCGCTGGTAGGAATTGCGTGGGGGTCTGCAAGCTCGTTTCGAGGGCGCCCAAGCGAACTCGTCCTAGATCAAGCACCAAGAAACAAGCTTGTGAGTGAAGCGGTCGTGTATGAACACGCAACATGCCGAGCGCGGGAACCGGCCACGCAAACCTGCTCGAACCCGCTCGCGCCCTCCTCCGCCCCGCAGCCTTCTCGTTGCGGCCCGCCGCACGCCCCACACGTCCGAGCGTGTGCCCCTCTGCCTGGGAGCCAGCCTGAGGCTGCCACGTGTCTGGGGAGCGCGAAGGGGGGCCAGGCCGCCTAGGCCGGCTCGGACCGCCTCGGACCTTGGAGCGTTGGCGGCGCCCCGCCCCGCCAAGACCCCCCGGGACGGGCAGAGGGCCCTTCCGGACGGGAACGCTTCAGGCGAAGCCCGAAGACGCGCCTGGGCTCTGCAGGCGCCTGACGCACCTGCACGGCACAGGCGAGGGCCTGGGCAAGGCTACAGCCCTCCTGCGCGGGGGCGCTGAGGGCGGCACACGCCCGGAGAGCGCTCCCGGACGCTGGGGTTCCAACCGCCAAGGCGGGGTGAGTGCTGGTTGCAGGGCCCTCGTGGCATCCTCCGCTCCAAGCAGCGAGGACCTTGGCGCAACCATGGTGTAGTTGGTTATCACATCTGTCTAACATCGCGGGAACGCATGTTGGGACACAGAAGGTCTCCGGTTCAGGAAGCAAGAAGGGCGGCTAGGCGGGGCACGGGCGGTATGACCGCCAGGGCCGGCACCGGAGCTTGTATGTACGGTATGCTCTGCCATGTGGTGGCGAAGCGGCGTGGGGCAATTTGTGGAGGGTAGGAATAGTAGTTTCCATGACCACTCTGACCACCCTGACCACCCATGATCCCCAGGTGGTCATGCCCTCCGCCTACTGCTTGATACTGGAGCATGGCTTGGCGGGAATGGCGGCTAGCACAGCTTAACCGCACGCAGACGGACTGACACGTCTGACAGGCGCCCTGAGGAGCTCTGTTACACGCCCTGACAGCCGCATGGAAGCCGCCTTGAACTCCAGTCTGTGCCCTGATCTGTGCCCCTACACGCCCCCCTCCGCCCCCGGGCCCCCCCATCCACGTTCCAGCTTGGCACCTCACCTCGTGCCCGCCTCGCTCAACCCAGCACTCCCCGCCCCCCCTACATCCCGCACGGCCAAAAACCCAGCTCGTCCTCCCCTCTCCTTACGGCGCCAACTTCCCTGCCCCTTCCTGCCCTACCGACGCCTAGCTAACACCCCCCCCCCCCCAAAACGTCCATCCACACGCTTTGGGTTCAGTTCCCAATGACACGGGTGCCAAGTGAAGTCCACCTGTTGTCCTGTTCATCATCTGTTCTTGCCCTCTCGCTCCTCGTGGGGGCCCCACCCCTGCCACCTAGAGCTGCTCAGTGCATGCTTGGTGCATCACCTTGGAGACCCCGCAACCCATCGGGCCGTCAGATCCGCACACCTGGCCTCAGCAAGGCAACTGGCTATGTCTGAGTCTTCGATGTGTATGAACTCTGAGCATCTGTCAGTTGCCGGGGGACCGCCCTGGGCGCCTCAGCCCCTCAGCCTTCCACCTTGCGTGGGGCATGAGCTGCCCAGTGCGTGGTGAGGGTATCAACCAGTGCGGGTCTGCCTGACAGAGGGGGCGCAGGGGCTCATAGCGTCACAGGGCCGTGGCTCCCTTGCCCTCGTAGATGTTGGGTAGAAGAACATCAACGAAGCCAAGCGTAGATGTTGGGTAGAAGAACATCAACGAAGCCAAGCGTAGATGTTGGGTAGAAGAACATCAACGAAGCGAAGCGTAGATGTGGGGTAGAAGAACATCAACGAAGCGAAGCGTAGATGTGGGGTAGAAGAACATCAACGAAGCGAAGCGTAGATGTGGGGTACAGGTTGCAGGGAGCCCAGTGGAGAGCCCAGTGGAGAGCCCAGTGTAGGCAGCGGCAAGGGTCGAGCCCAGGGAGGGCGGGGGCAGAGGCTGCTCCAGTTCGGCTGCCTGCACTGCGCGCACCTTGCAAGTACCCGCGGGAAGGGGTTCAGCCTGAGGGCAAGCAATCTGCATCCGTAGGCAGGGGACAGCACGGCTCCCTCGAGGCGCTCTCCTCTTCAGGTTACAGTTACAGTTACATACGCGATGACCCAACCCGGACGCTCCTTTAGGGCCAGACTTGAGGTCACGCAAGCACAAGAGAGCTACCCCGTAGGACCGAAGTCGAACGGCTTCCACGCACCAGCCTCCAGAAACTCGATCTGCACACCCTTGCGCCACCGGGGCGTGGGTGCTGATGGGATGGGCAGTTTTCATCATGGTATGAACGATCCAGGTGGGGAGGGGATGGGGCCAGATGGTGTACTCGTGCACTCGTACGAAGTCGGGGACGGCATCTGTACCGTATGGAATGATAGGATCCTCTTTGAAAGAAGAACCGTGAGGGCGCAAGGGTAAAGGGGGGGGGGACGGGGTGCAAGGGGGGGCGAGGGGGGGGAAAGGAGACACGGGAGACGAGTTACGCGAAAAGCAGGCCAGCAAATGCAACAAGTGCACTGGTCGGCAACCATCCGCAGCCCTGCTCTTGCGAGCCTAATGCGGCGTCACCTTACAAGGCAGCATAACGAAGCCCTCCAAAACCGCCCGAAGCCGTCCGAAGCCTCCCACCCACGAGTTACCTGGGGCAGGTTACCTGAGCGTGCGGGTCGAGTGCGCAGCGTCTCCGGCGGCTCGCTATAGGCCCAGACCCGCCCAGCATCATCATACAGACCTGAATGTGAAGGGGGGGGGGGGGGGGGCCGCGAGACCCGAATCTAGGGGCCCCACGCCACCAGGGGCCCTCCATCCAACCCACACCTCGCCAGTATTAAGCATAGCTGTCTTGAAGACCTGCCATTGCCGTCATGTAGACTCCTTTCCGCTCGTCCTCCCGGACTCGATGGCGCCATGGAATGCCACCTGCGCATATGTGCGCTTAGGCCTAGCACGAGCAGATGTGCCAAAAGCCGCCTGCGTGCAGGCGCTCGCCGGAGGTGGTCACGAAGGCCGCAGCGCCTGACCAGACGGCCAAGTCGAGTTGCGATCGCTCTGTGAGGGCTCACCTGCTTCGCTCTCGAGCCATCTCGCGGTAGGCTGCGGGAACCCTGTGGCCCGCTGCTTTCTCTCTTCAGCGCTGGGTCGTTCGCAGCGAGCGCACGCCCCAACCGTCCTCGGCCGGCGACGTGTCCACGCTCGGTCCGCCCACGAACCCGCTCGCGCCCTCCTCCGCCCCGCAGCCTTCTCGTTGCGGCCCGCCGCACGCCCCACACGTCCGAGCGTGTGCCCCTCTGCCTGGGAGCCAGCCTGAGGCTGCCACGTGTCTGGGGAGCGCGAAGGGGGGGCCAGGCCGCCTAGGCCGGCTCGGACCGCCTCGGACCTTGGAGCGTTGGCGGCGCCCCGCCCCGCCAAGACCCCCCGGGACGGGCAGAGGGCCCTTCTGGACGGGAACGCTTCAGGCGAAGCCCGAAGACGCGCCTGGGCTCTGGAGGCGCCTGACGCACCTGCACGGCAAAGGCGAGGGCCTGGGCAAGGCTACAACCCTCCTGCGCGGGGGCGCTGAGGGCGGCACACGCCCGGAGAGCGCTCCCGGACGCTGGGGTTCCAACCGCCAAGGCGGGGTGAGTGCTGGTTGCAGGGCCCTCGTGGCATCCTCCGCTCCAAGCAGCGAGGACCTTGGCGCAACCATGGTGTAGTTGGTTATCACATCTGTCTAACATCGCGGGAACGCATGTTGGGACACAGAAGGTCTCCGGTTCGATCCCGGATGGGTGCAGCCCTTTTGCCCCTTAGAGGTCCTTGCAGGAATTATGGCCGTTGCAGACACGCATCAGGATCAGGACAATGTGCCTTTATGACAGTCGTGATGTAGGTTCTCCACCCCGCCCATCACATGGGTGTCCTGCTTGAGTCCCTGCGCACAGCAGGGCGTACGCTGGCCGCAAGGTGAGGCCTCCGCTGTCTGGTTGCCTGTGCCCGTGTGTGCCCCCCTCTGGCCCTCGAGGCTTCGGACGGCTGCGGGCGGCAACAATGTGCCTTTTTGCCCGTGCCTGCATTTCAGGCCGTTGCAGACACGCATCAGGATCAGGACAGTGTGCCTTTATGACAGTCATGATGTAGGTTCTCCACCCCGCCCATCACATGGGTGTCCTGCTTGAGTCCCTGCGCACAGCAGGGCGTACGCTGGCCGCAAGGTGAGGCCTCCGCTGTCTGGTTGCCTGTGCCCGTGTGTGCCCCCCTCTGGCCCTCGAGGCTTCGGACGGCTGCGGGCGGCAACAATGTGCCTTTGTGCCCGTGCCTGCATTTCAGGCTCCTCACTTGCAGGAAGGCCGGTGCAGAGAGGCATCAGGGAACAGGACAGTGTGCCTTTGTGACAGTCATGACGTAGGTTCTCCACAGATGTCCTGCTTCAGTCCCTGCTAGCGCACAGCAGGGCGTACGCTGGCCGCACCGTGAGGTCTTCGCTGTCTGGTTCCCCCGCCCTCCTCAGCCAGGGTGTGTGTGTGTCGCGGGGTCCCGGCGCGCGCCGAGGCACAGGCATCCCACCCATCCAGTGCAAACCCGAACCGAGACTGCGCGCTCCCCACGCCACCATAACGGTTTGTTCAGTCGGTGCCGCCGACATCCGGAGCTGCCGTCGAGCACTGCGCGGGCGCGAGTTGCGCGCGGGAGGATGTTTTGCGGGGCGGGTGTCGTTGAAGTGCTTTCGTTGCTCCTTGTGCGACACGGCTCAGAAGCTATGAGCGTGTGAGCGGCTGTCGAGACAGTATGGCGCTTCTCGTTGCGCGCGGATGCATGAAGCCGTGCAAACCCGAGTGAACACAGCCATTTGCTTCCTCCCACAAGCTCAACGCACTGACCTAGGCTCCACGAAACTTACACAGACCCATCGAACAACATGAGACAGGCTGTGCTCACCTCAAGGCAATGTCCAGGACTAGGTCGACGTGCCTCGGTTCCGTGCCTGCCGCTGCGAGCTCGCGGGGGCGTCGCTAGCGTTCCTCGTCGCGATGGCTGGCCGTCAGGGGTCAAGGTGAGGTTTGGCAGCGCGACGCCCGGCCTGTCCGTGCTTGCTGTCTCGCGCCCACGTCCACGCCACCCTGCCGCTCCAGCGTCGGACCAGCGCGGGGCCATGGACTGAAACGCATCCACAGCCCCTCTCTGACTCACTTGAGGCTCCAACCTCAGCCACAGTCCAGCCAAGCCCCTCTGCCACGGGCTAGAGGATGGGCCCTCGCATTCTCACTTTGCCACACGGGCCCAGCCTGCCCCGCGCCCCCCTCACCCTCGCCCCAACCCCAACCCCAACCCCAGCCCCCCCCCCAAACTCCCCCCTAACCCCAAGCCCCCCTCCCCCCCCCCTCCCGCCAGCCCCTGGTCTGCGCCGCCCGCGTGTCCGAGGAGAGCGACCTGGCCGCCGAGTTCGAGGCGGCCCTGGCGCAGCAGCAGGGCCTGGCGCGGCAGCAGCAGGGGCCGCGGCAGCGGGGGCGGGGCGCGGCCATAGAGGTGAGGAGGGGGGTGGGAGGCGGGGGAGGTGGAGGGGGGAGGGGCTGTGGGGAGGTAGAGGCTAGCGCAAGAGGCCGACGCACGAGAGGCCAGCGCAAGTGTGCAATGCAGGAAGGGGATTCGGGGGAGCGCAGGGAGAACATAGCGGGGCTGTCGTCAGAGTCTGGGCAACGGCGGAGGCATATCCAGGGGGCTAGCTGGCTAGCTGGCTAGCTGGTTTATTTATACCCCTGATGGCCATTGAGGTGAGGACTCCCCCCTTCACTGCCCCCTCCCTTCCCCCCCCAGGCCAACCCCGATGAGCGCGAGCGCGTGTTCCTGGTGGGGGCGGCGGTCAAGGGCGAGGCGCGGCGGCACGCGTACGGCCTGGAGGAGAGCGTGGAGGAGCTGGGGCGGCTGGCGGAGGCGGCGGGGCTGAGGGTGGGTGGGGGCTGAAGGGGGGAGGGTGGGGAGAGGGCTGAGGGAGGGTGGGAGGGGAGAGTGGGGAAGAGGGGGGGCGCGTACATGGGGGTTGGGGCGAGGACGAGGGCCGCGTGGGTTGCGGACGGTGGCCAGCGATGGGAGGGGGGGTTGGGATTGTGAATGGCAGAGGAAGGGAGGCAGGACGCAGGAGGGGCCAGGGCGAGGTTGCCTTGCACCGGTTTGCATATGGATAGGTTCTAGCGGGGAGCTGAGCGATGCCCCTTAGCATGGTTACCGCCACCACCCCCAGGTCACGGGCTCCATCCCCCCCCCTTTTCCCTGCCGTTTCCGAACATTTTCGCCCACACCTTACCCACCGCTTCCCGCCCACCCCCCCAGGTCATGGGCTCCACCCAGCAGATGCTGGAGGCTCCCAACATGTCCACCTACATCGGCAGCGGCAAGGTGGGTGGGGTTGGGAGGGTGGGGACTGGCAGGGACGGGGGGGGGCCAGTTCTGGTGGTTAGGGGGCCGGGTGACGGGTGGGGTTGGGGCGGGTGAGGGGTATGCGGGTGGGAAGGTGAGGGCTGGCCGTTAATCGGAAGCGGGGTGGACGGTTGAGGATTGGGTGGGGGCTGATGGGCGGGGGCTGGTGACTCAGGGGCTTTTATGCGGGGGCTGTTGGAGAGGGCTGTTGAAAAGAAAAAGGGATGTCGGGGGCGCAGCGCTTCCATCACCCTTGCAAGCAGACTGGGAGCCGCAGCGGCCAGGCAGGGGACACACGCCAGCCGGAGGGCCCAGGGACCCCCTCCCCTCCCGAGTCATGTGCTCTTTCCCTCCGGGAGGCGGCTGCTCGGGAGGGGACGGGGAGCCGCAGCGACTGCACCCCCTCCCACGAGGGGCCGCGAAGAGGCCAGCGAAAGGGACGGATGCGGGCCGGAGGGCCCAGGGCCCCTCTTCCCTCCTCAGGGGCGCGCTCTCCGCCTGAGGGGGGAGGCGGCGGCTCGGGGGGAGGAGGGGGAGCCGCAGCTCAAGAGGGGCCAGCCACACAGCGGCAGCGGCCAGACAGGGACCCTCGGGCGCCGGCCCACGCACGGCCGGGCGCTCCACGCGAGGGCTCAGGACGGGGGGGCGGTCGCGTTGGCCGGTCCGCGGGCGTATGGGAACCCTCACAATAGCTGTCTGGGCATCTCGAGTTCTCGATGGGGTATTAGCTCAGTGGTAGAGCGCGCGCTTCGCACCAGTGGCCCTTCCCGGCCGCTGCGACACATGCGTGAGGTCACCGGATCGACAGCAGTTGTGAACTGCTCCTGCTGAGTCCTGTCCTCCCCTGGACCCTTCGGCCTTCATCGCTACCGGAATCGTGGAAACCCCGATGCCGAGGCCCCTGTGAAGAGCTCTCTCAGAGCTGTTTAGCTCTTTGGCAGCTTGGCTAAGGTTGGCGAGCCCCACCCACCAGCGCTGAATGTTGTCAAACGGGTGCTGGGCGGCCGGCCGTTGCCACCACCCGCGTACACCCATGCGATGGCAGACGGCAGTCGGCCCGACCTGTTGTGTCGCCGGCCTGCAGCTACTGCAGCTCATACCAGGGCCCCGGGGGCCTGCCTCACCGCCCCGGCGGCGCCCTGCCGGTGCCGCCCCTGAGCACCCGTGAGACAGGCACGGGCGCTGTCGGGGCCGGGCTGCCTCTACTGTCCCCAAAGCAACCGTGGCGGTGCGGCAAGGCGGCCGCGGCCTTCGGGCTCGTGCTCGGCACGCATCACCGCGTTGGATTCAGTCGTCAGAGTGCTGAGGTCTGGAGGATAAGAGGTGCGGCAGTGGTGCAGCCGCAAAGCCGATGCCGCCTGTCAGTGGCGGGTCTACCCTTAGTCCCATATAAGTGCTGCCCATCGGCGTGGCGAGCCGGCAGCTCAAGCCGAAGCCCAGCGGTCAGGCGCGTTCCCGTGGGTCCTTCAAAGCCATCAGGCATGCTTGGGTGCTCGACTCCGAGCGGTTTGGGCGGGAAAACGGCAGCAAGTGCTCCGGTGGCGCCCCACGCCCCGTTCAAGTTTGGCGCGTTGTTCCCACTGCCGACATGCCGGCCAAAGGATACCTAGCACGGAACCTCTATCTCTACCTCGCAACACCCGCTCAGCCGGCACGCTTTCCCACCTGAGGCTTGGGGAGCTGAAGTCAGAAGTGCAGAGGGGGCAGTCATGTGTGGAGGGGGCCGCGGGAGGGCTAGCGCGGGACCTTGGGACCTTTGTCGCTAGGTCCTGGCTTGAGCGTTGACCGCCCAGCCCGACCCAGCCCAGCCGTTGCAGCGCTGAGACCCAGAGTAATGGGCGGAGGCTTCAGAACCCCCCGATAGGCCGCGGCGCTTGAAAAGCGCCGCCAAGCTGCTCCCAGACCGGGCCTGGCTGCCCTGACCGACGGGCGTATGACTGCGGGGCTCGCCCCTCCCGTGGGAGCCGGCCCTGGCGTGTGCCCCGGTGCTGAGCACAGTAAGGGAGTGGGAGTCTGTAAAGGCCCGGCCACGGCGGCATGTGCGGCCAGGCCCCGGCCATGCGAGTGTGCGGCGTTGCGTGACTGCCATGGCTCCCACAGCCTGGTTGTCCTGCGGACCTCGCGGCGTCAGAGCCCCTGTCGCGACTGCTTGAACCGGGTCTCGACACAGCCAGCCGCGCAAGCGACTGCCTAGATCGTCCACGCAGTCAATGGGTAATCTCTCTCGCGCGCGCGGCGGGAAGGAGGCGCCAGGCTGCAGATCGCTCCCTCTGTGTGTGGCGCCACGAAACGCGTAGCCGCGAGTGGCTCCCTTCAGGGACGAAGCCGGAACAGTCATACGCCCCTCCAACTTCACTGAAGCCTAGCGCCCTCAGTGTGGCAAGCCCGACTGGTCCGCAGCGCCCACACAGCGCCCACACACTGGCCAGAGGGCCAGTCTCCCCTCTGCCCGGTCGAGGCTCTCTGTCTTCCCCTCAGGAAGGCGGCGGCTCGGGGTCGTGGAGTAGGGAGCGCCGCGCCTCACCCCTGTGTGCCGGCAAAATCCGGGCCCTTTCCCCTCCAGCGGCGCTGTCCCTCAGGGAGGCAGCGGGGGGAAGGGGAGCCCGCAGCACCAGAGCCCAAAAGGAGCGAGGGGCAGCGGCCAGGCAGGGGGCAGACGTCAGCCGGAGGGCCCAGGGGCCCCCTCCTCTCCCCAGCCATGTGCTCTTCCCCTCCGGGAGGAGGCAGCTCGGGCGACGAAGAAACCCGCAGCGACTGCACCTCCTCCCACGAGGGGCCGTGAAGAGGCCAGCGAAAGGGACAGACGCCAGCCGGAGGGCCCAGGGCCCCTCTTCCCTCCTCAGGCGCGCGCTTTCCTCCTGAAGGAGGCGGCGGCTCCGGGGGAGGAGGGGGAGCCGCAGCGGCCAGGCAGGGGGCAGACGCCAGCCGGAGGGCCCAGGGCCCCTCTCCCCTCCCCAGGCGCGCGCTCTCCGCCTTAGGGGGGAGGCGGCGGCTCGGGGGGAGGAGGGGGAGCCGCAGCGGACGAGGGGCCAGCCACACAGCGGCAGCGGCCGGACAGGGGACCCTCGGGCGCCGGCCCACTACACGGCCGGGCGCTCCACGCGAGGGCTCAGGACGGGGGGGCGGTCGCGTTGGCCGGCCTGCAGGCGGATGCCTACCCTCAGAATAGCTGTTTGGGCATCTCGAATTCTCGATGGGGTATTAGCTCAGTGGTAGAGCGCGCGCTTCGCACCAGTGGCCCTTCCCGACCGCTGCGACACATGCGTGAGGTCACCGGATCGATCCCGGTATGCTCCAATTATTCCCAACACGTTTGTCTTCTCTTGTTTTTTCTTGTTTTTTTCTCCCACGATGTAGGCCTACCGCTCTTGTGCTTTGTGCTTTCTTCCCGTTGCCTTCCATTGCTTTCCGGCTGGCACCGTGCTGGCTCTTCACGATTAGCGTCCCGCCCGTTACACGCCGACCGCACTTTGCCATTCACATAGATGTTGCCGCCCTGAGGCGTGGGCTGAGACTCAGGCCGGGACCTTCCTCTCCCTCCCCCTTCATCCCTCCTCCACGCCTGCGCTGATTATGTGACCCTCCTTTACCCCCATCGCCCCAGGTGGCTGAGGTCGCGACGGCCGTGGCGGCTCTGGATGTGGAGACAGTAATCTTCGACGATGAGCTGTCGCCGGGGCAGCTGAGGAACCTGGTGAGCAAGCACGAGCGGGCCCCAGCGCCTCTACTGATGCATTCAACCTTGATACTTTGTAACTTGTCAAGGCGACTGGTCGGGCGGTCACCCTCCCGTGGTGGGCCCATCCCTGCCCCAACCGATACTGGCAGAGCGCCGTCAGGCCCAGGAACTGCCGCCTCCGATCCCCCAATCCCCAATCCCCCAACCCCCAACTTGCACCCAACCACCCAACTTGCACCCAACCACCCAACTTGCACCCAACCACCCAACAGCTCTTCTGTTCGATGCAGTAGAACGTTTACTTACGTTAAAACTGTAGCGCCCTCCTGGCAGAGCAGCATCTGGTCCTCTCCCCACCCAACCCGCTCCCTCCCCCCCGCCCAGCCCCCTCTTCCAACCCCTCTCCCCCCCTTCTCCCAAACCTCCACCCCCATCCGCAGGAGCGGCAGCTCAGCTCCACCGGCCCCGACGGCCTCCCCACCACGGTGCGCGTGTGCGACCGCACCGCCCTCATCCTCGACATCTTCAGCCAGCGGGCGCAGACGCGGGAGGGGCAGCTGCAGGTGCGGTGGGGAGGGGTGGGGCGAGCGGCGTGGGTGGGTGGGTGGGTGCTGGAATGCTGGATGCTTGGGAGCTGGCCTGTCCAAAGACGTGCCGCCAGGCACCCGACTTCTTACATCGGCGCGACCGCCCTCGTCTGAGCCCGGCTGTGCCTGCTGCCAAGCCCGTGCCAGTGCCTCTGTGCACTCCCGCTGTTTGCCCTCATACTTCCAACCTTTTCCCCCCCTCCTTCCCCGCACCCGCCCTTCCCCCCTCCCCCCTTGTCCGGCAATCCCACTAACCATTTGACGCTCTCCCGCTTATCAGCTTCAAACACCCCCTCCCCCACCCCCCAACTAATGACCCGCCCCCACCCCCCGCCCCCACCCCCCGCCCCCCTGCTGTCAGGTGTTGCTGGCCCAGACCGAGTACCAGCTGCCCCGCCTCACGCGCATGTGGACGCATCTGGACCGCGTGGGAGGAGGAGGCCAGGTGGGGTTGAGGGTGTGTGTGTGTGGGGGGGGGGGCTGTTTGGGGGTGTTTGCGTGTGAGGGTGAGGGCGCAGTAGCAGGTAGGCAGGTGGGGTGAGGGGCGGGGGCCGGGGGAGCGGTAGCTCGGGGGCCCCCTCACCCTCGTCCCCCTGCCTCTTCTCAAACCCACCACCCCATCTGCAACTCGTCACGCTCACCCTTACGCCGCCTCTCTCTGTCGACGTTCCGTAACGCTCCTCCCCCCCTTTGCCTCCCCCCCTCCCCCCCCCCTCCTCCCCCTGACAGGTCAAGGGTGCGGGTGAGAAGCAGATCGAGATCGACAAGCGCCTGCTGCGGGACCGCGCCGCCGCGCTGCGCCGCGAGCTGGAGTCGGTGCGGGGGCACCGGCGGCAGTACCGGGACCGCCGCGCGGCCACGCCCATCCCCGTGGTGGGCATCTGCGGCTACACCAACGCGGGTGAGGGGGAGGGGAAGGGGGAGGGGTAGAGGTAGTGTCTGCAGGGTTTGTGTTTGAGCGGGACTATGTAGCCGACGCCAGGGAAACGAAGCTTGGAGCCTGCTTGAAGGGGACCATTCCGCCGACGTTGCATGGAGAGTTCCGAAGGGGTTGGAGGGGGGTTCGGGAAGGTGAAGACGTGTGGGGCAGCAGGGCCTGGAGGTGAAGCGAAGGCGTGTGGGCTGTGTGGGGGCAGCTGGGCGGGCAGCTCGGGGCTTGGGGCCCCGCGGCCACCAAGCCCCGGGCGTTCTACTACATCCTGCACTTGGCGCGCGGGTCAGTCCCTCGCCACCCTTCCACCTCCCAACCCTCCCAACCCTCTCAGCCCTCCCTCTCCCCCCTTCCCCCAACCCCCTCCCCCCCCGGCCCCCCCCTCCCCCAGGCAAGTCCACGCTCCTCAACACGCTGACGGGTGCGGGGGTGCTGGCGGAGGACCAGCTGTTCGCCACGCTGGACCCCACCACACGGAGGCTGAGGCTCAAGGGGAACAAGGAGGTGTGGGGTTCGGAAGGGGGGGAGGAGGGGGGGGGTTCGGGTTGAGGGGAGGAATGGGGGAGGGCGGGGCCGCGTTTGTGGACGAAGGGAGATTGGGCGGGGCAAGGAGGGCAGGTTTCCGGGGTGGGAAGCGAGGATCCCGGCCCTGAGTTTCCCTGCAACCCCCTGCAAACCCCACCTTTCCCCCCCCCCCCAGATCCTGCTGTCGGACACGGTGGGTTTCATTCAGAAGCTGCCCACGGAGCTGGTGGCGGCCTTCAGGTGCGGGCGGTTGCTGGTTGGCAGTTGGAAGCCACCGTTGGCGGTTGGCGGTTAGGTGGTTGGAGAGTCGCCGGTACGGCATGGCGGGATGGCCCGGCTGGAGGCCGCCCCACGGTACCACCGCCCCCCCTCCCTCCCCCCCTCCCCCCTCCCCTCCCCCCCTGTCAGGGCCACCCTGGAGGAGATCCGCGACGCCTCCATGCTGCTGCACGTGGTCGACATCTCACACCCCTCGGCGGCGGCGCAGTCGGAGGCAGTGCTGCAGGTGCGCGCCGTGCTGTGGTCGTGCTGTGCTGTGCCCGTGCTGCGCTCTGGCTTGGCGTGATCTTGCAGGGCGGGGCACTCTTGGGGCACTCCTGCTTGGCGCGGGCCTGTTTGGGGCTGGGGTTGTGGTCTCCTTTGCAAGAGAAGCACTGCACGCTTCTCACGGTTCGCCCCTGCCTGGATCCGGATCCTGGATCCACGTTTGATCCAGGTTCTGGAGGAGCTGGGCGTGGAGGGCATGCCCCTGATCACCGCATGGAACAAGATTGACGCAACCGCCAACCCGGATGAGGTGCGTGGCGTGGCGAGGCGTGGCGAGGCGTGCATGGCGTGCATGCGGTGCAGTGGGAAGGAAGGCCGAATGAGTAACGAGCTGTGAGCGCTTCTATCGTTTTAGCACCAGTCGGTCGGTCAGCTTCTGGCACCAGTCGTGTCGGTCATCGAGGTGGACTGATGCAGCTACGGCCAGGTTCCATCAGCCCCCTCGCCACCCCCTTGTCCCCCCTCCCCCCTCGTCAGATCCGGCGCATCGCGGCCCAGCGCAAGCGCACGGTGTGCATCAGCGGGCGCACGGGCGAAGGCCTCCCTCAGCTGCTGGAGCTGATCGGGCGGGAGCTGGAGGCTGCCATGGTGGAGGTGAGGGGGGGGGAAGAGGCAAGAGGGTAGGGGGCAAAGGGAGAGGCAAGAGGGAAGGGCAGGTCAGAGGGAGGGAGGCAAGTGGGGAGGGGGGGAAAGGCAAGAGGGAGGGGGGGAAAGGCAAGAGGCAAGGGCAGGAGCTCTGGGTAGATCGGGATGGGGGAGTTAAGTCGGGATGGCTCTTGTGTCCCCCAGCTGCCCCTTCCTATACGCTACACCGCCCCGCGCCTCGGCCTTGCCTACCTCTGACCCCGCTCACCGTGTGTCCCCCCGAAGCCCCCAACCCACCCCCCCCTCCACCCCCCCCACCCACCCAACCCAACCCCCCAGGTGACGGCCATGCTCCCCTACTCTGCCGGCGAGCTGCTGAACGACGTGCACACCACGGGCCGAGTGCGGAGCGAGGAGTACACGGCGGTGCGGGGGCAGGGGGGGAGGGGAGAGGCGGAGACAGGGGGCCCCCTTGCCCTTCCCACTCCTTACGACGTGCCGGCGGCCATACACCCGCGCCTGCCTGCGTGCTCGCCGCTTACTATACGCACTGGCACCTGGTTGTCCCGCATCAAACCGAGGCATTTGAACACACGTTTTACCCCCTGCTTCCCCCGCCTCCCGTCCCTCCCCCGCAGGAGGGCGTGCTGGTGCAGGCGGCGGCGCCCCCCTCCCTGGTGGGGCGGCTGCGGTACGGGGGGTACCTGCTGGAGGGAGGGGACGGGGCCGCCAGCGACGGCGACGGAGAGGACGAGGTGACGGTGCTGTGAGCCGTACGGCGTACGACTCAGGGTGGTGTGCGATGTACGGTGCACGGTCAGTAGTACGAATTAGTGTGCGACTGTACGGATGTCAAGAGGCGGCCGGGTGTAAGGCTGGCGTCGAGCACTTCAGAGCGCCGTGCCTAGAGGGGGGAGGCCTCGCGTGAAGCCGTGGCCGGGGTGCGGGATGGTGTCGGGTGCGAAGACATAAACGTGTCGGGTTCCAAGCGTGCGGCGCGGGCGTGTTCAGGGAACGGCCGATGGGGGCTGAGGGCTGCAGGGCACTGCCGCAGTGCCGCGTGAGGCGGCTGACCACGTGGCATCAGGTGTGGGAGCACTGGCGGAGGAAGGCCTGAGCAGGAGGGACTGTGGGCGAGGGCCGTGCTGCCTGGTGCCTGCGCAGGTGGCTTGCAACTGTAAAGTGTGGACGGGGATTGCACCTGCCGGCCTGGTGCCCCTTCAACCACGGGTCCGATGTCTTCTAACCCCCTTCTTACCCGCCTGGCCCGCTACGGGTCAGGCTTACAGGGGCCTCCTCCCCGGACTGCTGACCATGAAGTGATGGATCACGAGTGCTGAAGAAGGCGTCGTCCTCTTGAGACTTGGGTCGGATCCAGACTGATGTACGGCCTGCCGGACTTTCATCTTTCACGGGTTCCGCACAGCCTGCACTCTGTTTACCCGCCAGACTAGCATAGGGCATATTTAGCCAAGCACGACGACTCGCGCGATGGGGCTCCTCGGCTGGGCGGCTCGGCATGCTCGCCCTGCGCCCTGGCTCCTCGCCGCGCTGTCACAGCAGAGCGGTCAGGCTCGCAGCTACACACAACAATCCGAGTACCACCTGAACACAGTGCGCGCGGAGTCCTTCTATGACAGCACGGTCGAGAAGGTCAGCCCCGCTCGCTGTCCCAGTCCTTCCCTGTTGTCGCGACTTCATCTGAAGCTTTAGCGCTGCCCGCAATTGCAGTATGCGTCTCAAACCGTGGAGGTGTTGTCCTTGCGGCAAATGCTATCGTTCGGGAGGAACGCCTGGAACGACCCGGAAAAGATACTCAAGAGCGGGAGATACGTGCAGCGCGAGGTGCGAGTCGGGGCGCGCTTTTCCGAGTCAACGCGTGACTCGGCGGCGCACGTCACGCGGGAGATGGCGGGAGCCGGGGCATCCCCCTCTGCCCCCACCACCACCTCGCTGCCTCTGGCTAGAGTATCTGGCTGGGCGCTGAAGTGGGACTCAAGGCCAATGCGAAGTGGGAAGGGCCGCGGGGTGCGGCGGGGGGCCTTCAGGGGACGGGCGGGTAGCCGTCGCCGCTACGCTGTCGGGCACCGTTGACCGGCTGTCACCCCACCTTCCGGCAGCTTCCCAAGCGGCTAGCCAGGCGCCTGCTGGATCTGCAGCTGCTGCCGTAAGTGGATCCTGCGTGGGATTTTGAGGAGGATGGTGGGGCAGGCGATAACGGACGAGGACCGTGTGACGGGGCTGGGGAGGGGCGGGCGAACCTGCATGACCGCCTAGCGTGCATGACGGACTTTGCATCTGCGTATGACGTAGCGAAACGTGATCTATGTTGGTATCTAACACGTCTTCAAGGGGACGGGACGCACGGGCTAATGGACTGGGGCAGAGCGTGAAGGGTGGGGCCGAGGCTAGAGAGGGGCTCTGGCTGGTGGTGGTTCGCGAGAGGTGGGGAGGGCTCCCGAGATGAAGCCATGTAGGGAACGCGAAATGCGGTAAACGTGAAGGGGCGCGTTGCAGCATGTTTCAGTCGGGTCACGGGAAGGGGCGGGCCATCAAGGCCGGACACGGCTCCCTCTCTCCCCAAGTCGCCCTCACCTCACCTCCCCTCCTCGCCCGCCTCCCCGAAGGTACATTGTGGTGGGTGACACAGTGGCAGGACAGCGCAACGCGGAACGCGGGAAGCAACGGAAGGAGGGGGGCAGCGGCAGGGGCAGACGCATGAGGCAGGCGGGGCACGCCGCTCGTGGAGGACGCAAGATGGCGGGGCAGCGCCGGAAGCGGAACGGAAGGGGAGTGGCAGTGGGGTTGCAGGCGGGCCACGCCGCTCGTGTCGGCAAGCAGGGAGGGGGGTTTCCTCGAGCGCCCTGTGCAGGGGCAGGGGCGGGGTAGGGGGCAGCAGGGGGGACCGGCAAGCAGTCAGGGGCGTGGGTTGCCGGGAAGCCACGCTGGTCCCAACCGCCGCCGCTCGTCGATCCACCCCAGGTGACTAACCCCCACATCAAGAAGGTGTACAACCAGTACTACGTTTCCTTCGAGACGCTGCGCCGCGTGCCGCCCATCCGCACTCTGGAGGACAACCAGGAGTTTAGCCAGCTGCTGAGGCAGCACCTGGACAGCCACGGTGTGTGTGTGTGGGGGGGGGGGGCTATTGGGGGGGGAGGGGTTATGCTGTTGTGGGTGGGTTGGGAGGCTGCTGAGGCAGCACCTGGACAGCCCCGGTAGGGGGGTTGGGGGGGGGGGGGCTATTGGGGGGGGAGGTGGGGGGGAAGGGGCTGGGGGAGCGACCGCAATCGAGCTTGTTTGGGGGTAGACTGGAGGGCTTCTCGCGGTCCTGCCTGCTGTTTGTGGTTTCCCTCCGCCCTCTTCCGCTTCTCCGTTCCCATTCCCACCCCCCAGCCCTCATGCTGGACGCCCTGGCCACGCCGCCGGAGGCACGCGTGCCAATACACACCTCCCTCCCTCCCCCCTCCGCCTTCCAGCCCCCATGCTGGACGCCCTGGCCACGGGCCTGCGCGAGTGCAAGTCCAAGGAGCTGGTGGGGCAGTGCCTCACCATGGACGCATTCTTCGACTCCATGCTGAGGAGCCGGATCAGGTGGGGGGCGGGGGGGAAAGAGGGGGTGAGGGCGTGTGTGTTTCGTGCCTCACCATGGACGCATTCTTCGACTCCATGCTGAGGAGCCGGATCAGGTGGGGGGCGGGGGGGTAATGGGGGGAGAAAAGGGGGGGGAGGGCGTGTATACGCTGACCCTGTAAAAGTAGTAACCAAAGTGAGTGCGTGTGTGGGCGGGTAAGAGCCTAGGCACTGCTCCAAGTGGGGGGGCTTTGGCAAGCGAGCGAGCTCGCCCCTCGTCCCCCTGACGCCGAACCGCTCCGCTCCCCCGATTACCCCACCATGCTCCCCCCACCACCACCACGCCCCCCCCCAGCCGGCGAGTCATCGCGGAGCAGCACCTGCACATCAGCAACAAGCGGTGGGAGACGTTGGGGGGAGGGGGTGGGAATCGGAAGTGAAAGGGAGGGGGCGTTGGTGCCTGCCCAGTGGGGTGCTCCGAGGCATGGGCCTTTGCTCAGGCGGGGCAGACGTCTCCTCTGGCCGCTTGGCTAGTACTTCTCCTCCCCTTTTCCGCGTGCCGTGGGCTGCCACATTGCCCGATTGCCTGTCGTTCCTGCCCCCCTGTCCCTCCTGTTGGAGGGAACGAGTGCTCAGCGCTAGCATGGCTGATGCCGCATGCTGGTGCGCAGGCCAGATGACCTTAGAGCGAGCCGTTGGGTCTGGGACAGACACACAGAGTATGCTACATGAGTGGATCTCCTAGGATTGAGGGGGGCTGAGCAGGGCGCACAGCTAGGGCCGGGCCAACACAACCGTTACGGCAGCTCCTCGAGCCTGCCGGTCTTCCCTAGGAAGTCCCCGTTCACGGGGTTCGACTATCGTAGCCGAGAGGACTTAGAGGCACCCAACTAGCGTGCCAACCCTTAATATCAACACCTCCTTGCCGGGGATGAGGGGAGAGCGCGGTAGGGGCAGACAGAGTGAGGCGCTGGGGCGAGGCAGGCCTCTCCTCTCCTTCCTGTCCTTCGTCCTCCTTATCTTTCCCCTGCATGGCCCCCACGTGGGCTGATCCCCCCTCCCCCCTCAGCCCCGCCTTCATCGGCATCATCTGCACGGATCTGGACGTCGCTGACTCGATCGACTTTGCCGTACAGAAGACCAAGCAGGTAAGGCGGTGGGGAGGCCGGGCCTGGGGCCTTGTGGGGCAGGCCGGTCCGGTTTGTTGGTGTTGACGCGAGGGGTGGAAGCCAAAGGAGGATGGAGGCTGTCCCGGGAATAAGGCAGCGTGCCGTACTGCAGGCTGCCGCCACGCGCCAAGGCGTTCCGTACTGTGCCGTACCGTGCCGTGCGACGCAGGTGTGCGTGGAGACGTACGGCGTGGCGCCCGACGTGGTGGTCTCGGGGGACGCAGGTGCGGTGGCGTCGTGCCGTGCTGTGGCGTCGTGCCGTGCTGTGGCGTCGTGCCGTGCTTTGGCAGGGCCGTGTGTCGACCCTTCAGCGCGACGGGGCCCGTGTGCGGCGGCTGACTGATGCTTTGGGGGCCCGGCATGGCCCCGGTGGGAGGCGGCTGCGCGGCAGGAGGGCCCTCAGCTGACGAAAGCTTCGCGGTCCTGCCCTTGTCCGGCAGGCGTGACCATCCCGTACATCCCCACGCACCTGGACTACATGCTGTACGAGCTGCTCAAGAACGCAATGCGGTACGTACGGCGCCGCCAGCCAGCCCGTGCACGTACCACGCACGTGCCATGCTTCCAACACCCGGCGCCCCCATAGGCCGATAGACTCCGGGCACCTGGCGTTTCCGCCCGGCGCTCTACCCTCAAATACAATGATAGTCTACAGCCGGTCAGATCCAGGCGCCGCCCCCACCCCGCACTCGTCCCTCCGTCAGGGCGGTGGTGGAGTCCCACCGCAACGGCGGCCGCAACGGCTCCGGGGCCGGCCTGCCGCCCGCCAAGCTGCCGCCCGTGCACGTGCGCGTGTGCGGCGGCTGCAACGGCACGCTGACGTTCAAGATCTCCGACCAGGGCGGCGGCATCGGTGATGACCTCATGGACAAGGTGACTAAGGACGGGGGGTGAATAAGTCATGCATGAGTCAGCAGGCCCTTCGGCGAGCGCCGGCCGCACAGGGGACATAGGGGGACGAAAGCAGGGAGGAGCGGGGGGGCAGGGGCCTTCATCCAAGGACCCCTTGTTTCCCCCAAGCCAAGTCCAACAGCTGGCCGATGCCCTGCCGTCCCCGTGCCGTACTGCTGCCGTGCTGTACTGCAGGTGTGGTCGTACGGCTTCACCACCATCGGCTCGCGCAGCCCGCCGCCGTCCGCCTCCGCGGATCTGTCCAGTCCGTCTGGATCCGCATCCGGGCCGGACAGCGAAGTGGTGGAGGGCCTGGGCAGCGGGGCGCACGGGCTTGGGCACGGGCTGCAGGTGCGTACGGCATCATTACTAAAGCAGTACTTGTTCATGAGTCATGCTTGGCGTTCTGTTGCGGCGGGAGGTGACCCACAGGGTGGCACGTGTAGTAGGGGTGTGTGGGGGGGCTGGGGGGTTGAGAGGCCGGGACGACTGGGCTGCTGTGTGACCTTACGGCCGCCCCTCGACCCTCCTCCCCCATCCTTCCCACCTTCCCTCCCTGCCTCCCCCACATCTCCCTCCACCCCCCCACCCCCCACCCCCCACAGGGCCTCATGCGCCCCCCGGGCGAGGCGGGCAGTCGCTACCAAATGGCGGGCCTGGGCTTCGGACTGCCGCTGTCCCGCCTGTACGCGCGGTACTTCGGGGGGGACCTCAAGCTGCAGGTGACTAAGGCTGGCTAAGGCTGACTAAGGGGGCAGAGTTGGGGGGTTAAGGGGCGGGTGTTGGGTGCGCCAGGAGCGTGCGACGAGCGGAACTTGGCCTCCTTGGGCCTGCGACAGAGGTCTTGGAGGAGAGAGCCGAGGGCCAACCCTGGGGTGGGCTGGCAAGACAAAACCTCCATCTTGCGAGTTGCGACCTCGCCCCCTGCTCCTCCTGCTCCTCTGCACTTCTGCATCCCGCTCGGTAGCCGCCGTCCCATTCGCGCCCACGTCGACTCACCCCCTCCCTCCCCCCCCTTCGTGCCTTCATCTTCCCCCCGGTTCCCCCCCCTTCCGGCCTCAGTCCATATCGGGGTACGGAGTGGATGCGTACCTCACGCTGCGGCGCCTGGAGGAGCAGGAGTGGCAGGTGGGATGGGGTGGGGTCTGTGGAGGAGCAGGAGGGCGGGCGGGGAGGGACGCTTGGGCGGAGCAACGGCTCGGGTGGGGTGTGTTTTGTTGGCACGCTCCTCTACACACGCGCGGATCGCATTGGATCCAGCCAGGCTCAGGCCCGCTTCGTCAATCCGTCCGACCCACCTGCCCCTATCGCACAGGAGCACGTGGACGCACCGAGCACTCTGGGCATCAACATGGCGCCGTACTGATGTGGCGGATCGCGTCCTTGCGGATCTGTCGTACACGCCGCACGCATGCCGTACGGGCCATGCCGTGCGGTGCGGGCAAGCGGTACTGCACGTAAAGTAGGTAGCGATTTTACAAGGCGGTTGGGTTGGGACTGGGCAGAGCATACGCAGCAACGAATGAGTCGCGCGCGTCTGGAAGGCATGGCTGGATACCTTTAAGGCTTGTGGGGGCTGTGGGGGCTGGGGGGTAGCTAGCGGCACGGACCGGGGAGCACATGCATGTGCAGGGCGGCGCATGTGCAGGGCAGTAACGGTATGACGGGCCGCGGGCGTACGGGAGGCGGTACGGGCGCCAATAAAGGCGAGAGGTGGACGGCGGGCAGCGGCTGTTTACTGGGTGTACCGTATTCGGGAAGGTGTTTGTCGTCGCTCCTGACACGTCTCGTGCTTCCCTGCCTCGGGCATTTTCGCCGCTTTGGCCTCGCCATGCGGCGCCACGGGGTCCGGAAGTCTGACCTCTGTAGACTCGGGTCGAGGCGGCTCGAGAGAGGCGGCGACAATAAACGTTGATCGGTAGTGACGTGACAGGCGGGGCATGGCCGATGACGGTGGCCGGATTCGGCACACGGGTGTCGTCCCGCTGAGCTTCTCTGCCTGCCGCTCTGTGCCGCTGGGGCCGGGCCATACGGAGGGGTGCTGAGCCGTGCTGAGGAAGGCACAGTAGCCCCCTTGTAACGCAAACGTGTTACGTGTAGTGCTGGATAGCCTCGCTGCTTGTGTGTCGTACTACGCGGGCTCTGCCGTCTGCCCGTTTCCCTCTTGCGACTTGCAATGTTGCAAGCACAGGCGCTGGACAAAGAGGGCTTCGGCCTGTCGAGGGGTGGCACTGTGCAGCAGGTTGAGCGGTCTTCGGATGGAGGGCCGTGGAGCCAAGGGCAAGGGGGCACGTGCGGCCTGCAGGCTGCAGCCAACCCTTTTAGATAACAAATACAGCTATGTTACATGGCAGCCAAACTTCCAATCCCCAAGCTTCAGAAGCTCCCGGTCACATCAGGGGCCGGCGGCCAGGGGCGGGGCCCAGGGGAGCATGTACTACTTCAGCCAGTGTTATGCCTGGGTCAATGCAACGTGCAACTAACCGGGTCTGGCCCACCAGCCGGATGCGACAGGGTATAGAAGCAACGAGCAAAGTTGTCCCGCCCAGGAGGACCCTGGGTATGCCTGGGTACTCTGGGAGAGAGAGCTTGCTCTGCACAGGGTATGAGGATGGGGCCGTCCCGGGTACGCAACTAGATCACCAACTGACCATTAGTGGGGTCCACAGGAGTGCGCTTCCATCAAGCTGTTTAGATCAAAGCTCAACCAGCAACGTCCCGTCCACTGTCCCACAAGGCCCGGGGATCACGTCCAAGTGGCGTCCGGGCGTGCAACACTAAAGAGGTTCAAACGCCCCTCGGGCATCAAAAGTGATGTCACTTCATACTGCTTGATGATTATAACCCAAGGGCCTTGTTTATCCGCCCTAAGTTTGACGGTGATCTAGAGGGGCATGGCCCCTGCCGCGCAAGCACCAGGGCTGGTCGACACTCGGCAATGAGCAGTTCAAGGGAACCCAGCGAAGTCCTGGGAGCAGCACCCAACCAGCAACCCACACTCGCCATTGACCAATGACCCACCCCTGAGTCACACGTTACTACCATGCATAGCTAGGCATGCATGTAAACGCAACGACGCAGGTCAGCTCCTCTTCTGCGTCCACGGAGGTTATTGGCCTCCTCTTCACGTGGCGCTTGGCATCTGGGCCTGCAATTCCACGGGCCCCCGCCCTCGGCCGACAGATACCGTACTGTAACCGCCAACCCCATCTAGTATCGCCATATAGTAGTAGTAGATACACAGCCCTTTCATGCCCGTTATCCGTTATCGCTTGACGGCTAGTACCTGCCACGTTATCTTCGTGCGTCACCCATCCCGTACAGCAGGGACCCAGCAAGGCTTGGGGACATTGAGCACGCAACAGCCCCCGTCCTAATCCTAACACCCATTCCCACATGCATACATACGCTGCCATTGATGAGTTGGAACAGAGCGAAGCGGCCCCTCTTCTCCCTCCTTTGTTGGTGAGTCATCCTCGTCATTACGTAACGTGTACCGCTCACGTGGGCCCCGCAAGGCCACGACCATCCACCTCAGATCGTCCCAGCTCCCCACGGTTACTACTGTCGCCTGTTGACAAACGCATATACCGTAGCCCCTCCAAAGGCTTTATCGCTTTGCCGCTGAACCTCTCATACCGGGTAAGTCAACAGCTTATATCTGTGGTCCTTACGAAAGAAAGCAGCTATCTGTGTTTCCATACGGGACCCAAGAGGGATGCCATGTCCAACCAACATTCGCATACAGCCCAATTGTGCACATCCTAGATACCCCACCATTTGCGCCCCCTGAAGTAGTACTTGCCCCGACTCCAAGCTACGCTCTCACCACAACGTTCACTGCGTCCCAACCCGCAGCGACAGAAGCGACGGCGGGGAGGGCCCCGGCAGCCTCTCCAGCTCCGCCTCCTCCTCGTCGCCCCAAGCCCCCCGCCCCCGCGCAGCCCCGCCCGCCCCACCCGCCTCGCCCGCTCCTGCACGGCTGCTGTGCCCCGATCCCCGCCTCGCCGCCGCACCCGCCGCCGCTCTCTCCACAGCCGTCACAGCTGCCCGCTCCAACATCCAGTCCGAAACTCCTCCGCTTCCTGCCTCAACAGCATTTTCTCCGCTCCATCGATTGTTGTCGCCCCCCTCCATGACAAGACCTGCCACGTCCACCACTTGTAGCCCCTCCTCCTGCTCCAGCCCCGCTGCCGCCTCCAGAGCCCCAGGCCCCCCCGGGCCCGGCCAGAGCCGCCGCCGAGAGCCGCACCGCCGCAGGCCCTCACCCGGGCCCACTCCGGGCCCGGCGGGGTCCGCGGCCCCTGGGCCCGGCACGGCGGGGACCGGGCCCGAGGCGGCCCTCAGTTGCGGGCCGCTGTCAGGCTGGCCCAAAGGTGAGGACGCTCGGACCGGGATGAAGTCGGAGGGCTGGGCGTGAGACGACCCAATGCCGCTGGAATCAGGCCCAGGCCCAGGCCCACCCGGCCTGGCCAGCCTGCGGTACGGCGCCGTACCGTGCCCGGGCCCAGGCCCGGGCACGGGCGCGGGCGCCGGACCGGAGCTCACGCCGGAACCGGACTCAGATCCGGACCCGCCCCGCGCGGTCCGGTCCGAGCTGTCCGGCCCCGGACGCCGGACCGGAGCCGGAGCCGGGGAGCCCGTCCCGCTGCCGCCGACCCGGTGAGCCTTGTTCCACACTTCCGGGGCTACGGCGGATCCGGCATCCGAGACCGCTCCGGAGGCGGCCCTTCGCACCCCGGACGAGACAGCCCCCACGCCGGCCAGGGCCGATGCGCGGCGGAAGCGCGCGGCGGCGGGGCCGATGACGCTGCCGGCGCGCAGGCCGCCGCTGCCGCCGCCGCCACTGCCCGACGGGCCGCCGCCCAGGCCCCCCATGTCTGACATGAGGCTCATCATGGCGGCAAAGGGCGCAGCACGCAGGCGCTGGGACCGCTCCGACCGCCCCCGGGCCGAGACTGCTGCGCTCCCACTCGCAACCGATCGCTCCACTGCCGCCGCCGCCGACGCCGTCGCCGCCGACGCCGTCGCCGCCGACGCCGCGCCGGCTGAGGTCATCGCCGCCGATGACAATGACAGCGACGCCAGCAGCGCGGCGGGGGCGGCGCGGTCCGCGCCCGAGCCCGAGGCCGTCCTGGAGCCCCTGGCGCCCGCGCCTCGCTCCCTTAGAGCCCACACGGCCCGGTTGAGGCTGGATGCGTCGGGCAGGGCCATTCCGGGTTGCCCTGGGGTCACCCCCATCTCGACGCTGTTGCGCCCGCTCCGTCCGTTCTTGGAGCGCATCGCGTTCGATCGCGTCCCGTCGAGAGAGTCACGCGTCTTGGCGAGGGATTGGGCCGCGGCTTCAAGAGCAGACGGGCCGGCGGCGGCAGGCGAGCCCTGGGCAGAGGCGGAGGCCGAGCCGGAGCCGGCGGCGGAGCCGGTTTTCGCGGCGGCGACGGCGGCGGCGTTACAATTCTTGGCGCCGAGCGTGAAGGTGACGGCGCGGCGGACCGGGCGCGTGTCTTTGCCCTTGGGCAGCCGCGCAGCCCTGCCGCTGCCGCCGCCGCCAGGCCCCTCGCCGCCGCCCGTAACGCTTGCGCCCGTACTCAGCAAGCCCGCCGACCCGTCGCCGCCGTCGCCGCAACTGCCCGCCTCCGACGGTCCCGTGCGGTTCCTGGCGCGGCTGTAGCTGGGGCCGGGGCCCACGGGAGGCTGGTCTCCGGACTCGGGTCCGGCCGGTCCGGTCTCCTCGTCGCCGCCGACACTAGCGGCTCGGCCCAGCCCCTGTGCCCTGCGGCCGCTCAGCTCGCCTAGGAGGCGGGACAGCGGTAGCCAGCGCCGCCCCGCGGGCTGCGGTGCGGGCTGTGACACCGCCGCCGGCGCCGCCTGCTGAGGATGCTGCTGCTGCTGCTCCTCCCGCTCCTGTTCCTCCTCCTCGACCGCCTCAAAGTTGGCGGGGGCTGTGCTGGAGTGGGCCAGTCGGCCGCTGGCGGCGTCGACCGCACCGCTCCCGGCGGCCGCACCGGTGCTGCCCTGGAAATGGCCCTGGGAAGGCAGCGCAAAGGCCCAGGCGGCTCCAGCCGGATGCTCGCTGGGTGCGGTGGGCGCCGTCGGCCTCGGGGCGGGAGCGGCAGGGTCTGTTGGGGTCGAGGCACGGCCCAGCCCCACCGCGGACGTGCGGGCCGGCGGGGGCGCGGCGGGTGACGAGGGGCTGGGGAGGAAGGCGGTGCGGGGGAGGACCGGGGCCTGGCCCCGCCTTGGTGAGTCCAGACCGGGTGCCGAGGGTGCAGCCTGAGGGGGTTCGGGGAGCAAGGGTGGGGGTAGGGTCGTCAGCGTGGGCTGGGGCCGGCCTCCATGGGGATGGGATGCCTGGGGCGCTGCGCGCGAACAAACGAGGATGGCAAATCACGCAGGCGAGGTGCGGATGACAAAGCCTAGCTAGCCCCTCCGTGATGGCTCGTGGCTTTGTAGCACTATGGCATACACCTACCAGTTCGTCGTCGTCGTCAGCGAACGCAGCGGCGCCCTGGGTCAGCGCCGCACGCCGCTCCACCGGCCGTCTGCCGCCGATGCCGCCGCTTGCCGCTCCTAGCGGCGTGCTCCTGACAGCAGCCACCTCCTCTGCCGCCGCCACCGCCGCCGCCGTGCCGCTGCCGCTGCCAGCACTGGTCAGTCCCGTGCTGGGGGTGTAGGCAGAGGCAAGGCTGGGTGCACCAATCAAACGTGGAGCTAAGGGCGAGGAGAGGTTGCGAGTGCGGCGCGCGTCCGAGCTTGCGTGGCGGCTGCTCGGCGAGGGTATCTGCGCCGTCGCTTCAGTCGTGGCGTCAATGATGTCGATCGCGCCGCCGGCAGTAGTGCCGGCGGGTGTGCCGGCGGAGCCCCGACGCAGCGGCGAGGCCAGCACCCACAGCGGCGTGCTCTGGGCTTGCACAGAGGAGTTCGACGTCGGGCCGGCGGAAGCGCCCAGGAGCGGCCCTGAGGCCGCCGCCGCCGCCGCACCGCCGCCGCCGCCATCACCGCCGTCACCGTTGCTGTTGCGTTCCGCCGCGTAGGGGTGGTCTGCCATGGGATGTGCGCCGCCGAAGCCGCTGACTGGCGGCGCGCCCGGCCCATGTATGAACGCGGCCGCCTGCTGTGCGCTACGGTCCCGCGATGCACCACGCCTAGTGGACAGACTGCCGCCGCCGCTGTTGCTGCCCCCCGTAGCGTTAGCGGCGGCCTCATCAGCGGCGGCCTCGGCTTGCAGCGACTGGCGGCGGCTGCTGGGTCCGTTTCCAGCGCTGCCGATAGAATACCGCGGGGTCCGGGGCTTAGGCGCAGGCCAGGCGAACAGCTGCACGCCGTCTGCTGCCGACGTCGCGCCGGCGGCTTCGGACGGAGACGTCGGCGGTGCCTCTGCCGCCGCCACCAACGTTGTTGCTGTGGGGCCCGCCGCTGATGCCCCCGGAGACAGCCTCGGGGGGCGGGAGGGCGCGGGCGAGGCGGCCGGGCTTCCCCGCGTGGGGACTGCGGCATCCAAGGCATCCTCATCGGCGTTAGGGTCCCGTTTCATCAGTGCTGGCGAAGCGGCGTGGTCGGGTGTGGAGGCCCAGCTAGAGCTCCGCGGGTGACGTGCGCCGCTGCCTCGGTCCCTGGGAGAAGGGGCGGCCTCGGAGCCCGTGCCGGACGGCGCTACGTCCCCACGGCCGCCCAGGCTGCCTCGTGGAGCGGCGCTGTCCTGACTTGGCCGCAAGGAGGAAACGGAGAGGGGGGGGCGACCGGGACCCGGGGCGCCCTGTCGAGTTTGGTGAAGCGGGGGCGGGGGTGGGGGGGGATGAGAACGGCGCGGGGCGGGGGTTGGAGGCAGGAGGGCGGCTCCGGTACCACAAGCAAGCCGTCCCCGGGGCGGCAGACGGGCGGCATGCTGCTACTTTGCTCCCAATGTCACACCTCGGCCTCTACGCATTGTGCCTCGCTTGATTGCCCAACACGCGCCGCCGCCGCCTTACTAGCAGAACACCCGTCGGCGTCCTCTGGGTCCCCTACGCAACACCTCCGATCGAATCCCACTCACCATTGCACCCGGGATCTCCCCTTTCGTCACGACGCCGCTGCCGTACACGCCGCCGTCTGCCTCTGCCTCCTCATCTGGCAGGGGCGCCGCTGCGGCGGCGGGCGCTCCTGCGGCAGCGGCTTCGTCCACGTGAATGACCTTGCCCCGGCTTGGGAGCAGAGCTGCGGCAAGAGGTGGTTCAGGGCAAATCGTCCATGGAAAGGTAGTGAGCCGTACGGTGAGACGCACCCGTCAGCAGGGCTAGAGTCTAGCAGCGACGGACGTAAGTACGACCCACAAGAGGGCATGCAGGCAAGTAGTCCCGATGTGGGTCGGCATGCAAGGGTCCCGATGTGGGTCGGCATGTGGGTCAGGACGGGCAAGCACCGGTACGCTGCGGGCGGCGGCAGGAGCATGCAAGTGCGCACATGGGCGCGTGCCCACCTGCCAAAGCTGTGCGCAGGGAGCGTAGCGCCCCAAGTGCTGACCGCTTCTGCGTCGGTAGATGGAGGCATGGGGGGGCATTGTTTGGTTGCAGGATTGGAACGGGGGACGCGCCCTGCTGTCCCGAGACCTAAGCCCCCGGCAGGCCCCGGCGCGTTGACCGATGGACGGCAGGGCAGGGGAAGTATGCTCCCTCTCTTTCCCAACCGTCCGGGCAGGCTAACGTCGTGCTACGATCAGCGCCCCACAGCCTGTGCGCCGGGGACAGCATCCTTGGAGGGAGGACTGTGACCAAATGCCTCATTAGTCAGGCGCCTCTTCCGTGGCCACACCTTCTTGGATTGCCCTGGCACCTCTTGACCGCCATCAGCGCCGGCATGGCTCCACGCTGTTGCAGCGGGCATTTGCTCCGGCAGCTGCGGAGGCGCAGGGGACATGGCACGGAATCCTGTGCATCCAGGGGTCCCCGGGAAACAGAAACGGACAAGCAAGCAACCCTGTCTACTCATGGAGTTTGCGCCATACTTCTCCCTAAGTTGTCCTCGGTCAAGGAGAACGACCGCGGGCTCTTCCAGTCGCAACAGTCACGAGTTCGCGGACCCCTGTGGCTTCTTCAAGGGCGCCGTCCAGACGCACCAGTTCAAGGGATTCGTCCTTGGGGAGTCGATCTTATCATTCACAACTTCCTCGCGATGGCTGGCTGGGCTCTCTGGAGAGTCAGGTGCGTCGACCAGACCGGCGCTGAGCTTGCGCCGCGCAGAACATCAAGGGCGCCAAGGACTGAAACTTAACGCCAGCTTCATGCTGGAGGCGCCATCACCCGCGTAACCAGTAGTGGCGACGACGCACTAGATGGCGAGTAAGAGTTCAGGCGGCAAACCTGGCGCAAAGCTGTGTAACAGAAACGATGAAGACTTTCATGTGAAGTGTAGGCTACAAAGGCCAGGGCAAACATCGTTGATGACGGTGCGCACACATCGCGCGAACTTGCTCGGCCATCCACGAACGAGTGCCACCGCCGCCGCCGCAAGCCTAAGTTACGCAGCGGACACGAAGCCGCCCTCTCCTGCCCGGTTATTTCACGTGCGTCCTCACGGGGTGCGTGCTCCCTCACAGCCCCTGATAGTCCCCCTCCCTCAGCCCCGCCCGCGCCCCCTCCCGCCCCCTCCCGCCCCCGAGCACCACCACCTCCTCGCTCACCCCGCCCTCCCCCGGCGCCAGGCCCCCACCGCCCCCGCCCCCCACGCCTGCCACCGCCTCGCCTGCCGTGCGACCCACGCTTCCCCCCGCCTGAGCGGCCTCCACCGCGGCCCCCGCCTCCGTGCCAAGCTCGCAGAAGTCCTCGGGGCGGAGCGGCGCGCCCCCCGTCACCCCCGTGAAGTCGCGGGGCCCGGGCGGCGTTTTCGTGTCGTCCGCGGTGCCGTACGGCTCGGATCCAGGCTGGTCGTACAGCGCCCGCATGGCGTTGACCACGCGCTGACCGCTGGCGTGGGGGCCGTCGCCCGTGACTGCATGCCGGGCCGTGAGGAGGGGGGGTTAGGGAGGGAGGGGGGACGGGAGGGCACGAGGTTTCGGTATTTGATACAGCCGGCATGAACAGGGGCAAATCCTTAGGGCATACCTCTGGTCCTCCCTTGAGGCGTCAAAAGGGAAACGAGGCTCCGCGCACCCCGCCCCCGCCCATCCTGCAATCCGCGATCCGCCCAGGCCCCTTCCGTAATCCGTGCGCTGCCCTCGGCGCCCCGCCGCAGCCCCAGCAGCCCGCTCGAGCCTCCAATGCATCCCATCCGACTCCGTTGGAAGACCTGCGCACTCCACGAACTGACCCACCCATCTGCTCGGCCTGCACGGCCCGCGGCGCCGCCTCGTCCTCCGCCACCAGGGTGCCCGGACCCGTGGTCACGTCGGGGCCCCCCAGGCCGTACTCGGTGGGCTGGGGTGGGGGGTGGGGGTGGGGGTTGGGAGTGGGGGGGCGGGGGTATGTGATGATGGGGGCACACAGCGACAGAGGACAGAGCATGACTGGTTAGGGTTAAAACCCTCTAAACCCTCTCAACCTGCCTCCTCACAACAACACAACACAACACAACACAACAACAACAACACAACACCGCGTGCCCTGCCTGCCCGCAGCTCACCTCAACCCTCTGCCCATTGCCCATGCAAGCCGCAAGTTTTACCCCAGCCCATTACCGCACTCGCCAAGAGGCGGAGTGCCCGGAGGTAGCTCGCATCCGGGAGGCCATGTCCTCGGCCCTTGCAGCGCTTATCGACAGGCTCATCGGAATCGAGCCTGGAGCTATCAAGGACTCGCTCCTTTGCGTCATCAACGGGCTGGGCGCCCTGGCCACTTCGGAGCTGGAGCAGGCGGCTCGGCGGGATGTGGCTATCCGGAGCGACGTCTTCAGCATCACCCGGGGGCTCTCTGACCTGGGCAATCGCGTCGACGGAGTCATTGCGGAGCTCGCTGTCCTGGAGGACCGCGCAGTTCAGCGGAGCGCGGCGCTCTCGGACACCATCAACACCAACACGACCGAACAGTCACACCAAATTGCCGCCGTCAACATTAAGACCAACACCATTGCCAACAACGTCAAGCGGATGCAGGAGAGCGTGGGCCAGGCGGAGCGGCTTCTCGCGGTGCTCGCGGAGAACACCCCCATGGAGGACCGCGGACGGCTGCTGCTGAGGGCGGTCCCCGACCAGCTAGCCGACCGCCTCCGCTCGGGGGACCTGTCTGGACTAGGGCCTTCGGACGGGGCAGCACTAAGTGCGTCGGTGCAGCGGAGCTGGAAGGGGGAGGGGGGCTGGAATGTCGTGCTGGGGGTGACGCCCCGCCAGCGGGCTTCGGTGCTGAGGGTGGCTAAGGAGGTGCGCGCGGCGACGGGGGTGATAGTCGCGCCCTACCTCACCGCCCTCGGACGGGCAATGCGGAAGGAGCGGCAGGGTATCTTCGAAGTCCTGCGTGCCAAGCGGCTGCAGCCCCAGTGGTGCAAGGGGGCGGACATAAGGTTCTTTGAGGGTGAGGGCTGGATGAAGTACGGGTTCTGACGGGGGTGCGGTAGGGTGTCCGTGTAACAGGGCCAACTGCGGTCTATGGCCTGGATAGCCAGGCGGGGACAAGCCCCAGGGTGGCGACCCCCTAGCAGTGGTTCAACGACCTACAGTTGGCTGTTGCTAGGGTGGTGCTGGTATGGGAGGGCCATACCCGGTAGGTGGTGCTACACGCTTAACCTCTCTCAGCCTCGGCTCGGAGCTGGTTGGCTCGCCCCTTCAGGGGCAAGACAGGGCTTTTGGGGTCTGAGGCACCCCCCGGCCCTTAGTTTAATTCGCCCTAACAGAGAGAGAACGGGACGAGACGGGGCAGAGAAATTAGAAGTCCCGGCCGTATGAATAGGCACTGGACGGCAGCGCTGGCGTAGCACTAGGGGTTGTCTAAAAGGTAGGTGCGATTTCCCCAAAGTGTGAACGATGCGCCGATTCGGTCCTGCGCCGCGTGCCGCTGGCTTGCGCTGAACTGTAAGCAGCCGTTCTTACGCATTATCCCATCGCCTTACTTCTTTTGTGAGTGCAGCACGTTGCATGGCCGCATGTCCCCTGGCATGTCTCGCGCCAACACGCGAGAATCGCCGAGAACGCTGAAGCTCCAAGTAATAGCAAAGCGCAATAGCTGCATAACGTGCTCTCACGCCCGTGCCACGCCGTGGTACGCCCACGCGACACATCCAACCCGAGAACGCAACGGAGACGTGACGCCGTGGCCGGAGAAGCCTGGCGGAGTCTAAAGTAATTTGATGATAACGTAGTTATGTGTTTCCGGCAAGGTATAGAGCGAAAGTTGAGCGCGCGACGCATCGGATGCGGGGACAAAAGCAGGCTGCACCTAGCGATACACCGCAAGCGTGGATTCTACCACCATGAATATCCGCAAGTGGAGCCGCTAAAGAAGCTCGACGGGGGTAGCTGGCAGCAGCTGTGCAGGGGGTGTCGCTCGGTGCCCAACCACTTCGTTGCCCACCTCCCCGGGCTGCCCCGATGATGGACTGCAATAGCAACATGACTCCTGCAGTGGGCCCCTCTCGGCCTCTCGCCTTGCTTCCTCAGTACGCCTGCAGGACTGCAACCATTTTCCCCCCGCCCACACACACAGCCTTCCCACCCCATCACGCCGCGTGACATACAGGGCTGAGGGCACGCTAATAGCGTCTCACACGGCCGTTTTTTTTTCGGGGGGCGAGCCCGCCTCGCTGCGCAGCAGGACGTTCCTATTGTAACATCGCATCCTCCTCCCTCCACGTCCGACCTTTGCTTCGTCAAGTCTCCAATACCCCCCTCCACCCTCCACCCCTCTAACCCGACTTCAGGAAAGTGAGTACAGTGTAGTGCGCATGCCGAGAACCCGCCCACCCACCCCGGTAGCGGCGCCGCCGTAGCTGAGGCCGAAGCCGGTGACGTGGCGGGGGTCGGCGCCCCGGGGGGGCTCGGGCACCTCCCCGTGGCGGCGGGGGCCTGGAGGCGCCGGCAGGGAGGGCAGGGGGGCGCACCGGGGGGCAGCAGAGGGGGCGGCAGAGGGCCTCAACAAGGGCCAAGAGGCAGGACTTCCAAGGATGCGATGGTTACAGTAGGAACCGCCTCCGAGCACCAGCTGAGAGGGGTCCAAGGATCAGGGGCAAAAAACCAGGGGGCCGTGCCCCACCCCCCATCCCCTCCGTCGTTCTCAGCCGCACCCCTTGCAAGTGGCTCAGCCCCCGGCCCCCCCACGGCCCAACCCCGGCCCCTATCTACCGACGGACGGGTTGAGCCGGGCCGCAGGCTGACCCGGCGCCAGGGTGGGGCCCCCCGCCAGGGAGTCCTGACCCGCCGCCCCCATGGATTGGTCCACCTGCGGGGGGTGGGGGGTGGGGGGTGGGGGGTGGGGGGTGGGGGGTGGGGGGTGGTGCATGGAGCCAGGGACAAAGGTGATCAGGGGCAGGCCGGGTGAAGGCGTGGGGTCAGGGGGCGCAAGGCGGGGTGGAGGCTACCCCCGCCGATTGGGTCCCAGGGCGGAGGGGGGGTGAAGGGAGACGAGGCGCGGGGCCACCCAATACCAACACGCCTAACACCTGCACACCTCCGCAAGCCCCGCCCCCATCCATCCCCACCTCTTCCCGCCCCTCCATACCCCTCCCCCCCCCCCCCCCCCCCCACCTCCAGCTTCCCCACGAAGGCGCTGCCCTGCTCGCTGCGCTGGGGCACCTCCACGTCAGCCTCCCGCCTGGGCGGGGGCAAGGTATGTATGTAGGGGGCGGGGTCACAGGTCAGCAGGCAGGAGAGCAAGGCGGGAACGGAGGCTCGGGGCGGCTTAGGGACAGGGGGACTGAGCGGCACAGGAGCAGCGAAGCAACGCAAGCCGCAGGCTGCAAGCCGCTCTCGCTCTGCCCCAGAGGCAGGCTGCAGGCAGGCTACCTCCCTCACTCACCCAGCGCCCGAGTGCACCTCCATTTGGGGCAGCGGCGGGCGTCGGCTATGCGCGTTCGCGGGGAGCTCCCTCGTGAGCTTCCTGCTGCGGCTGCTGGTGCTGCTCGCTCCTACTACAGTGTCCGTTGCTTGAGGTGATGATATTTGGTGGCTTGGTGCTGTCGGTGCTCAATAGCGGCGATGTGTGTGCCGTGAGCCCCGATTGTGGAGTGAAGAGTGCCAAGAGTGTTGTGCAGAGCGACGACATGCCGCGAGCCCGAGTTCGGGGTGACGCGGGGCTCGCCGACTGCACCCCGTCATCGCCGGCCAGGTGCCCCACCCGCCCCACGACCCCAACCCGCCGCCACCACGCAACCGCGACCCAGCCGTTCTTGGCACAATGCTGCTGTCTGCTTTTCACTCTTGCTGACTTGATTGCTCTTGGTAAGAAGGCAACGGGTATTGGCCGGCTTGGAGGGAGGGAGGGGGCAGCCGTGCCCTGGGCGGGGCGTGTGCCACGGGAGCGAGGGCCTACCCCCACCCCCACCCCCACGCCCAAACCGCCACCCAAGTAAGGGCCTAGCACTTGCAGCAGCGTGACCTACATCTAGCAAGGCCCTCGTCTCCTATCTGATGCTGCTTGTCAAGGGCCGGTTATGCCGACCCTAAGGATCCAACGATATCAAGAAAGCATGGAGCATGTTACCCACCAACACGGCCTGCCTCTCGCTATGCCCAGTCGCACGTTTCGGAACCCCGCCTTCCCTCTTCGCCCGCCGTATCTCTCCCCCTCCTCCCCAGTCCCCACCACCCCCACGCCACGCCCCACAGTACCTCCGCCTCGTTACTGCTCCTCGCCCCGCCCTCGGCCCCCGCCCGCCCCTCGCCCGGCCGGCCCCGTCCCCCCGGGCTGCTCCTCCTGGACCCCGTCTCCTGGCGCCGCCGCGCCCTCCCCCATCTCTTCCAGATCCAGATCCAGCGTGGATCCAGCAGCGATCTCGTCAATGGCCGCCAGCGCCTCCTCGACTTCCCCGATGACGTCACCGTCCGTGGCAGCTCCGGCGATGGTGGGCGCCGCCTCCTGCGGTCGGTTGGGTCCAAGCCAAGCAAGGCAAGTGAGTGGAGCGAAGCCAGGGCAGTTGGCAGTTGGCAGTTGGTTGCACGTGCGTGTGGAGTGCCACGTGGGTCCAAGCCAGGTGGCGGCGAGGGTGGCACGTGGTCCAGGGGGCGTGCAGGGAGCGAGGGAGGGTGCATGCTGAGGGTGCACATAGCGCTCAGTGACAAGCAGGCCCCAGCAGCGAGCTCCAGTGCAGCCTCGCTTCAGCCCTTCCTCCCTGCACGCCCATGCATGCATGCACGACCCTGGTGCCGCCCACTCGCCTCGAGGAGCCGCGCGCCCCAGCCAGCCCCTCTCTCCCCAGCGCTATGTCCCTGCATGCATGCAGACCCCTCACGCCCCCCACACCAGCGTCTGCAGAACCTCCCGCCCCTCCTGTGCAGTGCGCACCACTCGCCTCCAGGGGCCGCCTCAGCTCCCCCAGCTCCCCCTTGATCTCCACAATGCGAGCCCTCTCGCGCTGCACCTGCATCGATTGGGGCATGGGGCAACAATTTGGGGCATGCATCGGGGCAACGACCAACCTGCAGCCACATGCATGCATGTTGCCCCGCCCAGCAGCTCGCCGGCGAGCCCATCCCCCTTCCCCACCTACCCCCCCCCCCGCCCCCACCTGCTCCGTCTGCTCCGCCACCCTCCGCCGCTGCAGCGCCAGGCGGCGGCGCAGGAGGATGGCCTCGGCCTCGAGCACCAGGAGGGCCTGGAGCTGGGCCTGGGAGGGGCAGGGGGAGGGAGGAGGGGGCGGGTGGGAGGGGGGAGGGCCGTGAAGTGTGTGTTCAGTTGCTTCGGTTGGGGTTACGGGGAGGAGGAAGGTAAGGGCAGGAAGTAAGGGGAGGGGGTGGGGGAACAGGGAGTGGGGGGATGCAGGGCGGGGGGAGAAGGGACCCAAGGCCGACCGTGCGTTCGCCTCGCGGGGGCCACACAAGCCGGGAGCCCCACGACCCCTGCCTGATCAACCTACCTCTTGCTGCTGCTGGGATGGGACGGGGTCGTCGCCGGCTCCAGCGGGGCCAGGGGCCTCTGCCTCGGGCGTGCTTCCGGAGCCCGAGCCCTCCGCGGCCGCAGCCGTTACGACGACGCGGGGCTGCAGCGAGCTGCTGCTGAGCGTGCTGTGCAGCCCGCAGTGCCGCAGCAGGGGGGCTGCGGCGCAGGAGGCGAGGGCGCTGCGTGCGCGGTGCGGGGCTGCGGGGGCGCGGGGCAGTCGGGGCGAAAGCGCAGGCGGTCGCGCGGCGCCCCGGGGCGGCGGGGGGCGGCGGCACAGGCGGCTGCTGGGCGCTGCTGCGAGCATTCCTGCGTTTGTGCGGGTTGTGGGGACCTGATGCGCAGAGTGTGAGCGGAGTCTGTGGTCTTGCAAAGTGGTCACAAGCCCGATGGGTTCTCACTAGGGTTCTAGAGCGAAATGCTCCACCCCCACCCCACCCCATCCACCGTGCCCGCGTAACCCGGCCTTCCCGGCGCTTCCACCACCCAGGCACTTGCTTCCCGCCCTCCTACCGCGGGTATGCGAGAAGACAACACAGCGACGATGCTGCTACCGTGCACCCTGCACCCTGCCAGTGCGTTCAGGGCGTATCTGCTTAACTTCATGCACTCCGTTGCTGCTAGTAGCCTTCTGGCCCCAACGCCTGGCTGGTGCACGCCCTCGTCCTTCCTCCACACGGCAACTGAAAGACCCATCAACAACAGCAACGCCAAACCACCAGCTCAATTTCGCCTTTAAGCCCTTCCCAGATAGGCATGTGTGTCAATCCATGCAACGCACTCCGTACTGCAAACGTACGACACCGTACGACTCGGAGGCTGCCGTACGTGAGTGGGGCCCTGGGAGCAAAGGTCCATCCAGCCTACGAGCCCAGGCCGCCGGCTGCCATCCCCCCCCCCCCCACACACACGTACGTGTCACCATCATGCCAACTGCTTAGAGCGCGTAGAGAAGCAAACAATGAGAGCCAATATGCCTCGTCATCAACACAAGGCGCCAGCTGGCACCATGGCATGTTCTCACTTTGGTTACTAGGCCCATGCTGACAGCGTGAGCGTGCGACAAGCACGCGGTAGTGCGCGCATGGCGCATGGCGCAATGATCGAAATCGGTTGAGGGGCCTCCCTCGGTCAGACATCCCCACGGTCCACAACCCCACGTCCTTTGGTTCTTGACAATCAAGTTGTCCACACGATGAAAGGGCATCAGTTATGGTTGCTTGTTGTGCTCGTACAATCGGACAAATGCCTGACAGAGGACCATCCAGGAAGGCCTGGTTTCTAAACACCATCATGACGTGACACCTGATGAACTAACCTTCCCCGCCAGCAGCCTACCATTCCATCCGTAGACTTAGAGCCTCTTCCAAGGGCCGGCGTCGATGAGGAGGGCATGGGATGTGCCCCCGCCTCAGTCGATAAGCAATGCGCACACATCTACTCGCAGTCATGAAGTGGGTTCATCATAGCACCTTAACCGCGCGGCCCGCTACCACGCCGTTTAAAGCGAAACGAAATGCATCCCCCAAAGCATAGCTCGTCATACCTGTCGACTTGCTGGATGAATGCAGCTCCAGATCAACCACAGCTGGCTTCTATTTACCCCACCGCCGGTGGTGGTGGGGCATGCCCCCGGGCAGCAGCGGCGTACCGAGCAGCTCACCGCCCCACCACCCCACCACCCCATCACGCACCCCGCCCATCTCAGCCGCGTCGCCCGCTGCCCAGGTCCGCAAAGGGCATGCCCCCGGGCAACAGGGGCGCCCCCAGCAGCGCCTTCTCCCCCCCCGTGGTCGTGCTGCCCAGCCGCACCCCGCCCGGCACGCCCCCGGCCGTCCGGTGCGACCGAGTGCCGGCCTCGCCGTCCGCATCCGACCCAGATGATGAGCCGGACGACTCGGCCCGAAGGGGGGCCCTCGGCGGCGCGAGCTGCGCATGCGTCTGTGACTGCCGCCCCCTCATCAGCGCTCCCTGTTCGCCGCCCACGCCCAAGGCCAACCCGGACGGCGGGCCCGGGTGCAGGGGCTGCATCACAGGCACAACCAGCTTGCTCTGCCATTCAAGCACGCGAGCGGTTGAGTCGGCGGTGTCTGCCGAGCATGGCTCGAAGCCGGCGGGCCCGGCTTGGCCAGACGCCTGCCATGGCCCGCCGCCGGTCCCGGCCGCTCCGGGGTCCCCAAGAAGGAACGGCAGGCGCTCTGACAGCTGGAGCGAAGTGGCAAGACTTGCAACCCCGCCCGCCGCCTCGCCCGGCGGGCCGCGTCCGGCGGACGCCTGAAGCATGCTGAGCCCGCTCCCACCCGCGCCACCAGCCAGCGACAGCTGGCCCCGTGGCTCTCCCTCCAAGATTGCAGCGCGCGACCCCGGCCCTGCCTGTTGCAGATGCTGATTCTGGTGGCTGTGATCCCATGCCGTACTGGATCCCGTGGTGGCGCCGTTGGAAAGGCCCGCGCCGGGGCGCCTCGGCCCCACGTGCTCACCGCGCGCGGCTGCTGCCAGTAGCATGAGCTGCGGCGAGGAGTACGAAGTGGGGCCCCGGCGGGGCCCTAGTCGGCGCCGCCCGGCGGGGCGCGGCTCCAGCCCCGACCCCTCAGCCTCGGGCCCGTCGGCAGCGGTGACGGCGGCAGCAGCCCGGTACCGGACCTCGCTGAACTCCTGCTGGATCTCGCGGATCTCGCGCACCTCGCGGATCTCGAAGGTCACCTGCATCTCCTGGTTCATGTACGTTTCCTGGAACGCCTGCGCCTCGTGGATCACGCTGGTGCTGCTGGCCGCCGCTTGCCGCGCGTACGGCACATCTACCCGCAGTGGCGCAAAGATGCGATCGGCATTGAGGCTGGGCCGGCTGAAGCCGCTCGCCATGTTGCTACGTGCAGCGGCCGGGCTCTCCTTCCCCGCCACAGGCGCCACCAGGAGGTCTAGCGCGGTGGCAAAGGGTGATGCCCGGATCTGCTGGGACCGTTCGGATCGGATCAGGGGCCTCGGGGCGGCACCTTCCGTCCAGCCCCGCACCGACACATCGCTGGCAGAGGCCGCAGGGCCTTCGGTGGACGTCATCGATGACTGCTGCTCCGCTAGCAGCCCCAGCGGGCCCAACAGCGAGTTGGACGGCTGCGCAAGCGCGTGCCGTACAAACGCCTGCTGGCCACCGTGACTAAGCCCCGACTCGCTGGGGACCGGCCGGCGAACGGCCGGCTCGACCCACGGTTCCGCAGCCCAACCCGGGCTGGCCTCGACGGGGCAGGAGAGGCCATCGCTGAGGCCCTGGTTCGCGTTCGTCCGCGTCCGTCGCAGCCGCTCCGCCGCCCTCGTGGCTCCGGCGCCGCGGCCGCTGCTACCCGCGCTGCCCGTGTCTCCAAACAAGCCCAGAACGGCAGCGAAAGGCGAGGCCCGTATGCGCTGCGACCGCTCGATGGACCTGGCTTGTAGCGTGGAGCGCTGCCCGGGCGCCCACGAACCGGCATCGCCGCCGGAAGGCATCCCCGCCTGGGCCTGGGCCTGGGACCTGGCGTGGGCCTGGGATTGCATGGGCCCACTGCCCGCCGCCGAGCCCGCCGCAGGCCCCCAGGCCTCCGCCGCCGGCACCGGGGACGCGTCCGCTGGCACTTGCGAGTGCGACGCGCCAGGGCTCCCGCCCGACGCCGAAGGACCCGCAGCCGCCAATGCAATCGCCTCCCTGCCATGGAGCGGATAGCCGCCGCCACCATGGTGGTTGGAAAGTCGTTCCAGATCCGCGATCAAACTGTCGTACGCTGCGCCGCCGCCGAGCGGCGACCGCGGCTTGTGCGGCGGCCCGTCCGCAATGAACACCGCGTTTTGGTGTACGGAGAAGAAGGGCCCCAGAGGAGAGTTGTCTCGGCTGGCTCCGGCACCGTTGCTGCCTCCGCCTCCGCCTTCACCATAGCAGGCGGCTGTGGCTGTGGCGACGCCGGACAGGCGTGCAGCGGGCACCGGCAGGCCCATTCGGGTCGGGATGGGCCCGCCGGGGCCCGGCGAGGCCCAGGCGGGCCCAGGCGGGTCACAGGCCCCGCTGGTGAACGTAAAGGAGCGACGCACGTTCCTCTTCTTCATTGACGTCAGCACAGCGTGCTGCGGCGGCAGCACGCCGCCGAAACTGCCGCCGCCGCCGTCGGCCTCACCGCCGCCGCCGGGGCTGCAGCTGGGGTCTTCGTCCCCCGTCGCCAGGGGGAATCCCTGGGGGTACCCGGCTGAGGCGCGGTGCCAGGGGCTGCTCTCGGACCCCGCCAGCATCTGCCGGCTGCGGCTGCCGCCCAACAGCCCCAGCGGCAGCCACCGCCGCGCGCCGGAGACGGAGCGCTGTCCGGACACTCCGGACTGCTGTCCAGACATTCCGGACTGCTGTCCAGACACTCCGGAATGTTGTCCGGACAAGCCGACCTGCAGTCCGGTGGACACGCCGGACACGGACCGCTGTCCGCCGGACATGGAGGGCTGTCCTGCCATACCTGCCACCGTTGAGGCGTAACCGCCCGCCGCGCCCGACCAACCGTCCGGGGCGTACGGCAGTTTCAGTACCATGGGCAGCCGGGCCTCGCCGGGAGTTGACATTGTTGCAAATGCCGGAACCGGGACCGGGGCCGTGGCCGGGGCAAGGCCAAGGGCGCCGCTGGTGCTGGCGGTGGTGGCGGCGGCGGCGGCAGCGGAGCCCAGGTTGGTCAGCCCGGCGGTGGCAGCGGCGGCGGCGGCGCCGGGGGTGCAGGCGGGGCTGCCCGAGGCCGTCGTGCCGGTCCAGGGCGCAGAGCCGCTGGTGGCGTTGCTCAGGGGGTGGACGGAGAGGTGGGGGCTGGAGGAAGCGTTGACCTGCGGGCCCGGGGCGAACGCATGCGAACAAGCGGTGACGGGCGGCGCTGCGGTGCGTGGTTGGCGGGGTGCAGGCTACAACGAACGAACGAGGGACTAGGTCAAGCCCACAAGTTCGATGGAGCGCAGGGCGTAATAGGACATACAGGGGGTGACCCCGAGGGTTGACCCCGCAGGCTTCAGGAACGTAGGGAGGGGGGCTCACCGGGTGGAGCCCTGGAGGGTGGTCGCTCAGATGCGGCGCCACCTGGCCGCGCGAAATCATGTGCCGCAGCACACGCCGCCCGCCGCCACCCGCGCTGCTGCCCGTGCCTCCGGCGGAGCTATGCCCCCCCGGTTGCAACCCTGAGCCGCCCCCTGCGCCGCCGCCGCCGCCACCCGCCGCCGCCGCCGCCGCGCCTGCCGCCGACGCCACCGCGAACGCCGACGCCGACGAAAGCTCGGGGGCTGCGGAGCCCGTGGGGGGCGGCACAGCGCGGGGCAGGCTGCAACATGAAGCCGACCCAGATGCGGACAGGCCGGTGGCAGCACGGCGGGGCGCGTGGCTGCCGGCGGGGCTCCCCAGCCCCCGTTGGCCACCCGGGGACCCGGGACCCGCACGCGTTTGAGCCATGGACAGGGCGTGCAGGGAGAGCAGGGGGTCCCGCCCACCAAGGGCAGCCTCCGCCTCCGAGCCCGGCTCTGTGTCTTTGGCGGCGCGTTCGCCCCTGCTGCCTCCACTAGAGAACAGGCCGCGGAGTGAGTTGATCAGCCAGTCACCGGCGGGGCTGCGCCCGGAGGCCCCAGCCGCCGCCGGCGCCGAGCCGCTGGCCTCGTGGAGCTCGGTCGGGGTGGGCAGCTGGGCATGGGACTCCTGCAGGAACCCGAGCTCGCTCAGGCCCCGGTCCTGCCCCGCCGCCGCCGCCGCCTCCCGGCCTCCCGAGTACACAGAGTCCATGAGGGCCGCCAGAACGTCGGGTGCCTCGTACCCCCTGGTGGGGTCCTCGAGGGCAGCGGCTGGCTTGTCGGCAGCCCAGCCCGGGGCGAGCGACTCCGCCTCCGCCCTGTAGCCTGAGCGACCGGATGGCACTGGAGGTATGGGGGTCGAAGCGCCGCCGGCGACCGGCGGCGGCCTCGATGGCCCGCTGGGGTAGGCGGGCGCGTGGGCGGGCTCCAGCAGGGCATTGGGCGGAAGCGAGATAGCCTGCGGGGCCGGGTGCGTGCGGCGATAGGTCAGCTTTTCTGTTTGTATGACAGACGGAGCAGCAGCCCCCTTCAATCTCAAGCATGCGCAGGTAGGAGCGCTCTGCATACCAGTCGCCGTGAGGTGAGCGGGCGAGGGTGCGCGGGGATACAAGCGTGTGATGAGGACGACGCCTTGCTTTACAGCCGTGCACCGGCCACCGCTTGACTATTATTCACCTGGTGAAGGTCGGGCTGTTGGGCGGAGGAGTTGGGCGGAGACCGGGGGTGGCCTGACAGTGCAGAGCCAGACGGCGCCGGGGCGGCGGCCGCTGGCGGCGGCGCTTGGCCGCCGCGGGAGCTGCGCCTCCTCCCGGGCAGGAGGGAGGAGAGGGCCGTGCGGAGGGAGCGCAATGCCGACGGCTGCTGCTGGGAGCGAAGGGCAGGAGCGGGGGTCAGATGGGGGAGCTGGAGAAGCAGGGCGAAAGCCAAAGTCTGTCCGGGGCCGTCGACTTGCATACATGCCAAGCCGCAAGAGTCGTCAAGCCGTAAGAGCCGTCAGGAGGTCAGGACCCCCCAACCAAACCCCCCGTGACGTTCACTAACTCGCGCCATTGCGCCCTTGTTATCATGTATTCGCTGCCCCTTGACAGAAAGCGCAGCTGCAATTTCCGATAAGGGCGTCTAGGCTGCCCACGTCCGCCCCGAAAGCACGCCGACGGCCTCGCCTACGCACGCGCCTACCTTCTTCCCCTTCTTGCTCAACACCGTGTCGGCCTCCTCCACGCCATCATATGAGTCCCGAGGCTTTGTCAAAGCTCCTCCTCCCATCAGGAAAAGGTCTCCGCGCGTGTGGCCAGCGGTCGGTCCCTGGGGACACATACAATGGGCAGGGCACGTGATGGTTAGCGGCGGGTCATGGACGGAGCGGCGGCATCGAAGCGCCAGGCGCGGTGTTTGCTGATGGCCAAGTAAAAGGCTTGGATTTGAATATGTGCCAGTTCTGCGACACAGAAATGCTCAAAGCTCCGGTCTCGCGTACGTCCGCGGCGGACGTCCTGTGACTGTGTGCGGCGCAGTGCGGCTTAAGGCGAACCTTGGCAAGGCAATTGGCATTTTGTATTGTCTATTGGGAGTTCCTGTTTGCTCGAGGTGGAGCCAAGCGAGCGGGAACCCGTGCCCAGCGCTCAGTTCCGGCGACCGAACTGACCGAATTGAGGCTGAATCCGTTCACGATACCGTAGCTTACCATGTGCCAGATAGAGCGTTCACCGGTGAAAGAGCAAGCTCCTCAAGGCGCTGCGCCGCGCGTGCGGCTCCTCTCAAGTTGCGCACTCTATCAGTGCAAATAAGCACCTAAAACTATAGCCCTGGTGATAGTGCGCATAGCTGCCGTTGCAGCGAGCTGGCTGTGGCCATCGTTCCATGCGCTCGACGCTGTGCGCGGCTCCGCTACAAGGCAGTTCTATGCATTGTGCATACTATTCTTATGTGTTGTGCATCAAAAACATGTACCACATAAACCTCGCATACTGCCATACCTGGGGGCGGTTGACTCGAACCATGCCGACGCGCCGTGCCGATCTCGCTCGGGCGCCCCGCCGCCCCCGCCTGGCCCATGGCCGCTCTCGCCTCCACAGTGCGGCCCCTGGCCCCGTTGCTCCGACCCCGCCTGGCCCCGCTCTTAGGGGCCACATCAGTGGGAATGGGGAAGAGGTTGGCCTTGATGTATGACTCCTCGCCTCCCTTTCAAGCCACCACGCCACGTCACCCCGGGGCACGGACAGCGGTTCCTCCTGCGGGTCCGAGCCGCCTGCCCGCCTCGGAGGGAGGCGCTCCAGCCCCACCGCAACGGCCTCCTCCCAAGGGCCTCCTCCCGGTCCGCCTGGACCCATAGCTCTGATGAAGAGTGCCCTCCGCCGCGGGCCGCCGCCATGCATGAATCACGTCCACACGTCCGCACACCAGTGCTTGGGCTCCCGGGTCCCGGTAGTCCCGGCCTGTAGCAGCCTGCAGCAGCCTCACCCTCCCTCCATGGTCGATGCCACACACGATCCTCACACCTCCACGTCCGCCCCGATCGCCAGATTGTACGAACAGGCTAGTCTCGTTGTTCTCACCCTGCCTGGGCGCATCCTCGCTGAGCTCATCCTACCCGATTTCGTCATGCAGGAATGGTACACATACACTTGAGCAGTGGGTGAAATGCAAGGCCATCGTCGCCTCCCTCGATGGGGATCTCCCTAGCCAACAGGACCCTATGCTTGCTGCGACCGCCATACTGGATCGCCCACGCCCCCTTTAATAAGAAGTGTTACGCGTCCTATACCCCACCCCCGCAAAACCTAGCACAACCCTGTGAACGGCCGAGCACGTGTCATTCACTGTTCCCCGGCCCCTGCCTGTTGTCATCAGCCGCCTGCTCTTCCCCTCTCCAATTCTTTCTCCCCACCCGCTGATGTCTACGCATGCAGCTCACCCCCTCTCCCGCCCCTGCCCCCAGCCTGTCGTTGCAATCTGCGTGCGCCCAAGCGCACACCCAGCCCACGCCCCTCTGTCCTGATCCCCTGCCGCCGCCCGTCCGCCCCGTGCCCCGTGCCCCCTGGCCTTGGCCCCCTAGGCGCTTGCTGGGCGGTCCAGCTAGACGCAGCAGCCGCCACCTCGCTCGGTGCTGCCCCTGCGGTGCTCCTGCCTGCGCCTCCCTCCTGCCTGCACCTCGCTTGGCGCCGCCGCCCACTGCGGACCACGCACGCTCAAACCGCGGGGCCGCGGCCGCGCGCGCCCCTGCGGATTCCCTCCGTCATCAATGACACCATGAGCTGTGGCGGCGGAGGCAGAGACATGGCGGGAAGATGTAGGGACAAAGCGGAGGGCGGAGCCCAACGGCTGTGGGCCTTCCTCTAGCCAGTCGCTAGTGGACACCGGCGTGTTTCACGCCTCAGTTCCAAAATGCCTCCCCTGCCTGGGGTGACTCTTGGGGTGTCCTGACCAGCGCCAGGCTTCCGGCTCCCTCCCCCCTCCCACCCTCCCCCGCAGGCGTTAAGACGCTCTCCCGCTTCTCAGATGCAAACACCCCCCCTCCCCCCCTCCCCCCTCCCTCCTTCCACCTTGGGCGCCTCCGCCAGGCGCTCAAGGGATGCTGGCGCCGCCTCCACCACCTGCCAGGGACAACACAGTGCAACCGGGAGGGCGGTGCGCTCGCGACACTGGCAATGCATGCGGGACTCTTCTCACACAGCAAAGTCCTGTCGGCCCCACTCCCGGCCCCAGACGCCCTCCCGCCCGCACCCAGCCCTCACATTGTGGCCTTCTCTCCCGTGTCTCACCCCACCCTGCTTGTAGTGCTCTAGGGTCTAGGCACCCTCCCAACTGCCTCCTCCACGCAAGCCCCTTGCCAGCCTTATCCCCCCTTCACCCGTTCACTCCATCCACAACTGCTCATAGTGCTCAAGGTATCATCCCAAGCTACGCGTCATCAACGCTCCCACAATCAACGCCCCCACGACCCTTAACAAATTAACCTGCCCTGAACGGCTTCTGACTTCTCGCTCCAGGCAAAAGCTCTAATTCAGATCGAGATCCTAGTATTCCTCTAGTCTCCCCGTATCCCGCCACACCTCCTCGTAGTGCTCCAGGTACCACGCCTTGAGGTCGGCCAGAAGCTGCGCGAAGCTGCCGCCCCGCGCCTCCGCCCACAGCAGCGCCCCCACCACCGCCTCCGCCTCCAGACCAGCCAGCACAGCGGCCTGGGGGCGGGGTGGGTGGGTGGGTGGGTGGGTGGCGTGGGATGGGGCGGGGTAGGTTTCGGTGGGTTGGGGTGAGGTGGTGTGGGTGGGGATTGAGGTAGAGTGCGTGGGGGTTGAGGCCATGGGGGCAGGGCAATAGGGACAGGGTCCTTGGGCTGCCGATACTGCCTGAGTCGGAGGCAGGGACCGGCCTAGCCAGGACAGCGGCCTGGGTGTTGTGTGGATGCTGGGGAGGGTTGAGGTGGTGAGTGGGTGGGTGGGGGGCATACAAGGCGGGGCGATGCGACTCATTTCTGCCCACCCCCAACACGCCCTTACACCCCGGGCGCCCCCCCCCCCCACACACACCTGTGCCTCCCTGCACAGCTCCGGCAGCAGCAGGCGGTCCGCCAGCTCGGCCACCGACTGCGCCTGCTGCGGCGGGATGGCGGCGGCGCCGGTGTAGAGCCAGCGCAGCACCAGTGCAAAGGCCTCCGGGTCGGCGTCCGGAAGGCCCAGCGCCGCCTCGCCAGAGTCCGCAAACTCGCCCTCCAGCCGCTGCCGGAAGTAGTCACACCGGGCCGCGAGAATGCCCTTGTGGACCGCAAAGGTGCGGCCCCCGACTTCGATCGTCAGGTCCGAAGTCCGGTCCGGCTGCCGGTCCAACAGGGCACCCAGATCCGCCTGCAGAGATCGCCCGGGCGGCGCTGTTGCCGTACCAGGTGCGGCAGCCGCCGCCGTACCGCCGGGACGCCCGAACGCCGGCGGCTGGAGCCCCAGGTCCAGGACGAGCAGCTCGTCCGAGCCGCACAGTACGAGATAGCCGTTCGGGAGTACGGCAGGCAGGCCCGAGATGCCGTCCAGCCCAGCCGCCACGGTCGTCACACAGCCGTCCGCATCGATCCGTCGTACGGACGTCTTGGATTGGAACAGATCCGTGTCGGCGGCGTATACGGCGCCGTCGCCGTCAACCGCCAATCCAAAGATCCCCGTGAACCGCGCCTCGCCGCCCTGCCCGTCCGCGGCGCCCTCCTCGTCCTCCCGGCCCGCCAGCAGCGTCAGAGGCCCCGCCACGGCCGTCGAGCAGCCGCAGCCGCCGGCCCCGGCGGCGCCGTCAGCAGTGGCGGCGGCGGCGGCGGTGGCGGCGGCGGCTGTGCTGGGGCTATCGGCGGCGGCGGAGGTGAGCTCCAGCGGCAGGCGGTAGAGGGCGGTGTGGGTGGCGACCACTAAGGCGCCTCCGCTGCCGCTGCCGCCGCCGTCGCCGTCTGTAGAAGCTGCAGCCGTCGCGGCCGCCGCCGCCGAGAAGGCGGAGAATGACGCTGGCGGCGCCGGCGGCGGCGGCGGGGGCACGTAGGCGAGTCCCGTGATCGATGACGTGGCCTCGAAGGGGCAGGCACTAACCTCCGCGACCTGCCTGCCGCCCTCGCCTCCAACTCCCGCTCCCGCCCCACCCCCCGTTGCTCCCCCGCCGCCAACCGGCCCCGCCAGCGGCGCCATCCCCGGCCCAGCCGCCGCCGCTGCCGCGGCGGTCGCGGTTGCGGTTGCGGTTGCGACCGTTGGCAGTTGCAACCGCCGCAGGCGGTTATCGTCCGCGATGTAGATGGCGCCCAGCCCGTCTGGGGCCAGGTAGCGGGGGTTGCGGAAGCGCGCCTGGGGCCCGGGGCCCACCTCCTCGCCCACCTGGTCCCAACGGGGATCCGCAGCGTGGCAACGGGGGAGGCATGACGCTGGAGCGTCGCGTATGCATGGGCTGCAGATTGTCTGCGCATGCCGTTCGCTCCATGTACAGGTGAAGCCGTTCGACAAATGGCGCTGCATCGTCGAACGATTATCCCCACTCCCCCCAGTCCCCACTTTCGTACAGCCCCTGCCCCTCACCTGCGCTGGGTCCCCCGCCACCAGCAGCATGTGCTGCTGGTCAACCGCGATGACGCTGTTGCCGCGGATGACGTACAGCTTCTGGCTGTACGGCTCCTGTACGGTGGGGGCGACCGGCCGTATCGGTGTACAGGGTACGGAGGTTTTGGGCAGGTTCAGCCGCCCGTGCCCCGACATGAGCACACGAGGTCACAAAAGGGATGGGGGTCCGGGCCCTCGTGCCCCGCTCACCCAGGCGGGTGCCCACAGGAAAGCGTCTGCCTCGCCCGCTTGTGCCTGCGTGTGGGCATGGATGAGGGGTGTGCAGGCGATCTTAAGGGAGACGTTCGGTGCGGGGGGTGGGGGGGAAACAGGGGGGGATACAATACATAAGGCTGCAGGGTTTGGCTCACCTGTTGGGGTGCTCTTGCGCTCGGGGTCTCCCGCAGGTGCTGCACATGCCCTAGCTCCACGCCATGCCGCGAGCTGGCCCCACGCAGCTCCCGCAGCACGCCTCGACCGATAGCCACGTATGCTGTCGCTGGCGAGCCTCCCGCGGTGCAATTCGCAGCGCATCCCTGCGGCACGCCGTCCACCGGCAAGCTGCACTTGAGCAAGTGCATCGCCTACAGCGCGCTTAACCATCGCCCGTCATGGTTCACATGTGCTCTGACATGACGACTGAGCTAGTCGGAGAGCGGGCATACTAGCGGACATGAGATTGCGTGCCTTGCAACATTCCGTCCGTGAAGGCCACGACGATCGCACCCGCACACATCCTCATTGTGAACAGTGAGGTTCACGTTGTGTCGCCATAGCGTGTTATCGAGCGGCACGAAGCCCTCGTCGACGGCGGCCAACCGGAAAGCAGACTAGGTGCTTGACCGCGTCAAATTCGGACCTTCTTCGGTTCCGTTGACGCTCGGAAGCTCACGTGAACTGCTGTGGTGAGTCCCAGGACGGGCGCAGCTTCATATCCGAGACGCACGACTGATGGTGGCGTGCTGGCAGCCCCGCTTCCGCTCTCTCGCAGTACCCCACACAACAGCAAGCATAATTGACATCGGGAGGGCACCTGTCGGCAGCCGCGGCTCTCTGCGCGCGCGTGCCCGCCCAGCACGCCATGTGGACCGGGCGTGACCCTGTCGCGGTGTCGGCAGCCGCCTCTCGGCATCTCGATCAGCCCGCATTCTGGTGCCCCGTATCGACACCGGCCTTCACGCTTGCTATGCGCCCACCCTCCCGCAGTGTCTCGGCCCAAACCCGACTCCGTCGCATGGCATCCCAACTGCACCGCCCCGCTGCCGGGGTGGGCTGCGCGGGCGCCTTCCGCCGCGCCTCCGCGCCCCTGCCCCGCCTCTGCCCCCTGGCCGCGCCCCGCCCTGGGCAACGCCGCACTCTACTGCGGCCCCCGACCAGCACGGGGCCCGATGCCACCGCCAATGGCGCCCCCACGCCCGCGCCCGCTCCCCCTGCCTCGCCGCCCATTGTGGCCGTGACCCTGCCCGCTGAGATCACGGAGAAGCTGGGCAACACCAACCCGCTCGTCAAGGTATGAGTCAGCGCCGTACGTTTTAACCGCTACGGGCGCCCGTTTTAGTGACCGGCCTGGGCGCGAGGAGGATGCCCAGCGCTTGCCCACTTACCATCGCCACTTGCTGCTCGACCTAAGCGCCAGTCCACCCAAGCATCCCTCATCCTCCATATGGGTCGTCTAGTTAGCATCTGGCCACGGAGCCCCCTGGTGGTTTAGTCCTCAAACCCTAGACGGCCTAACGGCCACAAGCCGCCCTCCGGCCCTCCCAGTCCGCCATCACCTCATCACGCCCCCTGTCCCCTCCACTCTCGTCGCCCCACCTCACCTGCCGCCCCCTAACCCCACTGTACGCATCCCCCCCACCCCCCCGCCCCCAGGCGCTCGAGTCCTCCCGCAACTCCCTGGCCGAGGCGCAGCGGGTGCGCGAGGCGCTGGAGGCGGAGGCGCAGGAGGTGGCGCAGGTGGGGAGGGGGTGGGGAGGGATGGGGAAGGAGGGGCTAGGGGGGTGGGGTGGTGGGGCTGGAGGCGGGGGCAGGGCGCGAAGCGGTGAGGAGAGTAACTTGCCGGGCTGCCTCATGGGGCCCTACATCTACCGATCCAAAGGCGGGGACGGCGGTGGTGGCGGTCTCGGGCCCGACTGCCATGGGGTCATTGCTGCTCCGCACAAGTCACCACCCATGCCCTCGCCCACGTCATTTCCCTTCTCCCCCCTCCGCCCTTACCTGTGTCCCTCCCTTCCTCCCCCTCCCCCTCGCCCCTCCCCCCCAGCTTGCCGTGGAGGCCATGGACGCTAAAAACAAGGCCAAGGCGCAGGTGAGGGGGCGGTGGGGATGGGGGGGGTGGGAATGTGGGGTGGGGCGGGATGGAGGCAGGGGCAAGGTGGAGTATGCCGCGGGGCCGGGAGCGTTGGGAGCGCTGCACCTGACTCGCAACCCCCTGCTCCTTCCTCTCCTCTCTCGCTGCCCAGGTCTTCTCCACTGTCGCTGCCATTGAGGAGGCAACTCGCCAACAGCAGGTGGGGCCGCAGGGGGGGTGGGGCTCATGCCGTCGGGGAGCAGGAGCGGAGTGGGGGGCCGTGGGGCCCTGGGGGCGAGGGGCACGGGGTCTCAGGGGTGGGGTGGGGAACAGGGCGTGGGGGCAGGGATGGGACCTCCCGTTTCTCCTCATTGCCGCTTCTGCCAAGCTCAACGCCATTCCCTGGCCCCCTTCCCGCTCGTGCCCAGGGCTGGCTGGATAAAGTCAATGTGCTCAGGGAGCGGGTGGCGGCGGGCGAGGTGGGGGGGGGGCGCTTGGGATGGGCGGGTGGGGGGGGACCCCGGGGGGCGTTGGGGCCCGGCTCCCGTTGGGGGATGGAGCTCCGCTGCAGCAGGGCGAGGGGCAGGGGCTGTGGGGGCTCGGGCGTCGTTGAGCGGGGGCTGGGGAGTCGTGAGGCGTGTCGGGCCTCCCGACAGGGCATGCGGCCACCCTTTCCGGAAAGCGCGACACAATGTCGCGACCCCTTTGACACCAGCCCCAATCCCCCCCCGCCTTAGGCCAGCACCTCTGAGACCGGCGAGCTGAGCGCCTGCGAGGCCAAGGTGGAGGAGATCAGCGCCGGCATGATCTCGCTGAGGGCCACCATGGAGGACCTGTACGCCAAGGTACGGCAGATAGATCCCTGCCGCACACGTGTGCCGTACATCCCTCAACCAACCACCCCATCCAACTTAACAACCAACCGCCCCAACCGCCCCAGGCCGTGCTGGCCGAGGCCAACGCTGCCAAGGCCGAGGAGGTGGCCTCTGCCGCCATGACGGCCGCAGAGGCGGCGGTCAAGGACGAGATGCAGGTGGGGGGGTGGGGGTGGGGGTGGGGGTGGGGGGGAAGGGAGAGGGGAACTGGAGTTGGGAGAGGGGCTGCGGCAGGGCAGGGCGCCGTGTGTGGAGAGGGACCAGGTGCAGGCCGTGTGCTGCTTCATTCAACCTCCATCGCTCCCCCCACCCCCACCCTACCCCCGTCGTTCAACTTCCACCCATTTCCCCAACCCTTGCCCCCACCCCAAAGGCCGCCGCCGTGGTCAAGGAGACGCAGAAGGCGCTGGAGAAGACCCTCTCGGCCCTCAAGGACCTCGGGGACAAGTCCCCCACCACCGTCGCCGCCGCCGAGGCGGAGGCATCGGCCGCCGCCAAGGCCGCCGCCCCGACGGCCGCCGCCGCCGCGCCCGCGCCCGCGGCCGCCGCCGCCGCCACCGCTGCGGCGGCCGCCGCCGCCGTCGTCGGCGCCAAGGAGGTCACGCCGGCGGCGGCCGCCGCCGTGGCGGCGGCGCCCGCCGCCTCCGAGGCCGTACAGCCCGACACGCTGTACCCTTCCAAGGACGCCGCCAAGCCCGTTGACTGGGTCAAGATTGGGGCGGCGCTGGTGGGGTGTGTGGTGGGTTACTACTTCTTCACGGCCACGGACCCCGGCCGGGCGGTGGTGGGCTTGGCGGGTCAGGCCATGGGCTTCATCAAGGTGAGGGGGGGGGGGTTGGGGGGGGGGTTGGGGGGGGGGGGCGGTAGAGGGGAAGGGGGGTTGGGGGGGGGGGCGCAGCACGGGGGGAAAGGGTCAGGCCGTGGGCTTTATCGAGGTGAGGGGGTGAAGGCATGGGGTGGTGGGGGTAAGGGGCCGTGGAAGAGGGGGAGGAGGCAGGAGGGGGAGGGGACGGGGAATGGGGCAAGGGGGTTGAGGAGCCGGGGTCAACTGGGCTGGGAAGGGGGCCGGCGGTGAGGGCCGGCGGCGGCGGGGGTGGGGCTGGGGAGTCTGGGTGCACGGCATTGGGCAACGCCAGCCGAGCCCCCCCTGCCGACAGCTCCTCGTCCGCGCCTTGACGTTCCCCCCCTTTCCCATCCCCCCCTCCCCCCCCTGTCAGGCCCAGCTGGGCCACGTGCACCTGCACGAGGCCGAGCGGGGGCTGCTGGAGACCATCGTGCTGCTCTTCACGTCCATCGTGTGCGTGCCGCTGGTGGTCAAGGGCGTGCCGGGTGAGGAGGGGGGCGAAGAGGGGGGGAGGGAGGGGAAGGTGTGTATGTGGCGTGTGCGTGCCGCTGGTGGTCAAGGGCGTGCCGGGTGAGGGGGGAGGGGGGGCGGGGGAGGAGGGGGAGAGGAGGGGAGGGGGAGGGGGGTTCAGGGGCGAGGGGATGAATGGGCTAGACCCGAAGGCAGGGGCTGATACGTGGGAATGCTGGGGGGAGTGGTGAACAGACTGCGGCTGGAGACTTGGGGCTTGGGGCCGGGCGCCAGCGGCGCAAACACATGCCGCATAAACCACCTCGCCTCGCCTCCGTTTCCTACCCGGCACCCCCCACCCCCCCCAGGTGGCAACGCCGTGCTCGGCTACCTGCTGGGTGGCGCCATCGTGGGGCCGTACGCCCTGGGCCTGATCAGCGACGTACACTCGATCAAGCACCTGGCGGAGATGGGTGAGATCTCCGTACAGTTGGGGGGATGCGGGGTGGAGGGAAAGAGAGGGCTTGAGGCAAGGGGGAGGGGCGCTGGGGCGAGGGGGCGAGGGTGGAGGTTAAGGGTGCTACGGGGATGGCAAGCCCGGCTCGAGCGAGCGACGTGCGAGGGGGGCGGGGACGCGAATCCACCGAGCTCAAGCACCCTCTCCTTGCTGCACCCCCTACAAGGCCCCCCTCAGCCCAAGCCCCCCCATAACCCCCACGCCCGCTTCGCCCCGCACCCCCCCCCCCTTCACCCACCGCAGGAGTGGTGCTGCTCCTCTTCAACATCGGCCTGGAGCTGTCGCTGGACCGGCTGCAGTCCATGGCCAAGTTCGTGTTCGGGATGGGCACGGCCCAGGTGGGGGGAAAGGGGTGGGGCCGGCGGGCTTGTGAGGGTACCGAATGGCAGCGATGGGCAACTCCGAGGGCTGGGAAAGCGAGGGCGGAAGATGAGCCCAACCAAACCGGTGCCCCCGTCCCTCCTCCTCCCTCCCTCCCCCCCCAGGTGGTGCTGACGCTGCTGGGTGTGGCCGGAGTGGCCATGTACACCGCGGGCCTGGCGGGGCCGGGGGCCATCATCCTGGGAGGATCGCTGGCCATGAGCTCCACGGCCGTGGCCATCCAGGTGGGTGCGCTGACCCTATGTGGATAACGGTAGTAACGGTACATCATGGTGTGGTGGCGTGGGGGGGCTGCAGGCGGCAAGGCCGGGCGCAAGGGGCTCTGGGATGCAGTGTTTCGAAAATCGGGTACTAGTACCCGATCGGGTACTGAGAAAATAATTTGCTTTTTTGCACGGGTACGGGAAATTAACTCGGGAGGTACCCGTGGGGGTACTATGAATTGGAGGGGCTGAAACGAGTTTCGAAACACTGCTGGGATGATGCTGAAAAGCAGGCGAGTGTGGGGCCACGTGGGCGTGGGACCGCGACTTTGGGCGGGGGCTAGCCGTCGCCATGCGGGCGAGGGTTGGGGAAGGGGGGTGCGTGCAGGTCGTGGTGGGATGGCGGGTGAGGCGTGCGCCTGGCGTCACAATGACACTGGGCGCCTGAGAGCGAGGCATGCGCCTGGCAGCTTTCCTCGAGCACCAAGTATGCCGTGAACATGCCATGCTCCCTAGCGCCCAGAGGCGGTGCTAGGGAGCTTGAGATGTTCATTGCGTACTTGGTACTCGGGGAAGGCCGCTAGGCACTGCTTACGGTAGTGTGGTGCAAGGGTGAGGGCGGCAGAACGGGCGTAGGCGGCGAGGACTGCAGGGCAGCAGAATGTGGGGGGATGGAGGGGCTGGAACTGCAACGCTCCGGCAGGCCTCAGCAGGGAAGGGTCAGTCGCTGTGTTGTGCTGTGTTTCAGGTTGCTGCGTGCAGCCTGTGTTGCTGGGGCCTGGCCTGCCCCATAAGACACCTGGTTGCTCTTCAATCCCCCCCTCCCACCAGAACCCAAACACCCCTCCTCCCCTCTACCCCCCCCCCCCCCTGTCAGGTGCTGGAGGAGCGGGGCGAGATGGGCTCCCGCCACGGCCGCGGCATCTTCTCAGTGCTGCTGCTGCAGGTGGGGGCCCGGGGCGGGCCTTGCGGGAATCGCAGTCAGGCGGGCCCGGGGGGGCCGGGCCCAAGGCAGCCTCGCGCGTTGCCGGGCAGCTGGCCCAGGGATGGGCAGGCTTGTAGGGGGACGTCTACGTTTTGAATCCTGGCACAGCACGGCATTCACAACAGCGCGACGCTTTATCTTCCGTCTCACGCGTCTTTTTGCCCTCCCCTCTCCTCCTCCCCTCCCCCTCCCTCCCCTGTCAGGACCTGGCGGTGGTGGTGCTGCTGATGCTCATCCCCCTGCTGGCGCCCACCCCCGACGGCGCCTCGCAAGGTGGGCGACGCAACCACACATGCCTGCACGCCCCCACCCACCCCGCCCCAACGAACCCGTCCTCCGCTCTCTCCCCTTGTCGTGATGTCTCTAACCATCCTCCCTCTCGTTCTTCCTCCTGCTCCTGCTCCCCTCCTCTTTACCCTCCCCCCCCCCAAAGGCTTTGCCAAGATCGCTCAGGCGCTGGGGCTGGCGGCCGTCAAGGCGGTGGTGGCCATCGTGGGCATCATCGCGGGTGAGTCATGCATCACGTCATGGGCATTAGTCACGCCCGTACAGTATCGTGCCGTACGGATGCGGGACGGAGCGGGTATGGGCGGCGGAGGGGATTTCGGTAGAAGGCTGCTTCCGAGAGGGTCCAGGAAGCGCTAGAAAGCACTTCGTTTTGCTTGCACGTTAGGGAGCGGCATAAGGGAACGGATCGATTCCGAAGGGGGCCGTAGGGTTGCGCTCACAATGTGGGCAAGTCGGAACGCTGTCGGACCGCCGCCGTAATTCTGCATCGGTAGTCTGCCGCACGTCGCACTCCGTATACCCGTACGAGTTCGATTCCATGGAGAACGCATCCATCTAAGCCCGAGGCGACGCTGTATACGCCACCCCGGTTTCGCTATGATGCGATAGTGATTGCCTCCGCGTCGCCCGCCCCCGCTGTCAATGAATAGCGGGAGTGGTGAGGCGCACCCTCCCACGTGGAGGAAGGGGCGTACACTTCTAAACCACTATACAAGTTCTCACAGATCCTGCAACCTCATCTCACTTCCCGCCTCATCTCCCAAACGGGGGCCTCCAACGAGGAAACGACTCTAAGGCTGTTGCGCCCTCCTCACTGTTGCGGCCCTCGCTGTCCCCGTCCCACCGCCCTCCCCAAAGGCGGGCGCCTGCTCGTACGGCCGCTGTACAAGAAGATCTCGGAGTTCGCCAACGCTGAGATCTTCGCTGCCACCACTCTGCTCATGGTGCGTCCGCCCCGCCACTTCCCGCATCTGCATGCATCGGTGCAGGCACCCCTGCCTCCTGCTCTCGTCCTGCCTGCCAGTCGGCACATCGCCGCCCCGTATACCGCCTTACCGCCTTATACCTGCCACGTGACTAGCTCTCCCAACCGCGCCCCCCAAGCCCCCACCTCCTCCCCATCAGCCTTCAGAAGGCCTTCCCCACCCCTTCCCTGTGCCCTCTTGCCCTCCCCCCTCCCCCCCCCCCAGGTCCTGGGCACGTCCTTCCTGACGCAGCTCGCGGGTCTGTCCCTGGCGCTGGGAGCCTTCCTGGCGGGTCTGCTCATCGCAGAAACCGAGTACGCGCTGCAGGTGTGTGGGGTGTGGGGGTATGGCGTTGGGGTTTGGGGTTTGGGTTGGTTGGAATGGGGTGGAAGTGGGGAGGGGGGGGGCTAGGAGGGATGTGAGGCCTAGAGAGCGCTGCAGGTGCGGAGGGGACTGGGGGGGGGGGTGCGAGAGCCCCGCACAAGCGTGGCCTTGCGGTAGCTGGGGGGGAGGGGCTCGGGACAGGCCGGCCGGCCGGTTTATTGCGCAGTCGGTCCCTCGCTTCATGGCGACGGCACACTTGCGCTCAGCTCAGACCTTGCGCCACCCCCCAACCCCCAACCCCCCGTCGTTCAGGTCGAGTCGGACATTGCGCCGTACAAGGGCCTGCTGATGGGCCTGTTCTTCATGTCGGTGGGCATGGAGATCTCCGTACAGCTCTTCATCGCCAAGTGGAAGGAGGTGCTGGCGTCCATCGCCATCCTCATCGTCGGAAAGGTGCGCGTGTGTGGGGGGGGGCGGGGTTCGTGGGGAAGAGGGCAAGCCGGGCAGACACAGCACGGCACAGCCCTGCTATGAAGCCGGCAGAAGCCGGAAGGGCTCAGCTTCTCCTTGACCCGGCCCCTCTTCCCCCCCCACCAACCTCTCCCATCGCCCCCCCTCTGTAGGTCACCGTCATGGCCACCATCGGTCCCCTGTTCGGCCTCCCCCCCCCCTCCTCCCCTGACCCCCTCCCCCTCCCCTTCACACCCCCTCTCCCTCTCCACCCCACCCCACCCCCAGGTTGCCGTCATGGCCGCCATCGGGCCGCTCTTCGGCCTGCCCCTGCTGCCCTCGATCCGCTCCGGCCTGCTGCTGGCGCCCGGGGGGGAGTTCGCGTTCGTGGCGTTCGGGGAGGCGGTGGCCAAGGGCGTGCTGCCCGCGGACCTCTGCAACCTGCTGTACGTTGGTGAGTCACAGCCGCCCGCCGCTGCCGTACGGCACTGCACGGCACCGTACGGCGCGTGCGTTTGCATGGGTTATGTGCTGTGGTGTGCTCGTGTGCATGCTTGCCGTACACGTGTTTCGCGGAAGTGTGGGGCCACGAGCCGGGACGAGCCGCTGCGACCCCCCCTGCCTCATGTTTTCCCCCAGACCTCGTCCCTCCATCCTCCCTCGTTGCCCTCCCTCCTCCCCCCCCCCTGACAGGTGGTGGCCCTGTCCATGGCCCTGACCCCCTACCTGGCCGAGGCTGGGTCCCAGATGGGTGCCGTACTGGAGAGCAACGACCTGACCGCCCTGCAGCCCAAGGCAAGGGGGGGAGGAGGAGAGGGAGGGAAGGGGGAGGGGGAGGGGTGGGGAGGAAGGGTCAGAAAAGGGGAGGGAGGGTGAAGGGGGAGGGGAGAGCGGGAAGGGGCTAGGGTGTTGGGTGGGCTGGAGGCGGTCAGCAGCCTGCCACGAGCAGGGGGCACTGCGTGGTTGGAGCCCGAGACGGAGGGGGAGGTGAAGGGTGCGAGCCTGGTCTCATCGCCTCCCCCTGGCCTCCCTCAATCCCCCTCCCCCCCCTTATCCTGACAGGAGGAGGACATGAAGGAGCTCAAGGACCACGTCATCATTGCGGGTGGGTGCACGCTGTACGGCAGATCGAGTACGGCAGAGGTTAACGATTGAGGCTGGTCGCAAACGCTCCCACGCGAAAAGCGCCGGGGGACTGAAGGAGAAAGCACAAGCCCGCGGCGCTGCCTCCACGCCGCCCCGGTTTCGCAAGGATGCCATAGGACCGTCCCACCATTGACGCCGCCTTGTGGGCCAGATTACCCACCCTTGCCTTTCCTCCCCCCTTTCCCCCCTCCCCCCTTCTTCCCCCCACGCGATCAGGCTACGGCCGCGTGGGCCAGATCATTGCCCAGATGCTGTCGGAGCAGCTCATCCCCTTCGTGGCGGTGGACGTGAGCAGCGTGCGCGTGGCGGTGGGCAAGAAGAAGGAGCTGCCCGTATACTTCGGAGACGCGGGTGAGTGCCGTACGGGTGTACGGCAGTACGGCGGTGGAGGCAGGGGTGCCGTGCAGTGTGTGTACGGCAGCTCTGTGGTTGTTGGCGCGTGGTCTGGGGAAGGAGGAGCTGGCCGTGTGCTTGGCCCGAGACGCGGGCGAGGACGGGGTGGGGAGCCTGGGGGGTGGGGGGATTTCGTGGACGCCGTGCTCAACAACCTCCTCCCCCTCCCCCCCTCCTCCCCCTCCCCCCCCTCCTCCCCCCCTCCTCCCCCTCCCCCCCCTCCTCCCCCCCCCCTTCCCCCCTCCTCCCCCTACCCCCCCCAGGCTCCTCCTCCGTGATGCACCTGGTGGGTGCCGAGCGGGCCGCCTGCGCCATCATCGCCCTCGACACCCCCGGCGCCAACTACCGCGCCGTCTACACCATGACTAAGCACTTCCCGCACGTCAAGACCTACGTGCGCGCCCACGACATCACCAACGCCAGTGCGTGGGGGGGGGGAGGGACGTGGTTTGGATGGGGAGGGGGCTGGGGGTGGTCAGGGAGGTGAGAGGTGGGCGGGAACAAGGGCAGGCGGTAGGAAAACCGAAATGACGGCTTTTGGCGCACGCCCCTGACCGTTGCCCCCCTCCCTCTCCCCTCCTCCCTCTCTTTCCTTCCTCCCCAAAGTCAACCTGGAGCGTGCGGGCGCCACCGCCGTGGTCCCCGAGACTCTGGAGCCCTCCCTGCAGCTGGCGGCGGCGGTGCTGCGGGAGATGGACTTCAACACGGAGGAGGTGGGGAGGGGGGAGGGGAGGGAGGGGGGAGGGGTGGGGGGGGGCAGAGGGCATGAGCAAGGCGCAGGGGAGACATGGGATGGCACAAGCAGGGGCCCGGGCAGGCGGCTCCCACCTCTATCTGTCTCCTTCGCTTCCTTAACCCTGTCCCTCTCCTTCCCATCACGTCCCCCCCCCATCAGGTGTCGGCAATTGTGGACGACTTCCGCCGCAAGCACTTGTCGGAGCTGCAGGTACGGGCGTGGGCCGGATCTGGATCTGGATCTTGGCGGTAAACCCTGGTTATTTATGCACGCCGTGAGAGCTGAGAGCGGGGGGGCAGGTGCCAGTCGGAGCCGCAGGTGGGGGGTCGTTGTGGGTGGTTGGGTGTGGGGTAGATGGGATGCTGATGAAGATCTGAGATTCGAGGTGCAGGGCACGAGTGAGAGGCGTTGGGGCAGCGGTCTGTCGGAGGGACGTCGGAGGGTCAACGTGCTGACAGAAGGACGGGCTAGCAGGGCGGCGAGCAGGGCGTGACTGGGCTGTCGCAAATCACAGGAGCGAAGACCACCCCACCGCCACCCCCCTCCCTAAATTCCCAACCCCTCCTTACCCCTCTACCCCCTACCGCCACCCCCCCCCCCAAGGTCCTGTCTGCCTCCTCGGGCACCTCCCTGGGCTACGGCTTCGGAGGGGACAACAAGAAGAGCGGCTCGGGCGGGCCCGCCTCGGGCGCCGGCGCGGGCGCGGGCGGCGAGGGCTCGGCCTCCCTCAGCCCCGCCGCCGCCTAAGCGGAGCGGAGGAGAGCGGGGAAGGCGAAGGGAGGGGGGGTGCGGCACGTGCAGCATTCGCCAGCCGGCCAAGTGGGTGGACCCTGGACTTGGCGCGGGGCCCAGGGGCGCAACAGCCGGGCCCTGTGAACGAAAGCTCCCCGGCTGTGCCGGCTGGGGGTGGGGGGCGTACGCCGCTCGTGACGCCGGGCGGCACCAGGGGAGGGCTGCGGAGCGGGGGGGGCCGCTGAGGAGGCCGCAGGGCCCCAGGGCCCGGACGGAGGCCCCCGGCCCCACCGGCCCCCACCTACGGCCGTGAGGCGTGGTCGGAGAGGCGGAGACAGGGGCGGAAGACGAAGCCCGCCCGCGGAGGCGGAGGATAAGCCAAGCGCAGGCAGAGGGGCCCCGGATGCCCGCGAAGAGCTGTTGGTCGGGAGTTGCGTGGCGCGGGGTTGCGTGCGGGCGATCGGTACGGTGCGGTGACTGGCAGCTGAAGAGCGTCAAGGTGGGAAAGGCTCCCAGTGCCCTGGTGTGGAATGGTGCGGACCGGCTCGCTGGCCGGCCGGCTAGCTACGCTGCTGAGCTTATACTGACGGACGGGGGCTGCAAGATGACAGGGTGGCTGCTGCGTGCTTGGCTACGGGAGGACCGGCGTAACGGAACCGCGGGAAGCTTAGATCTGAGCGTGTCGTCTATCGAAGGGGCGCCTGTGAAGTGCGCGTCGCAGAGTGGTAGACACGTTGTGGGTGTTCGGCGCGTGAGGGTCCGATGCAGTACGCTGCGAGGGGGCTCGCCTGACTTTCAGGGTGTGTGGTGCTATCGTTGATGTTTTGGTCTTGACCCCCGGGGGGCTTGTCGAAGCGTTTGCAGTGTCTGGGTGTGGCGTGACAGGAGACGGGCTTCAGCGGGAGTGAGGGTGTGGGCTTTGAGGATGGAGCAACATGGGGAGGCGCCGCACTGTGGGGGGGATCCCATGCAGACGGCATGTGTAGACATGCCGCAGCCGTCGCTTGGATGGTACGTTCCATCCGCCGCTACCCGCCAGAAGTACCGGTGATCTCCCAGGGCCCTACAGCCTCTACTCTGCACCTGCTGTGATGCCGTACAGCAGGCATGCGTGCAGGATGCTGCTGCTGGTATGGACGGCATTGGCAGGCAGTGGAAAGGCGCAAGAGTGCTGGCGATAGTCGCACTCGAGCTGTTACCGACCTGCCGACTTTCCGGGCGCCAGATGCAATGGCAGCTCGTGTTCCTATGTTGGAAGAGTGGGGGGCCCACTGCGAGCGTGGCAAGGAGGCCTGTGCCGGCGGACTCGTCGTAGCGTTGTGCTTAGCGTCCGTCTCTGTGGCACTTGCCGGCACTAGTCGTGTTATTACGGAGAGCTGCGCCAACGGGTGCGCGTGCTTCACAGAGACGTCACGTACGCGCGGTCGGCCGAAGTCTGCTTGTAAGTCTTGACAACTGAGCTAGCCTGCCTAGCTAAGGTGCATCATGATGCTACCTGCGTTTGAATTTTTGCGCTTGCTGCCTGCGCTTGAAACCGTGTACTCCCAGTGCGCGTCGCCGGGCCTGGCCGGGCCGGGTCAAGTCGGGTCCACTGCGACGAACCACAGGTTGCTGGTCTGCTTCGGAGCGCAAGTGCTTCCTCGGGAGCGCGAGCGGCCTGACCGTGAATCCGACCAATGGTGCCTGCGGTGAGTGACCACTGCGGTGCTGCCATGCCGTGCCGTGTCCCGTCCCACCCACCCGCCCGCGCGGACGCCCCCCACCGACTGACCCCGCAACGAACACACTATCATCCCGCGCCCTACAGCGATCTCATGCCCCGGATACTCCTTGAACTGCGACAATGCTTTGCGAACAAGTGCGAGGTCAGTTCATCCGCGGTTGCCTGGTCTGTCCGCCCTGACATCGCTGGTGTGCTGCTGCCCCTGCCTCGCTCCATGCCCCCCTCCACCCCGCCACCCGAATCCTCGCTCAATCACCCGCCGCGTAGCGGGCCATTTAGGATCCAGCACCCCACCTCTCCCTCTCTCTCTTGACCTCCCACTCAGACTGACGGTGCCGGCGTTGACAATTGTGGCAGGTGAATCCCGCCGAGCGTAAGAGGCACGCGGTCCTAGGTGGTTATTACAACGAGGGACGCGCTCGGCTAGCTAGGGAAGACTCATAGCCTAGAATTAAACGTCACACGCCACTGGACCCGGTTAAGGCACCAGGAGACCGAGCTGAGGGCCCTGAGCCCCTGACCTTGGCCGGGCTCGCGGCATGACAGCTGCCCCTGCCTCCTGCCCGGCCCCTTTCCTGCCCATCTCTGCATGCACGCAGCTGCCGCAACGTCTGCCCCACCCGCGCCAACGCTGCCGTACGCACCTGCTCCGGCGACCCGCCCGCCTGCGGCTTCACGTGAGTACTTCCGCCGGTGGCAGAAAGCATGCATGCGCCAGGAGCGTGGGCTTCATGCACCCATCTGCTCGACAGTGCATGGCCTGCCATTCCTTCTGCAGAGGCCCCTTCGGCCCCTGCCCGCTGCAGTGCTCGTTCTACAAGCTTGCGTGCCGCCCCTCCTACCTAAGCCCCCCCCCCGGCCCCGCCCGCCCCCAGGTGCGACACGGGCTTCTATGACGTCAACGGGGTCGCCTCGGACGGCTGTGAGGCCAAGAAGTGCCCCGCCGGCACCTTCAGCGACACGGGCTACTACCCCGCCACCTCCACCCCCGAGGCCAGCTGCTCGCGCTGCCCCGCCGGCACCTACAGCTCCGCCGTCGGAGCGGACAGCGCGGCCACCTGCACCCTCTGCCCCAACAAGTTCTGGAGCGCCGCCGGGGCCCCGTCGTGCACGAGCTGCGGCGCCGGCAAGACCACGGCTTGGAAGGGCAGCGACGACGCGGGAGACTGCGTGGACGGTGCGTAGATCGCACCACAAGCTTACTTGCTGGCTTGATTGGGCAAAAGGGCGGGGGGACCGCTCTCTGGGAATCATCGAGAGAGTCAGCCCGGCCCACGCGCGCCCCGGCAAGCCTCCGAGCCTAACAGCCCGTTCGGTGCCCCCGCAACCCCCACCCCCACCCTGCGGCCTGCCCTCCCGCAGCCGCCTTCGACCTTGGCGCGTGGAACGAGGGTCCCTGGGGCATGAGCGATGCCTGGTACAAGGATCGTGTCTTCGACACAGCCGCCCGGTTCATCTGGAGCTCGCTGCCCGTTGGTTCCACAATCAAGGAGAACGAGATTGCCGTGTTGACCCGCCAGGTGTGTACGCGTGCCGTGTTGCTACTTGACTACATACGGTGTCCCTCTAGTCCAGGCCGTGAGCCTGGGTCTATGAACTCCCTTCGTCTCTGGCCTGGACGGGCCGCCACCCGTTTCACCGCCGCCGCGCCCTCGACAAAGATTGGCGGCTCATTACACATGCTCATCCACGCGCGCAATCCCCTGCAAAGCCAGGGTGGTACTCGGGTCAGGGGCCGGCAGAACGCCGGGTTAGCCGGGTTGCGCTAGGCAGGGTTTGCCCTTTCACGCGCTTTCATTGTTACCACCCCGGCTACCCCGGCCGGCCCTGACTCCCGGCCCGGCCCCCGCGCCCGCCGACAGTTCGAGGCACAGGCGGGCGTGCCGCTGGAGATTTACATATGGCCGACAACGCCGCACAGGTGAGCCCTGGCACTTGGCCGCATGCCTCGAAGTAAGCAACCATGCCCCATTGAGACTAGGGACTACAGAGAGGGGCGGGACTGCGCCTTGCGTGCTCCGGTACCATACCTGCTGCTGCAACTGCCGTCGGTACTACCGACCCTAGAAGGGGTGTGCTCACTGGCTGCCCGCAGACAAGCTGGCTCAAGGGGCGTCACGGGAAGAAGCTAAGTGTAACCCCTCCCCTCCCCGAGCTTGACTCCCTGTTTGTGCCCCCGTACGTCTGGCCCCTGTTCACCTGCAGATCTTTATTGACGGCGTGTTCCTTGCCACCGGCTACAGCGGCTGGCCCGGCACTAACCGGCCCGTGCAAGTCTTCCCGCTGCCGCCCCTGACCAGCCTGCACACCGTCACGCTGCGAGGTGCGCGAGCGAGGGCATGCCGAATGCTACCGGTAGTCCGGTCGAGCACATCGGTCCCGCTTGGGGCGGCTGGCTGGATATCGATGCGGGCGGATAATATAGAGGTCCCGGCGCCCTTGCCGGTGGATGCATGGCAAGCCCTGTGCTTGGCGGTACCACTCAGCACGCAGCCCTGAGTCCGGCTCCAACTCACAACCCCCGGACGCCCTTGCTCCCTCCCTCATGCACTCCCGCAGGCTTGAATGCTCAGGTCCCCGCTGGCTGCGGCAACCCCGCGGGCGTCATTGCGGGCATCCGCGCCGTTGCGACCATGACGACAATCGTTGTGACGGATGACACCTGGTGAGCTGCTGTGCACCTGGCATGGGGGGCATGGATAGATAATGGCTGGAGCTGGGGGAACAGGGGCACCCACAATCCAGAGCCGGTACGAGATCCAGGATGCACGGACGGGGCCGGGGGAGCAGTTAGGATGAAGGGGCGGGGGAGGGTGCGCGACACAAGGGGGGACGTCGACTCCGATCTGGCCCCCTTGCGTGCCCACACGCACCGTCGGCACCCCCGTTGCCTTACCGCAATCCCCAGGACCCGCGCCAACGCCACTGCTCCCGATGCTGCGGACCTGGTACCCCCCACCACCCGTGAGTCCTATCCATTTCCTGTGGGCCACGGGACGACGGGAGTGCTGATCCAGGGCTAGCTTCTTCAGTTCGCTCGATCGGGTGACGGCAACACGGCATGCAATATCCCCACGCTTCAGTCCTCGCTTGTCCCCACGTCGCCTTCCTCACCCGGCTGCCCCGCCCGTTGGACGCAGCGCCCAAGGGCTTTTCGAGTGGCATTTTCAGCGCGACCTTCGGCTGGTGAGTACTCTTACGCGCGAGCTCCATCCCACCCTCCATGCACCCCACCACGTCATCGATCGGCCCCGGGGGCCAACCTATCGGGCCATCAAGGCCCCTTGCCGGGAGGAGTGGAGGACCATGTCACACCACCGCATCGTTGATAGGTGCTGCATGGGCCCACGGCGCCTTTTAGAAGGCATCCAACCTCCATCCGTGTCCCCACCAGCCAGGCAGGCTGTAGGCTCCCAGGTGCCCCCCCACCGCTCAAACTGGGGACCGTCCTAAGCCCCGCCTGCATGCTACCCCGCGGCTCAGGTGGATCTGGCGGACCGACGCCTGGTTCAAGAAACGTGCCCGTCCAATTGCACAGCACACACTCGTTCACGCCAGCGGCCCTCACGGCAGCCTCGTGCAAGCCCTCACGCCTACCTGCTGCCACCCCACGAATCGCGCAGGTGGATCTGAACGGACACCTGGTCCGAGGGTTCCTCGTCGGCCCCCGTCGACGTGATCAATGTCTTCAAGGTCACCTACACGGCCACCCAGACAGTCGGGGACGTGGAGGTCAATGCCAACGAGTGAGGCGCGCGGGGGGCTGGGGGCGGGGGCCGGGGCGGGGGCCCTGGTGGCGGGGGCCGGGCGGCGGGCGGCGCTCAAGCGGAGGCGCAAGTCAGAACACCAAAGCCCGTTTGGGCAAGCAGGCGCCTGGCCCCGCAACCTTCCTGCCGCAACTGAAGGCGTAACCCAGCTGGCGCTTTCCCCCTGCCCCGCCGCTCATCCCACCCACCCCCCTTCACCAGTGCCGTGTGCGAAGTGTTCGTCAACGGCCTCTACATCGGCGCCCAGACCTACTCGCAGTTTCGCTGGAACGGCGTTGCACTGACGGACTGGCGGACTGGCGGAGAGAACACTGACGGACTGACGGACACTGACGGACACTGACGGACTGACGGACTGGCGGAGAGAACACCTTCATCCTGCGCTGCACGTGAGTCAAATGCCCGACCGAGTGACCCCATGGGCCCCTCCCATGCTTGCCTCGTCAGCAGCGCTGATCATGATGCATGCACTAGGAAGTAAGGCGTCCCCACCGCATCCCTGCCCCCGGGCGGGGCCAGCGAAGCCAACACACCGCGGCACTACGCCCCGTTGTCATTTACAGTAACCCCTGCCCCTCAACGCGCAGCAACCCCATCTACTGCGAGAGCGGTGCCACGGGCGTCTGCGCCCACGCCCCCTCCTCCAACAACCCCGCCTGGGTGGCATTCCGCCTCCGGGTTGGCGGATTCTCCAGGTTCTTCACCTCCAACTGGGTGTCGGGCTCCGCCGCCACCAGCCCCTGCAACAACAACGGCCAGTGCTCGGGGTGGAGCGCGCTCAGCCACGTCTAGGGACCTAGGAGGCGGGTCCAGGGCGACCAGGGCCGGGGTAGACGGCCGGGGGCATGACAAGTAAATTGCAACGTTCCAAGTTAAATTAATCTGAGGTATACCTCCTGTACGGCAAGACAAGTAAGGGGCCCTGAGACGGGCGAAACCAACAACTACATAATGAGCAGGCCGGGCTGGCCAGCCCTGCGTGGTCCGCAACCCATACACCATCGATAAGCGACTCGGACCTAGCCCCTGGCGGGACATACAGCGCTCTGGTGGCAGTTCTGGCTGAAAGCGTGCTCGGGCTCTGGCCCACCGTGGCCCCGGCCCCGCCATGTGCCTACCTGCCCCTGGCCTTGCTGTGAGGCCCTCTGACGTGTAACACGAGCAGAACCCGCCGCTGCTGCCCCAAGTTGCCCCGGCTCTGCCTGGGTCTGTAATGATACCAGTAGCCCAGCGGACTCCATCCCTGGCGCGAATCCGGCGATGCCGCGACCCACATCCCAACCGTCCAGCGATGCACCGCGGCTCAGCCTAGCTCAGCGCCAACAGCGCGCTGTTCCGGTTGACACTGCACTCCACTCCATGCCCCATCCCCCGCTTTCGCGAGGCCACTGCTCCTCTGGCGCTGCTGCCACCACCGCCGAAGGGTGCAGCTCCCTCCTTCCTCGCATGACTCGGTCTGCGCGCGGGGATGGGGGCACACGAGTCACGGCAGGTGAGACTGAGCTGGGCCGGGAGGGCGCGGTGATGCAATGGGGTAACAGCTGACGCAATGAGGAATGCCAGCAGGCAACCACCTGCCTGCTGGATCACCTACCCTGCGCTCCCCTCCCGCATTTACCTTGCCGTACATGCACGCTAGGATAGCCGGTGGAAGGTGGCGCAAGGGGGGGGGGGCCGCCTCCGCTCCGCGTTCTCCCCGGCACAGCACGGCCCTGCAATGCGAGGCCGAGCGTCACTCATGCCCGGCTCCCGACCATACATGCCGCAGGTGACAGGGCAGCTCGTAAGGCCAGGCTCACTAATGGAGAACGACGCGCGATTTGCATGAGACTAAGCAGCGAACACCCCAATTCGTGGCCCAGGCTCGAACCGGGTCTGGTTATGCACGGCCAAGACAAGCTCACGGCGCCCACCCTGGAACGACGTGAGCTTTGCCTGAGCCGATGCATGGAACGACGCGGAGCACAACCCACCCTTTTGCTTGGGTCCGCAGGTCACGCCCGCGCCGGGATAAACCTCCAGCAAGGTGCCTCAACGGATGCTGTGAATGCAGGTGCTGCCGAACAGGACAGCGGTCATACGGGGCGGCTACGCCGTCTCCCGTCGGCGCATCTGTGCCGCTGCCTGCGTGGGAAGGGCGGCCGGAGAAGAAGGTCTCAACACGTGCGCACCCCCGCCCCGAACCACAGGTGGCTGGGGGTCTGGAGCCGAGTGTGCCCTCGTGCACTCGCATCGCATTAGCCAATGTGCTGCCTTCGGGCAGCCACCCTTGTCTTAACCCGAACCTATAGAGGAGGAGAGCATGTTTGCCATCGCTTTGGCCAGCCATCCCACCGGTATCGACCTCAGGCCAACGCCTGACCCCACGCAGCGGCAACAGCAAGCTTTCTCTCACCCTTGCCTTCGCAGTCGCTCGCTCGGCCTCTAGCCGGCGGCCGGCCTCTCGTGACAGCCGCTCGCAGCGCCGCCGGTCCTCCGTGATCCTCCATGCCGCCTCCTCACACTTCTGCCGGATCCGCGCTGCCTCATCCGCTGGGTGCGGCGAGCCTCCAGCGCCGGAGGGCTGCGGCCCCTGCGCAGAGCCCTGACGACTGGACGCTCCCGCTTCGTCCTCCCCACGTGAGGCCCCGGGGTCCGATGCATCAGCCGCGGACCAGGGCTGGTCCGGGTGGTGGCTGGGCATGGTCGGGAGGGTCAGGGGCGAGTCGTAGTCGGCTGACAGGGCAAGGGCCCCCCCACGCCGACTCGCTCCACCGCTGCCGCTGCGCGGGTCGATGCGGCCGTGCGACGGCGCGGCTTTGCCGGGGCCTGGGGAAGCTGCCGGCGACTCCACGTGGCCCGGCAGGAGGACCTTCAGTGATTGCGGCAGACCAGAGCGCCAGGCCCCGGACTCATTGCGTCGCCGTGGCAGGAGCGGCTGTCCTGCGTGAGCACTTTGACCGTAGGCGGGCAGGGCTTCTCCGCTGTAGACCGCGGCGTCCGCCAGCGCTGGTGCAGCCAGCGTGCCCCCGCTAGACGAGACCACATCAGCCATGCGATCCAGCAGCAGCGGGTGCTCCAGGTCTCCGTGAGGCTCAGATAGTGAGGAGGGCAGGGCGGCCCGCCTTCGAGACGCGGCCCGAACTCGGCGCCGGAGGATGCTGGTCATCGCGTGCCGCGCTGGTCCGCCGCACGCGGCTCCAGCATCTGTGTGCTATTCAGAGGATGTCGAGCGCAGGGTCTTCACCAGCTAGGCAACCGCAGAGGGCTTCCTCGCACGTGCAGTTGAGGCCTTGGTTACTAGTGGGCTTGGTCTGTGCAAGTTATATCTGCGAGGAAGGCTGTGGATTTGACAGCAGGCCAGGGGCTTGCGGTCGCAGTTTGCTGCGCGCCGAGATGAATCCGCCGGGTTTCCATCTTTGCCAGGCAAGGCCTTCCGCGCCATGCATACCCTGCACACGGAACACAAGGCCAACTTGAGTCGCTTGGAGTTGTTTGCTTCGGCTTTTGTGTTAGAGCGCCAGGTGGAGATGCCTGCGCTTGACTTGCGGCACTCGGGCGTGTCGCAACGCCGCTAGGGCGCCCCTATGGCGATCTCTCACCCAGCACGCAAGCGAGGGTCTCCCTGATGGAGGACTGGGGCTTCCTTCACTTGTTGGCGGTGGTGGTTAGGGGCGGGCGGTCCGGGATGCTCCGCATACGAGTCCGGCACCCAACCCACGACGTTGCACAGGCCCTCGTCGTCATCGCAGCCACCACACGTCAGCAGCCGACAGCCCAGCCGATGCCCGCAGTATACCCTCACGCCTCAGTAACACAGACCAAGCGCCAACTTGTTACCTACTGAAGTCTACCCGCCTTGCACATACTCTGATACCAACCGCCTGCCCACCACCACAGTTGAGAGGCAGGCGATGATGGTTGCACGGGGGCTGGACCAGATGAACATGCAATGCAGGGCGTTGCGTTCATGCGTTGGCTCCAACGACCAACCCTCACGCGGGCATCGCCAGGATGGCACCCTCCTGGGCATTGCCTCCTACCCCACGGCACCTAGGCTCGCCCCTCCCTCTCCAGGTCTCACAGTACGCCTCCGTGTGCCCATGCGTGTGGAACCTCGCTCGGCGCCTGTGCCCTCGGCCCACAAAAGCCGCCAGCCAATGGACCCATGCGTCCCGCCACACCGCCACTGGTCCCGTTGCACGGCGCCGCCAGCGCCGCAACGCCCCCTGCAGGGCCACGGCCGTCCGTAGACCAGAGCCAGCCGGCCCCTCCGCGTCCACCAGCCGATGACGGGAGCTGCCCGCGAGCCGGCCGCCCCCTTCGGTCCCCCGTCCGATCTGCCACCTCGGGCACACACGTGCTCACTCCTGCGCCAGCTGCCGCATCTCTTCCGCCTCCGCCTCCTCCCGGGCTTGCTCTCCCGCTGCAACCGGCGCCGCACAGTCTCGCAACAGCGACTCCATAGCCGAGCTCGCTGCCGCCACTACCGACTCAACCGCCAATTCAACCGCCACTACCGACTCCACCGCCGATACAACCGCCGACTCAACCGCTGCGGCCATGGGCAGTCCGCTCGCCGCGGTGGTGGGGTGGCCTCCGCCAGGCGCCTGCGGCAGCGCCGCCACCTTGGGGTCCGCCGCTGCCGCCGCCGCCGCCTCGTCATCGGTTGCTCCGCCGGGCTCGGAGCCGGGCAGCCCCGCAGACAGGGCCTGCACAGGTGGGGCCCGCGCCAGAGAACTGAGAATCCCCTCAACACAAGGACCCTGCTGGCCTGGCCGGAGGCATCGCTCAAGCAACAGGCCGGCGCCGCCGGTTCCGTTGGGTCGCGCTGCGCCGCAGGCAGCAACAAAAGCGGCCATCCGCTCGGGCTCAAGAGCCTCCGTGCTTCGAACACATACCCGACGTCCATGCCCTGTCATGCACTCACCGCGGGCGGCTCGTCACCGGCATCCGCGCGCGACGACACCCAACTGGCGCGCGTTTGCGGCTCATCTGCATCGTACGGCACGATCGTCAGACCCAGTCGACTGGCAACGCGCTTCACGCCCAACTGCCCTGCTGCCGTACGTGCCCTACCTGCGAATGCTGGCTGGATGAGGACGGGCTGCGGTGCCTGGCCGGCCTCCACACTCCGTACGTATACTCCGCGCGAGTCGGTGGGGCCTCCGCCTCGGAGGCGGTCAATCACCGCCGCCGCCGCCAGCGCCGCCGCCACCGCCTCCTCGCGCTGCTCGCGACTCATCGCCGCCGACTCCTCCCGCAGCTCCTGGCCGTCGGCCGTGGCGTCAGCAGCCGCGTCAGCGCCGTACGCCGCCGCCTCCTTCGCCGCCGCCCCGCCGCTCAGCGAGGCTGCTGCTGCTGGCATCGTCGTGGCCGCCGCCAGGTCAACCGTTGTACCGGATACGGTCGAGACAGTTGCAATGGCGGTATGGCCGTTGGAGGCGGTTGGGGTTTTGGAGGCGGGAGGTTGTTGGTTGGAACCCGGAGCGGGCCGGTCGCCGAACAGGATCAGCTTGGTCAAGCCGTTGCCGTCGCGGTTCCAAACCCGCCTGGTGGTGCGAGCCCGAGCGCCGCGCGGGTTGATCACGTTCCTCAGCGGCTCATCCACGGAGGTGGGCAGCTGGTAGTAGCCGATGAGCACCTGTATGGCAGCGCAGGGCTGTAGATAGGGCAGTACGCGCGGTACTTCTCGCCGCGTCCTCCTCTGCTACCCGGCAGCCCAGCCCCATGATTCTTGCCCCATTGGCCATTGCGCAGAGCCTGCCCCGCCAGCATCTCAACAAGGGAATCCTGCCCAAGCCCGCGCCAAGGCTCCGCCCCAGGCCCCCGCCCCCGGCCCGTGCCCACCATTCCATTGCTCTGCGCCCGCCGCTGCAGCTGCAGATAGCTCAGCCGCTCGCCAGGGCCCGCCAGCTCAGCCGCGTCTGCCAATTGCAAGAACGTCCGTTCGCCGAAAGTTGCGAAGGCGGCCACTGCGGTGGTTGGCGGGGGCACCAGTTTCAGCTCATCGGCATCTTGCTCAACACCCATCATGGAAGTTTAAGCACGTTGCAGGGCCACGGTAGGCAAGCAATGCCGGTGTCGCGGACAGGAAGCGGTCAGGGGCAGGCGGTGCAGTGCAATACGGCGCAGCGCAGGCGAAGGACATGGGGCATCGCACTGGACAGGTTCTGGCCCCGGCCTCGGGGCGGGCCGGGAGGGCGTCAGCAGGACGGCGCAAGTGCGCAGCGCCATTGTGGGATACGGCGGAGCGCATAACTGTAGGCGTACTTTCGAGGCAAGTGGCCAGGACTGCACATAAAGCTGGCAGGGCCGCAGCGAGCAATCCATGCGGCGGCGGTTATGTACGCCGGCCTCACCAGTGGCTGGGTTGATTGCGGCCATGGTCAGCAGCTTGGCTGGGGAGGCAGGCAGCGAACGAGAGGAAGGCATTGAATGCTAGAAGGGGCAGTAAAGGCAATGCAGGCAGTAAAGGCAGGGAAGCCTGAGGCTCAGCTCTGATAGGAAGGAGCGTTGACAGTGTGGCACACTGGTGCCAAATGCCACGCAAGCAAGTGTCCCCCACGCGCCCCTGCGCACCCGTAAACGAAGCGAAGTTGTCGGAGATTCCCAGCGGCGGGCGGCGGCGGTCCTCAAAGCGAGTCAAGCCGATGCTGGCAACCTGGGTTGGGGCGGGGGCAACGGCGCGCGGTTCCTTGCTTCTGCTGGGCCCCTCCTTGCTGGTAGCTGTGCACGCGCAACGAACTGGGACTGCGCCACGGCACCACCCTGCCCCGGCCCGGCCCGCCTTCTGGCACACGATGTTGATGGTGGGCCTCGAGGCGTCCTCCAGCAGCTTGCGGATGTTGAGCTGGGGAGAGGGGGGGGAGGGGGTAGGGAAGGGGGAAGCGAGCGTGTGTGTTTTGACACGCGTGGGGCGGGGGGAGGGCAGGGATCCTCCAGCAGCTTGCGGATGTTGAGCTGCGAGGCGCAGAAGTCTGGTGAGGCGACGTGCACGTTGTGAAAGGTGCGAGAGGTGGACCCAGTGGCGGCAGGGTGGGAGGCGCAGCCAAGCCATGAGGCTAGGAAGGAGGGCAGATGGCCGCATGCCTGCGAGGACGAGCGGCCACGGCACCACCGCAGGCGCGTGGCCTCCCCAAGCACCGAGGCAGCCCCCTCCTAGCTCCGGAACCCCAGGCCCACCTGCACCATCATGATCAGCGAGTCCAGCCGCAGCATGTCGCCCTGCCGTACAGCGCGGTGCAATCAGCACGGCACGCACGTCAGGCATGGCGCGCCAGGGCTCGGCACACGTCTGCACGTGCATCTCGCGTGATACGAACCAGCGCTCGGCATGCAGCGGCTCCCCATGCCTCCCATCCGCCTCTATCTCCTGTCTGTCAGCCCGCCTGCCCACCTGGCACAGGACGTCCTCGTCGTTGTCGTTGAGGTCAGGGTCCACCCACCGCTCGTCACACAGCACCAGCGCCGCCTGTGGGGTATGCATGCATACGGTCGGGTGACACATGTCGGCCGTGCATGCGCACCTGGAGCCCTGTCACCTACCTTCCGAGTTCCGGACTTGGTCGTCTCCCAAAGCATGCATCCTGTATGTGCCACCGGCCCTGGTATCCTGCTCCCTCGCCCCCCCCCTCCCACACACGCACCTTCAGCTGCGTCACGTCCACCAGAGCCCCCATCTCGGAGCGCTGCAGCGGATCGCCCCTCAGGTGGCGCACCGTGATGTTGGAAGGCTCGAAGGACTGAAGGGAGAGAGAAGGGATATGATATTGTGGGCTGCGTGACGGAGGTCTCGCGGCTGCGTTGATTGGGCACAACATGCCCCAGATCACGCTCCCTGCTCTATCTTTCAAATGGGCCATGGAGCGCTAGGCACGAGACCCTGCGCACATCACACATCCCTCCCGCTCCTGCCATTCCTGCCACCTGCAGCACTGGGCTCCGTGTGGTGGCGGGTCCACGACGTGCCGACACGCCCACACGCCAACCACACACGCTCTACTCTTGGCACCCCCGCCCGACCCCTCCCCGCTCGCCTGCAGCACCAGGTCCAGTGTGGTGGCGGGGTCGTGCGTGTTCATCAGCAGCACCTCCGAGCCTGGCGGAGCAGGAAGGGGAGGGGGTGTATGTGCATGAGGGCGAGGCATGGGGCGGCAGGGTCGCAGATGCCCGACTGCCCCCAAACCCCACCCGCCCTCCAGCATTGCAGCAGACAGGGCTAGGGCTAGGGCACCGGCGGCCCTCCCGTACCCGGCGGCAGCGCAGCGTTTCCGTAGTCCATCTCTCTTAGTAGCGTGGCCATGAAGCGCGAGTCGGCCCAGCCGCACAGCAACACGCGCATGGCGGTGCTGTCGTTGGAGACCAGGTACTCCTGTGGGGTCAGCAGGTGGGGAGGGCGCGCGTGTGTGTGCTTGCAAGAGGGGTCGCCCTGCCTCAGGTGGCCACGCACGCCTGCGCAGAAGGGCCGGCGGGTCACCTGGCGAAGTGCTCAAGCACTGCATGCACGACTTATAATGTGCTGCTACCTCATGTGGAGCGGCAACGCTGCAAAGCTGAGATGCCGGGGCGCCCTTGTTCAGGCTTAGAGTCATAGTCCCGCCCAGGCACCCACCATCGGCACTAGGTACTCCAGCGTGTCACGGACCGCCAAGTCCATGGAGGAGCCTTGCACGGACTGCAGCGGCGACGGCGGCGGGCGGCCGTCATCGTTCCCAAACTCCGAATTTGCGTCGCTGCCGAGGCTGCTGTAATCGGTGGCGTCGCTGCCGTCGGCGGCGGGTGGGGCTTCATCGCGCAGCCCGGCGGGCGCGCCGCCGCCGCTGACGGGGCCGGCGGCGGAGGTGCCGGCGAGGGTGCCGTGGGCCGCAGCAGGCGCTGTGGAGGAGCCGCTCCTGGCCTGCGGGCACGGCAGATGGGCAAGGCAAGGATAGATACCATGTTTTGACTCGATGAGTCTGTGCAAGGATGCCGTACAGGGCCGTGCGAGTCAGGCAGTACGCTGCCGTACGTAACGCGGCTGGGAGCCTCGAGGCTTACGTCAGACCCGCTGGACGCCGCCGCCAGCACGCCCGCCACGGTGTCCGCCGCCGTACGGCGGCCGTTCGCAGCCGTCACCTCGACGTCGGAGTCGGTGGCCGTCACAGCGGCGGCGCCGGTGGCCGGGGCGGCAATGAAGGCGGAGGAAGCGGTGGCGGCAGCGCGGACTATGGATCGGGCGGCGACGGTGTCGGCTGGCTGTGGCGGGGGCGACGTTCCGCCGGCGCTGACGCCAGAGGCCGGGGAGGCGGTGGTAGCGGCAGCAGCGGCGTTGACGGCGTCAGCTGCGCTGGCAGCGGCGGCTGCGGCGGCAGCGGCCGCGTTGGCAGCGGCGGCGGCCGTAGCGGCAGCATCGGCGGCGGCGGCGGCAGCGCTGGCAGCCGTAGCAGCCGCGTTGGCGGCGGCAGTGGCAGCGGCAGCGGCGGCGGCAGCGGCGGCCGCCATGGAGTTCGGGACGGGCTGGGATGTGGAGGTGAGGTTAGGCTGGGAGGGTGTGCCGTGTGGCGAGAGCGCAGCTGTTTCAGCCGCTGCGATGGCCGGTACCGAGGTGCTGGCGGCGGCAGGGCCGGCGGCGACAGCAGGGGCAGCACCCTGGTGCCACCGCGCCGCCGCCGCCGGCCCTGCCGCAGCCAGCACTCCGCCAGCGGCGATCGCCTCCTCGTCCCGGGTGAGAGCGGTGGTAGGCGAGCCGCCATCCCGGCCGGCGGCGTAGGCGGCGGGCCCTGCCGGCGGGGGCGGCGGAGTGGGCCGCACGGAGCTAGCGCTGGCGGCGGCCCGAGCGCAAACGAAGGGCGCGGCGGGCAGCCAGGGCCGCGGCTCGGGTGGCGGCGTGCCGAGGATGGGCTGCGGGCGGGGGCCGGGGAAGCAGCGAGGGGCCTGCTGAACGGGCTGCGGCCCGGGGGTGCGGGCGCTCCCGGGAAGCAAGAGGCGGGGGCCACGACAGCCACTGCCATCTCAGCCTCGTCTCGGGATGCACGTCTACTTGCACGCACAACCAGCAGTGCAAAGACGTGGGCAGCAGACGTGCATCGAAGGGCAAGGGGCGGGCGTGTGCGTCTGCGGCAGCTCACCTCCGCCAGCGGCCTGAAGGCGGGGAAGGAGACGTCCGTGGGGCGCAGCAGCACCAAGTCCTCCTCGGGGCCCAGCTGCAAGCAAGAGGGGTGCGTGGGGAGGCAGCAGGGGAAGCGGGGTGCAAGCAGTTTAAATTTGGGATGCCTCGCTTCACCAGGTCGCTGACCTCGCTCCCATGACGCTGCTGCTGCCTCCCCTGACCTACCTTGTGGTCCACCGGGGGGTTAAGGGCCGCCCTGCGAGCAGCGGTCATGCGTTCATTCGGCAGCGGCCTGGGCCCAGCCAGGTCCGCCGGGGCATGGCGGGACGCACAGGCGCTACGATCCCTGCCTCTGCTTCCAACCCCGTGAACCCCCAACGTCCGCCCGTGGCCTGAGCCTGACGGCGCCCCTACCTGGGCCTGAGAGCGCCCCTACCTGGCGTTACCTGCGAGTGGCCCTGTCGCTGATTCCCACGACGGTGGCGCTGTCAAAGCGGAAGGCGATGTCGGCAAAGGTCAGACCCGTCAACTCAGGGAAGCTCTGTGGCGTGCAAAGACACGCAGTCGATCAGGCATGGGGCGTGGGCGCTGTTGGTGAGGGAGATGGTGCCAGAGGTGGGCCAGCCGGCGGGCCTGGCCAACACATGTGGAGCAAGCCCTTGCCGCCAGCAGCAGTGGCTCTCACTACCCTCACCACGGCCTGAAAGGGCTGCCGTACGGTATTGAGGCGCTGCCCCACGGGCGGCCAGGGCTACTGCTTTGGCAGCCCCACCCGTGGTGTGCTGAAGAAACAGAAGCACAGCCCTGCCCTCAGCCGCACCTGGACGTAGAGGCAGGAGTCGGTCTCGAACGACATGATCTGTAGGGGTCGGGGTCGGGGCAATGGGGTCAGTGCGAGCTGGGAGAGGCACTATGCACAGGCTTAAAATCTGCATGCTCGCTTTCCTCTCTCGTACTCTGGTGGTCAGCGCCAGCCGCCGCACCCCGCCGCGCAGCCAGCTGGGAACCCAAGAGCCCGCCATTGCAGCCCGGCGGTTGGCGTGGAGGTCTGCACACCTCAGCAGGCCGCCAATGCTAGCCAATGCGCGTCACTCCCCCCACAGCACCACCGACTCCCACCCTTGTCCGGCCCTGCCTGCTGGGTGATGGTTGGCACGAGGGGTTGCTGGACGATTCTGGCCACGCGCCGGGCGCTGAGCGTCCCGGTGGGCAGCGGAAAAGCCCTGCAGGTAGGGACGAACAGGGATCGAGCGGTGTGTGAGTCACGTGTGGGCGGTCGGCAGGCGCTTCCATCCATAGTCGGGCGCGGAGCAGGCCGCCTGGCAATGCCACAGCCACGCACGGCAGGACGGGAGGGACGCAAGCGGTGCATACATGCCGCCGTTCGGTACAGCGCCGACCTGGCTGAGCAGGCGTAGTGGCACATGGGGACCGCATTGGTTGTCAACAGCTCCACCACGATGCGGCTGCGGCGCTGCCGCTGCCTGGCGGCTCCGTCAGCGGCGGAAGCGGTGGCGGCGGTGGTGGCGGGGTTCAGCCTGCCTGAGTTGCTGCGGCGGTTAGCGTTGGAGGCGGGCGCCGTGGACTCCAGAAGCTCGTCCAGCAGGATGGCGCAGCTACGGTTGGGCAATGGCGGCGGTTGGTGTGTGTGGGCGCTTGGTTGCTGACGGTAGCCTGCCTTCGTGCGCCCAGCCACCAGCGGCTGGCGACCGGCAGCGGCCTGCTGCACTTTTCCCTAGGAGGCGCCGCCCAACCGTTCTAGAAGCCAACCTCCAACTACCAACGCACCGGATCGCCTGCGCGTCTGCCTCGTCAGGACCGCGACTCTGGTCCGAGAGGATCACGGTGGTGGCAGCGTCCGCGGCCGCCACTCGGCGCAGGTCATCGGGGACCAGGGGCGAGCCGCTTCGGAAGACGAAGCGCGTGCCGAGGCGCTGCGGCTCTGGCAGCACTTGCCTGGGGAAAACGTGGCGGGGAGTGGGCCGACATCAACGGCCGTCGTCCGGGCAGCCCCCAACGCCCAACCGCCCCAACCACCTCAACCGACCAACCGCCCGCCCACCTGAAGTGCGCCTCCATCTCCAGCTTGGGCCGCTCCGTGAGCACAACCACCACCGTGCCTCCGTCGGCTCGGTAGGCCTGGCAGAGCTGCGGCGGCGGAGCCGGGAGAAATAATAGAGGGATGGAGGGAGGGGTGGCTGGGTCAGAGGCAGTCGCCGGTTGCCTGGTGCTCAGAGGCCCCAAGGGATCTGTTTGGGCGTAGAAGAGAGTTGCACCCGTACTGAAGGGGAGCTTCGGGAGCGGGAGGCAGGGCCGCCCCGGGCCAGTCCTGATAGTCCCTTCCCCCGCCTTAGCCCTTAGCGCCCCGGGCGGGCTGCCTCACCTGGAACAGCAGCTTGGTGAGCACTTCGAAGTCGCGCTGCCCCTTGCACCAGGCCAGGACGAGCACATGGCCCTGCTCGTACACACGCGAGCCCTGCCGTACGTTGTCCTCAAACACCTCGAACACCAGCTGCGGGCGCCGGTGCGGTGGGTTTGCAGTCGTTGGCGGTCACGCAGTGAGAGGGGGCCAAAGGTACGGGCTTGCGGGTACTTGCTGGATACTCGACTTATTCATTGTTCGGGGCTGACCCCAAGTTCCGTAACAAAGGTAGGCCGGCTAGTCACCGCGCCTACGTTTCCCGCCTTATACGAGCAGCCTTGCCCACGGGCGCACACGCCCCTTGCCCTTCGCAGCTCCGCCCCACCTGCTCCACCAGCGCCAGCACGAGCGCAAATGCCGCCAGCCCCACGCTTGCGACGCCCACGCTGAACGCCTGCTCTATCGGAGAGGCCGGCGAAGCTGGCGGCAGGTCCTGGCTCAGGCTCAGGCTGAGTACCTGAACGGGTATTGTGGGACGGGGAAACTTTCAGCGGTGGATGTGGGTCGGGCGGCCACCGGCCGATGCGCGGCACAGGGCCCGGTCCAGGGGTGTACAGAGCGCACTTGGCGCTGCCCACGTGATGTGGGTCGGCGCCAGGCAGCCCCTGGAGCGCATGTCCGGGGCACCCCCGTTGTGGGGCGCTCGCACCTCATACACGTTCGTCCAAAGGCCCCGGGGGTCGGACGGACTGGCCTGGTCCACTAGCAGAGCTTTGAAGATCGCACCGGACACAATCTGGGCAGCAGAGAGGGCGGAGGGAGGGAGCACAGGCATGGGCATGACGCGGTCAGCCGAAACACCCCCGCCTGGCATGCTCCCTCCTTCCAGGCATGTCCCCGTTCCTTGAGCCCACTGGTTGCACCCTCAACGTGCAAGTGCCTGCAACTCCGGCGGCGGTCGGTACCGCCCCCCGCCCCCAATTGCAGGCCCACACGCTCAGCCCGACACTCGCCAGCACCACAAAGAGGCTGGCGAAGAGCAGGAGGTCCTGCCCCGTGGTCTGGCGCCTACGAGTGAGCAGCGGTCCACATAGGGGGGGGGCGGGGCAGATGATTTGGTGAGGGGTAGGTTGCGGGCCTTGCAGTGTCAACCTGGGTGGCCCGTCTCCCAGCCAGCCCGTGTGTGCCGATGCGTGCCACCCGCCGTCCCAGACTTGCCAGTTGTAGTACACGTAGAGGATTTCGTCCCATAAGGAAGCCTGACGGCCCTGCCGAAAGAGGTCTCGCTTGGTGGCGGGTGGCACCGAGCTGCCCCAGTCCTTCACGGGGTCAGCGTCGGGCGGCTGCGCCCTGGCTGGTCGGAGCAAGGCCCCCCTGCCCCCCTGTCGACCAGCTCTGTGGGTGCACGTGTGAGCCCGTAGGGCCGACGCATGGAGCGGCGCCGGTGACAGCGGAAGCGCCCGTCGCGCGCCATGTGGCGCAAGGCTGGCCCTGCCGGAGACCGACGCCAGCGACATCGGCAGCATCAACCCTCAGCAGCGGCGTGCCGCTTCACAGCTCCCGATCATTTGTGCCAATCTCAAGTCAGGGCGTAGGGGCGTGCTCGGAGTTAGGAGAACGGCACGGTTGACAGTCACGTTCTCGCGGCGGGTATGGCGGGGTATGGCGGGGCGCACGGGGCCGAGAGGGGACCGCTGGACCGCCGACCGAGGTGCGGCAGCCGTGCCCAGTCCGGGTTGTCCAAGCTCTGTATCGAGTGGGTATCGCTTGCTAGGTGGTAATCAGCGAGGCAACCGCAGAGGGAGTTCTCGCACGTGCAGTTGCTTGAGCAAACCAGTGAGCGTAACTGTGCAGTTGATATCTGTGAGGGTGGCTGTGCACATGCCAGCAAGCTGGGGGCCGCAGTTTGCCGCGTTGCCCCGAGATGAATCCGCCGGGTTTCCATCTTTGCCAGGGAAGGCCTTTCGCGCCGTGTATACCCTGCCCACAGTACACCAGGCTAACTTGAGTCGCTTGGAGTTGCTTGCTTCGGCTTTTGTGTTAGAGCGCCAGGTGGAGATGCCTGCGCTTGACTTGCGGCGCTCGGGCGTGTCGCAACGTCGCTAGGGCGTCCTATGGCGATTCCTCACCCCGGCACGCAACCGAGGGCCTCCCTGACAGCGGACTGGGGCTTCCTATACTGCTTGCCTGACCAGAATGCAGGCGCGCTTGGCCGAGGGCCTCTGTAAGTCAGTCGGCAGCTGCCTAGGCATGATGTCCTGCACAGCATTATGAAAACGCTTGCTCTCGTGCGCAGGCGCGAGGTTGGCCTGCCCGCCGACACGCACCCGGCCTACATCCGCAAGGTGGGGCCCCGCCCGTCCATGGAGCCGTTTATGGCCATACTCTTGTTGTCGCTGACAGAGCTACGTGCTCCGTGTGGCTGTCTGCTCAGGCCCTCGATTTGTTGACACGCTTCAGCAACACCGGACCGTCCGCCATCCCACCCGTCAAGTACATACCGCCTCCAGGGTCTGCAGCGTGAGCATTCTGAAACTCTCACTTACGTGCTCGGGACCTGGCTGCGGCCTTTGCCTGGTGTAGCCCATGGCAACGCAATTCGGCAGACAGCCCTATCCACATGCCCGGAACGAACCCCACCGCCACGCAGGCCTCCGCCAGGACCCTCCCAGCGCACCGGCGGTGCAGCCCCCTGGCAGCCCCCGCCGCCCGGCGCCGGACCGCCCAAGCATCCCCCGGCCTCCCAGCCGCACCCACCGGGTCCCACGCAACACAGGCCATCCCAGCCGCCCACTGCGCCGCGCGGCCCTCACCCGCCCTCCCAGCATAACCCGCACAACGGCCCTCCCCACCCTCACACCCAGCAACGCTCGGGGCCTCCAGCTGCGGCCGCCGCCCTCCTTGGAGGCCCCGTGGCTGGCATCCCCCCGGACGATGATGAGGACATACCCGACGTGGACATTGATGCCATCGTGGCAAGCCACCGCAGCGGGCCCGGGCCCGGCCCGAGCTCAGGCCCCGGGCCCTGCTCTAGGCCCGGCCCAGGCCCAGGCCCAGGTGCAGGGATCAGTACAGGCGGCTATCGGGGCAGCCAGCCGTGGACGGGACCATCCGGCGCGGCAGCAGGCGGAGGCGGAGGGCCGCCGGGCGGGCTCGGCCCGACGTCTGGGGCCTACGGCCAAGGGGCGTGTGGTGGCGGCGGTGGAGGGGGATATGGCGGCGGCGGCGGGGACGGCGGTGGTGGCTACGGCGGCCCACGGGGGGGCTATGGGGAAGGCGCTGGCGGGAGTACTGCGCACGGCGGCGGCGCCGGCGGTGGAGCGTACGGCGGCGGCGGCGGGCCAGGTCCCAGCGGCAGCTACGCTAGCGGCGGCGGCTTTGGCGGCGGCTTCGGAGGGGGCGGCGGCGGCGGTGCCGACCTGGGACGGACGTGCTACAGCGACGACCTGGGTCCGCGGCCGCCCGACCCCGCCCTGCGAGCTCGCTCGGCGGGCGCACCGCCCAGCCCGACCCGCTTTCAGGTGAAGGCCTATGCGACGCGGCGCAACACCTTCGCAGTCCGTGCTGGGCGCCGTAACTCCGTGCTCCCACCGTCGTCTCACTCGTTCCTTGCCCCCCCGCCAGGCGGAGGACGCCACCGTGGACCGGCAGTGGCGCAAGTCCTTCCCCTGGTCGCAGAGGCTGCGGGAGCTGAACTACAAGGTGTTCGGCAACGGCTCCTTCAGGTGCGCATACGCCTTGCATACCCCTCGCTCCCCGCCTTTTACTACGCGGTTCCCTTGGGGACACGTGCAGTCCAGAACTTACCTCACAGAGCTGTCTGCAGATCCTGCTGCGCACCCTGCTCCTGTACTTGCCAACCACCCCTTCCCCCCATCTCCCTCCTTCAGGGACAACCAGGAGTCCATCACCCCCTGCACCTTCCAACAACCCCTCTTCCCCCTCTCTCCCAACCACACCTCACCCCTCTCTTTCCTCCCCCACCCCCTTCAGGGACAACCAGGAGTCCATCATCAATGCCACGCTGGCGGGGAGGGACGTGTTCGTGCTCATGCCCACGGGCGGGGGCAAGAGCCTGTGCTACCAGGTAGGCGGGGGCGGGGCGGTGGGGCTTGGGAGGCCGGCGGGCTGCGGGAGCAGGGTGAGCCGGGTGTGTCGCGGAGGACGTGCACACACCTGCGAATGCGCCTGGGTCTCGCCCTTTCCGCTGGCTTGGGCTTCCCACATGGCTTACACAGGGTCAGCACACACCTCTGCTCGCGCTGTACGCGCCCAACCACCCCACCATCCCGCCCCCTGCCCCCCCCCCCTGCAGCTGCCTGCGCTCATGAGCGAGTGCGGCCTCACCGTGGTCATATCGCCGCTGGTGTCGCTCATCCAGGTGTGCCGGAGGGGGGCGGACAAGGGAATAAGGGTGTGAAGGGGGCAGAAGGTGGTAGGGCGTCATTGTGTAAGCTGGCCCCCAGGCAAGGTGGCCCCAAGCCAGAGCAGCCGAAATGGTGGCCACGGGCTGGCGCGGTGTCAAACACATCCCTCCCCCCCTTACGAACGGCGATCGAGGCGGAGGGCTTCTTTCGCGCTTTGGTCCCTTATTCCAGCCCTTGACCTTTCGCACTCCACGCCTTATGCCCCCGCCGCCCCCATCCCCACTCGCAGGACCAAATCCACCACCTCAGGGAGGCGGGCATCAATGCTGCGCACTTCGGGGGCAACCAGGAGTGGGCCGAGAGCAGAAGCATCATGGACAGGTGCGGGGTGGGCGGGCCATTTGCCTCTCGCCTGCGGGTTCCCTTGCCACCTGCATTCTGCTGTACTGCACGCCTTGCCTCCCGCTTTCCGGTCTTGCACGTTAGGGGCTGCCCGGAGCGGAGTGAAGTGTGCACTACTGCAGCACAACCGGCCCTTTTGCTTCCCCTTGCTTGCTCCCTTGCAGCATACGCTCTGGCGGCCCCACCGCCGAGAGGCTCATCTTCGTGACGCCCGAGAAGGTGAGCGGGTCGTCGGGGCAAAGCACGGCAGCGGCGGGTGACGCGTTTGCACTCGGCGTGTGCACTCGGCGTGTGCACTCGGCGTGTGCACTCGGCGTGTGCACTCGGCGCCTCTGAATTCGCAACCTCCTCCCTCCTCAGGTGGCCAAGAGCGACGCCCTTGTACGGCTGCTGGACGAGCTGCACGGCAGCGGCCGCCTGGATCGGGTTGTGGTGGACGAGGTCGGTGGGCCCTGGTGTGGGCGGTAGCGTCGAGCCGCAGTCCTTCTTGCGATCCCAGACCTGCTCGAGACATGCATGCGACCCCCACCCGCCTCCTGCAGGCGCACTGCGTGTCCCAGTGGGGCCACGACTTCCGCCCCGACTACAAGGAGCTGGCGCTGTTCAAGCGCAAGTGGCCCTCGCTGCCGCTGCTGGCGCTCACAGCCACCGCCACGCCGCGCGTGCAGGCAAGGCAGGGCGTGCTGCTGCTCGGGAAGCAATGGGAGGGGAAGGGCGGGGTAGGGACGTCACCCCCTGTGTTCCGCTTCGGACTCGCGATGCGCATCGGGGTCGTTTGCCCATGCAGTCTTCTTCAAGCTAAACGATTCGCCCTGCCTGCAAACCCCCACGGCCTCCGGCCCCCCTTGCTCTGCAGGACGACGTGAGGCGCCAGCTGCGCATCCCTAACTGCGTGGTCTTCAAGAGCAGCTTCAACCGGAAGAACCTGAGGTGAGACTGCACTGCTCATCACACGCTGCACGCTCGCCGAGGCACATCCAGCACTTCTCACCTCATTCGGACCCCGCAGTTCACTCATGCTGTCCCTCTCCTCCTCGAGCCTGACCCCCGCCCCTGCGCCACTCCCCCCACCCCAGCAACGAGGTGGTCAAGAAGGCCAAGACTCCCGCCTTGCCCACCCACGCACTCGTGCTCCCTCCCTGCCCTCTCACCCCCACCCCCCTGCTCCTGCACCCCCTCCCCCCTCCACCCCCAGCTACGAGGTTGTCAAGAAGTCCAAGTCCATCGTGGACGACCTGCGCAAGCTGCTGCTCGACAACTTCGTGTGCGACAAGACCAGGCGCATCCAGTGCGGCATCGTCTACTGCCTGTCCAGGTGGGGGCACTGCACGACGGGAGGAGGGGGTAACGGGGGGGCAAGCGGGGGAAAGCGCTGGCCAAGTTGGGTTTGGCAAAATGGATGTCAACCTCGCCCAGTTCATGGCTAGGATAGAGCACTGGGGGCACTGCCGGGGTGCACGGGGGGTCTGGCTGGAAGGGTGGGGCCCTAGGGACCGGAAGGGGATGCCGCAGAGGCGGTGGGGCGGTCGGTTAAAGTCCATATGCGGCAGGCAGGCGTCTGGCAGTGGTCCAAGCGACAGGAACGAGGGGAGGCACTTGCAATTGCAGTCCACTACTACTGATTGAGGTCCATGAGCGGCTGGCAGCCGTCCGGAAGGGGTCCAGGCGACAGGTACCAGGGGCGGCACTTGCCCTGGCGTCCCTGGCTTGACCTGCTGCCGCTTGCACTAGCGCAACACGTGCCCGCGTCCTTTGTCTCTGCCCTGCGCTGCCGCTGCCACTGCCCGCTGCCCGCTGTCTGCCGCATCCGTTGTTGTTCCCGTCGCAGGGGCGACTGCGAGAAGGTGGCGGAGGAGCTGCGGCGGGTGCGCATGCCCAACGGCCGCCCCCTGAACGCCCAGTGAGCTGGGGGTGGGTGGGCCGGGCCCCGCCATTGCAGCGGTGGTGCGGCGAAGGTGTCAATGTGCCCCGCGTCTTGCCCTGGCGGCTGGGCGACGCCGTTCTGTGAGGCGAGGGAGGTAGTGTCACCACGCATGTGGCCCCTTTCCCCCTGCAGGCACTACCACGCCAGCCTCAGCCCCGAGGAGCGTGAGACGGTGCAGGCGGACTGGAGCCAGAACAAGGTGCAGGTGAGGGGTGAGGTGCGGCGGGGGCGAGCGGGTGGTGCGTGGGCGGGGCAGCTAGCGTTGGCTCGGGATGATCACGACGGCGCGCTGTGGCTCTGGGGTCGAGCCTATCAATGCTATCGCACGGGCCCCTGCTGGTCTATCCGCGCTCCGCCATCTTCTAACCACATCCACACATCCCGTTAGGTGATTGTGGCCACCATCGCCTTCGGCATGGGTATCAACAAGCCGGACGTGCGTTTCGTGGTGCACTACTCGCTGCCCAAGTCCCTGGAGGGATACCACCAGGCAAGCGGGGGAGCAGGGCGTGTGGTCTAGGTAGGAAGGGGGAGCAGGGGGTGCCGGTAGGGAAGCAGGCAGTCCCTGCAGGGCTACCACCAGGCGATTAGGGTGGTAACTGCCGCAGCTGCAGGGGCAGTTGGCAGTTGCTGAAATAGTAGGAGCGCCTGCCTTGCCCCGGCCCCGCAACCCCGCAGGAGACCGGCCGCGCAGGGCGCGACGGCGGAGCCGCCACGTGCGTCCTCTACTACGCCTACGGGTCAGTCCCACTGCTCTGAGTAAAGATATCTCTTGCATGTAACCGCTTAACGTATAATCGGCCAGGGCCGGGGAAGGGACGCGGCTGAGCCTTTGAAGCTTGGCCCCGCTGGCAGGCGGCGCACGACCAGCCCTCACCTGTGGCTCTGCATGCCTCCCCCTCCCGCCTCCTCCCCCTTTTTCCGCCCCCCTTAGCGATGCCCAGAAGGCCAAGCACATGATGACTCAGTCGGCGCAGGTGGGCGCACGTGACCTCGCGCACAAGTGCTTGAGCGGACTAATTTCGGCTCTGGCGCGAGGCTTCTGCTGTGCTGTCGAGCCCGGCGCCCACAACCTCGCACTCGCCCGTCCTCTCTCCACCCCGCCCTGCCCTACCCTGCCGAACCCCCTGCCGCGCCCGGCAGGAGAACAACACGCCGCGCGACGTGCTGCGCAGCAACATGGAGTCCCTGAACGCCATGGTGGGTTTTGAGGGTGGGGTTGGGAGCCTGGGTGACGGTGGGGTACGTCCCATGCTCTAGGCCAGAGCTCCTTGGCGACGGTCGCGTTGCATCTCAGCAGCCGTCGTCGCAACATGCCCGTCACCATCCCTCTTCCTCCCCCCTCGCCTTCCCACCCCGCCACAGGTGTCGTTCGCGGAGGAGCAGGTCGAGTGCCGCCGCGTGCTGCTGATGCGGCACTTCGCTGAGGCCTTCGAGGCGTCCGCCTGCAACGCATCCTGCGACAACTGCAAGCGCCGGAGGGTGCGTGCTATGGAGGCGGCACCCCAAGTAGCCGCACCGCTCTTGCCGCACACCTGCCCCCAGCCTCGTCCACACCAGCTTCCCCCTGCTCCCTCTAGCCACATGCGGCCCCTTGGCCTAATGCCCTGCTTGCGGGTGCTCCTTGCCCATGCTGCACCCCGCCCCAACCTCACCCTCCCGTCATCACACACACACCCCTCCCCGCACCCTCAGGATCAGTGCCTGCCCCCACACCTCTCACCTTCCTGCCACCCTGCCTGCTGATGCTCACTCCCCTCTCCCCCTCTCACCCTGTCCCCCTCCCCCCGCTTCCGCGCCCGCAGAAGGAGGGCCTGGCCTACGAGGCTCGCGACGTGACGCCCTTCGCCCGTGCGCTGGTGGAGCTGCTGCGCGGCGGCCCCCGCCTGCCCGCCAGCCGCCTGCTGGACGTGTTCCGAGGCTCTCAGTCCAAGGACGTGAGCGGGGGTTGTGTGGCGTCGGGCCGTTGGTTGTCATTATCCGTGGGCTGGGGCCGGGGCACTGCGAGCGTGGCCAGCGTCCTTTGGGGCCAGGGGCTAGTCATGGACCCTGCAAGGGTGGCCAAGCGTGGGCATGGGTGCTGCATGCGTGCGATTATGCAGGGACAGCTGCAGTGCGGGGACGTGAGTGAGGCCTGGGCCACAGGGGCTTCGGAAACACGCCCAGGTCTGCCTCTCTGGCCAGCGCTAGTGGGTCCTGGTTTGGGGCGCGCTAGACGCAAAGGGCACGGACCCTGCATGCGTGCGAGAGGATCAATATCAGGGAGGGCCGAGCAAGCAAAGGGCACATGCCTTCGTACCATCCCGCACGGCGCCGATTTTCTCGGGCGAGCCTCAAGCCATGGCTGCCCGTATTTTACGGTGCCAACAGCAAGCGCGGTTTGCTTCGGTCGCTTTGCGCCTGCGCCTCCCTCGGGGGAAGTGGGAATGCGGCGGCTGCGGCGCCGTGCGGTCGAGCCGGTGGCACTCCCAGGCCTGGGGCCAGGAGCGCGGGGGCCCGTGCGGACGCCACCACGCCGCGGCTGCCCCCGCCCGCCGCCACGCACATCGCTCGTCCACAATCTTGGTCCAATTCAAGTCACAACCCGTGAACTGCGTTTCTTGAGACCCCCCCCCCCCGCTTAATTGTCCCCTGTCAGGTCAAGGAGGCCGGGCTGGATAAGGCGCAAGGGTACGGCAGCGGCAAGACCATGACCCGGGTGAGTGCGCCGTACAAATGGTACGATTTGTTGCGCGCACATGCCCGCTTTCTTCCCTTTTGCATCCAACTCCGCTTTGTCCTTCCCACCCGTCTCCTCCTTGTCCGACAGCCCGATGCGCAGCGGCTGCTCCGCAAGCTGCTGTCAGACGGGGTGCTCGTGGAGGAGACGTACCGGCAGGTGAGGTAGCGAGGCGGCAAGGACGGACCCTTTCTGCTGGCACAGCCTGCTGCTGCAGTCCTCTTGACGTCCTTCAAGCCCCCGACCTCCTCCCGTGCGCTCCTCCCCGTCCTTGCAGGAAAACGCCTACCAGACGGTCACCGCGAACATTACGGTAGGGCCCAAGGGACGGCTTCTGGGTTCTCGGTGGGGACGCATGGCGGAACCAGCACGGGGCCGTGGCATGGGGCTGTTGTTTCCCCAGGGCGCATGCGATGCTGTGCTAATTTCCCCACGCGCATCTGCGCCCTCTGGGAGAAGCGGTTGTAAACTTGCATCGTCGGCCTTGTCCACAATCCCTCCTGCCCACTGGCCCCTCCCGCCCCAGGTGAACGAGGAGGCAGCCCAGGCGTTGCTGAGGGGCGCCCTCAAGGTGACCCTGCAGTTCCAGGTCACGGCGGGGGCGGCGGGGGCCAAGGGCCGCGCACCCAGCCGCGGCCGCGCCGCGCGCACGGGCGGGACGGCCTCGGAGGGCGCGGCCGGACCTCCAGGAGCTGGAGTCAGCGCGGGAACAGGGTCAGTGGGCGGCAGGCCGACGGCGCAGCGGGGTTTCTTCGACGACGGCGACGACGGTTGGGACGATGACGACGTCCGCATCGTCGAGGTTAGTCATCGCAGCAAAAACTTGAACTGCCACGGCGTGTGTGGCCTTGCTGGAAGCCAGCTGCGTCAGCTCGCTGCCACTGGCGTTGGCTTGGCTGGCAAGGATGCGTGCTCAACTTGCCACTTCATGCGCGCTGCGCAGAACGCCCCCGCCGCGCAGCCGCGGCGCCCCGCCGCCGCCGCCAAGCCGGCAGGCACCGCCCGCCGCACCGCCTCTGGCCTGGGCCAGCCGGAGCCCTCCACCGCTTCCGCCGGGCCCTCCTCAGGCCCGGGCCCCGTGGACCTCGGGCCCGACCCCGCCAACCCCAACGCATGGGGCCCCTTCCCATGGTAAGAGTGTCCACCACGGCATCCTGCACTGCTGTGCTTACGTCGCTGCGCAACGCTTGTCCTAGCGGCCACCTCTGAATGTCGCTCCGTACCAGTGGGCGCCCTCCCATGCCTATGCTATGCCTTTGACAGTTCCTGACTGTCCTTCCTCCAACACCCCACCCTCCCAGCAACGCCCTGTCGGGCGCGGACGCCGCCGAGGCGCATCTGGTCGCAGACGGCCTCGTGGCGCTGCGCGGCTGGCTGGCCAAGAACTTCCAGGAGAAGGGAAAGTACGAGGCCATCCTGCCCACCTCGGTCATCAGCCAAATCGCCAGGTGTGTGCACGTTGCTAGTCGGCGCGTCCTGCGAAAGATCTACAAGTCCGCCCCCTGCACCTCCCTGCCCCTGCTCTGCCACGGGGGAGGGTCAATAGGGTCAATTTGACGTCAATCGACCCCGCACTCCCCCTATCCACATCACGCCTGTCACGAATTAGAGGAGCGGTGTAATGCCCGCTTCCCAACTCTATTTCACCCCGCTTGGGGACCTCTGACCCTCCCGCCCGCCTGACCGCCCCTTCATCAATCGCCCCCATCCCACCAGGGCCACCCAGCGGTTCTGGCCCCGTAAGCTGCCCCAGCTGCTGGCTCTCAAGCTCACGGGCTTCAGCGAGCACCGCAAGCAGGCGCACGGCAAGAACATCATGGCTGTCCTGGACATGGTGAGGGCGCGCGGGGAGGAGGGTACCGTATGGCCGAATTGACATAATTTCAGACAGATTTTGTGGGATTACCAACACGTCGTAGCCGGGCTGGACATGTTGAGGGCGCGTTAGCGACAACTCGTGCACGCCAGTAGGCCAGCCGGCCAATCAAACGCGTGGCAGAAAGCCGGCCGAGCCGGCGGTGCGGGGTGGTGTCACTGGTCTGGTTCGCGCGGTAAACCATGGCAGCCTCACAAACGCACGGCCGCCCATGCTCCGATGCCCCCTCATATCCTCTGCCTCCCACCGCCCCAGGTGCGCAGCCACATCAGGGATGCGCGCGAGGAGGGGCTGCAGATCAACAAGGACTTCGTACTCGACGAGGACAAGCTGCACCTGTCGACGGGCGTGCCGGAGGGCGAGGGTGAGCACCGTTTGCAAGGGTCGTCCGGGAAGGATGGTCACGCGAGCTCGCTGACAACGGGTCGCGGTCGTACAGCACGAGTCCAGCAGGGGTCGTTGCTCAACGACCTCTGCTGGAAGTACCTGGCGCGGAGTGCACGGTATAACGCTAAACGCTTGCTGATAGCCGCCTTACGTGCTTCCGGTGGCGCTGCCTCTTGACCCGCAGCCATGGCGCTCACTCAGGCTCCCGCCACCGGGGCGAAGCGGGGCCGCGACGGCGGTGGCGGCGGGGCCGGGGGCGGGGGCATGGCCGGGCGTTACGACGAGGAGGTTGGGGGCGTGGTGCCGGCGCCAGTGCAGCGGGGCGGCGGCGGGGCGCGTGCGGCCGGACCTCTGGGGGCTGGGGCCAGCGGAGCGCCGGCGGCGGCCCCCGGGGGCGACCCCAAGCGCCTGCAGGCGGCGGCGGGCGGCGGCAACGCGTTCAGCAACTTCCAGTGCGGGCCCTCGCCGCCACCGCAGGGCCAGCAGTACGGCCGGCAAGGCCCGCCGCCGCCGCCGCAGCAGCAGGCGTACGGGCCGGGCCCCGGGGGTCCGCCGCCACACCCCGCGCAAGGCCAGCAAACCTGGAACGCCGGAGGGTCTGGCGGCGGAGGCGGCGGCGGAAGCGGCGCCTGGCAGCCAATGTCGCAGTGGCCCGGTGGCGGCAGCGGAGGCGCAGGGCCGCCGCCGCCCCGACCTCCGCAGGGGCCGCAGGGGTACCAGCAGGCAGCGGGGCCCGGCCCAGGCCAGGGGCCGCCGCGGCAGCAAGGCTGGCAGCCGCCTCCGCAGCAGCCGCAGGGACCCGGGCAGGGGTGGACCCCGCCGGGCGCTCAGGGTCAAGGGCAGGGGCAGGCGTGGCAAGGCGGGCCGCACGGGCCACAGCAGGTTGGTACTGCCGCTGTGGGGGCGTGGGAAACCGCATAGCTTCGCTTGCTGTGCACTTGGCATGCGAATGCCGACAAGCCAGATCCCACGGTACACTTCTGACATGTGACTCATCAACTTCCATCTCCTCCCGTGGCTACCTGCCGGCAGGGTGGAGGCTGGCAGGGAGGTTCTGGATCTGGAGGGCAACCACCTCGCCCCGGCCCCGGCAGCAGCGCCGGCGGCGCTCCGCCCAACGGCGGTAGCTACACGCCGCCGGGGACTGGTGGCAGCAGCGGTGGAGGCGGCTGGCAGGCTGGCGGGAACGGGAGTGGGATTGGGGGTGGCTGGATCGGTGGAAGCCAGGCGGCACCCACGCAGGAGGCCCCGCGTGTGGGCGGGGGCAGCCGGCTGTCGCTCAAACGGCAGACTGCGGGCGCAGGCAGCCAGGGAGGGCCGCCTCAGGGGCCTCCGCCCCAGGCGAACAACGCGGATGCAGTCTTCATGAGCTTTAGGCGCCCCGGGTGAAGAGCGTGCACTGGGTCGGCGCGCGGTGGGCAGAGTGGGCTACACGTAGATGGACGAGGGCGGCATTGAGAGCAGAGATGGAGGTACTGAATGCACGGGGAATGTTGGGGTCTTGAGATGTCTATGTTCATTCGGCACGGCGCCTTGTGTTGAGGGAGTGGTGGTGGTGTGGCAGGGGCAGACCCTGGGTGGGCCGGAAGGCGGCGGGGGAGGGCGGGGGGCGGGAGGATGCTTGCCGTGTTTCGCGCCGGGGCGGTCAATCTCGCCGTGCGCGTAATCAAAGGCGTGTAATGCTGCGGAAGACATTACGCTTTCGCACGAAGCACTTGATACGAAGGCCTCGCGCGGACTTGCAGAAGCCAGCTGCAAGCAATCCCAAGCATTCCTTGCAAAGCAACATCTCCTTAGCTCTCTAACAATTGACTAGCGTCACGGAGGATACCTTCATAGCGCAGTGTTGATAAGAGGGGATCCTGGGTCCCTGAGCTCAGTCGGCCCAGGTTTCTCACGATGGCAGCGCTTAGGGCTGCTGTACCCTGCAGTGGCGTCGGGATATCCCCATATGCAGCACAGCACTGCCCGCTGGCTGTGATGGCTATGCGTCGCCCGCTGGCCATTGGCGATGCGTCGCTGCGGCGAGCGCCTCGCTTAGCGCCGCTTGCGCGCGCAGCGCCACCTGAGGCTTCAGGCATGACAGTACAAATCCAGATACCTGTCGGCCCGAGCTCAGTCACGGACGCTGCCGTGCAAGCATCGCCCGCGACGCCCGCCCCGGTTCAGCAACCAATCAGCGCCACCTCTGAGCCATCACAGCAACCCGCTCAGGCTCCTGAACATACGGAGGCGGACCGGAAGAAGCTATGGATGGCTGCCATCAAGCCCCCCATGTACTCGGTCGGCTTCATCCCCGTGCTGGTGGGTTGGGGCACTTAGGGCGAAACGATAGAGCATGCACAAGGGGGGGGGGCTCAAGGGAGGAGGGGTCAGGTGCGCCTCCAAGGGGGCGAAGAGGCAGGGGACGGGGAGGACCGAGAAGCCCGCCGTGTTGCATGGAAGCGGTTCGGGGCTGCCTGGACTGGGAACTACAAGAGAGCTCCAAGGCCTTTGATTGGCGTGCCGTAGCCTGGGCCCCCCTTGGTAACCCTCGGTCCCCTCCCGCTCCGCAGGTGGCTGCAGCCGCCTCCTTCTACGTGCACGGCGCGCTGCCGTGGGGCCGCACCGCGGCATTCGCCCTGGCCGCCATCCTGGTCATTGCGTGGCTCAACCTCAGGTGCGCCGCACCCTGGACGGCCCGGCCCATAGAGACAAAGATGGGAGCCAGGATGAGAAGGGGCGGGGAGGGGAGCGAAGGGGAGGGATAGGGAGCTGGGAGAGGGCACGCCGACGTCCCTCCGGTCAGCAACTGGCTTGCAGAGGAGTAGCTCCCCTTGTCCATTCCTCCCTTCCCGCCTCACACCAACCCCTCCTCGCCCCCCGCCCGCCCCCCCCCCACCCCGTAGCAACGACGCCTTCGACGCCAACACGGGGGTGGACCACACCAAGCCCGAGTCGGTGGTCAACCTGCTGGGGGGCCCCTCGCGCCGCCACGCCGTCCTCCTCCTGGCCAAGGCCCTGCTCGCCTCGGGCGTGGGCCTCCTAGCCCACCTCATCGCCTCCGCCCCGGGCGCAGACCCGCGTCCCGCGGCGCTGCTGGCCTTCTCCATCGTGTGTGGCTACGTGTACCAGGGCCCGCCCTTCCGCCTCTCCTACAAGGGCCTGGGCGAGCCGCTGTGCTTCTTCGCCTTTGGCCCCTCCGCCACCCCCGCCTTCTACCTCGCGCTCCAGCCCGACGGCGCCGCCGCGGCCGCCTACGCCGCCGCCGCCACCTCCGCCGCCGCGGCCGGCGGCGGCCTGGCCGGCGCCGCCGCCTGGGCCTCGGCTCTGGCGGCGGGCGTGCCGCCGGTCGTGTGGGCGCTCTCCATCATCGTCGGCCTCACCACCACGGCAATCCTCTTTTGCAGCCACTTCCACCAGATCGCCGGTGACACCGCCGCGGGCAAGCGCTCCCCGCTGGTCCGTCTGGGCACGGAGCGCGCGCGGCACGTGCTGCGCGGCGCGGCCGTGCTGACGCACGGCGCGGCGCTGGCGGCGGCGGCGACGGGCGTGCTGCCGTGGGCGACGGCGGCGGCGACGCTGCTGGCGGCGCCGGCGGCCAGGGCCATGGTGGCGTTTGCGGATGAGAACCACACGGTGCCGGCGAAGGTGGCGCCGCTGAAGCGCTTCGCCGTCAAGTGGCACATCCTGACGGGTCTGTGCCTGTGCGCGGGTCTGGCGGCCGCGCGGGCGCTGGGGGCGTGAGGCGGTGTGTGCGTGGGTGTGAGGGTTGGGGAGGAACAGTAGTGTGGGCAGGATGGGGCTGCGTGATGGGCCGGGCAAGGAAGCAGGCGGGGGGAGGCATGTGGGGGCTGGGGCGTGCTGTGATCGTCCGCAGCTGAAGAACCGTGAGCATGCAGGAGGGTGCAAGGCAAGGCACATTCAAGCAAGTGAAGGTGTGATGTGGGTCGGGACCGTCGGGGTGGATGGCGTGGCTGGGTGATGGCTGCAGTGCTGCAATAGCCTTGTGGGGAACAAGCGCGGTACCTGCTATAGAAGCGCTGCCATATGCCGAATGCATGAGCAGCTGTGCGCTGACGAGGTGCAGTCGAGGCGTGAGCAGGACAGATGAGGCAGAAGCCATACATGAGCCGTTTCACTGGGTGCTTGAATGCGGTTTTGTAAACCAACCAAATGCCTGCATTGCAACCCTTGCCCACTTATGATCAGCCATCCGGCACCGCCCTCCTCTCGCATTGAGCAATTGACCAACTATGGTACCGCATCAATACACTGCGGTTGCTGCAAAAGGCCATGCTTGATAGCGGCGGGTGCACCTCCGCTTCTTTCGCGGACCTTCTGTCCCAGATTGCCTGCCTAGACCCTGCAGCCGCCCCTGCCCTAAACCCAACCTAGGCCCTCTCCATGATCCCTTGACGCTCTATGCCCTACCTATCTGAGCTTGGCCACCGCGCGCTCGCCTAGATAAGCAGCGTGTACGGTAAGCCGCTCACAGCCCGGGGACCATCTTCTCTGACACCTTGGCGCCCTGCGCCTCGATCACGTGATCGGCGTCCGGCTCCTTGTTCTTGCCGGTCTGGTAGATAGTGCCGCCCGAGGCGCCGCCCATGCTGCAGAGGGTGAGGTGGGGTGGGGTTGGGGCGGGGTGGTGGGGGCGCAGTTACGAAGGCGTGTTGGGGCTGGGCAGGGCGGGGCGTGCATGCGCAGGAGGATTTCATGGGGGTGGCAGGTGGGCTGGGAGAGTTGGCTGGGAGGGCGTGGGGGAGCTGGGCGGGGCGTGCTCCGGTGCGCGTGCGCTCCATCCCTCGCTGACTACCTTATCTTGCGCCCCTGTTGCAGTAGCCCCTGCTGCAGCGCCCGTCTGTGCAGGGCTCGGATCTACCGGTATGCAGCCTGCGTACGTACGGACTCACTGGCGGTCCTTGGAGCGGTCTGTGTTGACCTTGGCCATGAAGCTGGAGTCGTCGGTGGCGGAGGAGGCGGCCTCGCGCACGGCGCCGGGCTGCAGCGGGGCGGAGCGGCGGGGCGGGGCAGGAGGTGAGGAGGTGCGACAGATAGAGGGGTGACGGGTAGGGATTGGGCGCGATTGGGATTGGTCGGCGCCAAGGTGCACAGGCGGGTGTTGGAGGTGCGCCGCCGCAGCGAATAGGGGTTTGTTCGGACGGCGGCTGTGGCACGCGTCGGGCTGCTGGCGTGGCCTCAGCCCGGACCCTGCTTGCTCGCCGCCACCGCCCCGCCCCGCCACAGCCCCAGAGCGAGCTGCTGCCTGCCCTCCTCCCCGCCCCCGCCCCCACCTGCAGCTCCCCGGTGCTGTCGCGGGTGATGTCCTTGACGTTCTCCTTGACCTCGGAGCGGAGCGCGTCCATGGCTCGAGTGCAGGTGGGTGGGATGCGGGTGGGGCGCGACGGGGGCGGAAGCAAAGTGGGTTGGGAGCAGGGGGTGAATGACTTGAGCGCGTGTCGCGTTTCTCGTGCGAACTGATGAGTGGCAGATACTGGGGGTTTCAGCGCTGGCAGCGCGGGTCTATGTGGGCAGCGCGGCGCGCGAGCTGATGCAGAGCGCCCGGCGTCATTGCCGACCCGCCGGCCCCGAGCTGAAGAGCACTTTACTCGTGTGCGTTTCGGCGCTTGCCCACACCGCAGAACGCAAGCAAAGCTGATAATCGCAGCACACGCTCTTGGATGCCTCTCCTGCTGCCAAGGCCCTTTGGCGGCAGCGCATTCCCGGGACGCAGCAGCAGTCAAGGCGCGCAGGCTCAGCCTCCCTCGCCGCGACGCGCTCCCGCATCCCCGTCGCAACAGCGCCGCTCGGTGCCCTCACCCGCCTCCTCAGCGCAGCCAGGCCGCGACCCCCCGGAGCTAGAGCGGCCCGTTGACTGGCTCTCGCCCGAGACCGCGACCGCGTTTTCCGACAGCGAAGCAGCAGCAGCAGCTGACAAGGGAACCACCGGAGCCAGCAGCGATAGTAGGTCTCAACCGGTAGAAGCCATGGGCCTGCTCAGCGCAGCGCGGCAGCGGGCCGACCAGCACGCCGGAGGCTCCGGCGCCGAGCTCCCGCCGCTGGGGCGCTACAGTGACGTGGCGCCCTCGGCGCCGCCGCTACCGACAAGCGGCTACGGCGGCGGCGGCGGCAGCACCCGCCGGGCCCCGCTCTACCCGCATGACGCATACGCGCCGCGCCCCGGCGCCGCCAGCTCCGGCGGCGGCGTCGGCGGCGGCACTGGTGGTGGCGGCGGCGCCGCTTACTCCAAGGGCGCCCAGTGGCCGCTGCCTGCCGGCGACGTCGCGACGGGGTACCCCGTCCCCGACGTGCCGGCGGGCGCCGCCGGCAGCGGCCTGACGACGCCTGCCGCCGGCAAGCCGGCGGAGGGGGTGGCGGCGGTGCTGGGTCGGCTGGCGGGACTGTTTGGGGGCAGGGGAGGGGAGGGCCGGGAGAGGGGCAGGGGCTGGGGGTGGGGGCGCGGGAGGACGGCGGCGGCGGGACAGGACGTGGGGCCGGCCGCTGTGTCGGCAGAGGAGGGGCGGCGGATCATGTTGGAGCAACGGGTACGGAGGGGGTGGGAGGGGGGAGATCTGGGGCGGGGCTGAGGGCGGCGTACTAGGGGCGGTGTGCTGAGATCATCACGGTCTGGGAACCTAAGAGGCGGGACAAGGCTCGTTTGTGCTGTATGAGCTATCTGTGCTGCGGCGATTCCTATGAAGCCCGAAGCATCTTTTCACAGCCTTGCCCGCGTCCGCCACCTCTGACCGCAGGACATGCTCTTCGCCGACGCCTCTCTCTTTCGGGTGAGCTGCCGGTAGCAGATTCTTAAGGATACCTTGCAGTGGCACTGAGACGCCTTTTGGGCCCATCTGCTGTCGTGTGAAGGCCACTCTAGCTACATACTCACCAGACGTGTCCTTCCTGCCGCTGCCAGCTTTACCCCCACCCATATTGCCCCCACCGACTTGACCCCAGCCCACTTTGCCCCAACCATGTTTGCCCCCAACCCGCGTCTTTACTTTTTGCCCTTCTGCCCCACCCCAGATCAACGAGCACACCGGCGAGGTGGTGGCGGTGGTGGAGGGGGACGCTCTGCGGCTGCGGCTGCGCTCCCCGGACCCCCGCCGCGGGGGGTCGTGGGGCGCCAGCAGCAGCCGCGGGGGCTGGGGCCCGGCCGCGGGGGAGGAGGTGGTGCGGCTGACGGTGAGCCGCCCACGGCTGCGAGGGCGTGAGCGAGATGCAGTAGGAGGGTCGGCGTGAAAGGGCCCAGGCCGCCCAGCGTTGCACGCTCTTATCCCCGCCTCACCCTCTTCAAGCTGAGCGTGTCCTATCTTGCCAGCATCTTGCCTCATACCGTCCTGGCTGAGTCCATCTGCCCAAAAGCTCTTGCTCTTGCCCCAATTCCTGACCCCTCCCTTGCCATTACGCCCCTTCCCCCCCCCCTCATTACAGGTGGGGGACGCCGCCTGCGTGGACCTCAACCCCCCCGGCGCCGAGCCCCTGCCCCTGCTGCACGCGGGCCCGGGCGTCTACACCTTCCGGGCGGGCCCGGGCCGCCTGCTCCTCTACCCGCCGGGCCTGGGCCTGCTGGGCCTGGGCCCGGATAGCGATGGGGCCTACAGCGGCGGCAGCAGCGGCAGCGGGGGCGAGGCAGAAGGCGACATGAAGGGCGCCGCCTGGCCCGTCGCACCCGCGTCGTCGTACCCGCAAGTGCCGTACGAACCGCACCAGCAGCACCGCCACAGGCACAAGCGCGGCGGCGGCGAGCAGGCGGCGGCGCAGGACGGCGGCGGCGACGGTTACTACTACTGCCTGACCGTTAGCCCAACGATCTGCGACAGTTGCGGTTTGGACGAGCTGGACGGCGTCATGGCGGCGTACTGCCGCTTCAGCGGGTGGGCATGGGCTGGGGCGGGGCTCGTGGGCGGGGCCGGTTAGGCACGGGGGTTCGTGGGCGCTGCAGGTGTCACAGCAGGGTCTGTGTGGTGCGTGCGGGCTAGGGCAAGGCTCCAGGGCAAGGCTGAGTGTGGGCGGAGCCACGTTGGGTTGGGGACTTGGGGTTCGGAAGTGAAGAGATGCGAGCGCTGTCAAGGAACCTACAACCAATCCGGGGACCCGAAGTCAAACTTATTTGCCCTGGTACTTTCTCCACAGGATCAGCGGTCCGCCTCCCGCCGTGGCCCCTGCCGGCAAGACCGCCGCCGCCGCCGCCGCGCCCGGCGGCGCCGCCGAGTACCCCTCCATCCCCCCCACCTCCGCCCACACCATCCCCGGCGCGCCGCCCTTCTACCCCGCCATCCAGCACCCGCCCGACTCCGGCGACATCGTGCCGTACCAACGGCCGCTGTACGAGCCGTACGAGCAGCCGCACCGCCCGTCGTCGCCGTCGTTCATGCACTACGCCACGGGTGCCGTACTGGCGGCTGCCACGTCACCCGATGCGGCCAACCGGATCGGGGCGCGGGTGGTGGCTACGGCCCGCGTGGGGGGCCAGTGGCTGGTGGAGGGGGCGCATCACGTGGCGTACGGCATACGGAGCAGGGTGGGTGTGGCGTGGTTTGCAGGGTCTGGGGGGACGTTGGGGGAAGGTAACGGGCACCTGGTCCTTGCCGCCGTGACGTGCGTCGCCATTCACCCACCCTCCGACCTGTAACCTCCCTAATGCATCCCCTCACTCCCCACCCGCTACCCGCCCCTCCCCCCCTCCCCCCTCCCCCCCCTCCCTGGCAGACCGACCAGCTGGGCCGCACCCTGCCCGACCACCGCCACGCCCACGCCTACGCCCGCCGCAGCGCCCACTCCCCCGTGGCCCTGCCCGCCCGGGCGGTGGTGGTGGGCGTGTGGCTGCTGGCGCGGGCGGCGGCGCTGGTGGTCAACCTGGTCACGGAGCTGCTGGCCAGTGAGTGCGGGTCTGGGCCCGGGTTTAGACCTTACTTGGGCTGGCCAGCCCAAGTAAGGTCTAAACCCGGGCCCAGACCCATGGGTTGTGTAAGGTTGCTTGGGCTGGGATAGCTTGGGTTTGAATGATGGAGTACACAGCCCGAAGCACGAGGGAGGCTGCCCGGTGGGTTGGCGGGCTCTTGAAGCGTGTCGGGGAGCATCTTGCTCTTCCCGACTACTGGGCTCCCGTAAGCCCCCTCAATCCCGCTTGATCCCGCTCCCATTGTGTGCTCATCACGCACGGCAGGCCTGGGCGCGTGGGCCGCCGAGGTGGTGCTGTTCGGCGGGGCGCTGCTGGGCCGCTGGCTGCCCTCCCTGGCGGCGCTGACGGGGGCGGCCGCGGCCAGCCGCCGCCGCAGCCGCCGCCGCCACGGCCGCCGGGGACACGAGGAAGAGGACGAGGTGGGCCGGCGGGCGGATCGATAAGACGTCGCGGACAGAGGCATATCAAGGATGACGTGTTCGTCTGCAGACACATATGCCGTCACCTCGGCGCTCAAATCCGATCACTCTTGCGGATGAGTTCCCGCCTCCCCGGCATCCACGCATGCAGGCCCCCTCCCTGCGCCCGCTGCTGCGACTGCTGCTGGGCGCCGCGGCCGCCTCGCGCCTGCCAGGGCACCTGGCCAAGGCCGCGGCAGGCACGGTCCTGCTGGTGTACGGTGCGTGGGCCGGGTTGGGATAGTTGGGAACTGGTAAGCACTTTGCTAAGTAGGGCGTGTATGGGGAGGTCGGGTGCGGACGGCACGAATGGCCTCAGCGCCGTCGGCGACCTCTCCTCAGGCGGCTTAGCCTGTCTCAGCCCACCGCCTTACCTTTACTCCTTCCCTCCTCTCTCAATCCCTCCCCATTTGAGCCTACCCACCCGGGCCCCTGGAGGAGGGAGGCCTTGCCTCTCATCCGGCCCTCCCTTTCCAACGAATTCGCGTGCCCCCCACCTACCTCCATGCCCCGCTTTTGCCACTTCCCTCCTCCCTCAACCCCCTCCTCTCTCGTCCCCTACCCCCTCTTTCCCCCTCGCCAACCCATACCACCCCAGGCGAGCTGCGCGGCTCCCTAGAGGAGGCCCCTCACACCTTGCCCTCTCTCTACCCCCCTCAACCCCTTCCTCATCCCCCTCCACCCCCTCTTTCCTGCCCTCTCCGCCCCCAGGCGAGCTGCACGGCTCCCAGGAGTCACCTCCTCCCGCCCTGCTTTCTCCCCCTTTTGCCCGCCTCCTCTCCCCTTCTCCTGACACACCTCCCCCCCCCCTCTTTTCCCCACCCTACCCCCCCATGCACCCCTAGGCGAGCTGCACGGCTCCCTGGAGGAGGCGGCCCGGGTGCTGCTGGCCGCCATCGCGGACGCAGCCTCGGAGCTGGCGGGGCGCGCGGGCGGCACGGACGCCGAGGGCCTGGTCCGCGGGTCGCTGGAGGCGGCGGGCTACGGCCTGGACGCAATGACCGGTGAGCGCTGCGCTGTGCTGTGCTGCGGGTGCGTGCGTGCTGTGCCGTGCTGAGCTTGGCCGTGGCTTGTCTGGAGTAGGGGTACGGCAGTTCGGTGTGGCGCGTTGGACGCAGTGACGGGTGCGTGCGTTGAGCGCTGAGCGCAGCTGCGTGCGATGCGTGCGGTGCTGAGCCGTGCGGTGCGTGCGACTTGCGCCCCCGTTACCAACCCCAGGCTGGCGTAAGGTGGGCCTCCGCGCTGTGGCTCGCGAGTTCCAGCGCCGCCACGCCGCCGCCATGCTGGCAGCGGAGCCCGCCGCCGCCCCGCAGCCGCCGCCGCCCACGCGCGGGCCCTGGCGCCGCCGCTGAGATGTCCCCTGTAGAGCGGCTGAGGACGGAGGCATGTGCCTGCAGTGCAAGCCGGGCTAGGGTCGTCGATGTGTGGGAGCTAGCCCGAGGTGCGGGTGCGTGGTGGATGATGCGGCAGAGCGAGGTGGCTCGTTCACAACAGCAGGTGGTGTATGTGGAGACGCGGTGCGGGCATGCCGCTTGTTTGCTTGGCGGGAAGAACTAAGCCTGAGTTGACCTGAGTAGGCCTGGACTTGGTAGCCTGGAATGGGTAGTGTGGTTGATAGTGCACAAGCTCCGTGCCACTGATCAGTCGTCGGTGCGTGGGGGTTTCCACTGCATGCAGTTGTGTTTGCTGGGGTGACGCAGCTGAGGCGACACTGTCGCCGTGAAAGAGTTAGCCAGCAAGGGCTGCATGCCTGCGTACGTACGTACGTGGTGTTTTGAGGGTGGCAGCCAGTGGTGGTATCTTCTTCTTTTCGCTTGCCACGCTTTGGACGGTTCAGCCGTTTCCAACCACCCGTTCTTTCTCCTAGGTAGGCAGGAAGGTTTGGGGGTCTTGACAGGTCACCAACCTTGCCCGACTGGCAGGCCAGGACGTGGGGTATGGATGCAACAGAACAGAAGAACAGGATGGGGCTGCACTAGGTACAGAAGGCTTCGAGTTGGGGTACGTTGCGATTGTGTTGGTGTCGCAACGCCTTGTGTGTTGCGCACGCAACGCAAGGCCGCACAAGTAGACCAGAAGCATAGCATTGTCTTACATGCGTTGCACCTCCCAGTGCTCCAAGTGGTCGGCCGCTCCAAGTCGCTCCAAGCGCTGATAGCTTCTGTCTCATCCGCCATCTATACATTGAGAGCTCTGTAGCGTGCAGCTTCGCGTACCAGAACTTAAGTGGAATCTCGGTGCCAAGCGCAAGTTTGCAACACTGTACTACTCAAACGGCAAGCCGTGTGGTGGGAAGCGGATAGTTAGTGCCCACCTGCCCCTGAGCACATCCCAACGCTGCCTCCCGGCCTCCGCCTGGCGCCGTCCTGGCAACTTCCGCGCTAGGCGACTCTGGACCGTCTGAAGGCTCCCTGGCACGCCCTGCCGCTGCCCCCAGGTCTTCTCCGGGCGCCGCCTGACGGCTAAGGCCCTCGGCGGCTCTGGGCAATGTGTGGGCGCCGTGGCGTGGCTTGCCGCTGCCCCCAGTCCTCCTCCCGGCGCCGCCTGACGGCTCAGGGCCCTCGGCGGCTCTGGGCAATGTGTGGGCGCTGCGCTCCAACGTGCCCTCTAACGCACGTAACGTGGGTGACCCGTCCCCATAGTGGTTGATAGTGCACGAGCTCCGTGCCACTGATCAGTCGTCGGTGCGTGGGGGTTTCCACTGCATGCAGTTGTGTTTGCTGGGGTGACGCAGCCAAGGCGACACTGTCGCCGTGAAGGAGTTAGCCAGCAAGGGCTGCATGCCTGCGTACGTACGTGGTGTTTTGAGGGTGGCAGCCGCTTTCCCCCTGGTGGCCCCGTTGGCCCGCCGGCCTGCTGGCTGAAGCGTTCCCATCATGTGTGGGAGGCCTGTCTCGAGAATGCTTGCAACCTCATCTCTCTCTCGTAATCCTGCTCCATCCCGCCTACGCACGTTGGCCTGGGCAACTGACAGTGGCGACGGCGGCGGTGTAAAAGGCCAAGCAACAGGCACGCAGACCAGTACCCGTGCTCTTGCGAGCGGCAGTCTTCCTTGCTTCCTGCGTGCATTTCCATTCACAGCCTTGGTGGCACTGGGTGCCGGGTTGCAGCGCGTTGCCTTTCCCTGTCTTCTCTTGCCATGTCTACCCCTTGTCTTGCCTCCTCATCCTGGTCCTCGTCCTCCTTGTCCTCCTCGTCCTGGTCCTCGTCCTCCTCGCCCTCCTCCTGCTCTTCCTCTGCTATCCCCGCGTCCAAATCCGCCGCCGCCTGGCTGGTGGGATCCCCAGGTTAGCGTGGGGGGCACTACTGTGTTCCTCTGCCTTCCGGTCCTTGCCTCCCTGGCCCCCTGGCTTCCCCCCACTCACCGAGCCGAGTAGCTCTGTGAGCAGCACTCAATACTGTCATGCAGGTAGATGTGCACTTCCTCCTTTCCCAGCCCAGCCACATTGAGCTGCCGCCACTGCCCCCCCCCCCTGCCACTCCTCGTCATTCGGGTGCTCCCCCCCCAGCCCTCCTCCTCCCTGCTGGTCGGTTCCCCGGCCTCCGCGTGGCGCCCAGGGGCCTCTAAAAGGCTCTCCTGCACCCATCCGGGATCGAACCGGAGACCTTCTGTGTCCCAACATCCGTTCCCCAGGGGGGTGGACGACATGTTAGACAGATGTGATAACCAACTACACCATGGTTGCAGAGATCCTCTCGCCGCAAGGGCGAGGGATGCCAACAGCGAAATACACGCATTTCGCCACACCAAAAGCGGTTCGACCGCAACCCTCAAGGAGAGCATAGGGAGAGCAAAGCAGGACGCTGGGAGATGCCCAGGGCACGCCCTAGGTGCCCTCCGCCCCTGCCCTTGTGTGGCGCCTGGCAATGCACCCTCTGAGTGGGCCCTCCCCTGGCCACCCACTTCCTGGCAACCCCTGCCCCCCTCCCCAGCTGCCCGCTCACGCACCCTCACAGCCACGCTGCACAACGGCCCTTCACGTGGCTGAGGACTGGGCCAGTCCCTGTGCCCTCTGTCGCACAGGCGCGCATACCGCGGTACGCCCCTGCGCTCTGATGACAGCTGGAATGTCAGGTAGGCAAGAGGTTCAGCAGAGGAAGAGTGCGATCCTGGGGACCTCAGGTTTCCTGAAGGTTGCTTGAGCCTGAGAGCCTCTGGGTGCTTGCGCAGTGCCAGCGCCGTGCAGGGGCAGTCTGTGTGTGGCCAGGCCAACCGGTACCCGTGCTTCCTTGCGAGCTGCAGTCTTCCTTGCTTCCTGCGTGCATTTCCATTCACAGCCTTGGTGGCACTGGGTGCCGGGTTGCAGCGCGTTGCCTTTCCCTGTCATTTCTTGCCATGTCTACCCCTTGTCTTGCCTCCTCATCCTGGTCCTCGTCCTCCTTGTCCTCCTCGTCCTGGTCCTCGTCCTCCTCGCCCTCCTCCTGCTCTTCCTCTGCTATCCCCGCGTCCAAATCCGCCGCCGCCTGGCTGGTGGGATCCCCAGGTTAGCGTGGGGGGCACTACTGTGTTCCTCTGCCTTCCGGTCCTTGCCTCCCTGGCCCCCTGGCTTCCCCCCACTCACCGAGCCGAGTAGCTCTGTGAGCAGCACTCAATACTGTCATGCAGGTAGATGTGCACTTCCTCCTTTCCCAGCCCAGCCACATTGAGCTGCCGCCACTGCCCCCCCCCCTGCCACTCCTCGTCATTCGGGTGCTCCCCCCCCAGCCCTCCTCCTCCCTGCTGGTCGGTTCCCCGGCCTCCGCGTGGCGCCCAGGGGCCTCTAAAAGGCTCTCCTGCACCCATCCGGGATCGAACCGGAGACCTTCTGTGTCCCAACATCCGTTCCCCAGGGGGGTGGACGACATGTTAGACAGATGTGATAACCAACTACACCATGGTTGCAGAGATCCTCTCGCCGCAAGGGCGAGGGATGCCAACAGCGAAATACACGCATTTCGCCACACCAAAAGCGGTTCGACCGCAACCCTCAAGGAGAGCATAGGGAGAGCAAAGCAGGACGCTGGGAGATGCCCAGGGCACGCCCTAGGTGCCCTCCGCCCCTGCCCTTGTGTGGCGCCTGGCAATGCACCCTCTGAGTGGGCCCTCCCCTGGCCACCCACTTCCTGGCAACCCCTGCCCCCCTCCCCAGCTGCCCGCTCACGCACCCTCACAGCCACGCTGCACAACGGCCCTTCACGTGGCTGAGGACTGGGCCAGTCCCTGTGCCCTCTGTCGCACAGGCGCGCATACCGCGGTACGCCCCTGCGCTCTGATGACAGCTGGAATGTCAGGTAGGCAAGAGGTTCAGCAGAGGAAGAGTGCGATCCTGGGGACCTCAGGTTTCCTGAAGGTTGCTTGAGCCTGAGAGCCTCTGGGTGCTTGCGCAGTGCCAGCGCCGTGCAGGGGCAGTCTGTGTGTGGCCAGGCCAACCGGTACCCGTGCTTCCTTGCGAGCTGCAGTCTTCCTTGCTTCCTGCGTGCATTTCCATTCACAGCCTTGGTGGCACTGGGTGCCGGGTTGCAGCGCGTTGCCTTTCCCTGTCATTTCTTGCCATGTCTACCCCTTGTCTTGCCTCCTCATCCTGGTCCTCGTCCTCCTTGTCCTCCTCGTCCTGGTCCTCGTCCTCCTCGCCCTCCTCCTGCTCTTCCTCTGCTATCCCCGCGTCCAAATCCGCCGCCGCCTGGCTGGTGGGATCCCCAGGTTAGCGTGGGGGGCACTACTGTGTTCCTCTGCCTTCCGGTCCTTGCCTCCCTGGCCCCCTGGCTTCCCCCCACTCACCGAGCCGAGTAGCTCTGTGAGCAGCACTCAATACTGTCATGCAGGTAGATGTGCACTTCCTCCTTTCCCAGCCCAGCCACATTGAGCTGCCGCCACTGCCCCCCCCCCCCTGCCACTCCTCGTCATTCGGGTGCTCCCCCCCCAGCCCTCCTCCTCCCTGCTGGTCGGTTCCCCGGCCTCCGCGTGGCGCCCAGGGGCCTCTAAAAGGCTCTCCTGCACCCATCCGGGATCGAACCGGAGACCTTCTGTGTCCCAACATCCGTTCCCCAGGGGGGTGGACGACATGTTAGACAGATGTGATAACCAACTACACCATGGTTGCAGACATCCTCTCGCCGCAAGGGCGAGGGATGCCAACAGCGAAATACACGCATTTCGCCACACCAAAAGCGGTTCGACCGCAACCCTCAAGGAGAGCATAGGGAGAGCAAAGCAGGACGCTGGGAGATGCCCAGGGCACGCCCTAGGTGCCCTCCGCCCCTGCCCTTGTGTGGCGCCTGGCAATGCACCCTCTGAGTGGGCCCTCCCCTGGCCACCCACTTCCTGGCAACCCCTGCCCCCCTCCCCAGCTGCCCGCTCACGCACCCTCACAGCCACGCTGCACAACGGCCCTTCACGTGGCTGAGGACTGGGCCAGTCCCTGTGCCCTCTGTCGCACAGGCGCGCATACCGCGGTACGCCCCTGCGCTCTGATGACAGCTGGAATGTCAGGTAGGCAAGAGGTTCAGCAGAGGAAGAGTGCGATCCTGGGGACCTCAGGTTTCCTGAAGGTTGCTTGAGCCTGAGAGCCTCTGGGTGCTTGCGCAGTGCCAGCGCCGTGCAGGGGCAGTCTGTGTGTGGCCAGGCCAACCGGTACCCGTGCTTCCTTGCGAGCTGCAGTCTTCCTTGCTTCCTGCGTGCATTTCCATTCACAGCCTTGGTGGCACTGGGTGCCGGGTTGCAGCGCGTTGCCTTTCCCTGTCATTTCTTGCCATGTCTACCCCTTGTCTTGCCTCCTCATCCTGGTCCTCGTCCTCCTTGTCCTCCTCGTCCTGGTCCTCGTCCTCCTCGCCCTCCTCCTGCTCTTCCTCTGCTATCCCCGCGTCCAAATCCGCCGCCGCCTGGCTGGTGGGATCCCCAGGTTAGCGTGGGGGGCACTACTGTGTTCCTCTGCCTTCCGGTCCTTGCCTCCCTGGCCCCCTGGCTTCCCCCCACTCACCGAGCCGAGTAGCTCTGTGAGCAGCACTCAATACTGTCATGCAGGTAGATGTGCACTTCCTCCTTTCCCAGCCCAGCCACATTGAGCTGCCGCCACTGCCCCCCCCCCTGCCACTCCTCGTCATTCGGGTGCTCCCCCCCCAGCCCTCCTCCTCCCTGCTGGTCGGTTCCCCGGCCTCCGCGTGGCGCCCAGGGGCCTCTAAAAGGCTCTCCTGCACCCATCCGGGATCGAACCGGAGACCTTCTGTGTCCCAACATCCGTTCCCCAGGGGGGTGGACGACATGTTAGACAGATGTGATAACCAACTACACCATGGTTGCAGACATCCTCTCGCCGCAAGGGCGAGGGATGCCAACAGCGAAATACACGCATTTCGCCACACCAAAAGCGGTTCGACCGCAACCCTCAAGGAGAGCATAGGGAGAGCAAAGCAGGACGCTGGGAGATGCCCAGGGCACGCCCTAGGTGCCCTCCGCCCCTGCCCTTGTGTGGCGCCTGGCAATGCACCCTCTGAGTGGGCCCTCCCCTGGCCACCCACTTCCTGGCAACCCCTGCCCCCCTCCCCAGCTGCCCGCTCACGCACCCTCACAGCCACGCTGCACAACGGCCCTTCACGTGGCTGAGGACTGGGCCAGTCCCTGTGCCCTCTGTCGCACAGGCGCGCATACCGCGGTACGCCCCTGCGCTCTGATGACAGCTGGAATGTCAGGTAGGCAAGAGGTTCAGCAGAGGAAGAGTGCGATCCTGGGGACCTCAGGTTTCCTGAAGGTTGCTTGAGCCTGAGAGCCTCTGGGTGCTTGCGCAGTGCCAGCGCCGTGCAGGGGCAGTCTGTGTGTGGCCAGGCCAACCGGTACCCGTGCTTCCTTGCGAGCTGCAGTCTTCCTTGCTTCCTGCGTGCATCTCCATTCACAGCCTTGGTGGCACTGGGTGCCGGGTTGCAGCGCGTTGCCTTTCCCTGTCATTTCTTGCCATGTCTACCCCTTGTCTTGCCTCCTCATCCTGGTCCTCGTCCTCCTTGTCCTCCTCGTCCTGGTCCTCGTCCTCCTCGCCCTCCTCCTGCTCTTCCTCTGCTATCCCCGCGTCCAAATCCGCCGCCGCCTGGCTGGTGGGATCCCCAGGTTAGCGTGGGGGGCACTACTGTGTTCCTCTGCCTTCCGGTCCTTGCCTCCCTGGCCCCCTGGCTTCCCCCCACTCACCGAGCCGAGTAGCTCTGTGAGCAGCACTCAATACTGTCATGCAGGTAGATGTGCACTTCCTCCTTTCCCAGCCCAGCCACATTGAGCTGCCGCCACTGCCCCCCCCCCTGCCACTCCTCGTCATTCGGGTGCTCCCCCCCCAGCCCTCCTCCTCCCTGCTGGTCGGTTCCCCGGCCTCCGCGTGGCGCCCAGGGGCCTCTAAAAGGCTCTCCTGCACCCATCCGGGATCGAACCGGAGACCTTCTGTGTCCCAACATCCGTTCCCCAGGGGGGTGGACGACATGTTAGACAGATGTGATAACCAACTACACCATGGTTGCAGACATCCTCTCGCCGCAAGGGCGAGGGATGCCAACAGTGAAATACACGCATTTCGCTAGACCAAAAGCGGTTCGACCGCAACCCTCAAGGAGAGCATAGGGAGAGCAAAGCAGGACGCTGGGAGATGCCCAGGGCACGCCCTAGGTGCCCTCCGCCCCTGCCCTTGTGTGGCGCCTGGCAATGCACCCTCTGAGTGGGCCCTCCCCTGGCCACCCACTTCCTGGCAACCCCTGCCCCCCTCCCCAGCTGCCCGCTCACGCACCCTCACAGCCACGCTGCACAACGGCCCTTCACGTGGCTGAGGACTGGGCCAGTCCCTGTGCCCTCTGTCGCACAGGCGCGCATACCGCGGTACGCCCCTGCGCTCTGATGACAGCTGGAATGTCAGGTAGGCAAGAGGTTCAGCAGAGGAAGAGTGCGATCCTGGGGACCTCAGGTTTCCTGAAGGTTGCTTGAGCCTGAGAGCCTCTGGGTGCTTGCGCAGTGCCAGCGCCGTGCAGGGGCAGTCTGTGTGTGGCCAGGCCAACCGGTACCCGTGCTTCCTTGCGAGCTGCAGTCTTCCTTGCTTCCTGCGTGCATCTCCATTCACAGCCTTGGTGGCACTGGGTGCCGGGTTGCAGCGCGTTGCCTTTCCCTGTCATTTCTTGCCATGTCTACCCCTTGTCTTGCCTCCTCATCCTGGTCCTCGTCCTCCTTGTCCTCCTCGTCCTGGTCCTCGTCCTCCTCGCCCTCCTCCTGCTCTTCCTCTGCTATCCCCGCGTCCAAATCCGCCGCCGCCTGGCTGGTGGGATCCCCAGGTTAGCGTGGGGGGCACTACTGTGTTCCTCTGCCTTCCGGTCCTTGCCTCCCTGGCCCCCTGGCTTCCCCCCACTCACCGAGCCGAGTAGCTCTGTGAGCAGCACTCAATACTGTCATGCAGGTAGATGTGCACTTCCTCCTTTCCCAGCCCAGCCACATTGAGCTGCCGCCACTGCCCCCCCCCCCTGCCACTCCTCGTCATTCGGGTGCTCCCCCCCCAGCCCTCCTCCTCCCTGCTGGTCGGTTCCCCGGCCTCCGCGTGGCGCCCAGGGGCCTCTAAAAGGCTCTCCTGCACCCATCCGGGATCGAACCGGAGACCTTCTGTGTCCCAACATCCGTTCCCCAGGGGGGTGGACGACATGTTAGACAGATGTGATAACCAACTACACCATGGTTGCAGACATCCTCTCGCCGCAAGGGCGAGGGATGCCAACAGTGAAATACACGCATTTCGCTAGACCAAAAGCGGTTCGACCGCAACCCTCAAGGAGAGCATAGGGAGAGCAAAGCAGGACGCTGGGAGATGCCCAGGGCACGCCCTAGGTGCCCTCCGCCCCTGCCCTTGTGTGGCGCCTGGCAATGCACCCTCTGAGTGGGCCCTCCCCTGGCCACCCACTTCCTGGCAACCCCTGCCCCCCTCCCCAGCTGCCCGCTCACGCACCCTCACAGCCACGCTGCACAACGGCCCTTCACGTGGCTGAGGACTGGGCCAGTCCCTGTGCCCTCTGTCGCACAGGCGCGCATACCGCGGTACGCCCCTGCGCTCTGATGACAGCTGGAATGTCAGGTAGGCAAGAGGTTCAGCAGAGGAAGAGTGCGATCCTGGGGACCTCAGGTTTCCTGAAGGTTGCTTGAGCCTGAGAGCCTCTGGGTGCTTGCGCAGTGCCAGCGCCGTGCAGGGGCAGTCTGTGTGTGGCCAGGCCAACCGGTACCCGTGCTTCCTTGCGAGCTGCAGTCTTCCTTGCTTCCTGCGTGCATCTCCATTCACAGCCTTGGTGGCACTGGGTGCCGGGTTGCAGCGCGTTGCCTTTCCCTGTCATTTCTTGCCATGTCTACCCCTTGTCTTGCCTCCTCATCCTGGTCCTCGTCCTCCTTGTCCTCCTCGTCCTGGTCCTCGTCCTCCTCGCCCTCCTCCTGCTCTTCCTCTGCTATCCCCGCGTCCAAATCCGCCGCCGCCTGGCTGGTGGGATCCCCAGGTTAGCGTGGGGGGCACTACTGTGTTCCTCTGCCTTCCGGTCCTTGCCTCCCTGGCCCCCTGGCTTCCCCCCACTCACCGAGCCGAGTAGCTCTGTGAGCAGCACTCAATACTGCCATGCAGGTAGATGTGCACTTCCTCCTTTCCCAGCCCAGCCACATTGAGCTGCCGCCACTGCCCCCCCCCCCTCCCACTCCTCGTCATTCGGGTGCTCCCCCCCCAGCCCTCCTCGTCCCTGCTGGTCGGTTCCCCACTCACCGAGCCGAGTAGCTCTGTGAGCAGCACTCGATACTGTCATGCAGGTAGATGTGCACTTCCTCCTTCCCAGCCCAGCCACATTGAGCTGCCGCCACTGCCCCCCCCCCTCCCACTCCTCGTCATTCGGGTGCTCCCCCCCCAGCCCTCCTCGTCCCTGCTGGTCGGTTCCCCACTCACCGAGCCGAGTAGCTCTGTGAGCAGCACTCGATACTGTCATGCAGGTAGATGTGCACTTCCTCCTTTCCCAGCCCAGCCCACATTGAGCTGCCGCCACTGCCCCCCCCCCCTCCCACTCCTCGTCATTCGGGTGCTCCCCCCCCAGCCCTCCTCGTCCCTGCTGGTCGGTTCCCCACTCACCGAGCCGAGTAGCTCTGTGAGCAGCACTCGATACTGTCATGCAGGTAGATGTGCACTTCCTCCTTTCCCAGCCCAGCCACATTGAGCTGCCGCCACTGCCCCCCCCCCTCCCACTCCTCGTCATTCGGGTGCTCCCCCCCCCAGCCCTCCTCGTCCCTGCTGGTCGGTTCCCCACTCACCGAGCCGAGTAGCTCTGTGAGCAGCACTCGATACTGCCATGCAGGTAGATGTGCACTTCCTCCTTTCCCAGCCCAGCCACATTGAGCTGCCGCCACTGCCCCCCCCCCCTCCCACTCCTCGTCATTCGGGTGCTCCCCCCCCAGCCCTCCTCGTCCCTGCTGGTCGGTTCCCCACTCACCGAGCCGAGTAGCTCTGTGAGCAGCACTCGATACTGTCATGCAGGTAGATGTGCACTTCCTCCTTTTCCCAGCCCAGCCACATTGAGCTGCCGCCACTGCCCCCCCCCCTCCCACTCCTCGTCATTCGGGTGCTCCCCCCCCAGCCCTCCTCGTCCCTGCTGGTCGGTTCCCCACTCACCGAGCCGAGTAGCTCTGTGAGCAGCACTCGATACTGTCATGCAGGTAGATGTGCACTTCCTCCTTTCCCAGCCCAGCCACATTGAGCTGCCGCCACTGCCCCCCCCCCCTCCCACTCCTCGTCATTCGGGTGCTCCCCCCCCAGCCCTCCTCGTCCCTGCTGGTCGGTTCCCCACTCACCGAGCCGAGTAGCTCTGTGAGCAGCACTCGATACTGTCATGCAGGTAGATGTGCACTTCCTCCTTTCCCAGCCCAGCCACATTGAGCTGCCGCCACTGCCCCCCCCCCTCCCACTCCTCGTCATTCGGGTGCTCCCCCCCCCAGCCCTCCTCGTCCCTGCTGGTCGGTTCCCCACTCACCGAGCCGAGTAGCTCTGTGAGCAGCACTCGATACTGTCATGCAGGTAGATGTGCACTTCCTCCTTTCCCAGCCCAGCCACATTGAGCTGCCGCCACTGCCCCCCCCCCTCCCACTCCTCGTCATTCGGGTGCTCCCCCCCCCAGCCCTCCTCGTCCCTGCTGGTCGGTTCCCCACTCACCGAGCCGAGTAGCTCTGTGAGCAGCACTCGATACTGTCATGCAGGTAGATGTGCACTTCCTCCTTTCCCAGCCCAGCCACATTGAGCTGCCGCCACTGCCCCCCCCCCCTCCCACTCCTCGTCATTCGGGTGCTCCCCCCCCAGCCCTCCTCGTCCCTGCTGGTCGGTTCCCCACTCACCGAGCCGAGTAGCTCTGTGAGCAGCACTCGATACTGTCATGCAGGTAGATGTGCACTTCCTCCTTTCCCAGCCCAGCCACATTGAGCTGCCGCCACTGCCCCCCCCCCCTCCCACTCCTCGTCATTCGGGTGCTCCCCCCCCCAGCCCTCCTCGTCCCTGCTGGTCGGTTCCCCACTCACCGAGCCGAGTAGCTCTGTGAGCAGCACTCGATACTGTCATGCAGGTAGATGTGCACTTCCTCCTTTCCCAGCCCAGCCACATTGAGCTGCCGCCACTGCCCCCCCCCCCTCCCACTCCTCGTCATTCGGGTGCTCCCCCCCCAGCCCTCCTCGTCCCTGCTGGTCGGTTCCCCACTCACCGAGCCGAGTAGCTCTGTGAGCAGCACTCGATACTGTCATGCAGGTAGATGTGCACTTCCTCCTTTCCCAGCCCAGCCACATTGAGCTGCCGCCACTGCCCCCCCCCCCTCCCACTCCTCGTCATTCGGGTGCTCCCCCCCCAGCCCTCCTCGTCCCTGCTGGTCGGTTCCCCACTCACCGAGCCGAGTAGCTCTGTGAGCAGCACTCGATACTGTCATGCAGGTAGATGTGCACTTCCTCCTTTCCCAGCCCAGCCACATTGAGCTGCCGCCACTGCCCCCCCCCTCCCACTCCTCGTCATTCGGGTGCTCCCCCCCCAGCCCTCCTCGTCCCTGCTGGTCGGTTCCCCACTCACCGAGCCGAGTAGCTCTGTGAGCAGCACTCGATACTGCCATGCAGGTAGATGTGCACTTCCTCCTTTCCCAGCCCAGCCACATTGAGCTGCCGCCACTGCCCCCCCCCCCTCCCACTCCTCGTCATTCGGGTGCTCCCCCCCCAGCCCTCCTCGTCCCTGCTGGTCGGTTCCCCACTCACCGAGCCGAGTAGCTCTGTGAGCAGCACTCGATACTGTCATGCAGGTAGATGTGCACTTCCTCCTTTCCCAGCCCAGCCACATTGAGCTGCCGCCACTGCCCCCCCCCTCCCACTCCTCGTCATTCAGGTGCTCCCCCCCCAGCCCTCCTCGTCCCTGCTGGTCGGTTCCCCACTCACTGAGCCGAGTAGCTCTGTGAGCAGCACTCGATACTGTCATGCAGGTAGATGTGCACTTCCTCCTTTCCCAGCCCAGCCACATTGAGCTGCCGCCACTGCCCCCCCCCCCCCCCCTCCTCGTCATTCGGGTGCTCCCCCCCCAGCCCTCCTCGTCCCTGCTGGTCGGTTCCCCACTCACCGAGCCGAGTAGCTCTGTGAGCAGCACTCGATACTGCCATGCAGGTAGATGTGCACTTCCTCCTTTCCCAGCCCAGCCACATTGAGCTGCCGCCACTGCCCCCCCCCCTCCCACTCCTCGTCATTCGGGTGCTCCCCCCCCAGCCCTCCTCGTCCCTGCTGGTCGGTTCCCCACTCACCGAGCCGAGTAGCTCTGTGAGCAGCACTCGATACTGTCATGCAGGTAGATGTGCACTTCCTCCTTTCCCAGCCCAGCCACATTGAGCTGCCGCCACTGCCCCCCCCCCCTCCCACTCCTCGTCATTCGGGTGCTCCCCCCCCAGCCCTCCTCGTCCCTGCTGGTCGGTTCCCCACTCACCGAGCCGAGTAGCTCTGTGAGCAGCACTCGATACTGTCATGCAGGTAGATGTGCACTTCCTCCTTTCCCAGCCCAGCCACATTGAGCTGCCGCCACTGCCCCCCCCCCCTCCCACTCCTCGTCATTCGGGTGCTCCCCCCCCAGCCCTCCTCGTCCCTGCTGGTCGGTTCCCCACTCACCGAGCCGAGTAGCTCTGTGAGCAGCACTCGATACTGTCATGCAGGTAGATGTGCACTTCCTCCTTTCCCAGCCCAGCCACATTGAGCTGCCGCCACTGCCCCCCCCCCTCCCACTCCTCGTCATTCGGGTGCTCCCCCCCCAGCCCTCCTTGTCCCTGCTGGTCGGTTCCCCACTCACCGAGCCGAGTAGCTCTGTGAGCAGCACTCGATACTGTCATGCAGGTAGATGTGCACTTCCTCCTTTCCCAGCCCAGCCACATTGAGCTGCCCGCCACTGCCCCCCCCCCCTCCCACTCCTCGTCATTCGGGTGCTCCCCCCCCCAGCCCTCCTCGTCCCTGCTGGTCGGTTCCCCACTCACCGAGCCGAGTAGCTCTGTGAGCAGCACTCAATACTGTCATGCAGGTAGATGTGCACTTCCTCCTTTCCCAGCCCAGCCACATTGAGCTGCCGCCACTGCCCCCCCCCCTCCCACTCCTCGTCATTCGGGTGCTCCCCCCCCAGCCCTCCTCGTCCCTGCTGGTCGGTTCCCCACTCACCGAGCCGAGTAGCTCTGTGAGCAGCACTCGATACTGTCATGCAGGTAGATGTGCACTTCCTCCTTTCCCAGCCCAGCCACATTGAGCTGCCGCCACTGCCCCCCCCCCCTCCCACTCCTCGTCATTCGGGTGCTCCCCCCCCCAGCCCTCCTCGTCCCTGCTGGTCGGTTCCCCACTCACCGAGCCGAGTAGCTCTGTGAGCAGCACTCGATACTGTCATGCAGGTAGATGTGCACTTCCTCCTTTCCCAGCCCAGCCACATTGAGCTGCCGCCACTGCCCCCCCCCCCTCCCACTCCTCGTCATTCGGGTGCTCCCCCCCCAGCCCTCCTCGTCCCTGCTGGTCGGTTCCCCACTCACCGAGCCGAGTAGCTCTGTGAGCAGCACTCGATACTGTCATGCAGGTAGATGTGCACTTCCTCCTTTCCCAGCCCAGCCACATTGAGCTGCCGCCACTGCCCCCCCCCTCCCACTCCTCGTCATTCGGGTGCTCCCCCCCCAGCCCTCCTTGTCCCTGCTGGTCGGTTCCCCACTCACCGAGCCGAGTAGCTCTGTGAGCAGCACTCGATACTGTCATGCAGGTAGATGTGCACTTCCTCCTTTCCCAGCCCAGCCACATTGAGCTGCCGCCACTGCCCCCCCCCCCTCCCACTCCTCGTCATTCGGGTGCTCCCCCCCCAGCCCTCCTCGTCCCTGCTGGTCGGTTCCCCACTCACCGAGCCGAGTAGCTCTGTGAGCAGCACTCAATACTGTCATGCAGGTAGATGTGCACTTCCTCCTTTCCCAGCCCAGCCACATTGAGCTGCCGCCACTGCCCCCCCCCCTCCCACTCCTCGTCATTCGGGTGCTCCCCCCCCAGCCCTCCTCGTCCCTGCTGGTCGGTTCCCCGGCCTCCGCGTGGCGCCCAGGGGCCTCTAAAAGGCTGCCCTGCACCCATCCGGGATCGAACCGGAGACCTTCTGTGTCCCAACATCCGTTCCCCAGGGGGATGGACGAGATGTTAGACAGATGTGATAACCAACTACACCATGGTTGCAGACATCCTCTCGCCGCAAGGGCGAGGGATGCCAACAGCGAAATACACGCATTTCGCCACACCAAAAGCGGTTCGACCGCAACCCTCAAGGAGAGCATAGGGAGAGCAAAGCAGGACGCTGGGAGATGCCCAGGGCACGCCCCAGGTGCCCTCCGCCCCTGCCCTTGTGTGGCGCCTGGCAATGCACCCTCTGAGTGGGCCCTCCCCTGGCCACCCACTTCCTGGCAACCCCTGCCCCCCTCCCCAGCTGCCCGCTCACGCACCCTCACAGCCACGCTGCACAACGGCCCTTCACGTGGCTGAGGACTGGGCCAGTCCCTGTGCCCTCTGTCGCACAGGCGCGCATACCGCGGTACGCCCCTGCGCTCTGATGACAGCTGGAATGTCAGGTAGGCAAGAGGTTCAGCAGAGGAAGAGTGCGATCCTCAGGTTTCCTGAAGGTTGCTTGAGCCTGAGAGCCTCTGGGTGCTTGCGCAGTGCCAGCGCCGTGCAGGGGCAGTCTGTGTGTGGCCAGGCCAACCGGTACCCGTGCTTCCTTGCGAGCTGCAGTCTTCCTTGCTTCCTGCGTGCATCTCCATTCACAGCCTTGGTGGCACTGGGTGCCGGGTTGCAGCGCGTTGCCTTTCCCTGTCATTTCTTGCCATGTCTACCCGTTGTCTTGCCTCCTCATCCTGGTCCTCGTCCTCCTCGCCCTCCTCCTGATCTTCCTCTGCTATCCCCGCGTCCAAATCCGCCGCCGCCTGGCTGGTGGGATCCCCAGGTTAGCGTGGGGGGCACTACTGTGTTCCTCTGCCTTCCGGTCCTTGCCTCCCTGGCCCCCTGGCTTCCCCCCACTCACCGAGCCGAGTAGCTCTGTGAGCAGCACTCGATACTGTCATGCAGGTAGATGTGCACTTCCTCCTTTCCCAGCCCAGCCACATTGAGCTGCCGCCACTGCCCCCCCCCCTCCCACTCCTCGTCATTCGGGTGCTCCCCCCCCAGCCCTCCTCCTCCCTGCTGGTCGATTCCCCACTCACCGAGCCGAGTAGCTCTGTGAGCAGCACTCGATACTGTCATGCAGGTAGATGTGCACTTCCTCCTTTCCCAGCCCAGCCACATTGAGCTGCCGCCACTGCCCCCCCCCCCTCCCACTCCTCGTCATTCGGGTGCTCCCCCCCCAGCCCTCCTCGTCCCTGCTGGTCGATTCCCCACTCACCGAGCCGAGTAGCTCTGTGAGCAGCACTCGATACTGTCATGCAGGTAGATGTGCACTTCCTCCTTTCCCAGCCCAGCCACATTGAGCTGCCGCCACTGCCCCCCCCCCTCCCACTCCTCGTCATTCGGGTGCTCCCCCCCCCAGCCCTCCTCGTCCCTGCTGGTCGGTTCCCCACTCACCGAGCCGAGTAGCTCTGTGAGCAGCACTCGATACTGTCATGCAGGTAGATGTGCACTTCCTCCTTTCCCAGCCCAGCCACATTGAGCTGCCGCCACTGCCCCCCCCCCCCTCCCACTCCTCGTCATTCGGGTGCTCCCCCCCCAGCCCTCCTCGTCCCTGCTGGTCGGTTCCCCACTCACCGAGCCGAGTAGCTCTGTGAGCAGCACTCGATACTGTCATGCAGGTAGATGTGCACTTCCTCCTTTCCCAGCCCAGCCACATTGAGCTGCCGCCACTGCCCCCCCCCTCCCACTCCTCGTCATTCGGGTGCTCCCCCCCCCAGCCCTCCTCGTCCCTGCTGGTCGGTTCCCCACTCATCGAGCCGAGTAGCTCTGTGAGCAGCACTCGATACTGTCATGCAGGTAGATGTGCACTTCCTCCTTTCCCAGCCCAGCCACATTGAGCTGCCGCCACTGCCCCCCCCCCCTCCCACTCCTCGTCATTCGGGTGCTCCCCCCCCAGCCCTCCTCGTCCCTGCTGGTCGGTTCCCCACTCACCGAGCCGAGTAGCTCTGTGAGCAGCACTCGATACTGTCATGCAGGTAGATGTGCACTTCCTCCTTTCCCAGCCCAGCCACATTGAGCTGCCGCCACTGCCCCCCCCCCCTCCCACTCCTCGTCATTCGGGTGCTCCCCCCCCAGCCCTCCTCGTCCCTGCTGGTCGGTTCCCCAGTCACCGAGCCGAGTAGCTCTGTGAGCAGCACTCGATACTGTCATGCAGGTAGATGTGCACTTCCTCCTTTCCCAGCCCAGCCACATTGAGCTGCCGCCACTGCCCCCCCCCCCTCCCACTCCTCGTCATTCGGGTGCTCCCCCCCCAGCCCTCCTCGTCCCTGCTGGTCGGTTCCCCACTCACCGAGCCGAGTAGCTCTGTGAGCAGCACTCGATACTGTCATGCAGGTAGATGTGCACTTCCTCCTTTCCCAGCCCAGCCACATTGAGCTGCCGCCACTGCCCCCCCCCCCCCTCCCACTCCTCGTCATTCGGGTGCTCCCCCCCCAGCCCTCCTCGTCCCTGCTGGTCGGTTCCCCACTCACCGAGCCGAGTAGCTCTGTGAGCAGCACTCGATACTGTCATGCAGGTAGATGTGCACTTCCTCCTTTCCCAGCCCAGCCACATTGAGCTGCCGCCACTGCCCCCCCCCTCCCACTCCTCGTCATTCGGGTGCTCCCCCCCCAGCCCTCCTCGTCCCTGCTGGTCGGTTCCCCACTCACCGAGCCGAGTAGCTCTGTGAGCAGCACTCGATACTGTCATGCAGGTAGATGTGCACTTCCTCCTTTCCCAGCCCAGCCACATTGAGCTGCCGCCACTGCCCCCCCCCCCTCCCACTCCTCGTCATTCGGGTGCTCCCCCCCCAGCCCTCCTCGTCCCTGCTGGTCGGTTCCCCACTCACCGAGCCGAGTAGCTCTGTGAGCAGCACTCGATACTGTCATGCAGGTAGATGTGCACTTCCTCCTTTCCCAGCCCAGCCACATTGAGCTGCCGCCACTGCCCCCCCCCCTCCCACTCCTCGTCATTCGGGTGCTCCCCCCCCCAGCCCTCCTCGTCCCTGCTGGTCGGTTCCCCACTCATCGAGCCGAGTAGCTCTGTGAGCAGCACTCGATACTGTCATGCAGGTAGATGTGCACTTCCTCCTTTCCCAGCCCAGCCACATTGAGCTGCCGCCACTGCCCCCCCCCCTCCCACTCCTCGTCATTCGGGTGCTCCCCCCCCAGCCCTCCTCGTCCCTGCTGGTCGGTTCCCCACTCACCGAGCCGAGTAGCTCTGTGAGCAGCACTCGATACTGTCATGCAGGTAGATGTGCACTTCCTCCTTTCCCAGCCCAGCCACATTGAGCTGCCGCCACTGCCCCCCCCCCCTCCCACTCCTCGTCATTCGGGTGCTCCCCCCCCAGCCCTCCTCGTCCCTGCTGGTCGGTTCCCCAGTCACCGAGCCGAGTAGCTCTGTGAGCAGCACTCGATACTGTCATGCAGGTAGATGTGCACTTCCTCCTTTCCCAGCCCAGCCACATTGAGCTGCCGCCACTGCCCCCCCCCCCTCCCACTCCTCGTCATTCGGGTGCTCCCCCCCCAGCCCTCCTCGTCCCTGCTGGTCGGTTCCCCACTCACCGAGCCGAGTAGCTCTGTGAGCAGCACTCGATACTGTCATGCAGGTAGATGTGCACTTCCTCCTTTCCCAGCCCAGCCACATTGAGCTGCCGCCACTGCCCCCCCCCCCCTCCCACTCCTCGTCATTCGGGTGCTCCCCCCCCAGCCCTCCTCGTCCCTGCTGGTCGGTTCCCCACTCACCGAGCCGAGTAGCTCTGTGAGCAGCACTCGATACTGTCATGCAGGTAGATGTGCACTTCCTCCTTTCCCAGCCCAGCCACATTGAGCTGCCGCCACTGCCCCCCCCCCCTCCCACTCCTCGTCATTCGGGTGCTCCCCCCCCAGCCCTCCTCGTCCCTGCTGGTCGGTTCCCCACTCACCGAGCCGAGTAGCTCTGTGAGCAGCACTCGATACTGTCATGCAGGTAGATGTGCACTTCCTCCTTTCCCAGCCCAGCCACATTGAGCTGCCGCCACTGCCCCCCCCCCCTCCCACTCCTCGTCATTCGGGTGCTCCCCCCCCAGCCCTCCTCGTCCCTGCTGGTCGGTTCCCCACTCACCGAGCCGAGTAGCTCTGTGAGCAGCACTCGATACTGTCATGCAGGTAGATGTGCACTTCCTCCTTTCCCAGCCCAGCCACATTGAGCTGCCGCCACTGCCCCCCCCCCCTCCCACTCCTCGTCATTCGGGTGCTCCCCCCCCAGCCCTCCTCGTCCCTGCTGGTCGGTTCCCCAGTCACCGAGCCGAGTAGCTCTGTGAGCAGCACTCGATACTGTCATGCAGGTAGATGTGCACTTCCTCCTTTCCCAGCCCAGCCACATTGAGCTGCCGCCACTGCCCCCCCCCCCTCCCACTCCTCGTCATTCGGGTGCTCCCCCCCCAGCCCTCCTCGTCCCTGCTGGTCGGTTCCCCACTCACCGAGCCGAGTAGCTCTGTGAGCAGCACTCGATACTGTCATGCAGGTAGATGTGCACTTCCTCCTTTCCCAGCCCAGCCACATTGAGCTGCCGCCACTGCCCCCCCCCCCTCCCACTCCTCGTCATTCGGGTGCTCCCCCCCCCAGCCCTCCTCGTCCCTGCTGGTCGGTTCCCCACTCACCGAGCCGAGTAGCTCTGTGAGCAGCACTCGATACTGTCATGCAGGTAGATGTGCACTTCCTCCTTTCCCAGCCCAGCCACATTGAGCTGCCGCCACTGCCCCCCCCCCCTCCCACTCCTCGTCATTCGGGTGCTCCCCCCCCAGCCCTCCTCGTCCCTGCTGGTCGGTTCCCCACTCACCGAGCCGAGTAGCTCTGTGAGCAGCACTCGATACTGTCATGCAGGTAGATGTGCACTTCCTCCTTTCCCAGCCCAGCCACATTGAGCTGCCGCCACTGCCCCCCCCCCCTCCCACTCCTCGTCATTCGGGTGCTCCCCCCCCAGCCCTCCTCGTCCCTGCTGGTCGGTTCCCCACTCACCGAGCCGAGTAGCTCTGTGAGCAGCACTCGATACTGTCATGCAGGTAGATGTGCACTTCCTCCTTTCCCAGCCCAGCCACATTGAGCTGCCGCCACTGCCCCCCCCCCCTCCCACTCCTCGTCATTCGGGTGCTCCCCCCCCAGCCCTCCTCGTCCCTGCTGGTCGGTTCCCCAGTCACCGAGCCGAGTAGCTCTGTGAGCAGCACTCGATACTGTCATGCAGGTAGATGTGCACTTCCTCCTTTCCCAGCCCAGCCACATTGAGCTGCCGCCACTGCCCCCCCCCCTCCCACTCCTCGTCATTCGGGTGCTCCCCCCCCAGCCCTCCTCGTCCCTGCTGGTCGGTTCCCCACTCACCGAGCCGAGTAGCTCTGTGAGCAGCACTCGATACTGTCATGCAGGTAGATGTGCACTTCCTCCTTTCCCAGCCCAGCCACATTGAGCTGCCGCCACTGCCCCCCCCCCCTCCCACTCCTCGTCATTCGGGTGCTCCCCCCCCAGCCCTCCTCGTCCCTGCTGGTCGGTTCCCCAGTCACCGAGCCGAGTAGCTCTGTGAGCAGCACTCGATACTGTCATGCAGGTAGATGTGCACTTCCTCCTTTCCCAGCCCAGCCACATTGAGCTGCCGCCACTGCCCCCCCCCCTCCCACTCCTCGTCATTCGGGTGCTCCCCCCCCCAGCCCTCCTCGTCCCTGCTGGTCGGTTCCCCACTCACCGAGCCGAGTAGCTCTGTGAGCAGCACTCGATACTGTCATGCAGGTAGATGTGCACTTCCTCCTTTCCCAGCCCAGCCACATTGAGCTGCCGCCACTGCCCCCCCCCCTCCCACTCCTCGTCATTCGGGTGCTCCCCCCCCAGCCCTCCTCGTCCCTGCTGGTCGGTTCCCCAGTCACCGAGCCGAGTAGCTCTGTGAGCAGCACTCGATACTGTCATGCAGGTAGATGTGCACTTCCTCCTTTCCCAGCCCAGCCACATTGAGCTGCCGCCACTGCCCCCCCTCCCACTCCTCGTCATTCGGGTGCTCCCCCCCCAGCCCTCCTTGTCCCTGCTGGTCGGTTCCCCGGCCTCCACGTGGCGCCCAGGGACCTCTAAAAGGCTCTCCTGCACCCATCCGGGATCGAACCGGAGACCTTCTGTGTCCCAACATCCGTTCCCTTGGGGGATGGACGAGATGTTAGACAGATGTGATAACCAACTACACCATGGTTGCAGACATCCTCTCGCCGCAAGGGCGAGGGATGCCAACAGCGAAATACACGCATTTGGCCAGACCAAAAGCGGTTCGACCGCAACCCTCAAGGAGAGCATAGGGAGAGCAAAGCAGGACGCTGGGAAATGCCCAGGGCACGCCCTAGGTGCCCTCCGCCCCTGCCCTTGTGTGGCGCCTGGCAAAGCACCCTCTGAGTGGGCTCTCCCCTGGCCACCCACTTCCTGGCAGCCCCTGCCCCCCTCCCCAGCTGCCCGCTCACGCACCCTCACAGCCACGCTGCACAACGGCCCTTCACGTGGCTGAGGACTGGGCCAGTCCCTGTGCCCTCTGTCGCACAGGCGCGCATACCGCGGTACGCCCCTGCGCTCTGATGACAGCTGGAATGTCAGGTAGGCAAGAGGTTCAGCAGAGGAAGAGTGCGATCCTGGGGACCTCAGGTTTCCTGAAGGTTGCTTGAGCCTGAGAGCCTCTGGGTGCTTGCGCAGTGCCAGCGCCGTGCAGGGGCAGTCTGTGTATGGCCAGGCCAACCGGTACCCGTGCTTCCTTGCGAGCTGCAGTCTTCCTTGCTTCCTGCGTGCATCTCCATTCACAGCCTTGGTGGCACTGGGTGCCGGGTTGCAGCGCGTTGCCTTTCCCTGTCATTTCTTGCCATGTCTACCCATTGTCTTGCCTCCTCATCCTGGTCCTCGTCCTCCTTGTCCTCCTCGTCCTGGTCCTCGTCCTCCTCGCCCTCCTCCTGCTCTTCCTCTGCTATCCCCGCGTCCAAATCCGCCGCCGCCTGGCTGGTGGGATCCCCAGGTTGGCGTGGGGGGCACTACTGTGTTCCTCTGCCTTCCGGTCCTTGCCCCCCTGGCCCCCTGGCTTCCCCCCACTCACCGAGCCGAGTAGCTCTGTGAGCAGCACTCAATACTGTCATGCAGGTAGATGTGCACTTCCTCCTTTCCCAGCCCAGCCACATTGAGCTGCCGCCACTGCCCCCCCCCTCCCACTCCTCGTCATTCGGGTGCTCCCCCCCCAGCCCTCCTCGTCCCTGCTGGTCGGTTCCCCACTCACCGAGCCGAGTAGCTCTGTGAGCAGCACTCGATACTGTCATGCAGGTAGATGTGCACTTCCTCCTTTCCCAGCCCAGCCACATTGAGCTGCCGCCACTGCCCCCCCCCTCCCACTCCTCGTCATTCGGGTGCTCCCCCCCCAGCCCTCCTCGTCCCTGCTGGTCGGTTCCCCACTCACCGAGCCGAGTAGCTCTGTGAGCAGCACTCGATACTGTCATGCAGGTAGATGTGCACTTCCTCCTTTCCCAGCCCAGCCACACTGAGCTGCCGCCACTGCCCCCCCTGCCACTCCTCGAGTAGCTCTGTGAGCAGCACTCGATACTGTCATGCAGGTAGATGTGCACTTCCTCCTTTCCCAGCCCAGCCACACTGAGCTGCCGCCACTGCCCCCCCTGCCACTCCTCGTCATTCGGGTACTCCCCTCCCAGCCCTCCTCCTCCCTGCTGGTCGGTTCCCCGGCCTCCACGTGGCGCCCAGGGACCTCTAAAAGGCTGCCATGCACCCATCCGGGATCGAACCGGAGACCTTCTGTGTCCCAACATCCGTTCCCCAGGGGGATGGACGAGATGTTAGACAGATGTGATAACCAACTACACCATGGTTGCAGACATCCTCTCGCCGCAAGGGCGAGGGATGCCAACAGCGAAATACACGCATTTCGCTACACCAAAAGCGGTTCGACCGCAACCCTCAAGGAGAGCATAGGGAGAGCAAAGCAGGACGCTGGGAGATGCCCAGGGCACGCCCTAGGTGCCCTCCGCCCCTGCCCTTGTGTGGCGCCTGGCAATGCACCCTCTGAGTGGGCCCTCCCCTGGCCACCCACTTCCTGGCAACCCCTGCCCCCCTCCCCAGCTGCCTGCTCACGCACCCTCACAGCCACGCTGCACAACGGCCCTTCACGTGGCTGAGGATGCGATGGTTACAGCAGGAACCGCCTCCGAGCACCAGCTGAGAGGGGTTAAGCGTAAAGCGCCACCTACCGGGTATGGCCCTCCCATACCAGCACCACCCTATCAACAGCCAACTGTAGGTCGTTGAACCACTGCTAGGGGGTCGCCGAGGGGAAGACCCCTCAAAACTTCTATTCTGGCGCTTGGCCTGCCAAGCGCAATTGTCTGGAAAGCGGTCTGGGCCCGCGAGGGGCCGGTGTTCTGTGAAGGGCCAAGGCACATCCAGGCACGTCGAGAGCAGCCCCAAACCCACACCACCCGGCACAGCGTCACCACATCCCACCAAAATGCCCCTAGCGTCGCACGGGCAAACAGAGGGCCACCAAGACCTCCAGCAGAGCACCACTCGCAGCATGTATGACATCGAACACAATATCACACCTTTCCGCAAAGCCATTCGTCCGGACAGCCCCGCAGATGCCGCACCATGCTAGCTCTGCGTGCGAATGGTTGGGGCTTCTATGCGGCGGCACGAGGACTGCCGATCGTGGCCTGACGCGGCACAAGGCCCGCCTGCCAGCCAACTTAGCTGACACCCTATGGCTCAGACGAGCGTAGTAGTGCAACCACGACCGGACGTGCGAGGAGACATAGTACGCCGCCTTTGAGCTTGAGTCCCAGAGCTCGCCCTTACATGCAGTCTCTCCGCTAGCCGTCCACAGCATCCAGCAAGCGAAAATGCAGCTCATCTGGCCAAAGAAGGTGTCAGTCCGCGGTCGCTCATCGATGCGTGCTATGTTCTGGCTGCGGCCCCGCCTCGGCGGGGCCGCAGTTACGTTCTATGTGTTCTGTGTGTTCTATGTGGAGGGTGGCAGGTCTTCACCGCGGTGCCAGCGGTGGCTGAGGACTGGGCCAGTCCCTGTGCCCTCTGTCGCACAGGCGCGCATCCCGCGGTACGCCCCTGCGCTCTGATGACAGCTGGAATGTCAGGTAGGCAAGAGGTTCAGCAGAGGAAGAGTGCGATCCTGGGGACCTCAGGTTTCCTGAAGGTTGCTTGAGCCTGAGAGCCTCTGGGTGCTTGCGCAGTGCCAGCGCCGTGCAGGGGCAGTCTGTGTGTGGCCAGGCCAACCGGTACCCATGCTTCCTTGCGAGCTGCAGTCTTCCTTGCTTCCTGCGTGCATCTCCATTCACAGCCTTGGTGGCACTGGGTGCCAGGTTGCAGCGCGTTGCTTTCCCTGTCATTTCTTGCCATGTCTACCCGTTGTCTTGCCTCCTCATCCTGGTCCTCGTCCTCCTTGTCCTCCTCGTCCTGGTCCTCGTCCTCCTCGCCCTCCTCCTGCTCTTCCTCTGCTATCCCCGCGTCCAAATCCGCCGCCGCCTGGCTGGTGGGATCCCCAGGTTGGCGTGGGGGGCACTACTGTGTTCCTCTGCCTTCCGGTCCTTGCCCCCCTGGCCCCCTGGCTTCCCCCCACTCACCGAGCCGAGTAGCTCTGTGAGCAGCACTCAATACTGTCATGCAGGTAGATGTGCACTTCCTCCTTTCCCAGCCCAGCCACATTGAGCTGCCGCCACTGCCCCCCCCCCTCCCACTCCTCGTCATTCGGGTGCTCCCCCCCCAGCCCTCCTCGTCCCTGCTGGTCGGTTCCCCACTCACCGAGCCGAGTAGCTCTGTGAGCAGCACTCGATACTGTCATGCAGGTAGATGTGCACTTCCTCCTTTCCCAGCCCAGCCACATTGAGCTGCCGCCACTGCCCCCCCCCTCCCACTCCTCGTCATTCGGGTGCTCCCCCCCCAGCCCTCCTCATCCCTGCTGGTCGGTTCCCCACTCACCGAGCCGAGTAGCTCTGTGAGCAGCACTCGATACTGTCATGCAGGTAGATGTGCACTTCCTCCTTTCCCAGCCCAGCCACATTGAGCTGCCGCCACTGCCCCCCCCCTCCCACTCCTCGTCATTCGGGTGCTCCCCCCCCAGCCCTCCTCGTCCCTGCTGGTCGGTTCCCCACTCACCGAGCCGAGTAGCTCTGTGAGCAGCACTCGATACTGTCATGCAGGTAGATGTGCACTTCCTCCTTTCCCAGCCCAGCCACATTGAGCTGCCGCCACTGCCCCCCCCCCTCCCACTCCTCGTCATTCGGGTGCTCCCCCCCCAGCCCTCCTCGTCCCTGCTGGTCGGTTCCCCACTCACCGAGCCGAGTAGCTCTGTGAGCAGCACTCGATACTGTCATGCAGGTAGATGTGCACTTCCTCCTTTCCCAGCCCAGCCACATTGAGCTGCCGCCACTGCCCCCCCCCCCCCCCCCCTCGTCATTCGGGTGCTCCCCCCCCAGCCCTCCTGGTCCCTGCTGGTCGGTTCCCCACTCACCGAGCCGAGTAGCTCTGTGAGCAGCACTCGATACTGTCATGCAGGTAGATGTGCACTTCCTCCTTTCCCAGCCCAGCCACACTGAGCTGCCGCCACTGCCCCCCCCCTCCCACTCCTCGTCATTCGGGTGCTCCCCCCCCAGCCCTCCTCCTCCCTGCTGGACGGTTCCCCGGCCTCCGCGTGGCGCCCAGGGGCCTCTAAGAGGCTCTCCTGCACCCATCCTGGATCGAACCGGAGACCTTCTGTGTCCCAACACCCGTTCCCCAGGGGGATGGACGAGATGTTAGACAGATGTGATAACCAACTACACCATGGTTGCAGACATCCTCTCGCCGCAAGGGCGAGGGATGCCAACGGCGAAATACACGCATTTCGCCACACCAAAAGCGGTTCGACCGCAACCCTCAAGGAGATGTCACGACCCAGCGTGTCCTATTGACCCCATGATGTCCCTAGCAAACGGTAGCTTGACGGCGACATCTCCATGGTCTGCTTCAGCTTCTCATACGCCAGCCGGTAGTTGGCTTTCCGCTCCGGCTCGAAGTGTGTTCATACCGCATCACAGTAGTACTCCCATAGCGCCTTGCCGTGCAGGTTGGCGGCTGCGTTGCCCGGCTTGGCCTGCAGCCATGCGGTGGCCTTAGCCACGAGCGTGCTCTTGCGCGAGTTGTGCCAGTGCTCAAACTCGCTCTCGGAGATGGGGATCTTGTCCAGCATGTACTCGACCTCGGCCACCGGGATTTTGTCTAGGTCCCAGTTGCCCTGTCTTCTGACCTTAGTCAGCTCACGGTCTCCGTGCGACGTGAAGTCTGGTACGGAGGAGAAGCGGAACGGTTCCATGCGCTGCCGCCTCCGTTCCTCATCAGAGGAGCGAGACGGATAGTCGTCGTCCATCTCGTTCCACCAGCTGTTTGCTGCAGGCCGTGGCCTGACCGGTGCCTGCTGCCGCTGGCCTTGACCTGATTGTGGCGGCGCTGGCACCTGGGGGACGGTTACGAGGGCAGCAGCTCCGGCAGCAAGCGCGTTTAGTGCAGGCTGCAACACGAACTGCTCTGTCTCCCCACTGTCCTCTGCCTCGGCCTCGCCGTGCCCTTGGTCAAGGGCCTGCCCCTCTCCGCTTCCCTCTGCTGCTGCCGCTGCGCCTCCCGCTGCAGCAGTTGCTCGTGCAGCCCGGCTAGCTGCTTGTTCAGCCCGTCTATGGACGAAACCTCCTCACCGAGCCCCTCTCTATCCGCTGCACCCGGCTGTTGGACTGACGGCGCCGGGCGAAAGCTAGCACCCGACCGAGTCTGCCCGGCCCTGTGCTGACTGCCCTGAATGGACCCCTCCTTAGATCCCGTTGGCTGCAGACCCTCGATCCCCCGCGACCCACGCTGCAACGTTGAGCGCTGAGGATGAGGAGTTGGAAGAGGCGTCAGGAACGGGAGAGGCTCGATTGGATCCAGTGGGACTTAACAACTTGAACCAGCCGCCTTAGCGGCTCCAACTGCAAACAGCTGCCTTGACAGCTCACACACAGATGACTCACGCCGCTGCCTTGGCAACGTGCCACCACAGAACCTCCACGGTCCGCTTGACAGGCTATCAACGGCTGCAGAGCGGCTCAGAAGCCCTCCAGCAGCTCACGACGCTCCTATGCTCTCACACGCCGCCTTAGCGACAACACGCCAGATGCAGATGAAGCAGCTGCCTTAACAGCGTCTCTACCCACACCAAACTCCTCCTGCCTTAGCAGCCTGGTACGCTGCCACGCACACCCAGCTGCCTTGGCAGCACTCACTACCCTCCGTAGCCGACCGCCTTGACGGTACGCTAACCCTTGCCTTGCTGGGCCCTTGCTCACGAGCCCCCGAAGCCTGGCACACGTGCCTTGACACGAAACACGGCCCTTAAGCCACCGGCCCTAGGTGATCCAGCTAGACTAGTTCACCCGCGCCACAAGCCCTTAGGCCCCTCAGTCGTACAGCGCCCGGTACTCCTCGATGCTCTGGTTGGGGCGACGGGGCAGGGGCTCGGTGGGCAGGCCGCGGGAGGCCAGGTACATGTTACGGCTGGGAAGACGGTCCTCCGGAAGAGACTTAGCCATGGCACGGGCAATGGGAGGATATGTCAGACGCAGTCTTGACTGCACAGGTAGCGCAGCCTTGGTCTGAGCTTGATGTCGCGGATGTCACAAGGCACGTAACCGGATGCACGGCCTTGGCCGCTAGATACGGTAGTCGCAAAGGCCTTAGCCTATCCAATAGCTCTGGCGCTCTGCCGGCGGCTTGCCGCAGAAGCGTGCTTCTACCCTTCGCGCGCAAGTATCGCGCGCGGTCTGTTCCCAAGCTGGGAAGACGGCGACGTCCAGCAGGCACGCCCTTGCTGACGTCCTCTGACACGTAGATCTGGGCCTATCGCCCCCTCGCACGCTCAGCTTACTGGCGGATCGACGGTCGATGGCAAATTCGGCAGGAGCGCACTCAACTCCTTACAGCAGCTACGCAGCTCTCCTAGCTGCGTGCTCAGCAATAACAGCTTGGTCTGTCCACTACGTAAGCAACACCGGCAAGCAGTACCAGAGAGCTTGGGAACAGACGCCGATGGCGGCTGTCCCCGCGCCCATTACCCCGCTATCCCCGATCGTACGACACTCTGTCCACCGATGATTGCTCACCCTACCACATTACGCCACTAAGCCTCGACGCAGCTCCACCGGCTGCGGCGAGCAAGTCTGCTAACGAAATCCCCCGTGGTGCAATTGGGTTCGTGCGGCGCCTACCTGCGTCCGCCGACCCTTCGACTTCCCGCGACTTCTCCATGCATTTCCCGACACGGCCTCCGGGTACCCCTCCCGGTACCCCTCCGGATACCTTCCAGGCACGGTGACATGCCAGTGCCTGACAGCTGTCACGACCCAGCGTGTCCTATTGACCCCATGATGTCCCTAGCAAACGGTCCCCCCCCCAGCTCCGGCGGCGACGCTGCCGTGGGCTGGAGCGCGGGTTTAGATAAAGCAAGTGGCAAAGGCTAAAGAATCCCGAAGAGAAAGCTCAAACTCTCACACAATCACGGGCTGAATGCCCTCCGAGCGCAGAAAGCCCAGGCGCCTCGCTCCGGCCGCCATCAGCACGATCCAGACACACGTCACGCATGGCACGACCACCAGTCGGCCTTCCGCAATCCTGGCTCTCAGCCATCCCAGTCGCGCCCCGTCGCTCTCCTGCAGGTACTCCCAGGAGCACCTCGCCACTACCGCCTCTCTCGCCTGCTCGGCTGCCCCGCCCATGTAGGCGTCGATCACCTCGGGCGCGCTCTCCATCCAGATAACCCCCATATCAATCCCGTTCTTCTTTGCTTGCTCCAGCGCATGGTGTTCGCAGACCCTTGGGCCTGCGGCGGTTGGGCCGCGACGCAGTGCGCAGCCCTGCACGCGCAGCCATGCAGCCGCCTCCGGCGTGGTGCCCCATGGGGCATAGACGGTCAGCGCCAGCCCCACGTCGATTACGTCCGCCAGGGCCTTGCACTCAGCCTCCGTGGCCTGCGGCGCCCCGGCGCCTCCGCTGCGCGCCAGCTCCGCCAACCTTCCCGCCTTGGCGGGATGGTGCTTTCCTGGCATGGCCGCCGCCAGCTTGCCGGCTGCTCCCGCCGAGTCGGTCTGGTTGGCCGCTCCTGCGGTGCTGCCCGTGGCAGCCGCGGCCTTGGGCTCGCCCGGCTTGAGCAGACGCGGCCTGAGCTGCGTTAGCGTCACCAGTTCGGAGTCGCCCTTGCCGTACTCGATAAGAAAGTGATGCACGCGCCTGCGCGTGCCAGCGTAGCTTACTATGCCAGTCTCTCGCTTGTTCCTTGCCTTGCGGCCCTTGCCCTGCCGCATCGCCAACGCTCCTTGGAGCTTCTTCAGGTGGGGTGGCGGCTCAGCCTTGGTCCGCCGCTCCGCCGCCTTGGCGGCGACTTGGCCCACCGTCACACCCTTGCTTGAGCAGCGCGGGCAGACCCAATTGCCGTCAGGACTCGCCTCGAGCGCGGGGCTCAGGCAGTACGTGTGCCAGCCCGTGCCGCACGCGTCGCACAGCAGCATCCACTCCTCCGCATCCGGCATGGAGCATACCTCGCAGGCGAGCGTGAGTGGCGGCCTGGCCAGCCTTGGATCGATCTCCGGATCCACGATCGGCATGTGGCATGGGGCCACGTGCGTGACGTGTGCGGTCACTACTGTGCCGCACTTGCCCTCCAGTACCAGCACGCCTGAGGCCCTGACCTCCGCAACTCGCAGCACCTCGGGGCGCACTTGCGGGTCAAGACTTGTCTTGGCTGTCGTGTTGCGGTAATACACATAATCTCCTATCTCAAACTTGCGCAGCTTGGGCTCGAGCCCTCCGCCTCGTAGGCGGGCGTAACGCAGCATGTCACGATGCTGCGCCACCGTCAGGTTGCCCCCAGCGATGGCCATGTGGCGCCGCATGGCGGCTGCCCTCGAGAGCACGGAGCGTGCCGCCGCCTCGGGGTCATCCAGGCTCAGCTCCGTCTCAAACCTTGGTTTGACAGCCGGGGGAATCACAGGGTCCACTGCGTGAATCAGAGTGTACGGGCAGAGCTTGGTGGCTGCCTGCGTTGAGCAGTTGTAGCCCAACATGATGGCAGGCAGGCGCTCGTCCCAGTCGTTGAGACCGCCTGCCGCTTGGGCGAGCTTGGTCAGGGCCGACTTGCAGCTCTGAACAGCTCGCTCGCTCAGCCCGTTGGCCTGGGGGTGCTCGGCTGAGGTCTGCCTGTGGTCAATCAGCGCCTCGGCCAACAGCGCGGCGAACTGCCCCTTCCACTCGCCGCCTTGGTCCGAGCACACCTCGGCACATGCGCCGTAGCGCCCCAGCACGTGATGCGAAAAGGCGAAGGCCGTGACCGCCGCCTTCTTGCTGGGAATCGGAATCAGAATAACGTACTTGCTGAAGTGTTCCACGCACACCATGCAGTAGCGGTTGCCATGCACGGTCTTGTTGAAGGGGCCGCACAGGTCCACGCCCCAGCGGTAGAACAGGCCCCCGATGGGAAGAGGGTTCAGCACGCCGGGCCTGCCGCTAAATTGTGCCCGCAGCTTGTCGCATGCGGCGCAGTGCTTGACGGCCGTGGCCGTGTCTTCCTTGATGCCGCGCCACCAGTAGCTGTGAAGCAGCAGCGCCAAGGTGCGCCTCACGCCCCAGTGCCCTGTCTGCTCGTGCACCCTGCGCACCAGCTCGCCTCGCTCGGCGGGCGGTGGCACTATGCGGGTCTTGCCATCGAGCGACACGGTGTGCAGCTTGCCCGCAAGCCACCTGTAGCGGTGGGCGCGCTTGCGGATGCGAGCTTGCTCGCCCTCACTCATGCCCGTGGGCATCTGTCCTGTCTTAACGAACTCCAAGGTTGCATCATCATCCCAAATGTCGCCGTACGGCGCTGACGCTGGCGGTGACTCGCTGTCCAGGGCGCCGCTCGCCAGGACGCACAAGGGGCTGGCGTCCGGGGCCCAGCCGCAAGCGAACGCCGCCGCCACGCCGTCTGACGCGCCTGAGGCTGACGCCACCAGCGCGGCTGGCGCTTGCGCCGGAAGTGCCTGTGGCACATCATCCGCCAACACCCGCGCCATACTTAGCACGCCCGCCAGGCAGGTGACGTCAGCGGCCGCCGCCAGCAGGGCGCGCCGCTCCGCCTCAGGCAGGCTTGCCGTAACGCCGGGTGAGAAGCCCTTGAGCAGCTCACACTCGTCCGGCGTTGGCGGGGTGAACTTTTGCTTCTCGACATCGACACTGGGCATGCGCTTGTTGCCTCAAGCGCCTCCAGGTTGGCGCCTATCGCGCCCGCCAGGACAGCCCGTGCGGGCTGTCCCTCACTCTCGGAAGGGTAGTACGGCGGCCGCACGTTGCGGCGCGCCGCCGCCATCCGTCGGCCTTGGCCGATTGCATCTTGTGCACTGAAGCGCGCCGGCCTGACTGCCGACGCTATGGTCTCTCGCAGGCCGCACGGCTCGGAGAGGTTCGTCCAGAACCGGTACACCTGGTGCACGCCCGAGCCGAAGAGGGCCGAGTCCGCCACCAGCGGGGAACCCCACGCCTCATGCAGCCTGCTCTCCGAATTCCGCTGCTCGACAGGCGGGGTGGGCCCTGACGCAGCCGTGGTGCCGCACAGGAAGGCCACCCTATCGGCGCCCAGCGCCTGCTGCGCCCCGCCCACCAGCCTCAGCACGGCCTCTTGAGCCGTCGTGTCACCCCGCGCCCAGAACGCCACAACAAGCAGCGGCGCCTCGTCTGGCACTGAGGCTAGCAGCCTCGGGGTTGTGAGCTTGCTCACATCATCGTTCAACAGCAACAGCGCCTGCCCCGCCGCCGTGGCGGTGAACAGGTCCGGGTGCAGCCGCGCCAGCTCAGGCAGGCGGGCCAGCACCGCCCCATGTGCGGGTGCTGAGGAGTCAGCGTACACGTAGCGCTGCACAGGCAGCCCCGCACGCAGACACGCCTCAAGCCCTGGCGCCAGCCCTCCGTAAAGCTCGGCGACGACCGCGCCTTGGCGCATGGCAGAGTCGTGCCACCGTGCCGCCTGAAGCATGGCGGGCGCATGGGTCGGCGGCGCGGTGGTTGGTGCACCATCCTGCCGCAGCCTCCTCTTGCGTGCCGCCCGCCACTCCAGCGCATCATTCCGCAGCTTGCTGCGCTCAGCCCGGACCTCCTCCACCTCATCCTTCGGCGGGGGAATCCTGGCCTCAAACGCCCAACCGTTCCATCCGTTCAACGCCCCACTTGAGTCAGGCGCGTAGGCGTCTATGAAGGGCGCGGCCTTAGCCGCGGTAGCAAGCGCCACGTTGAGCACCTCACACGCCGTAGCGCTTGAGTTCACCACTCCAGAGTGGGCCGGCGTGGTTCCAGCAAACCCGCCTGGCTCATCCTCCTCGTCCAGTCTGGCGCCTGACACGTCCTCCGAGCTTGCTCGGGGGTTGCGTGACAGCCCGTCCGCATTTTGGTGCTTGGCGCCCGCACGATGCTCAACAACAAAATTATACTCTTGCAACACCAGCGCAAAGCGCGCATACTGCCCCGTGAGGCCCTCAGAACTCATCAAGTAAAGCAGCGGGCGGTGGTCTGTCACGATCTTGAAGGGAACGTCCGTGCCAATCAGGTGGTGTCGGAACATCTTAACAGCCCACACGACCGCTAACATCTCCCCCTTGTACGAAGCATAGTTTGCCTCGTGCTTGTTCAGGGAACGACTTATGCACGCGCACATGTACTCTCTCCCGTCAGCCCCCACCTGGCCCAGCACGGCGGCTATGCCACGGTTAGAGAAATCGGTGTGCAAAACCAACTGACGTGAGTAATCAATGTGCTTCAACACCAAATCAGGTTGCGTGAATATCTCCTTGATCTTGCGCAGGCCGTGGCGCTGCACCATCTCCTCTGTTATGAGGCTGATGGAGGCGCTGTGGTCTCGCAGGGAGTCGGGCGCACAGCTTGCCTCGCCGTCGCCGCCGCCCCCGCTGCCGTGGCCTCCGCCGCCTCCCTTGCGGCGGATGAGGATGGCCCCCGGCTCGTAGTAGAACATGTACGGGTTCTCCTCGAAGTAGGCCTTGGCCTCAGCGTTGCCCTCCAAGAGCTGCTCACGCTCCTGATCAGACATGTTGAAGATGGAGGTGTAGGCCTTGGCCGGGTGGGTGACGCAGTAGGCAGGGCCCGCCTCGTTGCGGTGCACATAGACCTGCGCCCCTCCGCCCCCTGGCCTCGCCTTGGCGCTGGCCAGCGCGGCGCTGCCCTGCGCCGCGGCGCACTGCAGCTTGCTGAACACCTCCTCCTGAAGTGCGCTCAAGGAGCTGCTCGCCCCTAGCGACACCGTGCTGTCGAGGTCCAGCACCAGCTGGAGCCGTGCCGCGGGCTCCCCGCTCGGTGCAGCATCCTTGGGTGCGGGTGAGGCGCGTTCCGGCGGCGCCTCGTAACGCTGCTGCGGAATTGCCGCCACCTGGAAGCCGATGGGCGCCGGCTGCTGCTTGAGCGTGGCCAGCGCGTGCGCCCCCGCCTCCGTCAGCCCTGCGGCGTGCGCCGCCGCCAGCGCGCACGTCGCCCTGCTGCTTGCGGAGAACTCCTCTGTGTCGGCGGCGTGCACTGCCGCCGCGTGAGCCTCCGAATCGTACAGCTCCTCATCGTACTCGTCCTCAGCCCCAGCGTCCGCCGCCGTGGCGGCTGCTGCGTGCTGGTTGGCGGTGGTGGTGGCCAAGGCCGCCAGAGCCTTGCTCACTTGGGCCAGCTGCTCCTGCAGCGACGTGACTGCGGCCGCCTGCTGCGTGCCGCCGCCGCCGCCAGCTCCACCGCCGCCCCCGCCCCCGCCCCGCCGCTTTTTCTCATACTCGGCGAGGTTGCGGTCGAACTTGTCCTTGAGCGGGCCGGGTGGCGGCGCGTAGTTGCGCGGGGCGAACTCGGGGTTCTGGATGAAGCAGATCCTCCCGTGCCAGCGCCCGCACTCGTCGCACTTGTTGACGCCCGCGGGGCGGCTTGCCGTGCCTCCGCCGGCCCTGTTGCCGCCTCCGCCGCTGCTGCCGCCAGCGCCTTGGCGCTTCTGCTGCTCCGCCTGCCACTTGGTTGCGGGCGGCGGGGCCTGCGCAGAGACCAGCGCTGCTTGCAGCTGCTCAATCTGCTTGACCAGCGCGGACACGCTCTCTGCCGCGCCGGTCACGAGCGCAGGCCTGCCAGACTTGATCTGCCTGCACCTCTCCGTGGGGTGCGAGCTGTTGGCACCGTGCACCGTGCAGAAGAACCTGCCCTGCTTGGCGGGGGCCGCTGGTTGCGCCGCGGCGGGCGCCTTGGCGCCGCCTGCGGGCTTGCCCGCCTTGGACCCTCCCGCGGCGCCCTCCTCCGTCGCCGCCACCGCTTGGGCAAACCTCAAGTTGTCCCAGTAGTTGTTGGCGTCAACCGCCATCTCGTCCAGCTTGCCGTACCAGTCCGTCTCCGGCACCCGCCGCCAGATCGGTCCCAGGTCGTTGCGGACTTCGGGAATCAGGCGGTTGAAGTAGTTGCGGGCGAACGTGGTCTTGCCGATGTCCAGGTACGGCTCGTACCTTCGCGCTTGCGCGAGGTAGCTTGACGGCGACATCTCCATGGTCTGCTTCAGCTTCTCATACGCCAGCCGGTAGTTGGCTTTCCGCTCCGGCTCGAAGTGTGTTCGTACCGCATCACAGTAGTACTCCCATAGCGCCTTGCCGTGCAGGTTGGCGGCTGCGTTGCCCGGCTTGGCCTGCAGCCATGCGGTGGCCTTAGCCACGAGCGTGCTCTTGCGCGAGTTGTGCCAGTGCTCAAACTCGCTCTCGGAGATGGGGATCTTGTCCAGCATGTACTCGACCTCGGCCACCGGGATTTTGTCTAGGTCCCAGTTGCCCTGTCTTCTGACCTTAGTCAGCTCACGGTCTCCGTGCGACGTGAAGTCTGGTATGGAGGAGAAGCAGAACGGTTCCATGCGCTGCCGCCTCCGTTCCTCATCAGAGGAGCGAGACGGATAGTCGTCGTCCATCTCGTTCCACCAGCTGTTTGCTGCAGGCCGTGGCCGGACCGGTGCCTGCTGCCGCTGGCCTTGACCTGATTGTGGCGGCGCTGGCACCTGGGGGATGGTTACGAGGGCAGCAGCTCCGGCAGCAAGCGCGTTTAGTGCAGGCTGCAACACGAACTGCTCTGTCTCCCCACTGTCCTCTGCCTCGGCCTCGCCGTGCCCTTGGTCAAGGGCCTGCCCCTCTCCGCTTCCCTCTGCTGCTGCCGCTGCGCCTCCCGCTGCAGCAGTTGCTCGTGCAGCCCGGCTAGCTGCTTGTTCAGCCCGTCTATGGACGAAACCTCCTCACCGAGCCCCTCTCTATCCGCTGCACCTGGCTGTTGGACTGACGGCGCCGGGCGAAAGCTAGCACCCGACCGAGTCTGCCCGGCCCTGTGCTGACTGCCCTGAATGGACCCCTCCTTAGATCCCGTTGGCTGCAGACCCTCGATCCCCCGCGACCCACGCTGCAACGTTGAGCGCTGAGGATGAGGAGTTGGAAGAGGCGTCAGGAACGGGAGAGGCTCGATTGGATCCAGTGGGACTTAACAACTTGAACCAGCCGCCTTAGCGGCTCCAACTGCAAACAGCTGCCTTGACAGCTCACACACAGATGACTCACGCCGCTGCCTTGGCAACGTGCCACCACAGAACCTCCACGGTCCGCTTGACAGGCTATCAACGGCTGCAGAGCGGCTCAGAAGCCCTCCAGCAGCTCACGACGCTCCTATGCTCTCACACGCCGCCTTAGCGACAACACGCCAGATGCAGATGAAGCAGCTGCCTTAACAGCGTCTCTACCCACACCAAACTCCTCCTGCCTTAGCAGCCTGGTACGCTGCCACGCACACCCAGCTGCCTTGGCAGCACTCACTACCCTCCGTAGCCGACCGCCTTGACGGTACGCTAACCCTTGCCTTGCTGGGCCCTTGCCTTGCTGGGCCCTTGCTCACGAGCCCCCGAAGCCTGGCACACGTGCCTTGACACGAAACACGGCCCTTAAGCCACCGGCCCTAGGTGATCCAGCTAGACTAGTTCACCCGCGCCACAAGCCCTTAGGCCCCTCAGTCGTACAGCGCCCGGTACTCCTCGATGCTCTGGTTGGGGCGACGGGGCAGGGGCTCGGTGGGCAGGCCGCGGGAGGCCAGGTACATGTTACGGCTGGGAAGACGGTCCTCCGGAAGAGACTTAGCCATGGCACGGGCAATGGGAGGATATGTCAGACGCAGTCTTGACTGCACAGGTAGCGCAGCCTTGGTCTGAGCTTGATGTCGCGGATGTCACAAGGCACGTAACCGGATGCACGGCCTTGGCCGCTAGATACGGTAGTCGCAAAGGCCTTAGCCTATCCAATAGCTCTGGCGCTCTGCCGGCGGCTTGCCGCAGAAGCGTGCTTCTACCCTTCGCGCGCAAGTATCGCGCGCGGTCTGTTCCCAAGCTGGGAAGACGGCGACGTCCAGCAGGCACGCCCTTGCTGACGTCCTCTGACACGTAGATCTGGGCCTATCGCCCCCTCGCACGCTCAGCTTACTGGCGGATCGACGGTCGATGGCAAATTCGGCAGGAGCGCACTCAACTCCTTACAGCAGCTACGCAGCTCTCCTAGCTGCGTGCTCAGCAATAACAGCTTGGTCTGTCCACTACGTAAGCAACACCGGCAAGCAGTACCAGAGAGCTTGGGAACAGACGCCGATGGCGGCTGTCCCCGCGCCCATTACCCCGCTATCCCCGATCGTACGACACTCTGTCCACCGATGATTGCTCACCCTACCACATTACGCCACTAAGCCTCGACGCAGCTCCACCGGCTGCGGCGAGCAAGTCTGCTAACGAAATCCCCCGTGGTGCAATTGGGTTCGTGCGGCGCCTACCTGCGTCCGCCGACCCTTCGACTTCCCGCGACTTCTCCATGCATTTCCCGACACGGCCTCCGGGTACCCCTCCCGGTACCCCTCCGGATACCTTCCAGGCACGGTGACATGCCAGTGCCTGACAGCTGTCACGACCCAGCGTGTCCTATTGACCCCATGATGTCCCTAGCAAACGGTCCCCCCCCCCAGCTCCGGCGGCGACGCTGCCGTGGGCTGGAGCGCGGGTTTAGATAAAGCAAGTGGCAAAGGCTAAAGAATCCCGAAGAGAAAGCTCAAACTCTCACACAATCACGGGCTGAATGCCCTCCGAGCGCAGAAAGCCCAGGCGCCTCGCTCCGGCCGCCATCAGCACGATCCAGACACACGTCACGCATGGCACGACCACCAGTCGGCCTTCCGCAATCCTGGCTCTCAGCCATCCCAGTCGCGCCCCGTCGCTCTCCTGCAGGTACTCCCAGGAGCACCTCGCCACTACCGCCTCTCTCGCCTGCTCGGCTGCCCCGCCCATGTAGGCGTCGATCACCTCGGGCGCGCTCTCCATCCAGATAACCCCCATATCAATCCCGTTCTTCTTTGCTTGCTCCAGCGCATGGTGTTCGCAGACCCTTGGGCCTGCGGCGGTTGGGCCGCGACGCAGTGCGCAGCCCTGCACGCGCAGCCATGCAGCCGCCTCCGGCGTGGTGCCCCATGGGGCATAGACGGTCAGCGCCAGCCCCACGTCGATTACGTCCGCCAGGGCCTTGCACTCAGCCTCCGTGGCCTGCGGCGCCCCGGCGCCTCCACTGCGCGCCAGCTCCGCCAACCTTCCCGCCTTGGCGGGATGGTGCTTTCCTGGCATGGCCGCCGCCAGCTTGCCGGCTGCTCCCGCCGAGTCGGTCTGGTTGGCCGCTCCTGCGGTGCTGCCCGTGGCAGCCGCGGCCTTGGGCTCGCCCGGCTTGAGCAGACGCGGCCTGAGCTGCGTTAGCGTCACCAGTTCGGAGTCGCCCTTGCCGTACTCGATAAGAAAGTGATGCACGCGCCTGCGCGTGCCAGCGTAGCTTACTATGCCAGTCTCTCGCTTGTTCCTTGCCTTGCGGCCCTTGCCCTGCCGCATCGCCAACGCTCCTTGGAGCTTCTTCAGGTGGGGTGGCGGCTCAGCCTTGGTCCGCCGCTCCGCCGCCTTGGCGGCGACTTGGCCCACCGTCACACCCTTGCTTGAGCAGCGCGGGCAGACCCAATTGCCGTCAGGACTCGCCTCGAGCGCGGGGCTCAGGCAGTACGTGTGCCAGCCCGTGCCGCACGCGTCGCACAGCAGCATCCACTCCTCCGCATCCGGCATGGAGCATACCTCGCAGGCGAGCGTGAGTGGCGGCCTGGCCAGCCTTGGATCGATCTCCGGATCCACGATCGGCATGTGGCATGGGGCCACGTGCGTGACGTGTGCGGTCACTACTGTGCCGCACTTGCCCTCCAGTACCAGCACGCCTGAGGCCCTGACCTCCGCAACTCGCAGCACCTCGGGGCGCACTTGCGGGTCAAGACTTGTCTTGGCTGTCGTGTTGCGGTAATACACATAATCTCCTATCTCAAACTTGCGCAGCTTGGGCTCGAGCCCTCCGCCTCGTAGGCGGGCGTAACGCAGCATGTCACGATGCTGCGCCACCGTCAGGTTGCCCCCAGCGATGGCCATGTGGCGCCGCATGGCGGCTGCCCTCGAGAGCACGGAGCGTGCCGCCGCCTCGGGGTCATCCAGGCTCAGCTCCGTCTCAAACCTTGGTTTGACAGCCGGGGGAATCACAGGGTCCACTGCGTGAATCAGAGTGTACGGGCAGAGCTTGGTGGCTGCCTGCGTTGAGCAGTTGTAGCCCAACATGATGGCAGGCAGGCGCTCGTCCCAGTCGTTGAGACCGCCTGCCGCTTGGGCGAGCTTGGTCAGGGCCGACTTGCAGCTCTGAACAGCTCGCTCGCTCAGCCCGTTGGCCTGGGGGTGCTCGGCTGAGGTCTGCCTGTGGTCAATCAGCGCCTCGGCCAACAGCGCGGCGAACTGCCCCTTCCACTCGCCGCCTTGGTCCGAGCACACCTCGGCACATGCGCCGTAGCGCCCCAGCACGTGATGCGAAAAGGCGAAGGCCGTGACCGCCGCCTTCTTGCTGGGAATCGGAATCAGAATAACGTACTTGCTGAAGTGTTCCACGCACACCATGCAGTAGCGGTTGCCATGCACGGTCTTGTTGAAGGGGCCGCACAGGTCCACGCCCCAGCGGTAGAACAGGCCCCCGATGGGAAGAGGGTTCAGCACGCCGGGCCTGCCGCTAAATTGTGCCCGCAGCTTGTCGCATGCGGCGCAGTGCTTGACGGCCGTGGCCGTGTCTTCCTTGATGCCGCGCCACCAGTAGCTGTGAAGCAGCAGCGCCAAGGTGCGCCTCACGCCCCAGTGCCCTGTCTGCTCGTGCACCCTGCGCACCAGCTCGCCTCGCTCGGCGGGCGGTGGCACTATGCGGGTCTTGCCATCGAGCGACACGGTGTGCAGCTTGCCCGCAAGCCACCTGTAGTGGTGGGCGCGCTTGCGGATGCGAGCTTGCTCGCCCTCACTCATGCCCGTGGGCATCTGTCCTGTCTTAACGAACTCCAAGGTTGCATCATCATCCCAAATGTCGCCGTACGGCGCTGACGCTGGCGGTGACTCGCTGTCCAGGGCGCCGCTCGCCAGGACGCACAAGGGGCTGGCGTCCGGGGCCCAGCCGCAAGCGAACGCCGCCGCCACGCCGTCTGACGCGCCTGAGGCTGACGCCACCAGCGCGGCTGGCGCTTGCGCCGGAAGTGCCTGTGGCACATCATCCGCCAACACCCGCGCCATACTTAGCACGCCCGCCAGGCAGGTGACGTCAGCGTGCCCTATCAGAAAGCGTCAGCACCCTAAGAGCGTAGCTACCACAAAATTTTTGCGTTGGTGGAGGGTGGTGGGCTTGCCATGGACCGTTGCTGCTGGGCTAGCTTAGCTCTCAAGACCGTGGGGTCGGGTGTCGACGTGCGATGGGGCTCAGGTCGCACGGACGGGATAGGTTTGCAGCGGAAGTCTTTGCTTCTGAGATACGATGGGGCTCAGGTCGTACGCTCAGGTATCACCACAGCAGATGTCCAGCTGTGGGTTTATGGGCTTCGCCTCACGAAGGTGTCTTGTTTAGAGGCCGTCCCTCACGAAGGTGTCTTGTTTGACCTGCCCAACGAAGGGGAGCGGCTAAGTGGGGGTTGAGTGTGTAATGTACTTGAAGCCTTGATGAAGGCTGGAGGGAAGGGGTGGAAGGGAGAGGGGGAAGGAAGGAAGGGGCGGAAGGGCGGACTGGCGAGGAGGGCCGCAGATGGCGCTCGCCTCCGCTCGCGCCTAAGACAGGGGCCTTCGGGCGCAGACAGGCCTTAGCTCTATAGGAGCAGAGGGCTGCAAGCACTGACTCGTGTGAGCCAGCGGCAATCGGGCAGCGTAATGCCTAGGATTGCCTAGCTGTATTACGGGCCTTGGCTGGGTTGGCGAAGGGCCGTGGGGGCGACGGGGCGTGTCGCAGGCCGGGATAAGTCGGGCAGCGTACCGCCCTGCATTTCCGGCAGAGGATTAGATGAGCACACTAGAGTACTCGACTCGAGGCTCGTGCACTGAGGGTGCGCGGGCCACCGGGAGAGGGGAGGGGCAAGAGGGGAAGGAAGGGCACTGCTGCGCTGCGCCGAGGCTAAGCGTGCAGGTGCCGAGGCCCAGAGGGCTATCCGCCTAACTCCGTCGGGGTCGGGGCTCGTAAGGGATGTCTATCACGCTTACAAGAATAACCGACCAATTGATTCTGCTGTCGTGCTACTCCAGTCGACTAGCTCAAGTCTTGCTTGATTATGCTTGTCCGGGGTATGGGTTCACCGCCTAGTCCGTGCTCTGCGTACTCCAGCCGACCTACTTGATCTTCAGTCCGGGGTATACCCAAATGGCAGCCCGCGTCCGCCTTAAGTACCCTCCCCGCAGGCCACCCAGGCCAGCTTCGGCCAGCCTCTCAGGCCGCTCCCACGTGCCTTCCCTTGCCTCCTTCCCAGGCCACACATTGCCGTCTGCCACTACTCAACCTTGGGCTACTTGCTTTCAGCCCCTCGCGTGCCTTCCTCCTCTTCCCCCAGCCCTTCACATGCCTTCCTCCACTTCCCCTGGCCCTTCACGTGCCTTCCCCCGGTTCCCCTGGGGCCCCCACGTGCCATCCCTCGAATCCCTTCAGGCCGTGCGCCTCTGTACACCACTATTCCACTCGCAGGCCGCCCACTTCCCACTTTCCTCCAGGTGCCGGGCCAAACGCCATCACATGCCCCTCATGCCTCGCCCGTGGCCTTCCCTCCACGCCGCGCCGGATACTCTCCATCGCCAAAGATACACCTTCCGTTAATACTTCTCCGTACATTTAGGATACGTCTACTGGATACTGCGCCGACGGATAGATATTTGTGGATACATATGTACGGTATCCTGGCAGAACCCCGGGAACCCTGCCGCTCAGTATGCGGCAGCCCTCATTCACAGCGTGTCTACCCTGTCAGCGGGTCCACCCTCTCAGGCAGGGCAAGCGGCCGCCGCCAGCAGGGCGCGCCGCTCCGCCTCAGGCAGGCTTGCCGTAACGCCGGGTGAGAAGCCCTTGAGCAGCTCACACTCGTCCGGCGTTGGCGGGGTGAACTTTTGCTTCTCGACATCGTACACTGGGCATGCGCTTGTTGCCTCAAGCGCCTCCAGGTTGGCGCCTATCGCGCCCGCCAGGACAGCCCGTGCGGGCTGTCCCTCACTCTCGGAAGGGTAGTACGGCGGCCGCACGTTGCGGCGCGCCGCCGCCATCCGTCGGCCTTGGCCGATTGCATCTTGTGCACTGAAGCGCGCCGGCCTGACTGCCGACGCTATGGTCTCTCGCAGACCGCACGGCTCGGAGAGGTTCGTCCAGAACCGGTACACCTGGTGCACGCCCGAGCCGAAGAGGGCCGAGTCCGCCACCAGCGGGGAACCCCACGCCTCATGCAGCCTGCTCTCCGAATTCCGCTGCTCGACAGGCGGGGTGGGCCCTGACGCAGCCGTGGTGCCGCACAGGAAGGCCACCCTATCGGCGCCCAGCGCCTGCTGCGCCCCGCCCACCAGCCTCAGCACGGCCTCTTGAGCCGTCGTGTCACCCCGCGCCCAGAACGCCACAACAAGCAGCGGCGCCCCGTCTGGCACTGAGGCTAGCAGCCTCGGGGTTGTGAGCTTGCTCACATCATCGTTCAACAGCAACAGCGCCTGCCCCGCCGCCGTGGCGGTGAACAGGTCCGGGTGCAGCCGCGCCAGCTCAGGCAGGCGGGCCAGCACCGCCCCATGTGCGGGTGCTGAGGAGTCAGCGTACACGTAGCGCTGCACAGGCAGCCCCGCACGCAGACACGCCTCAAGCCCTGGCGCCAGCCCTCCGTAAAGCTCGGCGACGACCGCGCCTTGGCGCATGGCAGAGTCGTGCCACCGTGCCGCCTGAAGCATGGCGGGCGCATGGGTCGGCGGCGCGGTGGTTGGTGCACCATCCTGCCGCAGCCTCCTCTTGCGTGCCGCCCGCCACTCCAGCGCATCATTCCGCAGCTTGCTGCGCTCAGCCCGGACCTCCTCCACCTCATCCTTCGGCGGGGGAATCCTGGCCTCAAACGCCCAACCGTTCCATCCGTCCAACGCCCCACTTGAGTCAGGCGCGTAGGCGTCTATGAAGGGCGCGGCCTTAGCCGCGGTAGCAAGCGCCACGTTGAGCACCTCACACGCCGTAGCGCTTGAGTTCACCACTCCAGAGTGGGCCGGCGTGGTTCCAGCAAACCCGCCTGGCTCATCCTCCTCGTCCAGTCTGGCGCCTGACACGTCCTCCGAGCTTGCTCGGGGGTTGCGTGACAGCCCGTCCGCATTTTGGTGCTTGGCGCCCGCACGATGCTCAACAACAAAATTATACTCTTGCAACACCAGCGCAAAGCGCGCATACTGCCCCGTGAGGCCCTCAGAACTCATCAAGTAAAGCAGCGGGCGGTGGTCTGTCACGATCTTGAAGGGAACGTCCGTGCCAATCAGGTGGTGTCGGAACATCTTAACAGCCCACACGACCGCTAACATCTCCCCCTTGTACGAAGCATAGTTTGCCTCATGCTTGTTCAGGGAACGACTTATGCACGCGCACATGTACTCTCTCCCGTCAGCCCCCACCTGGCCCAGCACGGCAGCTATGCCACGGTTAGAGAAATCGGTGTGCAAAACCAACTGACGTGAGTAATCAATGTGCTTCAACACCAAATCAGGTTGCGTGAATATCTCCTTGATCTTGCGCAGGCCGTGGCGCTGCACCATCTCCTCTGTTATGAGGCTGATGGAGGCGCTGTGGTCTCGCAGGGAGTCGGGCGCACAGCTTGCCTCGCCGTCGCCGCCGCCCCCGCTGCCGTGGCCTCCGCCGCCTCCCTTGCGGCGGATGAGGATGGCCCCCGGCTCGTAGTAGAACATGTACGGGTTCTCCTCGAAGTAGGCCTTGGCCTCAGCGTTGCCCTCCAAGAGCTGCTCACGCTCCTGATCAGACATGTTGAAGATGGAGGTGTAGGCCTTGGCCGGGTGGGTGACGCAGTAGGCAGGGCCCGTCTCGTTGCGGTGCACATAGACCTGCGCCCCTCCGCCCCCTGGCCTCGCCTTGGCGCTGGCCAGCGCGGCGCTGCCCTGCGCCGCGGCGCACTGCAGCTTGCTGAACACCTCCTCCTGAAGTGCGCTCAAGGAGCTGCTCGCCCCTAGCGACACCGTGCTGTCGAGGTCCAGCACCAGCTGGAGCCGTGCCGCGGGCTCCCCGCTCGGTGCAGCACCCTTGGGTGCGGGTGAGGCGCGTTCCGGCGGCGCCTCGTAACGCTGCTGCGGAATTGCCGCCACCTGGAAGCCGATGGGCGCCGGCTGCTGCTTGAGCGTGGCCAGCGCGTGCGCCCCCGCCTCCGTCAGCCCTGCGGCGTGCGCCGCCGCCAGCGCGCACGTCGCCCTGCTGCTTGCGGAGAACTCCTCTGTGTCGGCGGCGTGCACTGCCGCCGCGTGAGCCTCCGAATCGTACAGCTCCTCATCGTACTCGTCCTCAGCCCCAGCGTCCGCCGCCGTGGCGGCTGCTGCGTGCTGGTTGGCGGTGGTGGTGGCCAAGGCCGCCAGAGCCTTGCTCACTTGGGCCAGCTGCTCCTGCAGCGACGTGACTGCGGCCGCCTGCTGCGTGCCGCCGCCGCCGCCAGCTCCACCGCCGCCACCGCCCCCGCCCCGCCGCTTTTTCTCATACTCGGCGAGGTTGTGGTCGAACTTGTCCTTGAGCGGGCCGGGTGGCGGCGCGTAGTTGCGCGGGGCGAACTCGGGGTTCTGGATGAAGCAGATCCTCCCGTGCCAGCGCCCGCACTCGTCGCACTTGTTGACGCCCGCGGGGCGGCTTGCCGTGCCTCCGCCGGCCCTGTTGCCGCCTCCGCCGCTGCTGCCGCCAGCGCCTTGGCGCTTCTGCTGCTCCGCCTGCCACTTGGTTGCGGGCGGCGGGGCCTGCGCAGAGACCAGCGCTGCTTGCAGCTGCTCAATCTGCTTGACCAGCGCGGACACGCTCTCTGCCGCGCCGGTCACGAGCGCAGGCCTGCCAGACTTGATCTGCCTGCACCTCTCCGTGGGGTGCGAGCTGTTGGCACCGTGCACCGTGCAGAAGAACCTGCCCTGCTTGGCGGGGGCCGCTGGTTGCGCCGCGGCGGGCGCCTTGGCGCCGCCTGCGGGCTTGCCCGCCTTGGACCCTCCCGCGGCGCCCTCCTCCGTCGCCGCCGCCGCTTGGGCAAACCTCAAGTTGTCCCAGTAGTTGTTGGCGTCAACCGCCATCTCGTCCAGCTTGCCGTACCAGTCCGTCTCCGGCACCCGCCGCCAGATCGGTCCCAGGTCGTTGCGGACTTCGGGAATCAGGCGGTTGAAGTAGTTGCGGGCGAACGTGGTCTTGCCGATGTCCAGGTACGGCTCGTACCTTCGCGCTTGCGCGAGGTAGCTTGACGGCGACATCTCCATGGTCTGCTTCAGCTTCTCATACGCCAGCCGGTAGTTGGCTTTCCGCTCCGGCTCGAAGTGTGTTCGTACCGCATCACAGTAGTACTCCCATAGCGCCTTGCCGTGCAGGTTGGCGGCTGCGTTGCCCGGCTTGGCCTGCAGCCATGCGGTGGCCTTAGCCACGAGCGTGCTCTCGCGCGAGTTGTGCCAGTGCTCAAACTCGCTCTCGGAGATGGGGATCTTGTCCAGCATGTACTCGACCTCGGCCACCGGGATTTTGTCTAGGTCCCAGTTGCCCTGTCTTCTGACCTTAGTCAGCTCACGGTCTCCGTGCGACGTGAAGTCTGGTACGGAGGAGAAGCGGAACGGTTCCATGCGCTGCCGCCTCCGTTCCTCATCAGAGGAGCGAGACGGATAGTCGTCGTCCATCTCGTTCCACCAGCTGTTTGCTGCAGGCCGTGGCCTGACCGGTGCCTGCTGCCGCTGGCCTTGGCCTGATTGTGGCGGCGCTGGCACCTGGGGGACGGTTACGAGGGCAGCAGCTCCGGCAGCAAGCGCGTTTAGTGCAGGCTGCAACACGAACTGCTCTGTCTCCCCACTGTCCTCTGCCTCGGCCTCGCCGTGCCCTTGGTCAAGGGCCTGCCCCTCTCCGCTTCCCTCTGCTGCTGCCGCTGCGCCTCCCGCTGCAGCAGTTGCTCGTGCAGCCCGGCTAGCTGCTTGTTCAGCCCGTCTATGGACGAAACCTCCTCACCGAGCCCCTCTCTATCCGCTGCACCTGGCTGTTGGACTGACGGCGCCGGGCGAAAGCTAGCACCCGACCGAGTCTGCCCGGCCCTGTGCTGACTGCCCTGAATGGACCCCTCCTTAGATCCCGTTGGCTGCAGACCCTCGATCCCCCGCGACCCACGCTGCGACGTTGAGCGCTGAGGATGAGGAGTTGGAAGAGGCGTCAGGAACGGGAGAGGCTCGATTGGATCCAGTGGGACTTAACAACTTGAACCAGCCGCCTTAGCGGCTCCAACTGCAAACAGCTGCCTTGACAGCTCACACACAGATGACTCACGCCGCTGCCTTGGCAACGTGCCACCACAGAACCTCCACGGTCCGCTTGACAGGCTATCAACGGCTGCAGAGCGGCTCAGAAGCCCTCCAGCAGCTCACGACGCTCCTATGCTCTCACACGCCGCCTTAGCGACAACACGCCAGATGCAGATGAAGCAGCTGCCTTAACAGCGTCTCTACCCACACCAAACTCCTCCTGCCTTAGCAGCCTGGTACGCTGCCACGCACACCCAGCTGCCTTGGCAGCACTCACTACCCTCCGTAGCCGACCGCCTTGACGGTACGCTAACCCTTGCCTTGCTGGGCCCTTGCTCACGAGCCCCCGAAGCCTGGCACACGTGCCTTGACACGAAACACGGCCCTTAAGCCACCGGCCCTAGGTGATCCAGCTAGACTAGTTCACCCGCGCCACAAGCCCTTAGGCCCCTCAGTCGTACAGCGCCCGGTACTCCTCGATGCTCTGGTTGGGGCGACGGGGCAGGGGCTCGGTGGGCAGGCCGCGGGAGGCCAGGTACATGTTACGGCTGGGAAGACGGTCCTCCGGAAGAGACTTAGCCATGGCACGGGCAATGGGAGGATATGTCAGACGCAGTCTTGACTGCACAGGTAGCGCAGCCTTGGTCTGAGCTTGATGTCGCGGATGTCACAAGGCACGTAACCGGATGCACGGCCTTGGCCGCTAGATACGGTAGTCGCAAAGGCCTTAGCCTATCCAATAGCTCTGGCGCTCTGCCGGCGGCTTGCCGCAGAAGCGTGCTTCTACCCTTCGCGCGCAAGTATCGCGCGCGGTCTGTTCCCAAGCTGGGAAGACGGCGACGTCCAGCAGGCACGCCCTTGCTGACGTCCTCTGACACGTAGATCTGGGCCTATCGCCCCCTCGCACGCTCAGCTTACTGGCGGATCGACGGTCGATGGCAAATTCGGCAGGAGCGCACTCAACTCCTTACAGCAGCTACGCAGCTCTCCTAGCTGCGTGCTCAGCAATAACAGCTTGGTCTGTCCACTACGTAAGCAACACCGGCAAGCAGTACCAGAGAGCTTGGGAACAGACGCCGATGGCGGCTGTCCCCGCGCCCATTACCCCGCTATCCCCGATCGTACGACACTCTGTCCACCGATGATTGCTCACCCTACCACATTACGCCACTAAGCCTCGACGCAGCTCCACCGGCTGCGGCGAGCAAGTCTGCTAACGAAATCCCCCGTGGTGCAATTGGGTTCGTGCGGCGCCTACCTGCGTCCGCCGACCCTTCGACTTCCCGCGACTTCTCCATGCATTTCCCGACACGGCCTCCGGGTACCCCTCCCGGTACCCCTCCGGATACCTTCCAGGCACGGTGACATGCCAGTGCCTGACAGCTGTCACGACCCAGCGTGTCCTATTGACCCCATGATGTCCCTAGCAAACGGTCCCCCCCCCAGCTCCGGCGGCGACGCTGCCGTGGGCTGGAGCGCGGGTTTAGATAAAGCAAGTGGCAAAGGCTAAAGAATCCCGAAGAGAAAGCTCAAACTCTCACACAATCACGGGCTGAATGCCCTCCGAGCGCAGAAAGCCCAGGCGCCTCGCTCCAGCCGCCATCAGCACGATCCAGACACACGTCACGCATGGCACGACCACCAGTCGGCCTTCCGCAATCCTGGCTCTCAGCCATCCCAGTCGCGCCCCGTCGCTCTCCTGCAGGTACTCCCAGGAGCACCTCGCCACTACCGCCTCTCTCGCCTGCTCGGCTGCCCCGCCCATGTAGGCGTCGATCACCTCGGGCGCGCTCTCCATCCAGATAACCCCCATATCAATCCCGTTCTTCTTTGCTTGCTTGAGCCTGAGAGCCTCTGGGTGCTTGCGCAGTGCCAGCGCCGTGCAGGGGCAGTCTGTGTGTGGCCAGGCCAACCGGTACCCGTGCTTCCTTGCGAGCGGCAGTCTTCCTTGCTTCCTGCGTGCATCTCCATTCACAGCCTTGGTGGCACTGGGTGCCGGGTTGCAGCGCGTTGCCTTTCCCTGTCATTTCTTGCCATGTCTACCCCTTGTCTTGCCTCCTCATCCTGGTCCTCGTCCTCCTTGTCCTCCTCGTCCTGGTCCTCGTCCTCCTCGCCCTCCTCCTGCTCTTCCTCTGCTATCCCCGCGTCCAAATCCGCCGCCGCCTGGCTGGTGGGATCCCCAGGTTGGCGTGGGGGGCACTACTGTGTTCCTCTGCCTTCCGGTCCTTGCCCCCCTGGCCCCCTGGCTTCCCCCCACTCACCGAGCCGAGTAGCTCTGTGAGCAGCACTCGATACTGTCATGCAGGTAGATGTGCACTTCCTCCTTTCCCAGCCCAGCCACACTGAGCTGCCGCCACTGCCCCCCCTGCCACTCCTCGTCATTCGGGTGCTCCCCCCCCAGCCCTCCTCGTCCCTGCTGGTCGGTTCCCCACTCACCGAGCCGAGTAGCTCTGTGAGCAGCACTCGATACTGTCATGCAGGTAGATGTGCACTTCCTCCTTTCCCAGCCCAGCCACACTGAGCTGCCGCCACTGCCCCCCCTGCCACTCCTCGTCATTCGGGTGCTCCCCCCCCAGCCCTCCTCGTCCCTGCTGGTCGGTTCCCCACTCACCGAGCCGAGTAGCTCTGTGAGCAGCACTCGATACTGTCATGCAGGTAGATGTGCACTTCCTCCTTTCCCAGCCCAGCCACACTGAGCTGCCGCCACTGCCCCCCCTGCCACTCCTCGTCATTCGGGTGCTCCCCCCCCAGCCCTCCTCGTCCCTGCTGGTCGGTTCCCCACTCACCGAGCCGAGTAGCTCTGTGAGCAGCACTCGATACTGTCATGCAGGTAGATGTGCACTTCCTCCTTTCCCAGCCCAGCCACACTGAGCTGCCGCCACTGCCCCCCCTGCCACTCCTCGTCATTCGGGTGCTCCCCCCCCAGCCCTCCTCGTCCCTGCTGGTCGGTTCCCCACTCACCGAGCCGAGTAGCTCTGTGAGCAGCACTCGATACTGTCATGCAGGTAGATGTGCACTTCCTCCTTTCCCAGCCCAGCCACACTGAGCTGCCGCCACTGCCCCCCCTGCCACTCCTCGTCATTCGGGTGCTCCCCCCCCAGCCCTCCTCGTCCCTGCTGGTCGGTTCCCCACTCACCGAGCCGAGTAGCTCTGTGAGCAGCACTCGATACTGTCATGCAGGTAGATGTGCACTTCCTCCTTTCCCAGCCCAGCCACACTGAGCTGCCGCCACTGCCCCCCCTGCCACTCCTCGTCATTCGGGTGCTCCCCCCCCAGCCCTCCTCGTCCCTGCTGGTCGGTTCCCCACTCACCGAGCCGAGTAGCTCTGTGAGCAGCACTCGATACTGTCATGCAGGTAGATGTGCACTTCCTCCTTTCCCAGCCCAGCCACACTGAGCTGCCGCCACTGCCCCCCCTGCCACTCCTCGTCATTCGGGTGCTCCCCCCCCAGCCCTCCTCGTCCCTGCTGGTCGGTTCCCCACTCACCGAGCCGAGTAGCTCTGTGAGCAGCACTCGATACTGTCATGCAGGTAGATGTGCACTTCCTCCTTTCCCAGCCCAGCCACACTGAGCTGCCGCCACTGCCCCCCCTGCCACTCCTCGTCATTCGGGTGCTCCCCCCCCAGCCCTCCTCGTCCCTGCTGGTCGGTTCCCCACTCACCGAGCCGAGTAGCTCTGTGAGCAGCACTCGATACTGTCATGCAGGTAGATGTGCACTTCCTCCTTTCCCAGCCCAGCCACACTGAGCTGCCGCCACTGCCCCCCCTGCCACTCCTCGTCATTCGGGTGCTCCCCCCCCAGCCCTCCTCCTCCCTGCTGGTCGGTTCCCCGGCCTCCGCGTGGCGCCCAGGGGCCTCTAAAAGGCTCTCCTGCACCCATCTGGGATCGAACCGGAGACCTTCTGTGTCTTAACATCTGTTCCCCAGGGGGGTGGACGAGATGTTAGGAAGGACGCATTACAGGGTTGCGGCCAGCGGGCAGCAAGCTGCCGGCCCCGCACAAGGGGGAGAGAGTCAAGATGTTAGACAGATGTGATAACCAACTACACCATGATTGCAGACATCCTCTCGCCGCAAGGGCGAGGGATGCCAACAGCGAAATACACGCATTTGGCCACACCAAAAGCGGTTCGACCGCAACCCTCAAGGAGAGCAAAGGGAGAGCAAAGCAGGACGCTGGGAGATGCCCAGGGCACGCCCTAGGTGCCCTCCGCCCCTGCCCTTGTGTGGCGCCTGGCAATGCACCCTCTGAGTGGGCCCTCCCCTGGCCACCCACTTCCTGGCAACCCCTGCCCCCCTCCCCAGCTGCCCGCTCACGCACCCTCACAGCCACGCTGCACAACGGCCCTTCACGTGGCTGAGGACTGGGCCAGTCCCTGTGCCCTCTGTCGCACAGGCGCGCATACCGCGGTACGCCCCTGCGCTCTGATGACAGCTGGAATGTCAGGTAGGCAAGAGGTTCAGCAGAGGAAGAGTGCGATCCTGGGGACCTCAGGTTTCCTGAAGGTTGCTTGAGCCTGAGAGCCTCTGGGTGCTTGCGCAGTGCCAGCGCCGTGCAGGGGCAGTCTGTGTGTGGCCAGGCCAACCGGTACCCGTGCTTCCTTGCGAGCGGCAGTCTTCCTTGCTTCCTGCGTGCATCTCCATTCACAGCCTTGGTGGCACTGGGTGCCGGGTTGCAGCGCGTTGCCTTTCCCTGTCATTTCTTGCCATGTCTACCCCTTGTCTTGCCTCCTCATCCTGGTCCTCGTCCTCCTTGTCCTCCTCGTCCTGGTCCTCGTCCTCCTCGCCCTCCTCCTGCTCTTCCTCTGCTATCCCCGCGTCCAAATCCGCCGCCGCCTGGCTGGTGGGATCCCCAGGTTGGCGTGGGGGGCACTACTGTGTTCCTCTGCCTTCCGGTCCTTGCCCCCCTGGCCCCCTGGCTTCCCCCCACTCACCGAGCCGAGTAGCTCTGTGAGCAGCACTCGATACTGTCATGCAGGTAGATGTGCACTTCCTCCTTTCCCAGCCCAGCCACACTGAGCTGCCGCCACTGCCCCCCCTGCCACTCCTCGTCATTCGGGTGCTCCCCCCCCAGCCCTCCTCGTCCCTGCTGGTCGGTTCCCCACTCACCGAGCCGAGTAGCCTGTGAGCAGCACTCGATACTGTCATGCAGGTAGATGCGCATTTCCTCCTTTCCCAGCCCAGCCACACTGAGCTGCCGCCACTGCCCCCCCTGCCACTCCTCGTCATTCGGGTGCTCCCCCCCCAGCCCTCCTCGTCCCTGCTGGTCGGTTCCCCGGCCTCCGCGGGGCGCCCAGGGGCGCCCAGCGGTAGCGAGGTTCAGGTGTCCTGGGCGGAGCTCGAGGAGAGTCTGAGGGACATCTTCGAGGAAGTGCGCATGGGGCACGAGCGGGACCAGGAGATCGCCGCCGAGCTGTTTGCACTGAAATGCCTGATTCGGGGTAGCAGCGCGCGGCAGGCGCGCTATGAGGAGCTGTGGAACGAGGCGGGGGAGCTGACTTCGGCGTGATCCAGGGCGTGGCTTGGCGGTCAGGTTAAGTTGGTGTGCCCGAGGGCATGCGCTTGCTCATGGGCGCGTAGCCCCATCTCGTACTCTGGGCTTCTGGGCCCGTTGGTTGATGACGTGGGGACCTGGGAGAGGCCGGGGAGGCCGAGGCGCATGTGCTTGCATTGCACGAACTTGTATGGCACTGAAGCGTAAGGGCCGTTGGCAACAGCACCGAAGTGGCCACGGGGGACGCGTCTCCGCAGCGGGGCTGCTGAATCTACAGCGCTCTGCCCTGGATCCCACGCTTCAAGTCCCTCGCCCGTCAGGCAGCGCTGGGGCTGGGGCGGGTGCTAGCGTGTGTAGGGAGGGAATTATTCTTTTCTTGTGGGTGAGAGTGTGGCTACCTGGCCTGAACGCTGGTGCTTGGGTGTTTCCCCGGGATGGCCGCTGCGGATGCAGGCGGTTTTCTGTTTGCTTGAGGGCCCTTTGCGTAATGGCTGGAGGTTTGCGTGCTCTGTGCTGGATCCCACGCCCCACGCTCCAAGTCCCTGCCCCGTCACCTGGCTTGCTAAGCGCCTGTTACTACAACCAGCTGCGTGCTCTGTGCTGGATCCCACGCCCCACGCTCTAAGTCCTTGCCCCGTCACCTGGCTTGCCCAGCGCCTGTTACTACAACCAGCTGCGTGCTCAGTGCTGGATCCCACGCCCCACGCTCCAAGTCCCTGCCCCGTCACCTGGCTTGCTCAGCGCCTGTTACTACAACCAGCTGCGTGCTCTGTGCTGGATCCCACGCCCCACGCTCTAAGTCCTTGCCCCGTCACCTGGCTTGCCCAGCGCCTGTTACTACAACCAGCTGCGTGCTCTGTGCTGGATCCCACGCCCCACGCTCCAAGTCCCTGCCCCGTCACCGGCTTGCTCAGCGCCTGTTACTACAACCAGCTGCGTGCTCAGTGCTGGATCCCACGCCCCACGCTCCAAGTCCTTGCCCCGTCACCTGGCTTGCCCAGCGCCTGTTACTACAACCAGCTGCGTGCTCAGTGCTGGATCCCACGCCCCACGCTCTAAGTCCCTGCCCCGTCACCGGCTTGCTCAGCGCCTGTTACTACAACCAGCTGCGTGCTCAGTGCTGGATCCCACGCCCCACGCTCTAAGTCCTTGCCCCGTCACCTGGCTTGCCCAGCGCCTGTTACTACAACCAGCTGCGTGCTCTGTGCTGGATCCCACGCCCCACGCTCTAAGTCCTTGCCCCGTCACCTGGCTTGCTCAGCGCCTGTTACTACAACCAGCTGCGTGCTCTGTGCTGGATCCCACGCCCCACGCTCTAAGTCCTTGCCCCGTCACCTGGCTTGCCCAGCGCCTGTTACTACAACCAGCTGCGTGCTCTGTGCTGGATCCCACGCCCCACGCTCCAAGTCCCTGCCCCGTCACCTGGCTTGCTCAGCGCCTGTTACTACAACCAGCTGCGTGCTCTGTGCTGGATCCCACGCCCCACGCTCTAAGTCCTTGCCCCGTCACCTGGCTTGCCCAGCGCCTGTTACTACAACCGCTGCGTGCTCAGTGCTGGATCCCACGCCCCACGCTCTAAGTCCCTGCCCCGTCACCGGCTTGCTCAGCGCCTGTTACTACAACCAGCTGCGTGCTCTGTGCTGGATCCCACGCCCCACGCTCCAAGTCCCTGCCCCGTCACCGGCTTGCTCAGCGCCTGTTACTACAACCAGCTGCGTGCTCAGTGCTGGATCCCACGCCCCACGCTCTAAGTCCTTGCCCCGTCACCTGGCTTGCCCAGCGCCTGTTACTACAACCAGCTGCGTGCTCTGTGCTGGATCCCACGCCCCACGCTCTAAGTCCTTGCCCCGTCACCTGGCTTGCTCAGCGCCTGTTACTACAACCAGCTGCGTGCTCTGTGCTGGATCCCACGCCCCACGCTCTAAGTCCTTGCCCCGTCACCTGGCTTGCCCAGCGCCTGTTACTACAACCAGCTGCGTGCTCTGTGCTGGATCCCACGCCCCACGCTCCAAGTCCCTGCCCCGTCACCTGGCTTGCTCAGCGCCTGTTACTACAACCAGCTGCGTGCTCTGTGCTGGATCCCACGCCCCACGCTCTAAGTCCTTGCCCCGTCACCTGGCTTGCCCAGCGCCTGTTACTACAACCAGCTGCGTGCTCAGTGCTGGATCCCACGCCCCACGCTCTAAGTCCCTGCCCCGTCACCGGCTTGCTCAGCGCCTGTTACTACAACCAGCTGCGTGCTCTGTGCTGGATCCCACGCCCCACGCTCCAAGTCCCTGCCCCGTCACCGGCTTGCTCAGCGCCTGTTACTACAACCAGCTGCGTGCTCAGTGCTGGATCCCACGCCCCACGCTCCAAGTCCTTGCCCCGTCACCTGGCTTGCCCAGCGCCTGTTCCTACAACCAGCTGCGTGCTCAGTGCTGGATCCCACGCCCCACGCTCTAAGTCCCTGCCCCGTCACCGGCTTGCTCAGCGCCTGTTACTACAACCAGCTGCGTGCTCAGTGCTGGATCCCACGCCCCACGCTCTAAGTCCTTGCCCCGTCACCTGGCTTGCCCAGCGCCTGTTACTACAACCAGCTGCGTGCTCTGTGCTGGATCCCACGCCCCACGCTCCAAGTCCCTGCCCCGTCACCTGGCTTGCTCAGCGCCTGTTACTACAACCAGCTGCGTGCTCTGTGCTGGATCCCACGCCCCACGCTCTAAGTCCTTGCCCCGTCACCTGGCTTGCCCAGCGCCTGTTACTACAACCAGCTGCGTGCTCTGTGCTGGATCCCACGCCCCACGCTCCAAGTCCCTGCCCCGTCACCTGGCTTGCTCAGCGCCTGTTACTACAACCAGCTGCGTGCTCTGTGCTGGATCCCACGCCCCACGCTCTAAGTCCTTGCCCCGTCACCTGGCTTGCCCAGCGCCTGTTACTACAACCAGCTGCGTGCTCAGTGCTGGATCCCACGCCCCACGCTCTAAGTCCCTGCCCCGTCACCGGCTTGCTCAGCGCCTGTTACTACAACCAGCTGCGTGCTCTGTGCTGGATCCCACGCCCCACGCTCCAAGTCCCTGCCCCGTCACCTGGCTTGCTCAGCGCCTGTTACTACAACCAGCTGCGTGCTCTGTGCTGGATCCCACGCCCCACGCTCTAAGTCCTTGCCCCGTCACCTGGCTTGCCCAGCGCCTGTTACTACAACCAGCTGCGTGCTCTGTGCTGGATCCCACGCCCCACGCTCCAAGTCCCTGCCCCGTCACCGGCTTGCTCAGCGCCTGTTACTACAACCAGCTGCGTGCTCAGTGCTGGATCCCACGCCCCACGCTCCAAGTCCTTGCCCCGTCACCTGGCTTGCCCAGCGCCTGTTACTACAACCAGCTGCGTGCTCTGTGCTGGATCCCACGCCCCACGCTCCAAGTCCCTGCCCCGTCACCGGCTTGCTCAGCGCCTGTTACTACAACCAGCTGCGTGCTCAGTGCTGGATCCCACGCCCCACGCTCTAAGTCCCTGCCCCGTCACCGGCTTGCTCAGCGCCTGTTACTACAACCAGCTGCGTGCTCAGTGCTGGATCCCACGCCCCACGCTCTAAGTCCTTGCCCCGTCACCTGGCTTGCCCAGCGCCTGTTACTACAACCAGCTGCGTGCTCTGTGCTGGATCCCACGCCCCACGCTCTAAGTCCTTGCCCCGTCACCTGGCTTGCTCAGCGCCTGTTACTACAACCAGCTGCGTGCTCTGTGCTGGATCCCACGCCCCACGCTCTAAGTCCTTGCCCCGTCACCTGGCTTGCCCAGCGCCTGTTACTACAACCAGCTGCGTGCTCTGTGCTGGATCCCACGCCCCACGCTCTAAGTCCTTGCCCCGTCACCTGGCTTGCCCAGCGCCTGTTACTACAACCAGCTGCGTGCTCTGTGCTGGATCCCACGCCCCACGCTCTAAGTCCTTGCCCCGTCACCTGGCTTGCCCAGCGCCTGTTACTACAACCGCTGCGTGCTCAGTGCTGGATCCCACGCCCCACGCTCTAAGTCCCTGCCCCGTCACCGGCTTGCTCAGCGCCTGTTACTACAACCAGCTGCGTGCTCTGTGCTGGATCCCACGCCCCACGCTCCAAGTCCCTGCCCCGTCACCGGCTTGCTCAGCGCCTGTTACTACAACCAGCTGCGTGCTCAGTGCTGGATCCCACGCCCCACGCTCTAAGTCCTTGCCCCGTCACCTGGCTTGCCCAGCGCCTGTTACTACAACCAGCTGCGTGCTCTGTGCTGGATCCCACGCCCCACGCTCTAAGTCCTTGCCCCGTCACCTGGCTTGCTCAGCGCCTGTTACTACAACCAGCTGCGTGCTCTGTGCTGGATCCCACGCCCCACGCTCTAAGTCCTTGCCCCGTCACCTGGCTTGCCCAGCGCCTGTTACTACAACCAGCTGCGTGCTCTGTGCTGGATCCCACGCCCCACGCTCCAAGTCCCTGCCCCGTCACCTGGCTTGCTCAGCGCCTGTTACTACAACCAGCTGCGTGCTCTGTGCTGGATCCCACGCCCCACGCTCTAAGTCCTTGCCCCGTCACCTGGCTTGCCCAGCGCCTGTTACTACAACCAGCTGCGTGCTCAGTGCTGGATCCCACGCCCCACGCTCTAAGTCCCTGCCCCGTCACCGGCTTGCTCAGCGCCTGTTACTACAACCAGCTGCGTGCTCTGTGCTGGATCCCACGCCCCACGCTCCAAGTCCCTGCCCCGTCACCGGCTTGCTCAGCGCCTGTTACTACAACCAGCTGCGTGCTCAGTGCTGGATCCCACGCCCCACGCTCCAAGTCCTTGCCCCGTCACCTGGCTTGCCCAGCGCCTGTTCCTACAACCAGCTGCGTGCTCAGTGCTGGATCCCACGCCCCACGCTCTAAGTCCCTGCCCCGTCACCGGCTTGCTCAGCGCCTGTTACTACAACCAGCTGCGTGCTCAGTGCTGGATCCCACGCCCCACGCTCTAAGTCCTTGCCCCGTCACCTGGCTTGCCCAGCGCCTGTTACTACAACCAGCTGCGTGCTCTGTGCTGGATCCCACGCCCCACGCTCCAAGTCCCTGCCCCCGTCACCTGGCTTGCTCAGCGCCTGTTACTACAACCAGCTGCGTGCTCTGTGCTGGATCCCACGCCCCACGCTCTAAGTCCTTGCCCCGTCACCTGGCTTGCCCAGCGCCTGTTACTACAACCAGCTGCGTGCTCTGTGCTGGATCCCACGCCCCACGCTCCAAGTCCCTGCCCCGTCACCTGGCTTGCTCAGCGCCTGTTACTACAACCAGCTGCGTGCTCTGTGCTGGATCCCACGCCCCACGCTCTAAGTCCTTGCCCCGTCACCTGGCTTGCCCAGCGCCTGTTACTACAACCAGCTGCGTGCTCAGTGCTGGATCCCACGCCCCACGCTCTAAGTCCCTGCCCCGTCACCGGCTTGCTCAGCGCCTGTTACTACAACCAGCTGCGTGCTCTGTGCTGGATCCCACGCCCCACGCTCCAAGTCCCTGCCCCGTCACCTGGCTTGCTCAGCGCCTGTTACTACAACCAGCTGCGTGCTCTGTGCTGGATCCCACGCCCCACGCTCTAAGTCCTTGCCCCGTCACCTGGCTTGCCCAGCGCCTGTTACTACAACCAGCTGCGTGCTCTGTGCTGGATCCCACGCCCCACGCTCCAAGTCCCTGCCCCGTCACCGGCTTGCTCAGCGCCTGTTACTACAACCAGCTGCGTGCTCAGTGCTGGATCCCACGCCCCACGCTCCAAGTCCTTGCCCCGTCACCTGGCTTGCCCAGCGCCTGTTACTACAACCAGCTGCGTGCTCTGTGCTGGATCCCACGCCCCACGCTCCAAGTCCCTGCCCCGTCACCGGCTTGCTCAGCGCCTGTTACTACAACCAGCTGCGTGCTCAGTGCTGGATCCCACGCCCCACGCTCTAAGTCCCTGCCCCGTCACCGGCTTGCTCAGCGCCTGTTACTACAACCAGCTGCGTGCTCAGTGCTGGATCCCACGCCCCACGCTCTAAGTCCTTGCCCCGTCACCTGGCTTGCCCAGCGCCTGTTACTACAACCAGCTGCGTGCTCTGTGCTGGATCCCACGCCCCACGCTCTAAGTCCTTGCCCCGTCACCTGGCTTGCTCAGCGCCTGTTACTACAACCAGCTGCGTGCTCTGTGCTGGATCCCACGCCCCACGCTCTAAGTCCTTGCCCCGTCACCTGGCTTGCCCAGCGCCTGTTACTACAACCAGCTGCGTGCTCTGTGCTGGATCCCACGCCCCACGCTCCAAGTCCCTGCCCCGTCACCTGGCTTGCTCAGCGCCTGTTACTACAACCAGCTGCGTGCTCTGTGCTGGATCCCACGCCCCACGCTCTAAGTCCTTGCCCCGTCACCTGGCTTGCCCAGCGCCTGTTACTACAACCAGCTGCGTGCTCAGTGCTGGATCCCACGCCCCACGCTCTAAGTCCCTGCCCCGTCACCGGCTTGCTCAGCGCCTGTTACTACAACCAGCTGCGTGCTCAGTGCTGGATCCCACGCCCCACGCTCCAAGTCCCTGCCCCGTCACCTGGCTTGCTCAGCGCCTGTTACTACAACCAGCTGCGTGCTCTGTGCTGGATCCCACGCCCCACGCTCCAAGTCCCTGCCCCGTCACCTGGCTTGCCCAGCGCCTGTTACTACAACCAGCTGCGTGCTCTGTGCTGGATCCCACGCCCCACGCTCCAAGTCCCTGCCCCGTCACCTGGCTTGCTCAGCGCCTGTTACTACAACCAGCTGCGTGCTCTGTGCTGGATCCCACGCCCCACGCTCTAAGTCCTTGCCCCGTCACCTGGCTTGCCCAGCGCCTGTTACTACAACCAGCTGCGTGCTCTGTGCTGGATCCCACGCCCCACGCTCCAAGTCCCTGCCCCGTCACCGGCTTGCTCAGCGCCTGTTACTACAACCAGCTGCGTGCTCAGTGCTGGATCCCACGCCCCACGCTCCAAGTCCTTGCCCCGTCACCTGGCTTGCCCAGCGCCTGTTACTACAACCAGCTGCGTGCTCTGTGCTGGATCCCACGCCCCACGCTCCAAGTCCCTGCCCCGTCACCGGCTTGCTCAGCGCCTGTTACTACAACCAGCTGCGTGCTCAGTGCTGGATCCCACGCCCCACGCTCCAAGTCCTTGCCCCGTCACCTGGCTTGCCCAGCGCCTGTTACTACAACCAGCTGCGTGCTCAGTGCTGGATCCCACGCCCCACGCTCTAAGTCCCTGCCCCGTCACCGGCTTGCTCAGCGCCTGTTACTACAACCAGCTGCGTGCTCAGTGCTGGATCCCACGCCCCACGCTCTAAGTCCTTGCCCCGTCACCTGGCTTGCCCAGCGCCTGTTACTACAACCAGCTGCGTGCTCTGTGCTGGATCCCACGCCCCACGCTCTAAGTCCTTGCCCCGTCACCTGGCTTGCTCAGCGCCTGTTACTACAACCAGCTGCGTGCTCTGTGCTGGATCCCACGCCCCACGCTCTAAGTCCTTGCCCCGTCACCTGGCTTGCCCAGCGCCTGTTACTACAACCAGCTGCGTGCTCTGTGCTGGATCCCACGCCCCACGCTCCAAGTCCCTGCCCCGTCACCTGGCTTGCTCAGCGCCTGTTACTACAACCAGCTGCGTGCTCTGTGCTGGATCCCACGCCCCACGCTCTAAGTCCTTGCCCCGTCACCTGGCTTGCCCAGCGCCTGTTACTACAACCAGCTGCGTGCTCAGTGCTGGATCCCACGCCCCACGCTCTAAGTCCCTGCCCCGTCACCGGCTTGCTCAGCGCCTGTTACTACAACCAGCTGCGTGCTCTGTGCTGGATCCCACGCCCCACGCTCCAAGTCCCTGCCCCGTCACCTGGCTTGCTCAGCGCCTGTTACTACAACCAGCTGCGTGCTCTGTGCTGGATCCCACGCCCCACGCTCCAAGTCCCTGCCCCGTCACCTGGCTTGCCCAGCGCCTGTTACTACAACCAGCTGCGTGCTCTGTGCTGGATCCCACGCCCCACGCTCCAAGTCCCTGCCCCGTCACCTGGCTTGCTCAGCGCCTGTTACTACAACCAGCTGCGTGCTCTGTGCTGGATCCCACGCCCCACGCTCTAAGTCCTTGCCCCGTCACCTGGCTTGCCCAGCGCCTGTTACTACAACCAGCTGCGTGCTCTGTGCTGGATCCCACGCCCCACGCTCCAAGTCCCTGCCCCGTCACCGGCTTGCTCAGCGCCTGTTACTACAACCAGCTGCGTGCTCTGTGCTGGATCCCACGCCCCACGCTCCAAGTCCCTGCCCCGTCACCTGGCTTGCTCAGCGCCTGTTACTACAACCAGCTGCGTGCTCTGTGCTGGATCCCACGCCCCACGCTCTAAGTCCTTGCCCCGTCACCTGGCTTGCCCAGCGCCTGTTACTACAACCAGCTGCGTGCTCTGTGCTGGATCCCACGCCCCACGCTCCAAGTCCCTGCCCCGTCACCGGCTTGCTCAGCGCCTGTTACTACAACCAGCTGCGTGCTCAGTGCTGGATCCCACGCCCCACGCTCCAAGTCCTTGCCCCGTCACCTGGCTTGCCCAGCGCCTGTTACTACAACCAGCTGCGTGCTCTGTGCTGGATCCCACGCCCCACGCTCCAAGTCCCTGCCCCGTCACCGGCTTGCTCAGCGCCTGTTACTACAACCAGCTGCGTGCTCAGTGCTGGATCCCACGCCCCACGCTCCAAGTCCTTGCCCCGTCACCTGGCTTGCCCAGCGCCTGTTACTACAACCAGCTGCGTGCTCAGTGCTGGATCCCACGCCCCACGCTCTAAGTCCCTGCCCCGTCACCGGCTTGCTCAGCGCCTGTTACTACAACCAGCTGCGTGCTCAGTGCTGGATCCCACGCCCCACGCTCTAAGTCCTTGCCCCGTCACCTGGCTTGCCCAGCGCCTGTTACTACAACCAGCTGCGTGCTCTGTGCTGGATCCCACGCCCCACGCTCTAAGTCCTTGCCCCGTCACCTGGCTTGCTCAGCGCCTGTTACTACAACCAGCTGCGTGCTCTGTGCTGGATCCCACGCCCCACGCTCTAAGTCCTTGCCGCGTCACCTGGCTTGCCCAGCGCCTGTTACTACAACCAGCTGCGTGCTCTGTGCTGGATCCCACGCCCCACGCTCCAAGTCCCTGCCCCGTCACCTGGCTTGCTCAGCGCCTGTTACTACAACCAGCTGCGTGCTCTGTGCTGGATCCCACGCCCCACGCTCTAAGTCCTTGCCCCGTCACCTGGCTTGCCCAGCGCCTGTTACTACAACCAGCTGCGTGCTCTGTGCTGGATCCCACGCCCCACGCTCTAAGTCCCTGCCCCGTCACCGGCTTGCTCAGCGCCTGTTACTACAACCAGCTGCGTGCTCTGTGCTGGATCCCACGCCCCACGCTCCAAGTCCCTGCCCCGTCACCTGGCTTGCTCAGCGCCTGTTACTACAACCAGCTGCGTGCTCTGTGCTGGATCCCACGCCCCACGCTCCAAGTCCCTGCCCCGTCACCTGGCTTGCCCAGCGCCTGTTACTACAACCAGCTGCGTGCTCTGTGCTGGATCCCACGCCCCACGCTCCAAGTCCCTGCCCCGTCACCTGGCTTGCTCAGCGCCTGTTACTACAACCAGCTGCGTGCTCTGTGCTGGATCCCACGCCCCACGCTCTAAGTCCTTGCCCCGTCACCTGGCTTGCCCAGCGCCTGTTACTACAACCAGCTGCGTGCTCTGTGCTGGATCCCACGCCCCACGCTCCAAGTCCCTGCCCCGTCACCGGCTTGCTCAGCGCCTGTTACTACAACCAGCTGCGTGCTCAGTGCTGGATCCCACGCCCCACGCTCCAAGTCCTTGCCCCGTCACCTGGCTTGCCCAGCGCCTGTTACTACAACCAGCTGCGTGCTCTGTGCTGGATCCCACGCCCCACGCTCCAAGTCCCTGCCCCGTCACCGGCTTGCTCAGCGCCTGTTACTACAACCAGCTGCGTGCTCAGTGCTGGATCCCACGCCCCACGCTCCAAGTCCTTGCCCCGTCACCTGGCTTGCCCAGCGCCTGTTACTACAACCAGCTGCGTGCTCAGTGCTGGATCCCACGCCCCACGCTCTAAGTCCCTGCCCCGTCACCGGCTTGCTCAGCGCCTGTTACTACAACCAGCTGCGTGCTCAGTGCTGGATCCCACGCCCCACGCTCTAAGTCCTTGCCCCGTCACCTGGCTTGCCCAGCGCCTGTTACTACAACCAGCTGCGTGCTCAGTGCTGGATCCCACGCCCCACGCTCCAAGTCCCTGCCCCGTCACCGGCTTGCTCAGCGCCTGTTACTACAACCAGCTGCGTGCTCTGTGCTGGATCCCACGCCCCACGCTCTAAGTCCTTGCCCCGTCACCTGGCTTGCTCAGCGCCTGTTACTACAACCAGCTGCGTGCTCTGTGCTGGATCCCACGCCCCACGCTCCAAGTCCCTGCCCCGTCACCGGCTTGCCCAGCGCCTGTTACTACAACCAGCTGCGTGCTCTGTGCTGGATCCCACGCCCCACGCTCTAAGTCCTTGCCCCGTCACCTGGCTTGCTCAGCGCCTGTTACTACAACCAGCTGCGTGCTCTGTGCTGGATCCCACGCCCCACGCTCTAAGTCCTTGCCCCGTCACCTGGCTTGCCCAGCGCCTGTTACTACAACCAGCTGCGTGCTCTGTGCTGGATCCCACGCCCCACGCTCCAAGTCCCTGCCCCGTCACCTGGCTTGCTCAGCGCCTGTTACTACAACCAGCTGCGTGCTCTGTGCTGGATCCCACGCCCCACGCTCTAAGTCCTTGCCCCGTCACCTGGCTTGCCCAGCGCCTGTTACTACAACCAGCTGCGTGCTCAGTGCTGGATCCCACGCCCCACGCTCTAAGTCCCTGCCCCGTCACCGGCTTGCTCAGCGCCTGTTACTACAACCAGCTGCGTGCTCTGTGCTGGATCCCACGCCCCACGCTCCAAGTCCCTGCCCCGTCACCTGGCTTGCTCAGCGCCTGTTACTACAACCAGCTGCGTGCTCTGTGCTGGATCCCACGCCCCACGCTCCAAGTCCCTGCCCCGTCACCTGGCTTGCCCAGCGCCTGTTACTACAACCAGCTGCGTGCTCTGTGCTGGATCCCACGCCCCACGCTCCAAGTCCCTGCCCCGTCACCTGGCTTGCTCAGCGCCTGTTACTACAACCAGCTGCGTGCTCTGTGCTGGATCCCACGCCCCACGCTCTAAGTCCTTGCCCCGTCACCTGGCTTGCCCAGCGCCTGTTACTACAACCAGCTGCGTGCTCTGTGCTGGATCCCACGCCCCACGCTCCAAGTCCCTGCCCCGTCACCGGCTTGCTCAGCGCCTGTTACTACAACCAGCTGCGTGCTCTGTGCTGGATCCCACGCCCCACGCTCCAAGTCCCTGCCCCGTCACCTGGCTTGCTCAGCGCCTGTTACTACAACCAGCTGCGTGCTCTGTGCTGGATCCCACGCCCCACGCTCTAAGTCCTTGCCCCGTCACCTGGCTTGCCCAGCGCCTGTTACTACAACCAGCTGCGTGCTCTGTGCTGGATCCCACGCCCCACGCTCCAAGTCCCTGCCCCGTCACCGGCTTGCTCAGCGCCTGTTACTACAACCAGCTGCGTGCTCAGTGCTGGATCCCACGCCCCACGCTCCAAGTCCTTGCCCCGTCACCTGGCTTGCCCAGCGCCTGTTACTACAACCAGCTGCGTGCTCTGTGCTGGATCCCACGCCCCACGCTCCAAGTCCCTGCCCCGTCACCGGCTTGCTCAGCGCCTGTTACTACAACCAGCTGCGTGCTCAGTGCTGGATCCCACGCCCCACGCTCCAAGTCCTTGCCCCGTCACCTGGCTTGCCCAGCGCCTGTTACTACAACCAGCTGCGTGCTCAGTGCTGGATCCCACGCCCCACGCTCTAAGTCCCTGCCCCGTCACCGGCTTGCTCAGCGCCTGTTACTACAACCAGCTGCGTGCTCAGTGCTGGATCCCACGCCCCACGCTCTAAGTCCTTGCCCCGTCACCTGGCTTGCCCAGCGCCTGTTACTACAACCAGCTGCGTGCTCTGTGCTGGATCCCACGCCCCACGCTCTAAGTCCTTGCCCCGTCACCTGGCTTGCTCAGCGCCTGTTACTACAACCAGCTGCGTGCTCTGTGCTGGATCCCACGCCCCACGCTCTAAGTCCTTGCCGCGTCACCTGGCTTGCCCAGCGCCTGTTACTACAACCAGCTGCGTGCTCTGTGCTGGATCCCACGCCCCACGCTCCAAGTCCCTGCCCCGTCACCTGGCTTGCTCAGCGCCTGTTACTACAACCAGCTGCGTGCTCTGTGCTGGATCCCACGCCCCACGCTCTAAGTCCTTGCCCCGTCACCTGGCTTGCCCAGCGCCTGTTACTACAACCAGCTGCGTGCTCAGTGCTGGATCCCACGCCCCACGCTCTAAGTCCCTGCCCCGTCACCGGCTTGCTCAGCGCCTGTTACTACAACCAGCTGCGTGCTCTGTGCTGGATCCCACGCCCCACGCTCCAAGTCCCTGCCCCGTCACCTGGCTTGCTCAGCGCCTGTTACTACAACCAGCTGCGTGCTCTGTGCTGGATCCCACGCCCCACGCTCCAAGTCCCTGCCCCGTCACCTGGCTTGCCCAGCGCCTGTTACTACAACCAGCTGCGTGCTCTGTGCTGGATCCCACGCCCCACGCTCCAAGTCCCTGCCCCGTCACCTGGCTTGCTCAGCGCCTGTTACTACAACCAGCTGCGTGCTCTGTGCTGGATCCCACGCCCCACGCTCTAAGTCCTTGCCCCGTCACCTGGCTTGCCCAGCGCCTGTTACTACAACCAGCTGCGTGCTCAGTGCTGGATCCCACGCCCCACGCTCCAAGTCCCTGCCCCGTCACCGGCTTGCTCAGCGCCTGTTACTACAACCAGCTGCGTGCTCAGTGCTGGATCCCACGCCCCACGCTCTAAGTCCTTGCCCCGTCACCTGGCTTGCCCAGCGCCTGTTACTACAACCAGCTGCGTGCTCTGTGCTGGATCCCACGCCCCACGCTCTAAGTCCTTGCCCCGTCACCTGGCTTGCTCAGCGCCTGTTACTACAACCAGCTGCGTGCTCTGTGCTGGATCCCACGCCCCACGCTCTAAGTCCTTGCCGCGTCACCTGGCTTGCCCAGCGCCTGTTACTACAACCAGCTGCGTGCTCTGTGCTGGATCCCACGCCCCACGCTCCAAGTCCCTGCCCCGTCACCTGGCTTGCTCAGCGCCTGTTACTACAACCAGCTGCGTGCTCTGTGCTGGATCCCACGCCCCACGCTCTAAGTCCCTGCCCCGTCACCTGGCTTGCCCAGCGCCTGTTACTACAACCAGCTGCGTGCTCAGTGCTGGATCCCACGCCCCACGCTCTAAGTCCCTGCCCCGTCACCGGCTTGCTCAGCGCCTGTTACTACAACCAGCTGCGTGCTCTGTGCTGGATCCCACGCCCCACGCTCCAAGTCCCTGCCCCGTCACCTGGCTTGCTCAGCGCCTGTTACTACAACCAGCTGCGTGCTCTGTGCTGGATCCCACGCCCCACGCTCCAAGTCCCTGCCCCGTCACCTGGCTTGCCCAGCGCCTGTTACTACAACCAGCTGCGTGCTCTGTGCTGGATCCCACGCCCCACGCTCCAAGTCCCTGCCCCGTCACCTGGCTTGCTCAGCGCCTGTTACTACAACCAGCTGCGTGCTCTGTGCTGGATCCCACGCCCCACGCTCCAAGTCCCTGCCCCGTCACCTGGCTTGCCCAGCGCCTGTTACTACAACCAGCTGCGTGCTCTGTGCTGGATCCCACGCCCCACGCTCCAAGTCCCTGCCCCGTCACCGGCTTGCTCAGCGCCTGTTACTACAACCAGCTGCGTGCTCAGTGCTGGATCCCACGCCCCACGCTCCAAGTCCTTGCCCCGTCACCTGGCTTGCCCAGCGCCTGTTACTACAACCAGCTGCGTGCTCTGTGCTGGATCCCACGCCCCACGCTCCAAGTCCCTGCCCCGTCACCGGCTTGCTCAGCGCCTGTTACTACAACCAGCTGCGTGCTCAGTGCTGGATCCCACGCCCCACGCTCCAAGTCCTTGCCCCGTCACCTGGCTTGCCCAGCGCCTGTTACTACAACCAGCTGCGTGCTCAGTGCTGGATCCCACGCCCCACGCTCTAAGTCCCTGCCCCGTCACCGGCTTGCTCAGCGCCTGTTACTACAACCAGCTGCGTGCTCAGTGCTGGATCCCACGCCCCACGCTCTAAGTCCTTGCCCCGTCACCTGGCTTGCCCAGCGCCTGTTACTACAACCAGCTGCGTGCTCAGTGCTGGATCCCACGCCCCACGCTCCAAGTCCCTGCCCCGTCACCTGGCTTGCTCAGCGCCTGTTACTACAACCAGCTGCGTGCTCTGTGCTGGATCCCACGCCCCACGCTCTAAGTCCTTGCCCCGTCACCTGGCTTGCCCAGCGCCTGTTACTACAACCAGCTGCGTGCTCTGTGCTGGATCCCACGCCCCACGCTCTAAGTCCTTGCCCCGTCACCTGGCTTGCCCAGCGCCTGTTACTACAACCAGCTGCGTGCTCAGTGCTGGATCCCACGCCCCACGCTCTAAGTCCCTGCCCCGTCACCGGCTTGCTCAGCGCCTGTTACTACAACCAGCTGCGTGCTCTGTGCTGGATCCCACGCCCCACGCTCCAAGTCCCTGCCCCGTCACCTGGCTTGCTCAGCGCCTGTTACTACAACCAGCTGCGTGCTCTGTGCTGGATCCCACGCCCCACGCTCCAAGTCCCTGCCCCGTCACCTGGCTTGCCCAGCGCCTGTTACTACAACCAGCTGCGTGCTCTGTGCTGGATCCCACGCCCCACGCTCCAAGTCCCTGCCCCGTCACCTGGCTTGCTCAGCGCCTGTTACTACAACCAGCTGCGTGCTCTGTGCTGGATCCCACGCCCCACGCTCTAAGTCCTTGCCCCGTCACCTGGCTTGCCCAGCGCCTGTTACTACAACCAGCTGCGTGCTCTGTGCTGGATCCCACGCCCCACGCTCCAAGTCCCTGCCCCGTCACCTGGCTTGCTCAGCGCCTGTTACTACAACCAGCTGCGTGCTCTGTGCTGGATCCCACGCCCCACGCTCTAAGTCCTTGCCCCGTCACCTGGCTTGCCCAGCGCCTGTTACTACAACCAGCTGCGTGCTCAGTGCTGGATCCCACGCCCCACGCTCTAAGTCCCTGCCCCGTCACCGGCTTGCTCAGCGCCTGTTACTACAACCAGCTGCGTGCTCTGTGCTGGATCCCACGCCCCACGCTCTAAGTCCCTGCCCCGTCACCTGGCTTGCTCAGCGCCTGTTACTACAACCAGCTGCGTGCTCTGTGCTGGATCCCACGCCCCACGCTCTAAGTCCTTGCCCCGTCACCTGGCTTGCCCAGCGCCTGTTACTACAACCAGCTGCGTGCTCTGTGCTGGATCCCACGCCCCACGCTCCAAGTCCCTGCCCCGTCACCGGCTTGCTCAGCGCCTGTTACTACAACCAGCTGCGTGCTCAGTGCTGGATCCCACGCCCCACGCTCCAAGTCCTTGCCCCGTCACCTGGCTTGCCCAGCGCCTGTTACTACAACCAGCTGCGTGCTCAGTGCTGGATCCCACGCCCCACGCTCTAAGTCCCTGCCCCGTCACCGGCTTGCTCAGCGCCTGTTACTACAACCAGCTGCGTGCTCAGTGCTGGATCCCACGCCCCACGCTCTAAGTCCTTGCCCCGTCACCTGGCTTGCTCAGCGCCTGTTACTACAACCAGCTGCGTGCTCTGTGCTGGATCCCACGCCCCACGCTCCAAGTCCTTGCCCCGTCACCTGGCTTGCCCAGCGCCTGTTACTACAACCAGCTGCGTGCTCAGTGCTGGATCCCACGCCCCACGCTCTAAGTCCCTGCCCCGTCACCGGCTTGCTCAGCGCCTGTTACTACAACCAGCTGCGTGCTCAGTGCTGGATCCCACGCCCCACGCTCTAAGTCCTTGCCCCGTCACCTGGCTTGCCCAGCGCCTGTTACTACAACCAGCTGCGTGCTCTGTGCTGGATCCCACGCCCCACGCTCTAAGTCCTTGCCCCGTCACCTGGCTTGCTCAGCGCCTGTTACTACAACCAGCTGCGTGCTCTGTGCTGGATCCCACGCCCCACGCTCCAAGTCCCTGCCCCGTCACCTGGCTTGCTCAGCGCCTGTTACTACAACCAGCTGCGTGCTCTGTGCTGGATCCCACGCCCCACGCTCCAAGTCCCTGCCCCGTCACCTGGCTTGCCCAGCGCCTGTTACTACAACCAGCTGCGTGCTCTGTGCTGGATCCCACGCCCCACGCTCCAAGTCCCTGCCCCGTCACCTGGCTTGCTCAGCGCCTGTTACTACAACCAGCTGCGTGCTCTGTGCTGGATCCCACGCCCCACGCTCTAAGTCCTTGCCCCGTCACCTGGCTTGCCCAGCGCCTGTTACTACAACCAGCTGCGTGCTCTGTGCTGGATCCCACGCCCCACGCTCCAAGTCCCTGCCCCGTCACCTGGCTTGCTCAGCGCCTGTTACTACAACCAGCTGCGTGCTCTGTGCTGGATCCCACGCCCCACGCTCTAAGTCCTTGCCCCGTCACCTGGCTTGCCCAGCGCCTGTTACTACAACCAGCTGCGTGCTCTGTGCTGGATCCCACGCCCCACGCTCCAAGTCCCTGCCCCGTCACCGGCTTGCTCAGCGCCTGTTACTACAACCAGCTGCGTGCTCTGTGCTGGATCCCACGCCCCACGCTCCAAGTCCTTGCCCCGTCACCTGGCTTGCCCAGCGCCTGTTACTACAACCAGCTGCGTGCTCAGTGCTGGATCCCACGCCCCACGCTCTAAGTCCCTGCCCCGTCACCGGCTTGCTCAGCGCCTGTTACTACAACCAGCTGCGTGCTCAGTGCTGGATCCCACGCCCCACGCTCTAAGTCCTTGCCCCGTCACCTGGCTTGCTCAGCGCCTGTTACTACAACCAGCTGCGTGCTCTGTGCTGGATCCCACGCCCCACGCTCCAAGTCCTTGCCCCGTCACCTGGCTTGCCCAGCGCCTGTTACTACAACCAGCTGCGTGCTCAGTGCTGGATCCCACGCCCCACGCTCTAAGTCCCTGCCCCGTCACCGGCTTGCTCAGCGCCTGTTACTACAACCAGCTGCGTGCTCAGTGCTGGATCCCACGCCCCACGCTCTAAGTCCTTGCCCCGTCACCTGGCTTGCCCAGCGCCTGTTACTACAACCAGCTGCGTGCTCTGTGCTGGATCCCACGCCCCACGCTCTAAGTCCTTGCCCCGTCACCTGGCTTGCTCAGCGCCTGTTACTACAACCAGCTGCGTGCTCTGTGCTGGATCCCACGCCCCACGCTCTAAGTCCTTGCCCCGTCACCTGGCTTGCCCAGCGCCTGTTACTACAACCAGCTGCGTGCTCTGTGCTGGATCCCACGCCCCACGCTCCAAGTCCCTGCCCCGTCACCTGGCTTGCTCAGCGCCTGTTACTACAACCAGCTGCGTGCTCTGTGCTGGATCCCACGCCCCACGCTCTAAGTCCTTGCCCCGTCACCGGCTTGCCCAGCGCCTGTTACTACAACCAGCTGCGTGCTCAGTGCTGGATCCCACGCCCCACGCTCTAAGTCCCTGCCCCGTCACCGGCTTGCTCAGCGCCTGTTACTACAACCAGCTGCGTGCTCTGTGCTGGATCCCACGCCCCACGCTCCAAGTCCCTGCCCCGTCACCGGCTTGCTCAGCGCCTGTTACTACAACCAGCTGCGTGCTCAGTGCTGGATCCCACGCCCCACGCTCCAAGTCCTTGCCCCGTCACCTGGCTTGCCCAGCGCCTGTTACTACAACCAGCTGCGTGCTCAGTGCTGGATCCCACGCCCCACGCTCTAAGTCCCTGCCCCGTCACCGGCTTGCTCAGCGCCTGTTACTACAACCAGCTGCGTGCTCAGTGCTGGATCCCACGCCCCACGCTCTAAGTCCTTGCCCCGTCACCTGGCTTGCCCAGCGCCTGTTACTACAACCAGCTGCGTGCTCAGTGCTGGATCCCACGCCCCACGCTCTAAGTCCTTGCCCCGTCACCTGGCTTGCCCATCGCCTGTTACTACAACCAGCTGCGTGCTCAGTGCTGGATCCCACGCCCCACGCTCCAAGTCCCTGCCCCGTCACCTGGCTTGCTCAGCGCCTGTTACTACAACCAGCTGCGTGCTCTGTGCTGGATCCCACGCCCCACGCTCTAAGTCCTTGCCCCGTCACCTGGCTTGCCCAGCGCCTGTTACTACAACCAGCTGCGTGCTCTGTGCTGGATCCCACGCCCCACGCTCCAAGTCCCTGCCCCGTCACCTGGCTTGCTCAGCGCCTGTTACTACAACCAGCTGCGTGCTCTGTGCTGGATCCCACGCCCCACGCTCTAAGTCCTTGCCCCGTCACCTGGCTTGCCCAGCGCCTGTTACTACAACCAGCTGCGTGCTCAGTGCTGGATCCCACGCCCCACGCTCTAAGTCCCTGCCCCGTCACCGGCTTGCTCAGCGCCTGTTACTACAACCAGCTGCGTGCTCTGTGCTGGATCCCACGCCCCACGCTCCAAGTCCCTGCCCCGTCACCTGGCTTGCTCAGCGCCTGTTACTACAACCAGCTGCGTGCTCTGTGCTGGATCCCACGCCCCACGCTCTAAGTCCTTGCCCCGTCACCTGGCTTGCCCAGCGCCTGTTACTACAACCAGCTGCGTGCTCTGTGCTGGATCCCACGCCCCACGCTCCAAGTCCCTGCCCCGTCACCGGCTTGCTCAGCGCCTGTTACTACAACCAGCTGCGTGCTCAGTGCTGGATCCCACGCCCCACGCTCCAAGTCCTTGCCCCGTCACCTGGCTTGCCCAGCGCCTGTTACTACAACCAGCTGCGTGCTCAGTGCTGGATCCCACGCCCCACGCTCTAAGTCCTTGCCCCGTCACCTGGCTTGCCCAGCGCCTGTTACTACAACCAGCTGCGTGCTCTGTGCTGGATCCCACGCCCCACGCTCTAAGTCCTTGCCCCGTCACCTGGCTTGCTCAGCGCCTGTTACTACAACCAGCTGCGTGCTCTGTGCTGGATCCCACGCCCCACGCTCTAAGTCCTTGCCCCGTCACCTGGCTTGCCCAGCGCCTGTTACTACAACCAGCTGCGTGCTCTGTGCTGGATCCCACGCCCCACGCTCCAAGTCCCTGCCCCGTCACCTGGCTTGCTCAGCGCCTGTTACTACAACCAGCTGCGTGCTCTGTGCTGGATCCCACGCCCCACGCTCTAAGTCCTTGCCCCGTCACCTGGCTTGCCCAGCGCCTGTTACTACAACCAGCTGCGTGCTCAGTGCTGGATCCCACGCCCCACGCTCTAAGTCCCTGCCCCGTCACCGGCTTGCTCAGCGCCTGTTACTACAACCAGCTGCGTGCTCTGTGCTGGATCCCACGCCCCACGCTCCAAGTCCCTGCCCCGTCACCTGGCTTGCTCAGCGCCTGTTACTACAACCAGCTGCGTGCTCTGTGCTGGATCCCACGCCCCACGCTCCAAGTCCCTGCCCCGTCACCTGGCTTGCCCAGCGCCTGTTACTACAACCAGCTGCGTGCTCTGTGCTGGATCCCACGCCCCACGCTCCAAGTCCCTGCCCCGTCACCTGGCTTGCTCAGCGCCTGTTACTACAACCAGCTGCGTGCTCTGTGCTGGATCCCACGCCCCACGCTCTAAGTCCTTGCCCCGTCACCTGGCTTGCCCAGCGCCTGTTACTACAACCAGCTGCGTGCTCTGTGCTGGATCCCACGCCCCACGCTCCAAGTCCCTGCCCCGTCACCTGGCTTGCTCAGCGCCTGTTACTACAACCAGCTGCGTGCTCTGTGCTGGATCCCACGCCCCACGCTCTAAGTCCTTGCCCCGTCACCTGGCTTGCCCAGCGCCTGTTACTACAACCAGCTGCGTGCTCTGTGCTGGATCCCACGCCCCACGCTCCAAGTCCCTGCCCCGTCACCGGCTTGCTCAGCGCCTGTTACTACAACCAGCTGCGTGCTCAGTGCTGGATCCCACGCCCCACGCTCCAAGTCCTTGCCCCGTCACCTGGCTTGCCCAGCGCCTGTTACTACAACCAGCTGCGTGCTCAGTGCTGGATCCCACGCCCCACGCTCTAAGTCCTTGCCCCGTCACCTGGCTTGCCCAGCGCCTGTTACTACAACCAGCTGCGTGCTCTGTGCTGGATCCCACGCCCCACGCTCTAAGTCCTTGCCCCGTCACCTGGCTTGCTCAGCGCCTGTTACTACAACCAGCTGCGTGCTCAGTGCTGGATCCCACGCCCCACGCTCCAAGTCCCTGCCCCGTCACCTGGCTTGCTCAGCGCCTGTTACTACAACCAGCTGCGTGCTCTGTGCTGGATCCCACGCCCCACGCTCCAAGTCCCTGCCCCGTCACCGGCTTGCTCAGCGCCTGTTACTACAACCAGCTGCGTGCTCAGTGCTGGATCCCACGCCCCACGCTCTAAGTCCTTGCCCCGTCACCTGGCTTGCCCAGCGCCTGTTACTACAACCAGCTGCGTGCTCTGTGCTGGATCCCACGCCCCACGCTCTAAGTCCTTGCCCCGTCACCTGGCTTGCTCAGCGCCTGTTACTACAACCAGCTGCGTGCTCTGTGCTGGATCCCACGCCCCACGCTCTAAGTCCTTGCCCCGTCACCTGGCTTGCCCAGCGCCTGTTACTACAACCAGCTGCGTGCTCTGTGCTGGATCCCACGCCCCACGCTCCAAGTCCCTGCCCCGTCACCTGGCTTGCTCAGCGCCTGTTACTACAACCAGCTGCGTGCTCTGTGCTGGATCCCACGCCCCACGCTCTAAGTCCTTGCCCCGTCACCGGCTTGCCCAGCGCCTGTTACTACAACCAGCTGCGTGCTCAGTGCTGGATCCCACGCCCCACGCTCTAAGTCCCTGCCCCGTCACCGGCTTGCTCAGCGCCTGTTACTACAACCAGCTGCGTGCTCTGTGCTGGATCCCACGCCCCACGCTCCAAGTCCCTGCCCCGTCACCGGCTTGCTCAGCGCATGTTACTACAACCAGCTGCGTGCTCAGTGCTGGATCCCACGCCCCACGCTCCAAGTCCTTGCCCCGTCACCTGGCTTGCCCAGCGCCTGTTACTACAACCAGCTGCGTGCTCAGTGCTGGATCCCACGCCCCACGCTCTAAGTCCCTGCCCCGTCACCGGCTTGCTCAGCGCCTGTTACTACAACCAGCTGCGTGCTCAGTGCTGGATCCCACGCCCCACGCTCTAAGTCCTTGCCCCGTCACCTGGCTTGCCCAGCGCCTGTTACTACAACCAGCTGCGTGCTCAGTGCTGGATCCCACGCCCCACGCTCTAAGTCCTTGCCCCGTCACCTGGCTTGCCCAGCGCCTGTTACTACAACCAGCTGCGTGCTCAGTGCTGGATCCCACGCCCCACGCTCCAAGTCCCTGCCCCGTCACCTGGCTTGCTCAGCGCCTGTTACTACAACCAGCTGCGTGCTCTGTGCTGGATCCCACGCCCCACGCTCTAAGTCCTTGCCCCGTCACCTGGCTTGCCCAGCGCCTGTTACTACAACCAGCTGCGTGCTCTGTGCTGGATCCCACGCCCCACGCTCCAAGTCCCTGCCCCGTCACCTGGCTTGCTCAGCGCCTGTTACTACAACCAGCTGCGTGCTCTGTGCTGGATCCCACGCCCCACGCTCTAAGTCCTTGCCCCGTCACCTGGCTTGCCCAGCGCCTGTTACTACAACCAGCTGCGTGCTCAGTGCTGGATCCCACGCCCCACGCTCTAAGTCCCTGCCCCGTCACCGGCTTGCTCAGCGCCTGTTACTACAACCAGCTGCGTGCTCTGTGCTGGATCCCACGCCCCACGCTCCAAGTCCCTGCCCCGTCACCTGGCTTGCTCAGCGCCTGTTACTACAACCAGCTGCGTGCTCTGTGCTGGATCCCACGCCCCACGCTCTAAGTCCTTGCCCCGTCACCTGGCTTGCCCAGCGCCTGTTACTACAACCAGCTGCGTGCTCTGTGCTGGATCCCACGCCCCACGCTCCAAGTCCCTGCCCCGTCACCGGCTTGCTCAGCGCCTGTTACTACAACCAGCTGCGTGCTCAGTGCTGGATCCCACGCCCCACGCTCCAAGTCCTTGCCCCGTCACCTGGCTTGCCCAGCGCCTGTTACTACAACCAGCTGCGTGCTCAGTGCTGGATCCCACGCCCCACGCTCTAAGTCCTTGCCCCGTCACCTGGCTTGCCCAGCGCCTGTTACTACAACCAGCTGCGTGCTCTGTGCTGGATCCCACGCCCCACGCTCTAAGTCCTTGCCCCGTCACCTGGCTTGCTCAGCGCCTGTTACTACAACCAGCTGCGTGCTCTGTGCTGGATCCCACGCCCCACGCTCTAAGTCCTTGCCCCGTCACCTGGCTTGCCCAGCGCCTGTTACTACAACCAGCTGCGTGCTCTGTGCTGGATCCCACGCCCCACGCTCCAAGTCCCTGCCCCGTCACCTGGCTTGCTCAGCGCCTGTTACTACAACCAGCTGCGTGCTCTGTGCTGGATCCCACGCCCCACGCTCTAAGTCCTTGCCCCGTCACCTGGCTTGCCCAGCGCCTGTTACTACAACCAGCTGCGTGCTCAGTGCTGGATCCCACGCCCCACGCTCTAAGTCCCTGCCCCGTCACCGGCTTGCTCAGCGCCTGTTACTACAACCAGCTGCGTGCTCTGTGCTGGATCCCACGCCCCACGCTCCAAGTCCCTGCCCCGTCACCTGGCTTGCTCAGCGCCTGTTACTACAACCAGCTGCGTGCTCTGTGCTGGATCCCACGCCCCACGCTCCAAGTCCCTGCCCCGTCACCTGGCTTGCCCAGCGCCTGTTACTACAACCAGCTGCGTGCTCTGTGCTGGATCCCACGCCCCACGCTCCAAGTCCCTGCCCCGTCACCTGGCTTGCTCAGCGCCTGTTACTACAACCAGCTGCGTGCTCTGTGCTGGATCCCACGCCCCACGCTCTAAGTCCCTGCCCCGTCACCTGGCTTGCCCAGCGCCTGTTACTACAACCAGCTGCGTGCTCTGTGCTGGATCCCACGCCCCACGCTCCAAGTCCCTGCCCCGTCACCTGGCTTGCTCAGCGCCTGTTACTACAACCAGCTGCGTGCTCTGTGCTGGATCCCACGCCCCACGCTCTAAGTCCTTGCCCCGTCACCTGGCTTGCCCAGCGCCTGTTACTACAACCAGCTGCGTGCTCAGTGCTGGATCCCACGCCCCACGCTCTAAGTCCCTGCCCCGTCACCGGCTTGCTCAGCGCCTGTTACTACAACCAGCTGCGTGCTCTGTGCTGGATCCCACGCCCCACGCTCCAAGTCCCTGCCCCGTCACCTGGCTTGCTCAGCGCCTGTTACTACAACCAGCTGCGTGCTCTGTGCTGGATCCCACGCCCCACGCTCTAAGTCCTTGCCCCGTCACCTGGCTTGCCCAGCGCCTGTTACTACAACCAGCTGCGTGCTCAGTGCTGGATCCCACGCCCCACGCTCCAAGTCCTTGCCCCGTCACCTGGCTTGCCCAGCGCCTGTTACTACAACCAGCTGCGTGCTCAGTGCTGGATCCCACGCCCCACGCTCCAAGTCCCTGCCCCGTCACCGGCTTGCTCAGCGCCTGTTACTACAACCAGCTGCGTGCTCAGTGCTGGATCCCACGCCCCACGCTCTAAGTCCTTGCCCCGTCACCTGGCTTGCCCAGCGCCTGTTACTACAACCAGCTGCGTGCTCTGTGCTGGATCCCACGCCCCACGCTCTAAGTCCTTGCCCCGTCACCTGGCTTGCTCAGCGCCTGTTACTACAACCAGCTGCGTGCTCTGTGCTGGATCCCACGCCCCACGCTCTAAGTCCTTGCCCCGTCACCTGGCTTGCCCAGCGCCTGTTACTACAACCAGCTGCGTGCTCTGTGCTGGATCCCACGCCCCACGCTCCAAGTCCCTGCCCCGTCACCTGGCTTGCTCAGCGCCTGTTACTACAACCAGCTGCGTGCTCTGTGCTGGATCCCACGCCCCACGCTCTAAGTCCTTGCCCCGTCACCTGGCTTGCCCAGCGCCTGTTACTACAACCAGCTGCGTGCTCAGTGCTGGATCCCACGCCCCACGCTCTAAGTCCCTGCCCCGTCACCGGCTTGCTCAGCGCCTGTTACTACAACCAGCTGCGTGCTCTGTGCTGGATCCCACGCCCCACGCTCCAAGTCCCTGCCCCGTCACCTGGCTTGCTCAGCGCCTGTTACTACAACCAGCTGCGTGCTCTGTGCTGGATCCCACGCCCCACGCTCCAAGTCCCTGCCCCGTCACCTGGCTTGCCCAGCGCCTGTTACTACAACCAGCTGCGTGCTCTGTGCTGGATCCCACGCCCCACGCTCCAAGTCCCTGCCCCGTCACCTGGCTTGCTCAGCGCCTGTTACTACAACCAGCTGCGTGCTCTGTGCTGGATCCCACGCCCCACGCTCTAAGTCCTTGCCCCGTCACCTGGCTTGCCCAGCGCCTGTTACTACAACCAGCTGCGTGCTCAGTGCTGGATCCCACGCCCCACGCTCCAAGTCCCTGCCCCGTCACCTGGCTTGTCCAGCCACTAAGGACCGCAGTGCGGCCAAGCATCACGCACTTAAAAGCGCCAAAAGCAACTCAACCATTGCCGGAGGTAAACACGTGCATTGCAGCACGCCAGCATGGTCTGCTCCTACCCCTTCCCCCTTAGACGGGAATTCTGCTCCTACCCAGCTCTGTCCGTAGCTGGTCGACCAGGGCCAGGTGCTGGTCAATGAGAAACACAGTGCCCTCGCAGGCAGCTGCCCGTTCACGTGCAGCTTGCAGGCAAGAAGCCGCGTGCCTGACCCACGCCCCCAGCCGCTTCTTCTCCACGCGCAGCGTGGCCTCCTCCTCGCTTGTGCGCGCCAGATCGGCCGCGGCCTCCAGGTAGCGGCGCCCGTGGTGCAGGCGCACAAGTGACTCATTGTTGCCCCACGGCATCGGCGTGCCCGGGTCAAAGAGGCTCTTCAGCTGCTGCTCCGTCAGGCGCGCGCTCGACCCGCCACCCACACTCTGCCAAACGTACATCTCCTCCAGCAGTGCGCGAACCTGGGCGCGCTTCCGCTTGCCCCGCGCCTGCATGCTTTTGGTCTCCTTGTCCGCACAGCCCGCCGCTGCCCGATCCGAGTGAAGGGCGCGGATCTCAAGCACGAGCTGCTCGATGCGAGACTGACACCTGTAGAGGGGTGGTCGAGGGCAAGGCGGGGTAAGGGAGGGGGGTCTAAGCTTCGGCGACGAGGGTCGTGTCATGCCCCACACAGGCAACATCACAATAGACTATGGCAGCGAACGCCTAAGGCCCGCGCACCTCTCCACTTCCTTCCGCCGCAGCTTGTCCAGCGCGCAGTCAAAGGGCTCGTAGCCCTTCGTCCATTTGGAACGCTCGGTTGGCGGCAGGTCCCGCTTGTGCTCCATCGCGGTCAGTGCTGCTCGCACCTTGCTGAGCGCGTCATCCGTGCTTGCCGTGGCCAACGCAACGGATGCACTGCTGGAGACGACCGCAAGGGAAGGGGCTGAGATCTGGAGGCGCTTCAGCTCCCCCAAGCGGAGGCAGAGCCGTGCGTACTCGACCTGAGGGCGTGGGCACCACGCGGGTCTGCTCAAGCCAGTCTCTCAACACCACCTGTGCCTCGTCAACTCTCGCGCTCCAGCCAGCCCGCTTGTGCTTTCCCTGCTCACTTTCCAGGCGTCTCCGTCGGTGGTTTCCTCCCGCTCCGTCCCCAGGACGACCCGCTTGTACTCCTCTGCGGCGACCTGGGGGTCCAGCACGGGAGGCGCAGCTTTCGCCGCTTCCGACATCACCGAGGCCAGGGCTTTCCGGTGGGCGTCTGCGGGGCAAAAGGGCCACGCCAAGAAGGGTCACACAGCACAGAGAGTGCAGGGATCAGTAGAGGGTTATGCCTTGCTGCTGGCAGTCTCCGCCAGCCTACCCAGCAGCTTAATGGTGTCGGCGTATCGCTTCTCCGTCAGAACGACAATCCGCTTGAGCTTGTCACGGCCGATGTCGGCCAGAAGCGCCTCGATGAAGTCTCTCCGGTGATGCAGGGACATGTACCGCACGAGGGAACCGGCGGACTGAGGAGGCGGGTAGGGCAAACGGGCATCAGGCAGCGGATCTCAGCCTCCTTTGTGAGAAGAGGTTTGCGGCAGGCACATGCCCCCCAACACGCGCTCCATGGCGCATAGTGCCATGCTGCCATCCCCAGCACATGCTTACTTTTGTCATGGACCACAGCTGTTCGATCTCCTCTCCAATGCGCCTTGCGGCAGCCGGAGAGTATCCGCCGCTGTTCACCAGCTGGCAGGCGATCTCGTGGCCGCTCCCGTGCATCCAGTTGACCATGATGCGCAGATCCTTGGCCGCCTGGGGCAGCTCGGGGTGGTTGGCTACGTACCGCCGCCACGTGCTCCTGATCTGACAGCCGAAGTCAATGTACACGTCTTTAAGGTCTGGGCGCTGCTGCACCAGGTGGTGCAGCATGAGTAGGTAGTAAGAGAACTGTTCTGGCTTGGGCATGTCGCAGAAGCCCCCACGGACGGGGACGGTGTGCATGCAGACGGCGCCTACCACGCCGTGCACGTCACATGGCCCAGCTGAAGAAGAGTTGGGACGTGCACAGTGCAGCGATGATCGGCAGGAAGGCTCTTCACCAGCCGCCTGGGCTCCCACCCTGCCCGATACGACCCTCTCGAGCTCTAGGGCACCGGCGGAATATGCCGCCTGCACCTGGCCGTCTACGGCACCAAAGAAGGTGGAGATGTGGTGTGGGAGGCCACGTGTGGCCGTGCCACAGCTCGCGTAGTGCCCAAGCTTGGTAACGGCGTCCAAAGACACGGACAGCCGATACGGATCCGTGTCCTCGCCTGCATTCACGGGGGCGCACAAGACAAGAAGTGGTATTGATAATAATGGGAAGGGCGCAGGCTGCTGCTGGGGCCCGCCAACGCTGCGCCGAGGCCCCCAGGGAACAGGGCGCGGGCTGAGGCCCCTCCCACGCTGCGCCGAGGTCCCCAGGGAACAGGGCGCGGGCTGAGGCCCCTCCCACGCTGCGCCGAGGTCCCCAGGGGACAGGGCGCGGGCCGAGGCCCCTCCCACGCTGCGCCGAGGTCCCCAGGGAACAGGGCGCGGGCTGAGGCCCCTCCCACGCTGCGCCAAGGCCCCCAGGGAACAGGGCGCGGGCTGAGGCCCCTCCGAAGCTGCGCCGAGGCCCCCAGGGAACAGGGCGCGGGCTGAGGCCCCTCCGAAGCTGCGCCGAGGCCCCCAGGGGACAAGGCGCGGGCTGAGGCCCCTCCCACGCTGCGCCGAGGCCCCCAGGGAACAGGGCGCGGGCTGAGGCCCCTCCGAAGCTGCGCCGAGGCCCCCAGGGAACAGGGCGCGGGCTGAGGCCCCTCCCACGCTGCGCCGAGGCCCCCAGGGAACAGGGCGCGGGCTGAGGCCCCTCCGAAGCTGCGCCGAGGCACCCAGGGGACAGGGCGCGGGCTCAGGCCCCTCCCACGCTGCGCCGAGGCCCCCAGGGAACAGGGCGCGGGCTGAGGCCCCTCCCACGCTGCGCCGAGGCCCCAAGGGGACAGGGCGCGGGCTGAGGCCCCTCCCACGCTGCGCCAAGGCCCCCAGGGGACAGGGCGCGGGCTGAGGCCCCTCCGAAGCTGCGCCGAGGCCCCAAGGGAACAGGGCGCGGGCTGAGGCCCCTCCCACGCTGCGCCGAGGCCCCAAGGGAACAGGGCGCGGGCTGAGGCCCCTCCCACGCTGCGCCGAGGCCCCAAGGGGACAGGGCGCGGGCTGAGGCCCCTCCCACGCTGCGCCAAGGCCCCAAGGGGACAAGGCGCGGGCTCAGGCCCCTCCCACGCTGCGCCGAGGCCCCAAGTGGTAGTACTACCAAACAAAGCTCACCGGGCACTGCGGGAGTATCCGCACAGATGGCGCATCCTCCAAAGGGTCCGGCATCCATGCCCTCCACGCCCAGCGCCGCCCAGTCCTCCACGATGGCTTTGGAGCGCAGATAGGAGAAGAAGCTGGGGACGAAGGCGCGATCGTCGAGCTTACAAGCCGCCTGTGCGGACAGGAAGTCCACAAAGCCTGGGGGGCCGAAGGCGGGAGAGGGTGAAAGGGGGCCTGGGCGACAATGAAGCGGCCCCACGGCAGCTTTGTCCCCACCGTTCCCCGAGGCCTACCTGCTGCACTCAGCCCGTCCTGCAGGCCGAGGTGGCGGTACGCCCGGTGAACGTCCAGGTCGAACCACAGGCACGTGGAGACGGGGGTGAGGGGGAAGCACCCCGCCGGGATTGGTTGCACCGTAAACACGGCACCGCACTCGCACTTGGTGTGTGGCACTTGAAGGGCGCCAGAGCCCACCAAGCTGACGTACGTGACGGTGGCTACTCCCGTCGTCAGCTTAGCAGCCCCTGGCCCCCGGACAGGAGGTAGCGTGCATGGCCGCGTCAGCGGCAGCCCTCGCCGCCAAGGTGTCCACCCGCCTCTGAGCGTGCCCGAGCACAAGTGCTGACCGCTCCCGGGAGAGCGTGTCGAGCTGCTGGGCGTACACACGTAACTGGTCCGCCATTGTTTGCCGCTGCTTCGTCCACGCACCCTTCGTGGCCTCCTGCCGCTGCGCCCAAGTCCTCAGATCCTCGCTGCGGTGCTCCCGCCCAGACGTGGACGGTCCATCAGCTACCGTGAGACCCCTGACTGGCCGTGTTCGAGGCACCGGCGTTGCAGACAGCTGCCTGCGCGCGGTCGCGCTGGGGATGGGCTGCGGCCTCGCATAGGCCGCAGCGCGAGGTGCGGCATGCACCTCTGGCGCTGGAGTACTTCTATCAGGTAGGGAGCGCTGCATGAGAATAGCTTGCTCTGCGCTTGCTGAAGGGAAGGCGGAGCTGGCAACTGGCCAATTGATTGCTTGCGACAGCTACGCCTGCTTCGTGAGAACTAGCAGTGGCATTAGCAAAACGCCGACAACACAGTCCAGCCTCGCTGGTTGCGTGGGTTGCGAGAGGCGTAAGTGTGGTCGTGCTTCGGTCGTGCTCGCAGTTTCGTGCGGCAAGTACGCTAGGTCGCGATGTGGGATGTAGCGGTGTGTGCTATGTGACAGGACACTGCATGCGACCTATGGTGGTACGCGGTCAAGGTGTAACCCGTGATGAGAGTTCTCGGTCAACACAGAAGACTAGGACGATACGTCGGATGGGACCATCGGCCTCATGCCATCTATGGTCCTACGACCGGTGTGAGACCTAGCTGGCAAGGGCGAGGGATGCCAACAGCGAAATACACGCATTTTGCCAGACCAAAAGCGGTTCGACCGCAACCCTCAAGGAGAGCAAAGGGAGAGCAAAGCAGGACGCTGGGAAATGCCCAGGGCACGCCCTAGGTGCCCTCCGCCCCTGCCCTTGTGTGGCGCCTGGCAAAGCACCCTCTGAGTGGGCTCTCCCCTGGCCACCCACTTCCTGGCAGCCCCTGCCCCCCTCCCCAGCTGCCCGCTCACGCACCCTCACAGCCACGCTGCACAACGGCCCTTCACGTGGCTGAGGACTGGGCCAGTCCCTGTGCCCTCTCGTGCCCTTTCCCGTAGGTGGCTTGCCCCTTCACGTGTCCTGCCGCTTCTCCTATTCTTCTCCTTTCAGCACCTTCGTGGCCAGCATTCCCATTGTAATCGGCAGAGTCTGGACGAATGGCACTTGACCCTCAGGTTTACATTGTCCATTCTGCTGCGTCTGTTGTCTACCAGTACCCTTCTCCTCCTATTACCTCTAGCTGGTCAACCCCTGTCTCTCACTTGCAAGCAAAGTTCACAGGTCCATCAGCAAGCAAGGGGCCCGATACGCGCACCCGGCCTGATGGGGCGCAGCTCCTAGCCAGGGTGCTAAGCAGACGTGCCGCCAATGCCGCCAGTGCCGCTGTCAGTCAGGGCGCAACGATGACGCCTAGGAGCTCCCTCAGTGTACTTGGTTGGAGCTTGCTTGGAGCTTGGCATTAGGGCGCGGCGTAGGGCGCCTGGTAGCTGCCCCTCTCGCGGCAGAAGGTGGGGGCCTCGGGGTTGTACGAGTTGCGCGGTGAGCGCGAGCCCAGCACGGGGGGGCCCTCGCCGTACACCTTGGCCCCGTGGTACAGCAGTACGTCCTGGGCAATGCGGGGAAGCGGAGGAAGTGGGGGAGGTAGGGGGTGGGTTAATGGGGCTCCGGGCGGGCGGGGGAGCCGGGCGGCAAGGTGGGCGGTGGCCGGACGGACTCTCTTGTTGTCTAACAGCCACACCACGGGTCGTCGGCTTCCTGCCTTGCTTCCCGCAACATAAAGCACTTCGCCCGTGCTGCTCGCGCCGCCCAAACCTCCCCGCCCCCCAGTCTTCTCCTCCAGCAAACGCCGTTCCCATCTCCACGCCCTTCACCCCGCCCTGGGCGCCCTTCACCCTACCCACCTCCGGGTAGATGCCCTTATCCTCCACGGCCCCGTACTTGCCCTTGGCGGCCGCGTAGCTGAGCGCCGTCCAGCCGCGGGGGGTCACCTGGAGGTGACGGTGCGAAGCGGGGAGGAGGGCAACGACGGAGTGAATGCGGTCCTGCCTAGCAAGCAAGCAGTTAAATCCCTCCACCTTCGCTACCGGTAAGCACCTTGGTGTTTGCTTCCACCCTGGCGACAACCAAGCGCCTACTGCGAGTAATAGACAGCATGCTGCGCGTGCGCCCTTCCCGGCCTCCGGGCCTCGCCCCGTCGCCCGTACCCTCGCCCTTACAGACCACGCCCCATAGTTCCCCCGTCCCCCCCAGCCGCCCCAGGCTCCGTCTACAGCCCATGTTTCTCCGCCCCCACCCACCCACCACGTCCGGGTCCGCGCCCTTGTGACCCCGCCTCTTTTGCTCCCTTCGCACCACCCACCACGTCCTGGTCCGCACCCTTCTCGCCCCCCTCCTCGTGTGGCCCCGACTACCCCCAACCCCCCCCCCTCCCACCCCTCCCACCACGTCCGGGTCCGCTCCGTAGTCCAGCACCAGCTTGATGAGCTCGGGGCCGCCGTCGATGGCCCTGGGGGTGGGGGGTGGAGGGTGGAGGGGAGGGTGGAGGGGAGAGAGGCAGTGGGGAGGTAGATAAGGGGGAGGAGCACCCGAGGAGGGAGGGAGGCGGGTCACGAGGGGACGGGAGGGCATGGGCTGTAATGGGGGGGGGGGGCACAGAGGGAGCAGATGGGCACAGCGGGATGGGTCCGGCGCAACCGGGAAGCGCAAGGCGTAGCCAATTTGTGTGCGGTGGGGAGGCAGGAAAAGGCAGGCAGGTAGGAAGAAGGGGCTGCACAGGTCAGCTTATCCACAGCAACACCTTGGAGCAGGTCTCGAGGGCCGCAGGCGCGAGAACCGCACCCTGTCACATGTGCCCCCAACCCCATGGCCCCGCATAACCACCACCCTCTCCCCCTTCGTCCGCCCTCCCTCCACTCCCAGTCCTCGTTTCCCCGCGAACCCCGTCCTCCAGCCCACCCCAACCCCCCAGCCTCACCACCCCGCCCGCCCTTAACCCCGCCCCCCGCCCCCCGCCCCACGCCCCCCGCCCTCCCCTCCAGCCCACCAGAACAGAACGCTGTCGCCCCCCGCGTTGATGAAGCCGGGGTCGGCCCCCGCCCGCAGCAGCGCCCGGGCGCACTCCAGGCGGCCGCGGTGCGCCGCCGCCATGAGGGGCGTGTAGCCCTCGGGGCACGAGTACGCAGGTCTGGTGGAGGGGGGGCAGAGGGGGGTGAGTGGGGGTGGAGGAGGGGTGAGCACGGTACCTCAAGGGTGGAGGGGGCCCCTGCCGAGGGGCGGGCCATGAGGGGCGTGGAGACCTCGGGGCATGGACGGTATAGCGGGGCGGCCTGGTTAGAGCGGGTGGAAGTGTGGAACGAGTAGGCGTTGGTTGGTTGGCGGATCAGCCAGAGGGGTACGATGGGCACCGCAGATAGGAGAGCGCGGTGGCGAGGGACACGTGCGACGCAGGACACGTGAGCGATGGAGCCATGCTGGACGAGACTCGTACGCGGTGGGGCAAACCGCTATGGTTGGGGCAGCCGCAACCCATAACCCATGCAGACAGGTGACGTGCTAGCCAGGTTCGCATGGTGATACGGCTGATACCGGTACCAGCAGGGGGGGACCACTGGGTTCGAGGCGAGCCTTCCGCCGGTGGGCCCCGGCACACGCAATCCCCATACCGTACTGGAGCACGCCACCAACTGCAGCTCTCATCCCCTCCCCTCCCCGCCCCCCGAGCCCTCACCCGAATACGAAGTTGACGTCAGCGCCCTCATCGATCTTGTCGTACACCTGGGTACGGCATGGGGGGCACACACACGTGGGGGCGGGGTTCCGGAGAGGGGGCGGAGGGGGGAGCCGAGTTTGTCCCAGCGACGGCTTGAAGGGGGATCGGCAATTTCCACAGACGCGCATCACGCGCCCACGCCGTGCGCCCCAAGTGCCGTACCTTGTGTACGTCATTCCGTACGATGGCGTTGTAAAGCTCCTCCGTGGCGCGGGAGGCCTTGACCACGCCGGGGCCGGGGGGCACCTCGGGGTCATAGTCTGGAGGGCGGGATGGGGGGGGGAGGAGGGAGGCAGGTGTGCACTAGGTCTCCCTTTCTGCGCTCCCTTCCACCCCCCTTCGTGCTAGCTGCACCACCTCTGAGAGTAAGCTCTTGGACGAACCCGTCAACGCCCAGGTCCCTAGAGCCGCGTCCCGCTGCTCCCGCACTCCCTCTTGCGCTGGGGCCCCGACCCAGTTAACACCCTTCTTTCCGTCCGCCCGGCCCCGTCACCCATGCTTCTATCTGCTGTGCGCCTTTCACCGCCGACCGCGCCCTGCCCTCCCCTGCTGCTCCCCATCCTGCCCCGCCCCCGCCCCCGACCCCCGCTCACCCGGGTGGTGCGAGCCCGCCCCGCCGCCCCACTGCGCCTCGTACGCCTCCGCCGCCTCCCGCTGCCGCTTGCGCATGATCTCCTCGATGGTGGACCCCATGGCCCTGTGCTAACTTAGGTGACGCAAAGGCGCTCGCTGCCCTAGTGCCTAGGTGACCGGGGCTTGGTGAGCCCCACCCAGCAGCGTTCAAGCGGGGCGTCAGCGGTGGAGGCGTGGAGGTTGGTGCGCTGAGAGTAAGGCAGTGAAGGGGCGGTGGGGTACCCGCGGGGCTGCGCGTTCTTGGAGCAGGCCGGGGTGCGGGGGAAGCGGCCAGAGCCTGGCGCTTGCACGACCGCGGGGGGGTCGGCACAGCTGTCGGGGTTTGTGTGTGTGTGCTGAGGTAGCAGGCGCGGTGGAAGTGGCGAGGCGTGCCAACGGCTGTGGGGCTGTGGCGACGCGATTGGGCATCGCGCTGGTCGGCCCGTCCTAGTGGTCCGCGTCGGCACCCGCGTGACCGCATCTCCAGAACATCCCTATCTCTCGGTTGACTGACCACTGACGACAAGTTGGCCGGAAGTTGTTGGCTGGGGTTGGGGGGGCGGAGGATGTTCGCGGGCAAATGAAGGGAGAGGGGGACATCGTCGCGCACGCGGCGGTCCGACGGGCGCCGCACCTTCCTCCAGCGTCCATAACCAGCGTCCTATACATCCTCAGCGCTTTCAATTTTTGCTCCCCCTGTATGCACCCAGTCTGGACCACGGCGTCGTTTCGCCGTGCGGCACGTACGTACTAATCCACGCCTCATCCTCGTCCCTCGAGCTGATATGCCTCCTTACCTTGTAGTCTAGAGACGCCATGGCAGCAAGGCTCCTCCGCTGCCTGGGCGCCATTCCATATTTTCTGGCGGGCCTCAGCCTCATTCAGCCTGCGCTATTGCAACGACCTCTGTATCGGCCCCTTGATGGGAGAGGAAACAACTTGGAGCATCCAGAGTGGGGGTGAGGCTTATTGAGAGCCATGCCGTGCGGTGTTGCCGCTGGCGAGGAAATCCAGCACATGCATATGCTGCTATGAGATGAAGGTCGTGAGCTATAAGCTCAGGAATGAGAGCGGCAGGCTCTTGAGGAGCCTTACTGTCCTCGACCGCAGGGCTGCCGTCACAGAGTTCCTGCGGCACCAAGCGCCAATTGGCTATGCGGATGAAACGTCGCAGCTAACGGTGGGAACGGGGACCGCGACGCCTGGACGGGGTCAGACCGTGTGCCACGACCCCACAACCCCGCCACTCCGCGGTCGCTCCCCTGCTCAATTCAATCCCCCCCAACCCCCTCAACCTTTGCCCCTCCTCAATGCTTCAGGGTGCGGACCGCCCTAGTGCTCGGGCTGTTTCGCTGGCGCTGATGCAGAGTAGCCCTAGCACGGACAAGCGGCGTTTCGTGGACAAGGCAACCTCGGGTGGGTCTTGCCCTCTAAAGAAGTGCCGGGTCCTGCCGGGTCGGGGACTCCGGGGACAGGCTTGGTTGTGGTTATGGCTTGCGAAAATGCACATGTAGCAGGGATGCGGCCTGGCTAGTCCCAAGGCCAACCCGGCCTTGGATGGAGTCAGCTGAGGGAAAGCAGCCCAAGAGCTGTGTGGCACGGGCCCGCAGGGCTAACCCATGCGCTTGATTCCCCCCCTCTCCCCCCGCCTCAACCTCGCCGCCTGCAGACCTACTTACATACATGGGTCAGTACTCTAGGCATCTGGGACGGGAGCTGAAGCGGTCACAGGGAGCTCATGCGCATACGCGCAGATGGGGGGTGGGGGAGCGGGGCGCGCGGGAGCGTGGCTGTGCGCAGCCGGGGCGCACCGGTTGGGGCACAGGGCGTGTCTGGGGGGTCGGGGGTGGGCTGGAGGCAGGGGCAATGAGGTGGTGGGTAGGACAAGGCGGGGATGCACCGGAGGCGCACCGGAGGTTTTGCACCGGCAGCTCAGGACCGGCGCGGCGCTGGCGGAGGGGCTTTTGCCGCCGGGCTCGCTGCGGCTGGAAGAGCGGCAATGGTCCGGGCAGAGCGGCGGGAGGAGCCTGGGGGCCTGAGCTGGCGGCAGCCCCGATGCGGGTGGTGGAGATGGGTTGGGGGGATGAGCGGCAGGGCGGGGGAAATGGTGGGGCATCACGGGGGGAGGACCCTGCTCCCTGGCCGACAGCATGCAAGGCCCTGGGGCTGCCGCTGGGCCCTGGGGCTGCCGCTGGGGCTGCCGCTGCGGCTGGGAGGATGGCAGGCGGCCAGGTGTTGCCATGCTGCGCCTTCCCCAATCTTGCCGTACGACTGGAGGATGGGGGGAGGATGGGTGGAGGATGGGGGGGAGGATCGGGGGGATCCCTGCTGGGGCAGGCAGCTGGGCGCTGCTTCCACCTACCGTATCTTGCCGTACGACCATGCGTGTGTGTGAGTGCCGTACAGGCCAGTTCTTCGACCACGACCTGGACAAGACCATGGACGGGGAGGCGGGGGACGACGCGCCCATCCCCGTGCCCCGGGGGGACCCCTACTACGACCCCCTGGAGACCGGGAACAAAACCATGCCCTTCCGGAGGTGTGAAGGGCTGCTCGCATGAGCCTGGGAGTCTCAGGCGCGGTAGTTAGCCGGCCGGCCTTAGATACGGAACCGAAAGCCCGAGGAAACCGAAGCCCGCCCCATCCCGCCCATCCCGAACCCGTTACGTTTGTGTCGCCGCTGGAGCCGCGTCGGAGCCGTAGTTCGTAGCTGGTAATAGTGAGGTAGACTAGAGCTGGTGCGGCCCGCCGGCGGCGCAGAAGGGCACAGCAGAGCAAGCATGCGTACCGAGCAGCCCGCGAGACCGAAGCCCACCCGAACCGAACACTCCCGATACGCACCTGGAATAGCAGGACGAAGGCGGCGCCACCGCGAGGGGATTGTGGGAAGGGGGAATGGGTCAAGATGGGTGTCAATAGCCGAGGACGCAGGCGAAGCGCGAAGGAGCGGAGCAGGCCTAACGAGTGCGACCGCCGGCGGGCAGAGAGGGAGCGAAGAGGCGGAAGCGGGGGTTAGGGTGTCGGAGCAAGTGTACGGCAGCAACCCATGCGGAACCAGGGGCCGGTGGCCCTTCCGGAGGTGTGTGTGTGGTGGTTGTGTGTGTGTGGGGGGGGGCGGGGGTTACCGCCGCCGCTAGGTGACCAGGCGGGGCACGGGCGGGCAGGGTAGGCAGGGCCCAAGGCGCTCGGCCGGTCAGGCAGAGCCACTGCACGCCCGCCCTCCCCCCCCACCCCCCAGGTCCGCCTACAACAAGGCGTCCAGCTCGCCCTACCGCCAGTCCATAAACGCCATCACCGCCTTCCTGGACGGGTCCGTGGTGTACGGCAGGTGCGGTCCCCTGTCGTACACCTGCCCCACGCCTGAAACCCCGCCCCTCAGCTCCGCGAGCGTGGATCGGCCCAACTCGCCCCCCGGGACCTAGCCTGTGCCCTCACGCTCCCGCCCCGAGGCAGACCACAGCACACAGCAGCAGCCCACCCCCCTTCCTTCGCTCCCTCTCCGCCCCCTTGCCCCACCTCGTCAAACATCACCCCCCTCCCCCTCCCCTTCCTGCCCCCCCTCCCCCCCCCAACAGCAAGGAGAACACCTCCAACGCGCTGCGTGTGGGCTGGGGCGGGCGGCTGCGGGTGGAGGAGTCGGCCGAGGGCCTGGGGTCGCTGCCCCCCCTGGTGGCGGCACTGGACATTGAGCCGGAGCGCTCGAGGGACCTCATGTGAGAGCACTGGGCACTGCTGGGGGCGGGGGGCGAGGTCGGGGCGCGGGCCTCAGCAGACTCCTTCCAAGGCACTCTTCCCGTGGGCACCTCCCGTCTCCCTTCCGCACCTCGCTCTCAGTCTGCTCCTGTGCACCTATGACGCCTCCCCAAATGGGTCCGCCCCGCCTGCCCTCGCCTGCCCCGCCGGTTGCACTCCGTCCGCGGCTGCGCATTCTGTGGGTCGTGAACCTGGCGGCCACGCCTTCCATTGACGCCCCCCCTGGGTCTGCCTCCCCCCTTTGCCCCCTTCCCCCGCAGGTCCAACGACGCGGGCCGTGTGCCGCTGCGGCTGCTGCGGGCCCTGGGCGATGTGCGGGGCAACGTCAACCCACCCATCCTGGCGCTACAGGTGATGGTGCGGGTGGGGCGGACGCAGGTTTGGTGGTCAAGGGGGGGAAGGCAGTGAGGGGTACTCAGGAGATGGCACGGAATCCCGCTCACGCCCCTCTTTGTCTCCCCGCCTCTCACGATCCGCGCTCCCTCGCTCCGCCCGGCGCCATCGACCGTGCCGCCCCTCCCTACCACCCGCCCATGTTGCCCCCCCCCCCACCCCACCCCACCCCCATACCCCCCTCCCAACCCCCCTTCCAGACGCTGTGGATGCGCGAGCACAACCGCCTGGCGGGGGAGCTGGCCGCCGCGCACCCGGGGTGGGAGGACGAGGTGCTGTTCCAGGAGGCGCGGAGGTGGACCGTGGCGTACCTGCAGGTGGGGGGGGGAGGGGGGTCTTGGCAGGGGGCGGGGGGCAAGGCGAGGGCAGGGCTAAGGGCCGCACTAGGCACGGGGTAGGCAGTGGGAAGCCATTGAAAGGCTGAGAAGGCTGGGGCGGGGGCAGGCCAGTCTGGGGCGGGGCTGGGGCGGGTGCTAGTCAAGAGCTAAACCGCCCGGGATCTTTGTGCCGGCGCGAGCTGGCTGCAGGACGGCACGAGGTACCGATGATTCGGATGCGCCTCACCACCCCATTACACCTTCCCTTCTCCCCGCGGCCTAGCCTCCCTGTCCCCTCTTTCCTCCGCCCCTCACCCCCAGCGCGTCTGCTTCTACGAGTACGTCCCCGCCCTGGGCCTCACGCTGCGCGCCTACGCGGGCTACAACGCCTCCGTGCACCCGGGCATAGACGCGTTCTTCGCCACAGTGGCATACAGGCAGGGGCAGGGGCAGGGGGGGGGAGAGGGGGGGTTTGAAGCTGATGCGCGGGATTGGGGGGAGGGGAAGGGGGGGCTCGGGGAAGGGGGGGCTCGGGGAAGGGGATGGAGGCATATGCAGGGGTGGTCCTTCGCCACAGCGGGGGCAGGCGTAAGGGCAGGGAAGGGAGAGGGGGAAGGGGAAAGGCAGTAGGGGGGCGAGCGGGGGGATTGGGAGGCAGGTTGGTTTTGGGAGCGTGCAGCTGCAGCCTCCCCTTCGCCCTCAACCACCAACCACCCAACCACCAACCACCACAACTGCTGCCCCCCTACACCCCCCCCCAGGTACGGCCACTCCGAGGTGACGGACGTGATCCTGCGCGTGGACGACGAGGGCTCCGAGGTGCCCCAGGGGCACCTGCTGCTGCACACCGCCTACTTCAAGTAGGGGGGGGGGTTGGGGGGTTGCAGGGGGAGGAATGAAGGGAGGAGAAGCGGAGGGGAAGGGTGTGATGCGGTTGAGCCGGGGGTTGCAGGGCGTGGATGGGGACGTGGAGGGGCAGGAGGGGCCCCCTTCCATGCTTGTGGAGAGGGGGCCCCTGCGTGTGTCCGCATGCCTTCGTGACGCTTTCTCCCCCTCCCCCCTGCACCCTGCACCCCCCCCCCCCCACACACACACACCAGCCCCAACGCCTCCCTGTCGGCCGGCATCGACCCCATCCTGCGGGGCCTCACCATGCGGGTGCAGGTGGGGGAGGGGGGGGAAGGGGAGGGGAGATCTTTAACAGATTGGAGACCGGAGAGGGAGAGAGGGAGGAGGGGAGGGGTTCGGGTCGGGACATGAGATCGCACGTGGGATCAGTCGAGGGAAGATCCCTGGAACCAGCTGTCGCTAGATTGCCTTCCCCCATCCTGGAGTCGTGTCCCCTCCCCCCCCCCCCTTCCCCAGGGCTACGTGGAGCCCCGCTTCGCCCCCTCCATCCAGCACTTCCTGTTCGGCATGCCGGGGGTGAACGGTGGGTGGCGGGGGGGGGGGGGGAGAGGGGCAACCGTCTGTGGCCTATGCCGTCCTGTCCGTTGGGCGTACGTGTTGGGTGGGTACACCAGGACTTTAAGGGCAACCGTCTGTTGCCGACGGTGGCGTGTGTTTTGGGGTGGAGGTTGGGGTGAACGGTGGGTGGCTTGGTGGCGGGGGCGGTAGCGTTCGAGGGCAACCATCTGTGGCCTGTGCCGTCTGTGGCCTATGTCGGCGTGTCCACTGGGGGTGGAGACTTGGCGCCGGGATTGGAGTCATAGCGGCGCTCCGCGTCGAAGGGGGTGGTGGTGCACTTCCGTGGAGGCAGGCACTTGGAGCAGGCGGCTTCACCCTCCTCCCCGCCCTCACCCCTCTCCCCGTCTTCTCCCCTCCCTCCCCTGCCTCTCCCCTGCCTCTACCCCGCCTCCCCAAACGCAGGCACCGACCTGGTCGCCCGCAACATCCAGCGCGGGCGGGACCACGGCATCCCCGACTACACCGCCTGCCGCCGGGGGCTGGGGCTGGAGCCGCTGGGGAGCTTCGAGGAGGTCACGGACGACCCGTGGGTCGGGGGGGGGGAACTGGCAAAGGAGGTTGGTGGATGGGGAACATGGGGCAGGGTGGGAGGCAGGGGAGGCAGGGGAGGCGGGGGGTAAACATGGAATGGGCGACAAAACCCCACTCAACACTCCCCCACCCAACCCCCACCCAACCCATGTGTGCCCCAGCGCCCTGGCCGCCACGCTGCGCGATCTGTACGGCAGCCCCGACCGCTGCGACGCCTACGTGTGCGGCCTGGCGGAGCGCAAGCTCTCCCCCGGGGCGCACTTCGGACAGCTCTTCGCGGCGTCACTGGCGGAGCAGGTGGATGGGTGGAGGGGCCGGGGAGGTTGCTCGTGTAAGCCGGGGAGATGCCAGGGGAAAGGCAGAAAGGAATGCTTGCGGGGGTGGGGTGAAAGGGGTTATCAAGGGGAGATCGCCGCGTCGCTGGCGGAGCAGTTGGGGGGGGGGGGAAGGGGGGCCGGAAGAAGGGACCGCGGAGTAAGGCACCGAAGGCTCCTCATCTTCGTTGAACCCGTCTCCGCCACGTTTGTCGTACTGTACTGCTGCAGTACACGCGTGTACGGGACGGCGACTGGTATTACTTCGAGAACCCGCTGCTGCCCAACGCCTTCAGCGAGGCAGAGCTGAACAAGATCAAGTCCACCAGTGAGGGGGGGCCGGGGTGGTGTGACGGAGGGGACCGGAAGCACGTGAGGCCGCCAGTGAGGCGAAGGGGTGTGGGCGAGGGCACGGCCCGGGTGGAGGGTGAAGGGGAGCGGAGGCTAATGGGGATCCTGGGTGTACGCAGAGGCAGTCCCGTCCTGGATAACCCTGCCGCTCCGCTTCGCAGCAGGCAGCTCACTGCATCGCGCGTTCGAGCCCTTGGCCGGCGTTCCGTGCTCACGTTCGCTCGTGCTGTATCTTCTTTGCCTCAGGCTTTCGCGACATCATCCTGCGGAACACGAAGGCCCAGGTGAGGACCGGGGGGGCGGAGGGGTCTGCGGTGGGGATCTGCTTAGCCGACCTGCCACGTGCACACTGACAAGGCAGGCACGGCGACGCACAGCGGGACCCCTTACCCGCAACCCATTCCCGCTTTCCATCATCTCACACTCACACGAGCAAGTACCCACCTGCCACCCCCCACACACCCTTTTTCAGGTCCTCCCGGAGAACATATGGCACGTGGACCTGCAGTCGCCCTGGCCCCCGCCCACCTGCGCCGCCGGAGGGGGGGGCGCTAGCGGCAGCGGTAGCGGCTCCGGCGGAATCACCGCCTCTCCCTCCCCGGCCGCATCGACTGCTCAGCGCCCAAGGGTGGGGCCTGGGTTGGATTGGTGTGGGGTTAGTGGGGATTCGGGCGAATGGAGGGCAGATCAGCAGACATCATAGCAGCAAGCTCACAGATTTGGGTCGGGAGACTTGACGCGTGTTAACTGCCTTGTCAACCACCACCACCACAACCATCCGGCCATTGCCCTCCCCCCTCTTCCCTGCGCGCGCAGGTGTCTCTGGCAGGCGGGCGCTACGTTCTGTCGTGGACCTTTGTCGACGGCGGGGGAGCGGGGGATATGGTGGAGTTCACGGTGGGGCGGGGGCGCATGGGGCACGAGGGTGTGTGCGTGTGTTTGAGGGCAACTGACTGGCAGGACAAGGGAAGAATCGATTTATCGGAGGGGACCGGTAGGGAGCGGAGGGGAATGGGGGCCGGGGGCAGGACGACGGCAGCTGTCGACGCTCGTGTGGGGCAGGGGGGGTCGGAAAGGAGCGGGGCTGACGCAATCTCACAGAAAAGCCCACCACCACCAAAAAGTCCTGCCCACCTGCTCCCGCCCCAAACTCAAGTCCTCAACCCTCGTTCCCCCACTCCCTCTCACCCCCTCTACCCAACCTCCAACTCGTCAAAGATCACCCCCTCTACCCCTTCCCCCCCTCCTCTCAGGTCACGGCCCAGACCAGCGGCTGGCTGGGGCTGGGGGTGGCGGCGGACGTGGGGGCGGGCATGGCGGGGGCGGACATTGTGATGGGGCGGGTGGGGGGGGACGGGGGCGCGGAGGCGTGGGACATGTGGGCCAGCGGCTTCCAGGCGCCCGGCAGGGACGAGACGCTAGTGAGGCGGGGGATGGGTGGTGGGGGAGGCTTGGAGGGGGCGTGGGGGGAGGGGCGCGGCGGGCAGGGCGTGGTCGAGCGGAGCCGAGTCGCGTGCGGAGAGGGGGGAAGCAGAGGGCAGGGGGCACGCGGGGCAGGAGTGGGGCGGGTAGGGGGTTAAGGACGAGGCGGAGGGGGGCCCGGAACGGTGCAGCGCCCTGCTGGCCAACACGAGGTCGTAAGACCTAGCCCTTTCTGCAACTTCCTCCCCTTCCTCCCCCCCACCCGCCTTCCCCTCCCCCTCCCCCCCACCCTTAGGGCTGTGGCTCCCACGTGCAGCTGGTCTCCGGCTCCCGCACGGGTGGGTCCACCACCCTCACCTTCCGCCGCCTGCTGGCCGCGGCCGACCGCTGCGACCGGGCCCTGGCCAGGGGCGGCCGGGCGCACCTGATCTACGCCTTCAACACCGACACAGACGACATGACGCAGTACCACGGGTGGGTGCAGGTGGTTGAGGGCAGGGGGTGGGGGGAAGAAAGGGGGCATGCGTTGGGGTGCATGAGGGGGATAAAGGGGAGGCGAGAGTTGGTGACGCATACCACGGGTGGGGCTGGGCGCGCCCGCACCCCGAAACCCCGAATCAAAAAGGGGGAAGGGGGAAGGGGGAAGGGCAACATGCGCTGGAGCGGGGGTTGGGGGGTACAGCAGGAGGGGTCGGAGGCGAAGGGGTGGCGGCTGGCCAGGAGGAGGATCGTGGCTGGGGCTCTGTTTCAGCAATACCCCGGCTGGGGCTGGGCGCGCCCGAACCGCACTGAACACTCCCACCTCGTTCCTTCACCCCCCCTTCCCCTGCTCCCCATCCCCCCACCCACCCCCACCCCCCACCCCCGCAGCGCCAACCGCGGCCGCGTCTCCCTCACGCTGGTCACGGAGGCCGACGCCTCCTCCCTCACCGGCGGCGGGGACTCCTCCCTGCTCGGGGTCACGGAGCTGGCGGGGGCGGCGGGGCACACGGGTGCGCTGCGCTCCCACGGCGTCCTCATGGCCGTGGCCTTCTGCATCTGCCTGCCCCTGGGCGCCCTGTGCGGCAAGCTCAAGAACGCGGCCTTTCTGTCGGAGCGGGCGGTGCACGCCTGCTTCTACGGCCACGTGCTGTCCAACGTGGGTTTGGGGGGAGAGGGGTGGGGTAGAGGGGGGGAAAGGAAGGGGGAAAGGTACGGGAAGGAACGGGTACCCATACCCGGCACCCGCTCGCAGCAGCCGACCCCGCGTCCCTGACCCGACCCCCTCCCCGCAGTCCGTCTGCATCCCCTTGGCCTCATCTCCCTTTCCTCAACACCCCCTGACCCCCTTGCATCCCCCACCCCGCCCCTCCCCTCCCACACAGCTCTCCGGCGCGGTCATGGCGGCCGCGGGCTTCGGCCTCATCTTCCGCCGCCTGCCCTCCCTGGACTACGTGGCCGTGGGGCTGAGCCACGGCACCTTTGGGGTGGCCATCATGGCGCTTCTCTTCCTGCAGGTGGGGGGGGCGGGGGCGGAGGGAGGGGGGTGCAGGGTTGCTGTCGAGGTTTCCTATGGGTACGGGTGGGCAGGGGCACGGGGGCAAGGAAGGGCGGTATGGGGCAAGGAAGGGCGTTGGGGGCTCCGGACGGGATGCCACCGTGACACTGCTGGCCAAGGGCGGTGCCGGGTTGCAGGGTGGTGGCGTGTGCGCAGGGGGCGGGGGAATCCTTGCGGGGCCCAGGTAGGGTTAGCAGGGGCTACGACCCCTTTGCCCTGACCCCGCCCTCCCCCTCCACCCCACCCCTCCGGCCCCCCGCCCCAGGTGTCCTACCCCTGGGTCCGCCCCGCGCCCCTGCCCCTCACCCGCCTGCGCCGCGCCTGGGAGCTGGGCCACTCGCTGCTGGGGCGCAGCGTCATGGTGATGGGCCTGGTCAACACGGCCATAGGCATCCACCTCATCATCAAGGTAGGCGTCTCGCTTTCTGCTAGTATTGGGTTAGCTTTAGTCGCTACTGCTGATTCCTAGGGTTCGTATACCTCATGGTCAAGGTGTGCTGGTGCGGGCAGTGGTGGCGGAAACGGGCAGGGCGGTGGGCTTTGGGAGGTCCGGCGCACGTTTAGAAGCAGGCCTGGGTGAAAAGCAGCACCCCCACCTGACCCCCACCTGTGTTCGCTATGCCTGAACCTCTCGTGACCGCCGCCCGCCCTCGCGACCTCTGCCGTACAGCTGTACGCCATGGACGCCTCCTTCTTCATCCTGCTGGCGGGCGTGCCGGTGGCGGCGCTGACCGTGATCGGATCCACCGTGGATCGGTACAGCATGCAGGCGGTGAGGCCGGGGCTTATGTAGGGGGGTGTTTGGGGGTGTGCGGGAGAGCGTCCTGCTGCCAGTGGGTTAGCCGGAGAAGGGGTTGTGTGGGGAAGACGAAACGTCGGAAGAGAGAGAGCTGCCGAGGGTGCGAGGGTAAGGAACGAGCCCTGGATAGGCTTTATTTGCCCTGTTCCTAATGCCATCAAAAGAGCGCAACACGAGCACCTGCCGCTGGTCGTTTGCTAGCAAACCCTTGTCGCGCAGTCCGCCGGGCGCCGCCCCCACTTCCCCCTCTCCCCCTCTCCCCCTCCCTTCCCCCAACGCAGGCCAAGGTATTGACCCTGAAGATGGCCCACTCGAGCGACCAACACTCCCAATTCCTGGCCCACGCCGACAAGGCGGCAGCAGCGGCAGCAGCGGCGGCGGCAGGCATGGGCCCCGGCCAGCCCCAGTCCCAGCCCCCGACCCCTACCCACGGCCACTCCCACAGCCACGTTCAAACCCTAGCGGGACCCCACGTGCCACCCCAGGCCCACGTCCAGGCCCACGAGGGCCCACAGGGGCCCACGCAGGCCCTGCTCCAGGGGGACCAGGTAGTCAAGCAGTCCGCCTGCCTGGGCCCCGCGTCGTGATGGGCCCAATCGGGCCCACTTGGCCCCCGGGCGCCGGGCGGTGGCCGTTCGGCATCGCTTGGGGTTTGAGCCGGGAGGCGACTTCACGCGCCTCCGTGTGGGCTGTGGGCTCAGGTCGTCGCGGCCCGTCGAGGGCCCGTAGTTATTGACTACGGGCTGAGATAGCTGAGAAGGCGTCCGGCTTCATATAACGCAGCGTGCATGCGGCTTACGTGTGCTTGGCCGGCAGCGGCGGGCGGCTGCAGGCAGCGCCCTAAGCGGTGGCGGGAGAGGCAGGAGCGAGGGAAGGGGCTGTTGGCGCGTTTTGGGGGTGGATATTGCGATAGCGGTACTGCGCACAGAACTGTCTGGAGCGTCAGATGGGGCCTAGCGTGGTTGGTCAAAGGACCGTCTGCAGGTCATGCATAGCATACGAGCCGCTATTCTCGCCTGGTGCTTGATTCATGATGCTTCTATCTCTTTACCTGTTGGGTCCTGATAGTTTAGGTGATAGGGGGAAGGGGGGGCGCGCGGTCACTGGAATCCGGGATCCAGCCGTGTGAGATTTGGACACTGACGCGGCGTTGATCACGGGCCTGGGTGCATGCACGGCAAAGCGAAGCGTGCGAATTTTAGAGAGCGACGGGCTATCCAGCCAATGGATGAACTCTGAGCCTGGGCTTTTGCGCAACGTTGCGATTAATAGCAATGCTACTTCCCAGGAGCTCGTGATACTCCTCATGACAACGTAGGCAGGGAGGCAGGGTTACACTATGGGGCCCCCTGGGTGTACTAGTGCCGTGCGTTGCTAGCATTAATAACCATCCGTACTCGTGTGGCCGGAACGGCTTGTTTGCTCCTGCCATTGCAACCCTGCCTTGTTGCTGCTGCGGCTGGGCAGGCCACAAGCAACTGAACCCGGGTGCAGGGTCGGCTGGGGGGTGCGGGCGGGTTAGTTCAGCTTTCTTCTTCCCGGGGGGCTCATGCATTTGGGTTGGGCAATTGGTGTTTACTGATTAGGGGCTGGTGCTGGGTGCCCAAACACCTCATCGGCCTTGGTTGGACCCACGACGGTTGCTTGCAGGGTTGCCAATACGTATCAGTCCCCGTATTGATACGGATACGTATTAATACGGATACGGCCTCTCGCTGCCGTATTAATACGGCATGCGGCGCGGGGGTACCGGCCAGGCAGCCGGGGGCCGGCGGCGGGGGGGGGGGGGGGTGCTGGGGTGCTGGGGGGCGTCGGTCGGCAGCTCAGCCGTCCGTTCCGCCGTAGCCGATGCCCTACGCGTTCCCTGCGCTTCTACGTGAACGCGGAGCGCATTCGCTCGTGCACAAGGCGGCAGTATGGGCTGCCGTACGCTGCCGTATTAATACGGCTGGGCGCCGCCGTATTAGAGCCGTATTAAGCCGTATTAGCGAGGAGGGGGCCGTATTGCATATTAATACGCGTATTGGCCCCGGGGGCTGCCGTATTATGCAACCCTGGTTGCTTGTGGGTTCTGGGCAGCAGCCCTCAGGATGTAACAAGGCTTCAGTAGTGTTGATTGGCCATAGTCCTGCGAACCCCAGTGCGTGTGCCTGTGCTTGGACCTCGCAACCAGGGGGGGGGTAGGTCCTCCTCAGACATACATCATGCCTCGTCTGTACAGAGCTTGCCGAGAGGATCCCAAATCCGCTTTCAGAAATAAAAAACGAAGGTTTTATTGCAAAGTTATGAGGGCCCAAAGTTCTCGGTCGGTCGTCGGTCGGGGTGGGTGGGGGGACTTTGGGAGGCTGTGTGGCGGGACTTTGTCACCGCGGCGTAGAGCACCGCCCAGCATCATCCCGCACGCTCTGAGCATGCAGCATGGCAAGAACTTATGCTGGCAAGTCACTGGTACCCTTCCAGCGGTGTTAGGGAGTCGGGACCGGTGGGACATCATGTCGGCATGCCGGGCCCCGGGCACACACTCGGCCACCCAAAGGCGTCTCCCAGGTGCTCCCGGAAGCCCGCCTTCCACTCCCGCGCCGCAGATCGCACAGTACTAGCAAACTAAAGCCCTGATATCGCCCCTCGATGCCGAGCCGTTGGTCAATCGACGGGTCGGGGTCCGTGGCATGGTTGATGGTACCCGACCAACGTGGGCCACCCGGAGTGCTGTGCGCGCCCATGGATAGAGCACACGGTCAGCAGTCCAGCGAAACGCGAAAGGCATGAAATGGAGTACGTACAGGCGTTGTACGACAGTGTCGTACACTGTACGGGTCGGTCGGTCGTCGGTCCCGGGGGGTCGGGGGACTTTGGGGCATGATATCGGGCAACTTTGTTTGTACCCCCCCCCTGTCGCAACCTCGCTCCCCAAACCGACTTCCTATCCACCTGCTGGCACCAAAGGACACGGCAGCACAAGCCTCAAAGCCCACACCAACTGATGAAGTAAGTGGCACCCCCTTGGTGCTACCATCCTGCTGGTGACTACCATCTCCAACCTACCTCGCCCCGTCCAGGTCCACTCTACCGGTATCTGTCCTCACCACCCAGCCATCCATCCGCCCCAACAGCGCACCATGCCCGCTCGCTTCCCTCTCTCCCCTAGCCGCCGCCTCTACCTCCCTCTCCTCGCCGCCGCCGCCTCAGTGCTCCCAGGGCGCCTGGTGCGTGCGCGGGTCGCTGGCCGCGGGGCCCTCGGCCGCAATGTCCGCCTCCTCCGTGCTGCCCCGCGCCGCCACCTCATCCACCCGCGCCTCCATCTCGCGCGCGCTCATGGCCTCTGGCACCACCCCGGCCCCCTCCCCCGTAGCCCGGTCCTCGCCGCCGCCGCCGCCGCCGCCAAGCTCGCCGCCGCCGGCCCTGCCGCCGCCGCCGCCGGTGGTGGTGCCGGGCAGCGGCGGGCTGGCGCGAGCGCGCACGTCCACCGCCCCTGCCACGTCGCTCTGGAGGCGGCTGGCGGCGCCGCCGGGGCGCAGCTCGGGGGCCACGGCGGAGGGGTCCACGGTCTGCTGCTCCAACACGCGGTGCGCGGCTGGGGGTACGTAGGGGTAGGGGCAGATGGGGCAAAGGGCAGTCAAGGTAAACGGTTGCCAACCTGCACTCCCCACCACTTGGGGAGGGTCGGTTCAGGGACTCTGCTTACTTGCTGCCTTTTCCCATGCGCCCTGTGGCCGTTTCCCTGCTTGCAACGCCCCCGCCCCTCCCTCGCCCCTCACCCCATCCCCGCCCCTCCTCGCTCCATCCCTGCCGCTCACGCACCGTCCGGCGTCAGCACGTTGGGGTCCCCCGCCAGCACCGCCTCCGCTTCCCCCGCCAGCTCGTCAGCGGAGGGCTGCCGCCGGCTGCTGCCCGCCGCCGCGTCGGGGCCTCCGCTGCCGCCGCTTCCAGCGGCCGCCGCCGCCAGCGCCCTCAGGCCGCCGCCGCCGCCCAGGGCCGCCGATGCTACGGCAGAGAGGGAGAGGTGGGGCTGCGCGCCTGCGTGGAGGGTGGGACCGCCGGCGGCGGAGGGGGAAGCGGCAGGGGGTTGAGGTGTCAGCAGCCACCTCACAGCGCAGCCCTCCCTCAGCCCTGCCTCCCTCATCAGCCCTTGCTCCCTCAGCACGGCGGCATGCGCATGCGCTGGAGAGCGCAGGGCCTCACCGCAGCAGAGGGCGCGCGGGAGCCCGCGCTGCGCCGCGCTCGACAGCATTCCTCCGCGCGAGCTCAAGGTAGGAGTGTGGGCTGAAATGCTAGCTGGGACTCTCGGCTGGTGTGTTGCTGCTGCAGTCTGGTGCGTGCGTGGTTTGTCGGCTGAGCAGGAGCGGAGAGCACTTCGCCGCGCGGCCGCAATGACGCTCTCTGCTCCCCCCGCGTGTTCCACTTCTTGACCACGATACGGGCCACCAAGCATACCTAGCCCGCAAAGCCCCACAATGGCGCTCCTCTGCCGCGCGCTGCAGCAGCGCGGGGCTCCCGCCGCGCAGCAGCGGCCCCACGGCCCCAGCAGCGTTGCCCGCTGCGCCCCATGCATGGCCGCAGCTGCTGCGCACAGCAGCAGGCTGCTGCCGCCGCTGAGGGTGCCTCGGGCCCTGACCAGCCACGCCCCGCCGGCGGCCCCACGCCCGCGGCCACGCCCCGACCCCACGCCCCGCGCTTCGATGAGCGACCCGCTCTCCGCCGCCAAGGAGCTCAGTGAGCTCGGCGGTCTCCCCGCCGATGATGACTTCTTCTGGCCCCTCGAGCTCCACGACCGCAGCCCCACCACTACCTTCGCCGCCGCACTGCACGCCGCTCGTGCCAACGCCGCTCAGGCGGTGGCGGGCACGGCTCTGGAGCTGCTGCGGTCCTATGCGGCGGCACGGCTGCACACTCGCACCGACGCCTACCTCCTGTTTGAGGAGGCGCCCTCGCCGGGGGGCGCGGGCTTGCACGTGTGGATGCTAGACGACGGCACTGTGGAATCCTTGTACGTCATGTTACCCAAGTTCAGATACCCTCAGGGCGTAGGCGACCGCATGCGGCACGGCGGGTGCGTCGAGCCAGCGATAATCCGTCCAGCTAGCTGACTTGGCACGTTACCCACGCCAATAATGATCCATTGACGGCACCTTCCCCATGCAGGGCTTGGCAGCCGCCCGCCCACGTGGAGGCGAAGCCTCTGCCTAAAAAGCCAACCGCGCTGGTGCAGGCCACCCAGCAGGCCCTGAGCGAGGCGCTGCAGGAGCTGCTGGGGGAGGAGCGCAGCCAGGTGGACCTCAAGTGGGTCAGCTGCAGCCACGGCCTTGGTGCACCGGGTACGACACTGCACGCAGTTGGCTTCTTGCACGCCACATGGCGCTTCGGAGAGGTGTGTGCTGGACGGGGTCGTGTCAGGTACCGGGCCTTGTCGTGTCCATGATCACATTCCCAGCCTTTCGAAACCTTACCCAACCCCAACCAAGTAAAACCAAGCTGCTCCCTAAATCAACATCGTTCCAACCCACCCGAACCCCTTCACAGGCCGCTCGGCACAAGGCTGCCCAAGATGCTGCCCACGCGGTTCTGGACCTCCTGCTGCGGCACGGGCTGTCCCGCGTGCACACCCGCACCGAGGCCTTCTTCCTGCTGGCGGAGGACGACCGCTGCCGGGCGCTGTGGGGCGGAGGCTGGGGCGCCGGCCTGCGCGTCTGGGCCCTGGAGCCCAGCAAGTCTGTGAGCTGCTACTTGACCTCCGCAGCGTGAGTCCGCGCACAGCAGGCCTAGGCGGCGGTGCGTCCTCCCAACTGTCCGTTGATGATCTGTGCTTGCCAAGTGATGAGGCTGTGCTAGCTCCGTGCACCCACGCACGACGGCTGTCTTGCTTCCACGGCAGGGCTGATGAGGGCGAGGAGGGCAACGGCTTCCCCTCGACCAAGCCCCCGGACCTGGTTGAGCCCAGCCGCCAGGCGGTGCTGGCGGAGCTGGGCGGCCTGCTGGGGGACGGGGTGGACGGGGCAGCGGTCAAGGCCGAGTGGAGCGCCAGAAGCGTCACCTTTGGTGGCGGCGCAACTGCCACGGCAAAGGTCCTGGCTGTGACCTGGAAGTGTGAGTGATGGGGATGGTCTATCTGCCACGTGGGTTGGGAGGTGGGAAGTGGGCCGGTGCCGGCGGGGGCCGGGTAGCGGGGGTGGGGAGTGCAGGACGCATGGCTGGTGTGGTGGGTGTAGTGGGCGACGCCCCTTCACCCATCAGGTTGCTTGCCCACCTGCCTTGCCCATACACCTGCACACCTGCTGTTTACATACCCCTCCCGTTCTCCTTTGCCTCGTTTGTACAGGAGCGAGGAGGAGGCTGGAGAGGAGAGTGGCGGATGGGATGCCGAGGCACCCATCCAAAGTGTGGAGAAGGGCCTGCTGTGCTGAGATGAGCCTGGCAAATGGGGGAATGAAGGGGGGGCTGGATCAGAAGGGAGCGAGCATGAGGGCTCGAGGGCTGGGAGGCGGGAGTCGGCGGGAGTCGGCGGGACCTATCAAGGGAGAGACCTGCGACTCCGCATTGGGTGGTGCGGCAATGCGGCATGCGGCCGAACCCTAGTGCGCCTGGCTTTATTTATGACAATGGCTGTGGTTGCCTTACAAAGCGTGTATGATCAAACATGGCTGAGGGCTGGTTGTTGAAGGCCCGCGCGTGCGGCTTGCATGCAAGCGGCTCATGCGCTCCCGCGTGCTCCGTGCAGGGCCCCAATGTTGTACAACTGCATATGCCAAGCCGACGAGCTGTGTTGACAGCGCACACCCATCATGAGCGCAAGCCATGCCACCTCGCGAGTCCACCCCACCTGCCGCGCACCTGTTCAGCCAGTGCTTTAACTGACCGGCGCGATGGCTGCTCACAAGTCCCGGGCGCTCCTCGCTGGCGCCAGCTGTCGCGAGACTGCGAGCAGGCTAGCTGGGCGGACGCTTCTGCCTGGTGGGCTCTCCATTCGCGCATCTCGCATATCAGCTTAATTGCTACTCAACCAGAGTGTCGTAAGGTGCGGGCGTTTTGCTGGCCAGGGACTGACGGGTTTCCCATCCATGCTCCACCTGCCTCAGCCTGGTGAGCCGCGTGCACAGCCTTACAAGACTGTATTGAGGCCAGCCTACACGTTGACCGTTTACTCTTGGCTGACCATCCACCACATCCACCTGCCCCAAAGGGGTCACCCTGTGTCACGCGGGGCGCATATGATGTTGTTCCCTGACGACATGCCAGCTGGGCATTCTGTGGGAGAAGCGCCTGCGGAGCTCTAACAGCAGCTGGGGCTCAGTGGGGGGGCTGGAAACCCGCGTGCCCGTGGCATGTCATCGGGGTCCGGCCCCGCATTATTGGCAGCCGCTGGCAAACGCCTTCTACGCCTCCTACACCTGCCTACAGCACTCACTACGGGATGAAGAGTGCGTGCTGCAGTCAGCCGCTGAGCTCTTGGTGGTGACCCTGCCGCTGCCAGCCGCTGGTACGGCAACAGCATGCAGACATTGCAGAGCCATGTCGGCACCCGGAACGTCCCAGCTCCAGTCAACATGTTGCAACATGCCGTATGGAACCAGTGACCTCTTCCGGTGCCTCGGGGGCAGCCTTGGCTAACTCCTCGGCGGAGGGCGGCGTGGCCGCATGTGTGAGTGGGGCTCGTCGAGCAGCGTGGGCTGCTCCAGTGATGTTCACGCCACCTGACGCCCCTCCACCCGCCTCACGAGCTCGCCCCTCCTCCTGTGAGTTGGTATTGGGGCAGGGCTCCCGGGTAGGGCTGCTCCGTGTTGTTCACGCCACCTGACGCCCCTCGCGCCTCGCCCCCCTCGACCTGCCTCACTACCGCATTGGCCCGCCCCTCCCCTACCTGACGCCGCTCCTCGCCGCCTCCTTCACAGGCCCCACAGCTCGACAACCTTCGTCGTCCCTGGTGACCACTGCTGCCGGACAGCAACCCAGCTACGTAAAGCAGCCTCCTCTTGAGGGCCACTTCCCCTCCCTGCTGCAAGCTCAGGCGCTGGCCGCTCAGCAGGTGCTGCGGGTTGGGGCGCTGCTGCGATGCAACAGGCGAGCAGCATTCGCGCACCGCCTAGCAGCAGCGGCGCTTGCTGCAGGTGCAGGCGGCGGTGGCGGCTGGGGAGCAGCGGCGCACGGCCGAGGACCAGGCAGCGGCACATGGGCCACTAGTGGACGGCGGAGCGGCAGCCGGGGACAGGGGTGGAGGCGGCGGCGGTGGATGAAGGCGGGGAAGCGCGGGCAGTGGAGCAGCAGCACGGGCGGCGGAGGCGCTGAGCGAGTTGGCGGCGCAGGTGGGACACAGAAGGGACTACTCCCTTCCATGCGGACTGGAACCTGCCCGGGGCCGCCTGCCCTCAAGCCGCTCTGCGCTCGGGTCGCGCTGCTTAGGTCTACGGCAGACGCATCCATCAACCACTCAACCGTGCTTCCATTTGTGCCCCTCCCTCCAGCTCCGTGAGCAGCACTCCGCCGGCGGTGCCGCTCGCAGGCCGGGAGGCCGGCAAGGCGGAGGCTGCGGAGCTGGAGCGGGGGCTGTGGGCGTGTGGGGGCGGGAGGCGGAGCTGGCGGGGGCACGGGCCAAGGCTGCAGAGCTGCGGAGCGGGTGGGGGCAGGCGACTGGGGTGCGGGGTGCGTTAGCTCAATGGGCCCGCGAGCTATCCTTCGACAGCTTGGTCCCTGCTCTCCACCCATGCGCCCATGGTCCCCCCCCCTCTGGACCCCACCCAGGTGCATGCCAAGGATGCGGCGGCGGCGCGGCGGCTGCGGCTGAGTCAGCGGCTGCAGCTGACGGCGGAACTTGAAGCTCTGCCGAGCGGCTGCTGTGGCTGTCATGATGGTGTGCTTGTTGGGCGATGTGGCAGCGAAGGACAAGCAGCTGCCGCAGCCGCTTCCGCGGCCCCGGAGGACAGTGCAGCTGGGGGATGGGGCCGCCTATAAGGAGGAGGGGGCAGGGTGCTGCCTGCGCGGGGCCACAGCAGTGGGGTGCCTGGGTGGCTGAGCTGCGGTGGATGCGTGCGGCTTAGGTCTCAGCGTCTGCGTCAAAGGATCGGGCCCTCGACCCATCCGTGCATGTGGGAGGTGTAAAGTGCCAAGGGCGCTCCGACATGATGCCTCCTTGCCTTGTACTGGTACATGGTCAGTACGGTAGCCCATCCACTCGATCGGCCTCCCGAGGCCCCACACAGCACAATGCTGTATTCTCCGCGAGCGCAAAGCCTGGATACCGTAATAAATAGCTACCCGCCAAGTCAAGATGCCTGTCGTTATGAATGCCGACCCAACCCGCTTGCTCCCCGGAGCGCCCCAGTGCACGAGGTCACCCTCCGTGCTCTGCACCCGGAGCATTCAATGTCACGTCGCCAAGGCTTGCCCGCGCAAAGGGCACTGGCCAGGATGCTCCTCCTCTGGTGCATGCCGGCGTGTGATACGCCGCGCCCCTACACCCACAAGCGCACATCAGGATGCTCATCTGAACCTAGCAGTCGAGCGCTGCCCGTACGACCTACCAAAGGGCAGCACTGCCACATTGCCACGCCTAAGTTGCTCCTGCGCTCAGCTCGTTGCCCCTGCTCTCGCTCATATCAGCATTGGCACATCCTCACGCCTATCCCGCAGAACCCAAGCAACCGATTAAGAGCCGGCATGGACAGATAGCTGCCCCAGCAGGTCAACACCTGCCCGTGTCAAGCATCCCGCTCTACGCAAACTCTTCAGGGTGCTCTGCGATTCCTACCGATCCACCATCCTGCATCATGCAAAGCTACCAAAGCTCGCACCCAGTCAATCAACATCTAGCACACGGGCAAGTGAAGCGACACAGTACCTGGGCCTTCTATGCACGCAGCTTCGAAGGCAAAACGCATCGTTGCTACGTTGCCTACGTGGCTTCACCTGGCCCTAAAGGACGGCCATGCACCCTGCCTGGACACACACCCACGCCGAACCTACACATACTGCGGCCCTGCAGCGGTGGTCGCATAATCCGCTAGTGCAGCCCTCGCAGCTGCACACACACTGACCCCGTGCGATAAAACCCCCATGGACAGAAGTCAGTCAAGTACAATGTTGTAATGTATGTGCATGAGTTGCAAGGGCTGCTGCCAGCCGAGCGGCCCTCAGGCAGGCTTGCCTACGCCGCCGCCGCATGCCTCCTTGTGCCCCGCCCGCCAGTGCGCCGTCTGGCATTCCCGGCAGCAGTATGCCACCCGCCCGCAGCGCCCGCACAGTTGCAGCCGCCGCCCCGCCTCGCTGTCGCCCGCCAGGCTGACGCAGGCGGGGTTGGAGCAGGCGGGCAGGCCCAGGCGGCGGCGCGCCTCGGCCGGCGGCACAAGCTGTCCCGCCACCTTGGCATCCAGCCCCACCTCTTCCCCAGAGGCCTGCAGTCCCTCCCACAGCTCGACCGCGACCTCCTCGCCTCCTTCCTCGCCCCGCGCCCACGCCTCCAGCACCCTTTCCAGCCCCTCCGCAGCCGCGATAATCGCTGCAGCATTGGCCTCGCGGCTGCGAAGGGCCGTCGCAACGGTTTGCATCGCCTCAGGCCGCCATGCGAAGACCGGGTCGTTGGCCCTGAGCGCCCGCCGAACCGCCTCCGGGCGGGTGGCAGACAGCCGAACTGCCGCGGAAACCATTGTAGCGCCCATGTTGACTGCCTCCAGGACATCCGCCCCCCGGCGCTGCAGCAGTCCCATCGCTGCCCCCACGAGGGCCACCTCCGCACCTTCCGCCAGCTCCCTCGACGGCCAGCTGGCGACGGCCCCAGAGCTGCCGCTAACGCCTGCACCGCTCCCGTACTCCTCGCCGCCGCCGCTGTTGGTGACTCCGGTGGAAGCTTCGGCACCGGCAGCCGCAGGGGAGGGCCCAGCCGAGGTGAAGGGCCTCGATACGTGCCCAAGCAGCGCCCACAGAGCGAAGTGGAGAGGCAGGATGGCGGGACGAGAGCTCTCCACACCGGGTGCACCGCCACCGTTCCGTTCCGGCTGCCGCTCCCGCCACGCCTCCTCCTCCAGCACCGCCGCCTCCCGCACCAAGGGCACCAGATCCGCCAGCCAACCGGGGATGGCCAGCGAGAGGATCAGCATCAGCTGATCGCGGGCGGGCTCCAGGACTCCGTCCGGAGGGGCCTCGAGTCTTGCGCACACTGCGCACATCAGCTGGCAGGCCGCCAAAGGCCCAAATGCACAACCCCGCGTGCCGTCGGCTATCAACGCCCGCGCCCCGGTCCGCCGCAGCAGCTTGGAGACGGTAGCCACGAAGGCCGCCGCCTCAGCTGGCTCGCCGTAGGCCAGGAGGGGCAGGACCCGGACCCACACCAGACATGCTTGGCCGCGTGCCCTCTCGCAGAACTCCGAAAGAGCCCTCGCCTCCAGCCCGTCCGGCGTCTCGCCCGCGCGCCGCAGCAGGCGCTCCATGAGGGGCAGCGCCCCACCCTCCAGCGCCGCCGCCAGCTCCGGGAGAGCCTCCGCCGGGTACTCCAGCCTCTCTGTGGGTGGGCGTAAGAGAGAGAAAGGCGGCGCTTAAGCGGCATGTCAGGCGTTGGCGGCTACAACTACGAGCTTGTTTGTCAAGCGCTCGGGCACCAAGGTCCCTTGATTTTCCTGTCAGCCCACCCACACCCGTCTCACTTCCTGCGATAAGCAGCCGATCTAGGTACGACCTTGTGAGGAATTCGAGAATCCCGGCGAGGACATCAGCCCGCTTCTCCAAGTCCTCATCCTGCGGGTATACCATGGGCGCAACAGATCACGGCACCGACGCGTCAGGCTTCCGCCGACACCACCGGGAGGATCCCCGCCCGGAACATCTACCTTGAGGATCAACCGCAAGCCATAGGCAATTAACCAGTGGCCAATACGGGCCAGCACCTATCCGCTGACGACCCGAACCCTACCCACCTCGCCCCTGGACGCCACCGCGGCCAGGCGCCACAAGTCCGCAGCGATGCACGGCCAGGGCCCACTGCCGCCGCCGCCGCCGCCGCCGCCGGTGCTGCTGCTGCCGCCGCCGCCGCCGCCGCCGGTGCTGCTGCTGCCGCCGCCGCCGCCGCCGCCGGTGCTGCTGCTGCCGCTGCCGCTGGCACCGGTGCCCTGGGCCGGGCCCGGTCCCTCAGCCGCGAAGCCCAGGCGAAGCAACAGAAATGCGGACAGGGCGGGGCGGGGGGCGTTAGCCGCCCAAGCGGCACTGCCACCCGGGGGCGGCGGGGCCTTTGGGCAAGGCCCCCCTACCGCGAGGTAGCGCTGCAAAGCGACCAGGGTATTCATCTCGACCACAGCGCGCTCGGCCGCCGCAGCCGCCGCCACCCCGCCCCGGCACGCGCACGGAACGGCGGCGCCCGCTTCCTCGGGGCCAACCGCACCCTCCATCACGCCCAGGGCCTCAAGACCGATGACCATCAACGCGTGGTGCGCGCAGGGCCCCAACAGGACCCGCGACAGGTGTTCAGCGGCTGCGGCTGCCTCCGGCCCCGCCTGCGCCTCCGGCTTGGCTGAGTGGAGGGACGAGTGCAGGGTGCTGAGCCGACTGTGGACCCGGCAGAAGACGTCGCACGCGTCCTGCAGGTCTTGCAGGCTGTCGGCGTCGAGCTCTGGGGCCTGGCACGCGGCCCCTTGGGCCGACAGCGCACACCGCACGTGCAGGATCGCCCTCGCCAGGTGCTCGACGACGTGTGACTCAGCCAGGGCCTCCGCCAGCTGGGCCAGGAGGGCGGGGTCGAGGCCCGCCTGCCACGGGTACGGGCTCAGGCCCAGACACAGGCGTGCAGCGCTGCTGACGCACAGCAGGGCGCTGCTCCAGAAGCGCCGAGGGCGCGGCGCCGGAGCGCCCTCGAGCGCTTGGTTGAGGGAGGCCAGCTGCCGCGCTAGGGCGTGCGGCACCTGGGTGCGCAGCAGCTCGGCCACAAACCCGCCGCCTGGATACCGGTTGTCGAAGGCGGTGTGCGCCAGACTGCCGGCGATGTCAACAGCTGCGAAGCCGGAGTACCGCTGAGCCTTCAGCTTAGCGGACTCCGCACCGCTGACGTCGGGGGCCGGCAGCCGCACCGACCAGGCCAACAGCCGCACGATTCCAACCCGAATCGAGTCGTTCTGGAGCACGCTGCAGGCCGCCTCGCGATCTCTGACGAGAAGCATAAGTGCCTCCAGTAAAGTCTGCTCGAGGTTAGCTAGCTCAGCGGCGGAGGGCGCCGAGCGAGGCCGGCCATGTTTTCCCGCCACCCCCAGCAAGCGCTCAGCAAGCTCCGGGAGATCGCGGAGTAACGTTGCCGCGCTTTTTTGCTGTTGAGCAGCAGCGGCACCAGCAGCCCTGTTGCGCCGGTGGCCTCGCATCCTGCTAATCAGGCGAGTTTGTGAAGGTCAGTTCATGGACTGTTGTCGTTGGTGATGAGGTTGATTAAGCTGACCCCGTGTGTGTGGGAAGGGCAGCAAATATGGCAGCCCGGAGATGGAGACGAGATTCAGCGCGCGGCACGCGGCGCCGTAACCCGCCCGGAGCCCCCTCCGCCCCAAAGCACCCCACGCCCACCAGGTGTCCCGCTATCTGTTTCCCAAGGTGCCTGTCGGAATCCCAGCACGCAGGCCTACCAGCTGGTCGACGACTTCACCAACAACCACTGCCGTCTGCTTGAAGTCGGGGACATGCGTGCAGGCCATGCCTTACTTTGAGGGCAAGAGGATTGGGCCTGAGGGGGACGTCAGGGGCATAGGAGGGAACCGAAGGGTTGGCAGACGCATTAAGGGGGCTGGTGTTCGTGGTGGCCGGAGGCGGTGGGGGGTGGGGGAGCAGCTGGACGGGAGGATGGCGGGCGCCGTGGCGCCGTGGCCGCCGCGCGAGCTCAAGGCGGTAGTTCACAGCCGCAACGACGCTCTGCCCCGCGGCACCCTGCAGAACCGCCTCGCGCCTTCCGCCGCATGCCCCGCGTCCTGACCACGACACAGGACTTGTCAAGCAACCTATCCCACAAAGCCCCGCGCGCACGCAACACAGCCGCCACAGCCGCCACACAGCCGCGGCCCCGCGGTTCGGGCAGCATTGCCTCCCTCCCCTCACGCATGCGAGCAGCTGTGCACAGCAGTCGGCTGCTGCCGCCGCTGAGGGCGCCGCGCGCGCGGGGCTGTCGTCCCGGAGGCGGCCAAGCCCGCAGCAGTGCGTCCGGCAGCCCCCTCCCCTCCAGCCCCCCCGAGCTCCCCGACCGCAGCGCCCCCACCTTCGCCGCCGCCATCCAGTCAGCCCGTGACCGGGCAGCCGAGGCGGCGGCGGCCTCTGCTGTGCGGCTCATGCGGCCCTACGCGGCGGCGCACCTGCACACTCGGGAGCAGGCCTGGTTCCTGTTTGCCGAGGACCCGGCCCTGGGGGGGGAGTGGGGCGCGGGGCTGCGCGTGTGGATGCTGGACGGCGGCCGCCTGGAGACGATGTTGAATGTGCGCCATTATGGGAGCTTACGCCTCCTCGTGGACCACAATGGGTGCGTTGGGGAAGGCGGGCGGGCGGCCCTCACCTAGCCCACGCACGCACGAGGGCCCTCGTCCCTGCACCCTCACCTCCCGGCCCGCTAAGGCTTTCTCGCTCCCCGCCGGCGGCGCCTGTTCTCCCATCCGTCCGCGACTGCAGGCCCTGGATTCCTCCTGGACCTAGCAGCGTAAGGGGTAGCGGCGAGGGGTCCCCACCTCTGCCCGAGGACCCCACCCCCCTGCTGGAGCCGACCAAGCAGGCGCTGACCCAGGCCCTGCGGCGGCAGCTGGCGGAGTATTGGGAGGTGGACGGGCAGGTGGACGTGGAATGGCTTCGCTGCCTCCGCAACAAGAATGTCACGCCCCGGCAGTTTACCGACTACGTGCGGATGAGCTGGCGGTGCTTTGGCTCGGTGCGTGTGGGCTAGGGGCTATGCGCGAAAGGGCACAGGAACATGCGGGCCAGTGCTTCGTCTGATCGTGGAGGAGGAGGAGGAGTACTGAGACCCAAGACATGCAGGGCGGGCGGGCTGACACGTTTTTGCGCTGCCTTCAGGCCTCGCGCCAGCGGGCCGCCCAGGCTGCCGCGGACTGCGTGCTGCCGCTGCTGCTGCAGCAGGCACTGCCCCGCGTGCACACGCACTGCGAGGCCTTCTTCCTGCTGGCCGAGGACCCCGGGCTGGGCGGGGACTAGGGCCCCGGCGGCCTCCGCGTGTGGCAGCTGGAGAGGGCTGCAAAGACAGGGGTGACGAACCCCCCGCTTGTTCACAACCCGTGAGTAGTAGTCCGGTTGCAGTTACAGTAGCACAACGTAACCACAGCTTCGCGGGCCTGTTGCCTGTGTGCTCCATCCTCAGGCCGGGAGGCGTGGAGGGCAGCTGCGGCGACGGGCAGTTCCCGGCTTCTCCGCCCCCCACCCTCCTCGAGCCCACCTGCAAGGCCGTGCTGGACGCGCTCAGCGGCCGGCTGGGTGACGGGGGCGGCGTGCAGGCCGCCTGGGGCAATGGCTCGGTGGTGTTTGGCAGCGAACCTTCTTCATCTTACGTCAAGGTCCTGCACATTACCTGGAACTGTAAGTGGTAGCTAGGGTGCTGGGTTGCATGTCGTGTTGGGTTGCCATGTGTTGCCACGCTTGCACCTTTCGGCACCTTGCTCACTACTGGCCTTCTTTTGTCTCACCCCTGGACCCCTACAACGCCAGGAGGAGAGCTGCAGAGGGACGGATGGAGGTCAGGGTACCCGTAGGTGGCTGCAGTGTACGGAGACGATGCATGGGGTAGATTAATATAGGACCTGTATGAGATCAGGTTGGAAGGTTGAGGGTTAGGACAGAGAGCGGGCGGGATCCTGGGTGGCTAGAGAGGTGGGGCTGGCGGTCCAGGGGGCCGGGGGGCTGGGCGTGAAGCAAGGCTGGGGACTGGCACGGCGGGGACTCGCGTTGCGTGTGCGCCTTGGCCTGACGATGCCCTGGGGCCCCGCTCCCGAACGCTCCAAAGACTTCAAGCAAGTTCAGCAGAACACGATAGATACACAGTACCTCACTCGTTTCCTCACTTAGTTAGATCCAGCAGCAGGCTCGTGCTCGTTCAGACCCGCAGACTCCCGCCGGGCCTTGTCAACAAGCCGCGCCTGCAGCCTGGGTCCTCCCGCCCGCTCGCTCATCATCAGCTGCGTAGACCTCCGCAGCCGCTGCTTCTGCTGAAGTAATGGCGCTCCTCAGCGCTCGGTCCGCGGCGGCGGCGCTGCAGCGGCCGCGGGGCCGCGCCTGCGCCCGCTCCCTCGCAGCGGCCCCAGCGACCGCGGCCTCCCTCCGCCTGCCGCGTCAGCCCGCGGCGCCCCTGCGGGCACCGTCCTCTAGCTCCTCCCCCTCCTTTCGCCGCAGCCTCCACGGTTCCCTGCGGCTGCCTCCGGCCCAGGCGGGGCCCTCCGACCCCCGCGGCCGCCTCACGCCCTGGGGCCGCCAGGAGCCCCCCGCCCCCGACTCCTCCTCCCCCTCCCTCACCCCCTGGTCCAAAGACGACCCCGCCCCCGCCCCCGCCCCCACCGGCGGTCCCCTCACCCCCTGGGCCCGCGACGATTCGACTTCCGGCGGCGGCGCCGCCACCACCCCCCGCGGCCCCCCCGGGTCCTTCCTCGCCGCCATCCAAGCCGCCCGAAACCGCGCGGCCCAGGACGGCGCCGCCACTGTCGTACGGCTCGTACGGCAGTACGCCACGTCACACCTGCACACCCGTACGGACGCGTACTTCCTGGTGGTTGAGGACCCGGCGGCGGGGGGCCAGGGGCGGCCGGGGCTGCGCGTGTGGCTGCTGGACGGGGCGCGGGTGGTGGGGGTGGGCGGCGGCAGGCAGGCGCTCAGCTTCAGCGGGTGAGGCAGGGGGTGAGGGGGAATGGGAGGGGCGCGCAAGGGAAGGAGGGGTTGCTTGCAGAATACATCGAGGGCTACGGCAAGGGAGAGGTGGCTCGACGTGGGGCCCTTTCCTGCCCCTCACTGTTCCGTCCCTTCTCCCGCCCCCGGCCCCACCCCAGAATCTGGAGCGAGGAGGGCAGCGGCTCCAAGGCGTCCTTCCCCAAGCAGTCCACACCCGAGCTGGTGGCACCGCTCAAGCTGGTGAGGGGATAGGAGGGAGGGGAGGCGAGGACAGCAGGCGATATCCTGTGAGAGGAGGTAGACGGGTAGGGGATGGAGCAGACTTGGGACCGATTGCGCAACGTCGGAGGCCCACTCCCTGCGGCTTACGTTAGCCTTCAGCCTTCATTACCCCCCTCTCATTCTCGCCTCTCCCCTTTTGCCCCCGCCCCTTCCCCTTCTTGCCTCCCCCCCCTTCCCCCTCAGGCCGTTCTGGAGGAGCTCCAGCGGCAGCTGGGGAGTGAGGAGGGCGAGCTGGTGGGCGCCGAGTGGGTGCCGTACGAGTACCAGGTGGACCGCACGTGGCTGCAGGGCACCTTCCTGCACGTGCGCATGACCTTCAAGGAGGTGGGGGGGGGGAGAGCCAGTGTGTGGGTTTGGGTTTGGGGTTTGGGGGCTGGAACTAACGGGAGGCGGGAGGCGGAGGCGGGGGCGGGGGCAGGGGCAGGGGCGGGGGCGGAGGCGGGGGCGGGGTAGGTGGGGGGGGGGAAGCTCGATTGCCTACGTACAGGGCCTTGCACGCATGGACTGCAATTATGCGTGGTGCATGCCCCTGCTGTACGTGCACCCCTGCCCCACCTACAGGCCGCCCGGCGCGAGGCCGCCCGCTCCGCCGCCGCCTCCGTGCTGAGCCTCCTCACGCAGTACGCGGCGGCGCACCCCTACACGCTCAGGTGCGGCCGGAGCGCTCTCAAACTCTCCTGCTTCGTTCCTGGTGGCCGCCATCGAACAAGCCCCCCAAACCCCCCAGTGCCGCCGTCCTATCCCCCCCGAACCCCACCCACCCTCTCACCCCCCACACACCGAGCCCCCTACTCCCTTACCCGTTACCCCCTTACCCCCAGTGCCGCCTACTTCCTGGTGGCTGAGGACCCCAAGGCGGCGGACGAGTTCTGGGGCGCGGGGCTGCGCGTGTGGATGCTGGAGGGCACCGTGCCCCTGAGCGGGGGCCGCCTGCAGTACACCGGGTGCGTGCGTGGCTAGTGCTGCGGACGAGCGAGAGTGGGGGAAAGGGCGAGGGGAAAGGGTAGGGAAGGGTGGATTGCACAGGCAGAACGGGATGAGTGGGTCCATGCTTGCTTGGCCCCCGCCACCGTGCGTGACCCTGACGTCCCCCTCGCGGAACAGCTACCATCAAATTGCCTCGTGCCTGACCTCGCACCCTCGATCGCTTCCTCCAACCCCTCCCTCCCCCCCCCTATGAAGGGCCCGCGGGGTGGAGGGTCCGGAGGTGGTGATTCGAGATGCGCCCGCACCCCTGGTGGACGCAACAAAGCAGGTGGGAGAGGGGGGGCTAGCACTTCCGGTAAATGGCGTGCGTAGATTGCTGGTAAAGCGCAGCGAGCTCGAGAGACACCCGCCGGCAGCAGCCCATAGACCGCGTCCCCCGCACCCCGTTAAATTCTCCCCACCTGTCCCCTCCCGGCCCCTTTTTATCCCCGCAACCCCCCGTCACGTCCTCCCCTCCCCTCCCCCCTCCCCTCTCCCCCACCCTCCCTCCCCTCTGTCCCCCCTTCGCCCTCCCCTCCCTCAGGCCCTGCTGAATGCGCTGCAGCAGCAGCTGGGGGCCGAGGCGGGCGCCCTGGGGCTGTCCTGGCGGGCGGTGGAGTGCGTGGCGGGCCGACACAGCGCCAAGCTGGAGCTGCTGTGCGCCAGCTGGCAGTAGTGGTCATGGACGGCGGTAGCGGACGGATCACAATGTTGCAGTAGTTGCAGATGTGGCAGAGTTCACCGGAGATCAACCTGGGGTGGTGGCACGCTTGGATTTTGGCGGCAAGTGGACGCCGCTCAATGCCGGGGTCGATGAGTGCACGCAGGCACATGTGTAGAGTAGGCCGTACAGATGTTGCAGATGTGCCCAGTTGTGCGTACGTGTGGGGGCCAGCAGGAGCTGGGCCCACTCCCGATTGAGTGCCGTACAGCTGTTGTTGTAGAGGGGCGGGTGTGGGCAGGTGGGCTGCTGTGCATGGGCGGGGGCCCGCGGGCTGTTGGCAGCAGACCGGTGGGTGCATGAGTCCGAGGTAGCTGAGGCTTGAGGCTATCGACGGACGACCGGATGTCGGAGTAGAGGATCCGGCGGAGGGCAGGGATCGGCAGACACATGCGGGCTGCTTTCTGCTCTTGGGGTGCGTGGGGAGGCCCACGTGGGGAGGCTCATCCACCCTCCCGCCCCCGCTGCAAGCAGGGAGAGCCCACGTGCTGACGACGCGCCGGGCGGCGTCCCCATGCTGGCGGGGCCGTCGTCGCACGCTCTGGTGCCGCGCTAGCCGAACGCCGAAGGCTCATGGCCTGTTGTCGGGGGCATGCAAGAGAGAGCCATGTGACAGTTATGCTGGTGACCGAGAGGGGGTAGGGGGGCTCGGCCCCTGCTGCTGGGCGGAAGCCGGGGGCCCTGCGGCAGGGCAGAGCCCAGACCTGAGTATGTGACACATGAGGCATAGCGACACTGCATCATGAATGTGGTCTTTACACAGGCACAGGGCGGACCGAGCGCCATGCATGCGGCACTTGGCTACCGGCTCCTCACCACTGCGTCCATGCGCGCCCCCCATATATAGCGCCCAGCCCCTAGCTAGCAATAGGCCCCCACGGCCGGCATAAAATGGCGGCCAATGCTGGCTCATGCGCACGCCCCTCCATCCCCCATTCCGACTTCCGAGCACGTCCAGCCGCATTCGTCAGAGGCACTTCACGGCCCCCGAGGTCCGCGCCTCTGCACCGCATGCGCGCCCGTGCCCACTTCACGGCCTCCGCCGGGTCCGCACGGCAGCGCCCCTTATGCTTTGCCTCTGACCCACAGCACGGCCCCTCGTGTTACGCCCGCACACACCCTTCCACTCTTGGCGCGGCGCCCTCTATCCAAGCTCTATCCCAGCTCTATCCCAGCTCTATCCCAGCTCTATCCCAGCTCTATCCCAGCTCGTGTGTGCGCTCCTCCACGCCCGCATGCGCGCCCTTGCCCTGGCGTGCCTCCTTGGCACGTCAGCTCTGCTGGTAGGCCCACCTGGCTCACCTGGCCCGTGCCCCCGCCCCGCGAGCCCGGCTCTCTTTCCCTCCCTCCCTCCCTCCCTCCACACCACAAGTAAGGCCCGTCAGCCTCGGCCGGGTCCCCCCGGCAGCGCCCTTCAAACTCCACCTCTTCCACTCCCGCCGGGACTCCGCCCTCACAGCGTCAGCACGTCCGCGTTTCCGCCGTAGTTGCCGTTGCCCGCCCCCATGCCGTCCACCTCCTCGGCGGGCGTGTAGAAGCCGCCGCCGCCGCCGTCGCCCACGCCGTTGCCGCCGTAGATGACCTGGGGGCGGGGGGGAGGGGCGTGATGGAGGGGGGGGCAGGGAGGGGTAAGCACGCAAGTGGGGAGGGGCGCGAACACCGTCAAGGTGCAAACAAGGGCCCAGCGGAGGACAGCCTCGAGGCCCACGCAGTCTCGGATTGAAGCCCCAATTTACAAAGCGGCGTCCGCCCCGAGTGAAGGCCTGGGCCCGGCTGAAGCCCGAGCCCGAGCCTGAGCCGAGTACGCTCCTAAGGTCTAGTGCAGTCCCGTGCTTACCTCGTTGGTGCCGGCCCCGCCGTTGCCGTCGTACTCCCCGCCGTACGGCACCTGGTCGAGGTAGGCGCTGTCCAGGCCCCCGGCGTACTGCGTCGGGCCCTCGCCGCCGCCGCTGCCGTACACGGCGGCCGCGATCTCGTCCTCGCCGCCGCCGTACACCGCCCCCGCCGCCATGCCCGCCGCCGCGCCCATCATCATTCCCCCGGCGGCCTCGCCCATGCCGCCGCCAAAGCTGCCTCCGCCGCCGCCGCCGAAGCTGCCGCCGCGGGCAAAGCTGCCGCCGCCGCCGCCGCCGCCATTGTTGATCCCGCCATCGTCTTCCTCCATCACCACCGCCAGCCCCGGCGCGGGCAGCGGCGGCTCCTCCGCCAGCGGGGGAGGCTCGCGATACAGCGGCCGCCCGCCGCCGCCCCCGGCCGAGGGCGCGGCCGACGCAGCTGCCTGCGCCTGCGGTTGGGATGCGGGTAAGAGAGGTTGGCAGACAAAGGGACAAAGAAAAAGAGCGTGACCAGCTAGCCAGCGAGCAGCTGCACGGCACGCAGCCAAACGCCGGCTGCCCCCAGCCCCTAGCTGCCCCCGGCCCTTCCAGCCCGGCCCTCCTCCTCAGCCCCCCGTCAACGGCCATCTGATCCCTGTGGTTATTTAAACATCACTTCCCAGGCCTTGCTCCTCAGGCGCAGGCGACGCGATACTGCTCAGCATACAAACACATTCCCTGTGCCCCCTTGCCCCTGCAACTTCCCCTGCCCCCACCTCTGCCAGCTCCGCCATCCCCCTGTGCCCCCGTGCCCCGCCACACCGCTCGCCCCACCTCTGCCAGCTCCGCCACCGCCGCCGCCGCGTCGTTGGCGCTCAGCAGCCGCATGCCCCTGCCCATGCGCTCCAGCACCAGGGACACGTGCTTGCGCAGGCGCTGGGTGTCCTTGGCGGGGGCCAGGGGGGCCACCTGGGGGGGGGAGAAGGTGGGGTTGGGTTGGGAGTAGGAGGTTGGGAATTGGGGGTTGGGGGTCGGGGTTGGGGTTGGGGGGCTGGAAGGACGGGAGGCTGGCGGGGCGAGGGCGCTGGAAGGCACCTAGGCTACCTAGCACCGCCTGCACATTCCTGGCTGGGCGCTTTTCGCTCCTCCAGCACATGACCGTCCACCACACACACCATTCCACCCAAGACCCGCCCACCCGCCTTCACCTGCCCCTGCCCAATCTGTCACCCGCCTCCGCCCTCCCCTCAAGCTCCTCCCCCCCCCCTCCACCCCCTCTCCTCCCCCACCTGCACCGCCTGCTCCTTGGCGTTCTTGGCCAGGCTGGTCCGCAGCAGGTGGGTCATGGCGGCCTCGGTGGTCTCCTCCCAGCCCACGTCGCTGCCGTCGTGGATCTGGGGGCGGGGGTTGTTGGGGTCGGGGGGTGGGGGGTGTCAGTGAAAAACCCAAGGAACGGCTGGGCGTTGTTGGCACGAGCAGCGGACGTGAGCAGCAGGGCGCTGGGAGCGTACGTGCAGTTCAGGACCCTCCTTCACGACTCCTGAAACACGAGCAGCGACAATATGCATGTCAGCGAGCCAGAAGGACAGCTGGGCGTGTTCGTAAAGGAGGGCGAGTGAAGGTGCAAATGCAGGCCAGGCCACTTGCATCATGATAAACCTCGGCCTGCAGCCGCCCACAGCATTGCTGGCATGGAAGTAAGCCCCAACCTGCGCCCAAGCCCACCCCAGGTGCCCCACCTCTGCCGGGATGCAGCCCTTGAGCACCATAAACTCGGGGTCGCTGAGCCCGAAGCGCCAGCGCACCAGCAGCAGCAGCAGCTGCACGCAGCCGCCCAGGCGCCGGGCGGCGGTGGACACGGCGGCCTGGGGGGGTGGGGGGTGGGGGGTGGAGAGGGAAGGGGTGGTGGTGCGAGGGGCGAGGGTGCTAGGTAAGGAGGGGGCTTCAAGTTGAACCGGGGTACGGTGAGGTGAGGGCGCGAGCCACACGCACACGCTCTGGCACCCAGCCGCCTGGCCGCCTGGCAGCTACCTCCACCTGCGCCTCCTCCCCTCCCCTCCCCTCCCCCCCCCTTCCCCTCCCCCCCCCTTCCCCTCCCCCCCCACACACACCTGTGCCTCCTCCATGCTCCCCGCCAGCTCCATGAGGGAGGTGTAGGTCTCGTTCATCATGGCGTCCAGCTCGTTCAGGGGGGCGGGGCTCTTGTCCTGGGGTGGGGGTGGGGGTGGGGTGGAGGGTGGGGGTGGGTGGGAGAGGCGGGGGACATGGCGAGTCAGTAGGATGGGGGTTGAGGATGTGTGGACGTGAGAGGGCGGGCTATCTTTCGCGCCTCTCCTGCCTCCTTCCTGCCTTCCCCACCCCCTTCCCTCACCTTCCACCCTTCCCGCCCCTCCCACGCTCCCCTCCCTCCCCTACCCCTCCCCCCCTCCTCCCTCCTCTCCACACACACCTTGAACCGCATCAGCAGCCGCTTCTCTATGTTCCTGAACTGCACCGCCCGGTCCTCCAGCGCCTGACGCAGCTCCGCCACCCTGAGACGGGCGGCGAAGTGCTGCTCCACCACCTGGGGGGGTGGGAGGGGAGTTGGGGGGGTGGGCGGGGAGGGGGATCGAGGGGGAGGTGGGCGCACCCGCCTGTAGAAGGCGCCCCCATCCCCACACGGCATGATGGTCATCCCCCACCCACCCCCCGCTACCGCCAGGCCCACCTCGAAGAAGTCGTCCAGCGCCCGGCTGCCCCCTTGCGACCCCTTACGGTTGTTCTGGATTTAAATTTGCTTCCCTTCACCCCCCATACACCTCCACCCAGAACCCCCTCCCCCATCCCGTCCCCCCTCCTCCATACACCTCCACCCAGCACCCCCCACCCCCCCCACCCCACCTCGAAGAAGTCGTCCAGCGGTAGGTTGTCCTCGTAGCTCACGGCGAAGGGCCCCTCGGGGGGGGAGGGCAGGCCCGCCTCGGACTCCGCATAGTAGCGGGACAGGCGCTGGGCCAGCTCCTGGGGGGAGGGGAGGCGGGGTGTGGTGGGGGAGTTGGGAGTTGGGCGTTAGGGGTTGGGAGGGGAGTGGCGGGTTACGGGGAAGGGCCCCCCCCTCCTCCACCGCCCCTACACGAATCCCCCCCCCCTCCCCCCCGTCCCCCCACCTTGGCCACCAGCCACATGGACTCGAGCACGTTGCTCTGGATGCGGTAGCGCCCGCCGGCCTGGGGGGGAAGGAGGGGCGGTTGGAGGCAGTTGGGAGCGGTTGGGAGCGGTTGGGAGCGGTTGGGGGCGGTTGGGAGCGGTTGAGAGCCGTTGGCAGAGGTTGGGGTTACGGTGCAGCGCGTGATGAGCGAACATGTCAGATAGAGGCCCAGCGCCCCACACCTGTTCGGGACCTGGCGAGTGTGCACCTCTGGTCCACTTCTGCCCGTTCCCTATCCCCTCCCCCCCTGTGGCCGCACCTTGGACACCAGGATGGTCACCTCGCCCGCGCCTCCGTAGAACTGAAGGGCGGGGGAGGGGAGGGTGGAGGGAGGCAATCTGGTTGGGGGTCTATGGGGGACATGCGTGGTAGGACAGAGGCGGGAGCGCTCGAGGGCGTGGCACCGTACGGCATGAGCACTTTACAATGTTGCCGTATAAGAAGTTTTACACATGCCGTACATATCATACGTACACACCTGGAAGCTCAGCACCGAGGCGCTGGAGCCGGCGGCGCCGCCACCTGACGTCATGCCGCCGCCACCCGAGAGCGCCTGCGAGGTTGGAGGTGGGTGGGTGGGTGGGTGGGGGAGGTGAAGGGTTGGGGAACGGGGGGCGGGGTGGGTGGGCGTAAGGGGGGAGGTAACCTAGATGCGAAGGGCTTAGATGGATGCGTTGCATCTGCGTGCGCGGTGCTCGTGCATCGTGGTTGGCGACGCATTGCTATCATGCGCTTATCCCAGCCACAAAACCCCACCGACCTCAATACGGCTCATGCTCCCGCCGCTTCAACTGTTCCATGACTCTCCCCACCGCAAGGGATCCCCCGGGAGCCTGTCCAGCCTGTCATCCCACTGCCAGGGAGCCCTCCTTCAACAACCCCCCCCCCCTCCCCTCTCCCCCTACCGACGCTTCCCACCTGCGCCACCCCCGGCGCCGCCGCCGCCAGTGCGTCCTCGAAGACGGAGCCCAGGGGCGGGGGCGGGCGGTTGGTGGAGAGGGTCACCTTGAACTCTGGAAAGCAAGGGGGTGGGGGTGGGGGGGCAAGGGGGGACCGGGGTTAGCTCTGGACCGCGCTGAGGGGTTTCGGGGCTGGGGCGGCCTGACCTGACCCTGCCCTGACGGCTGTGGCCCCGTTGCTTCTTTCTCTGCAGTCATCCCCGCCCCTCCCCAGCCCCATGCCATCCCCATGCCATCAACCCTGCGCCTCTGCTGCTATCCCTACGTATCAGCTATTGCTGGACATCCTTGACTCGTCACCACCCACCCCACCCCACCCCCCACCACCCCTGCCCCCACCCGCGCTCTTGACGGGCGGCACCACGGTGCAGAAGGCGCACAGCGGCAGGGCCAGGTCCAGGCGCTGGCTGCGGGGCTCGCCGGCTGGGGTGGCCGGGTTGGGGGTGGCAGAAATTGGGGTTAGAAAGGAGGGGCGCTAGTGGACAGGACAGGACACGTATGCGCTGGCTGCGGGGCTCGCCGGCTGGGGTGGGGGGGTTGGGTGGGGGGATGCGGGGTGGCGGAAGGTGGGGTTACGCTGGAGGGGTGCTAGCGGACAGGACAGGACACGTCGAGGCGCTGGCTGCGGGGCGCGCCGGCTGGGAAGGAGTGGGTGGATGGGTGGGTGGGTGGGGGAGGGGGGAAGGAGCGAGGAGGAGCGGAGGGCCGTCAGGGGATGGGGAGCTCTTCGGCAGCTTCACCCCTCCTTCCCCCACGCGACACATGCACGCATGCTTATACCCGCGCATAGGACCGGACCGCAGCCCCTGCCCAGCCCCCTCCCACCGCCCTACTCCACCCCCCTCCCCGCCCCCCGCTCACCGGGCGTGTTGTAGGTTGCGACCACCAGTGCGGTTGCTGACACGGGCAGCGAGCCGGTGCCGGTGGCCAGGGTGACGAGCACCACGGTGGGGTCGGAGGGGTTGGTGGACACCACCGGCACGTAGATCTCGGGCTGGGGGGATAGGGTGGGGGCGGGTAGGGTGGGGGTAGGGGGGTGGGGGTAGAGAGGGCTTAGCGAGGTTGTAGGGTAACGTGGGGTCGCAGCAGGTAGTAGCGTGGAAGCGGGCACAGGGTGGGCGAAGGGGGAGGCGAGCGGTACGCTTGCCGGCCCCTTCCTCGTGCGCGCCCCCGCTCACCGCCAGGGGGGTGAGGGGCTCGGGCGCAGTGACGGAGAGCGTCAGGTTGTCCGCACCACTGCCGCCCTGCGCAAGGAAGGGAGGGCAGGGACGAATTAGGGCAGAGCAGGAAGCCACTTACGGTCCAAGACGCGGCTCTCCGGAGGGCAGGGAGTCGAGCACGGTGTGTGAGCGCCCCCCGCTGTGTACACTGTGGCCGCCATCCTTGCCCACTCCGCCCACACCGCCGCACCCATGCCGCTGTCCTCCCCTTCCCCCGCTCTCCAGCTTCCGGTGCCCACGCCCCTTCCCTCTGTCCCTCGCGCCTCCCTTTTCCTCCCCTCCTGCCTCCCCCTCCTCCCCCACCATGAGGGCGATGTAGAGGCGTACGGTGAGGCGCTTGCCGTCCGCCACCCCCCCCAGCGAGGACAGGTCCCCCAGGCCGTCCCCACCATCGGGGGCGCCCAGGCCGCCGGGGCCGCCGCGGGGGGCGTCCAGGCGCTGAGGGATCTGGGGGTGGGGGGTGGGAGGGAGAGGGTGGAGGAAGCTTGGGAAGGCGGAGAGGGGTTGGCGCTCGTTTGTCCCCTACCCCTTCATAACCCCACCGCCCCCCTATCAGCCTCCCTTACCTCCCTCCCATTCCCAACCCCCTATGGACCTTCCCAGAACCTCCCCACCTCTCTCCCCGACCCAGCTTTCCAACTCGCCAAGGTTTGCCCTTACACCCTACCCCCTATCCCCCAAGACGCTCAACCAGAAAACACCCTCACGCCCTCCCCCCCCTACCTGCGCCCGCATCATGAGCTTGTCCGCGGGGTCCACCAGGCGGGTCCCCCCCGCGCCGCCCCCGTGGTCCCGGATGACCCGCGCCAGGGCCCTGTGCTCCCGGGCCATGGCCTCGTAGTCCAGGTCCTTGGTCTGATGGGGGGGAGGGGGGGAGAGGGGGGGGAGGTGGAAGTGGAGGAAAGCGCTGCCAACAACCAGTTCAACGTGTTTAACGAAGGCAGGGCGAGTACTGGTGGTCGATCCCACCTCCCCGTCCCCATCCCCACAATGCTCGTGTTCTCCTCAATCCCACGGGATTTAGGAACAGGTCAGTGCCTATGTACAGCACCGCCCCGCCCCTCGAACGCCCCTTCCCCCGTGCCCCTCAAGCCAGGGGGAGGGGGGAGAGGAGGTCGTGAGTTACAATGCCCTCCATCGCCCAAGAGTCAAGGTAGCATTGCTTTCAAGAGTTCCGAGAGAATCCTCCCCAGGGGCCGGGCCTATTATGTGCTGCACGACCCTCTTCCCCAGCAGTCATGACCACAAACCAAGTACCGGTAGATCTGTCTGCCCTTCCGCCCCCCACCTCTGTAAACCCCACTGGGTTGAGCAGCGGGTCCGTGCCCATGTACAGCACCGCCAGGCGCCCCTCGTCGTCCAGCGCCACCACCGCCCCCCGCATGGAGGGCAGCTCCGCCACCGCCAGCGCGCAGGGCTGCGCGTCCGCCTTGGCCGCCCAGGACAGCACCGTGGTGCGGTACACCAGCAGCGCCTTGGTGTGGGTGGCCACGAGGAGGTTCTCTGAGGCAAGAGGGGGAGGGGGCGAGAAGAGGGGGCAGGGAGTGGCGTCAAGGTAAAGGGCTCTTGCTAGGAGGGCGGGCCGCTAAATGCTCCCGGACTCCCCCTAGACGGCCCGGCCTCACCCGGCCCTCCCGGCGTCTTGGCCCCCGGCACCGGGTAGAGGCAGCAGCAGGCGGGGTGGTACTCGAGGCGCTTCTGGAAGGTGATCTGGCCGGCGGAGGACAGCACGAACAGCGTGTGCTCGCCCAGCACGATGATGTCGGCCTGGTGGGCTGGGGGGGGGGGAGAGGGGGGGGAGGGGGGTGTTTGGGAAATCTGGATTTGGGTTTACGGCGAGGCCGTGGAGGGGGAAAGGGAGAACAGCCGGGGCGGGAGGCCCATGAGAGAAGGCGCAGGGGCGGCGGCAGGAGCTCGATGTGTCTAGAAGATCACGGGCAGGGCGGGGGACAGGGGCTGGCAGCCTAGGGCCCTGCGCCACCAACACCCACAGGCCCTCCCGTCCCAAGTCCAAGAGCCGGCCTCACACGCCAGGCCCTGCGAGAAGCGGCCCACGCGGATGTCGATGGCCGACTCCCCCAGGACCACCTTCCAGTCAGCCTGCGGACGGAGGAGATGACGGGGCATAGTTTGCAACCCGGTTGGTAGTTGGTGGGAGGACGCCTTACCCAGAGGATGCCTTGGCAGCAAGAAGCGGAAACACGTTGTGCACCTCACAGAGACTGTGCCCGGGGCCCCCACTACATGCCGGCCTTGCCCCCCGGCCCTTGCTCCCCACCATGGCCCCCCCTCTTGCCGCCCCACCTGCATCTTCTTGGTCCCCGGGTTGTTGGAGGTGGGATGCGGCGGGCTGCCGAGCGTGTTGGCGGCTGCTGGGCGGAAGCGGGAGGGTCGTGGAGTTCAGCACGGCACGCCTTTCTCGTTTCCCTGCAACCCCGCCACACTGCCGTAGACCCCTTGCCGTCAGCCACCTGCCTGCCTCTCTCCCTGCACCCCGTGAAGGAAGCCACCCTCGTGCTTGCCTCACCCTTTTCCACACACACACCCAACTGCCCTGGCTACTCTTCTCCCCATCTCCCCACCACCAGCCACCCCCCACCCCCCATCCCCCACCCACCCCCCATCTCCCACCCACCCTGGCTGCTCTTCTCCCCGCTGGCCGCCGCCACCACCTTGTACTTGTACGCCTCCAGCTCCATGGCTGCCGTACAGGTCACGAACGTGTCGCTCACGTCCACGTAGGCCAGCGGGCCGGGGACCTGGGGGGTGGAGGGCGGGGGGTGGGGCATGAGGGGACAAGGGGAGGGCGAAGGGGAGGGGGTGAAGGAGGAGAGGCGTGGGGAGAGACGACTTCAGTCGACCACATACCTTGCTCCGTTCACGACACGCACGCACCAGCACGTGGGGTCAGCCGAGCCCCAGACCACACGCGCGTGTACCGGGAGTCCCGGAAGCTACTGGAAGCTGCCCAGCTTCCTGCCTTCCCCCCTCCTTCCCACCAGGAAGTTGGGCAGGTAGCGTGTGAAGGCCAGCGCCTCCGCCTCCAGGAAGTACAGCTGCCCGTCGTACGACTGCACGCACAGGTAGTCGCAGCCTGGGTGAGGGGAGAGGGAAAGGGGCGTTAGGGAAAGAGGGGGTTGAGGGCTGAGAGGTTTCGGTCTGGTCCCGCAGCACAGGCCGGTAGTCTGCTGCCCCTTCGGGCCCCCGAGCCCCGTCCTGCAGCTACGGCCCCCTCACCCTGCACGCCCCCGAACGGCCCGTAGCACATGTTGGCTGCCGTGTGCTCCAGATAGTGTTCGTACAGCCGTACGAGCTGCATGTACGAGCCGCCTCCCTGGGGCAGTTGTGTACGGTTGTCGGGTTTAGGCAGGGGAGGGGGGCGAGGGGAACAGGGTCAGCCGAGCAGTTGTCTGGGGGTCGCAGGCGTTGGGAGGAGGGTCAAGCCCCCTCTCAATCGCCGTGCCACCTTGCGGGTGGCTTGTGGCAGCTTTTCGCATAAACCGAGGCATGCCCGTCATGTCGTCTTTACAAGACCCTTTCCCGCCCGTGTCAGAAACCCGTCCATGCACCTCCCCCGTCGTCCCCAGGATCCACACCTGCGCCTGCAAGTTGTAGACGGTGAGCTTGCGGGGGTGCAGCACCGCCATCTGGAGCCCTCCAGACCTGCACGGTCGGCGCAAGGCGAGGTCCTGGCGTCAGCGTCGCATGCCATGCTGAACTTGGGGTCCTCCTGGCCCGACAGGCCCCCTGCCTGACAATCCCACCACCTGTCCACCCGACCCCCGACGCGAAACGGCACGTCTGCACCATGTTGCATCGCCCACGAGCCCCTGAACCCGGACGCTGCTCACCCCGTGAACCGCCCCGCTGCAAGCCCCAGCACGGGCCCGCCCTCGAGCTCCGTCTCCAGCAGCAGGTCCTCCGCCTTGTAGCCCCGGTCGCGGGGCAGGTACACCCGCAGGAAGCCAGCGAAGGACCCCGTTACGATCTTGGCTGAGGTTCGAGGGTGGTGTCAAGTGAGGGTGAGGAAGTCAAGGTGAGTCTGGCCGGGAGTGCCCCGAGGAGTGGCCCCTGAACACCCACCAAGGCCTCCCCTTCCCCCCCCCCCCATTGTCCCCCCTAATATGTCCCCTTTCTCTCACCCTGACCGCTTGGGTCGTTGTCTATGTTGGCCACCAGGAGGCAGCCCATGTCGAACTCCTCGCCATGCCCACACTGCACGTGCCACCAGTCGCGTGCCTTAAAGAGCGACATGTGTATTGGAAGTTGTCAATTCGTAAGCGTGTGGGGGCTCGGGCTGGGATCCTCCGCGGGCGAGTGACGCCGCAGAATTGGCGCGTTCACCGCCCAGTGCAGCCCGTGCTCTCGCAGCCGGCGCTCAAGGGCAGCCGGCGCAGGCACATCGTTCACTCCATGCTCGTTACGACACGGGCTTCCGCGTGTAGCCTCCCCCTGAGGAGGCAATGCAGTTTGAGTCCGCGGCACAGCCTTCTCTACCGTAATACCTAGTCTGTTTGCGTAGCAAGGAACTGCGGCAAGGGGGAGGTGCGGCGACCCGCGACAAGCAGCGAGATGGCAAAGAGCAACTTCGAGAGCTTGTAGTGGAGCTGGCAAGAGAGGTCAGGCTTAGTTAATGAGCGATAACTATATGTGAATGCACAGATTGGGCTTTGGGCAGCGCTCTGAGTTCTCAGGTTGGCACGAACCCGCTGACAGCTCCCGCCGGACCCCGGCCGGGATCAGCGTGCCTGGCCAGCTGGCCTTGCTCTTAAACGAAGCGGTCGTGAACGCTCGGACCTGTCGCACCAGTCTTCTATTGAAGGGGATTAGCGTGTCGTGACACCGTACCGGTATGCACAACGTCGCGACTTTTGTACAATCGGCCGTCCGCAGCATGCATGTTGCTTCAGGCGGATGACACGGCGTTCGTAGTATTCTCCCTGCTGCTCACAAGCTGAACTGCGGGCTCGGCTCTTCGCCCCGCTTTCGAGCCCTTCCCGCCGCCCCGCAGCATGCCAGTCACCCGTCAGTGCCCATCGCCGCTCCCTTGCCTGATCCTCAAAGCCGCCAAGCCATCATTCGAGCCCCAGTCCACCTCTACCCTGCCACCGTACCCCCATATCCCCCCCGAGACCAAGCCCGCTGCCACCCTCTAGTTATCGCCCTTGCCACCGTGACCTCTCAACCCCCCTTCTCCACCCAGCCGCCAGCAGCCCCACCCCACCCCCCCGCCCGGTGCCTCCCAGCAAGGCCCCCCGTCAGCCTCCCCGCAACGCCACGCCTCTCCGAGCACAAGCCCGCCCCAGCGCCCGTCGCCTTCGCCACCACGCCCATCGCCACCGCTAACTCAGTCGCCTCCCCTCCGACCCCCAGCCCGCTGCGCCTCTCTCCCTCGACGCCATCAACGCCCAGCCCGCCCTCGATACCCATGACGGCAGTTGCTGGTTACAAGACACGCCTTCGCCCTTACAAGAGGCCCTCTTGTCCCCGCTCATCCCACCCCCGCCCGGCCCCTTGCACCCTCACCCCCACGCACGGCCGCCCGCCCCAACCCAACCGATGGCTATCCTAACCCTCGGCTGGGCTGAGCTCGAAGCCCTTCAAATGTGGTCTAAAGTGACAGAGGGGTGGCCTTAGCCAAGCGAATGCCCGGGTGGAAAGATCATCGTTCGACCCGCCTCCGCCCGGCCATGCACACCCTCACCCCTGCAAGCCAACCGCTAACTGATCGATCGGGGGCATTCGTGTTCCTGCTTGGTTCACTGCCCTTCATGTTTGTTGTTTACCCGCACGTACTTCATGCTAGCAAATTAGCTGGGAATTTCCTCATCCAAGAATGAAGAAGATTTGGGGACCCCCGCGGGCGGGGCATCCGCTTAGCACGCACGCAGTGGCGCCACACCAAGCTCCGAGCTGAGCCAATGGGGCACGGCCCCGCGCCCCCGCGTGTAATCGAAGGATATCGGTATGCACTGAAGCTCGAACGGAGGGTCACGCGGCATGGTTACACATGGTATCTACCCCGGCCCGCTCTTCACAGAGCTCTACATACAAGCTCCCTGACCCAAGCAGCCCCTAGATATGCCTTTGACACCACGCCTGGCCGTCCTTCTTCCCAGGGCCATGCATCCGCCGGCGTCCAGCCATAAGACCTGTGCAGAAGGCTCCTAGCTACGTTGCGTCCTGCCTGCCTTGCTTGCGTCCTGTTTGCGTGCACCCGGTCCGTGCTCACCACCAAAAACCACAACTAACGGCCCACAACAAGGGCAATGAAAGAAAGATTAAAAGCGAGCTCCTCAGTCTCAGCATGTGCTGTGTCTTACCTAGCGTCACTTGAGTCACATGCGGCGATGCCACTCGGTCTAAGGTGTCAAGTGCCATCACGCACGCCTCCAAGTCCCCGCAGTCCCTCGAGATCTACGAAGTCCCGTCGACCGTCCACGTTGGCAGCAGCGGAAGCGCTCTCTCCCGCCCAGCACTTTCCCTGGGACCCACGCATGGGCGACGCAACGATACTCCTAGTCGGGCGGTCCGGGCCCTTCATGTCAAGGCGTGAGGGAAACCGCGTTCACCCAGCTGCCCGCGCCCGCATGGAAAGGCATTACCTGCGAGGGAGGGGCGGGGGAAAGGGGGCTGGGCGCTAACAGGTTGTTGAGCCGTAGAGCGATGTGCAGCAGCTGTGCCGAGGACTTGCCCAGGGTTTTCTGCCGTGGGGGCGTGTCCACGTGACGTGTCTATCTAGGAGGAAGGTTCCTGTCTGTTGCCGCCCTCCGCTCATGCCCTGGTCCCATCTGTCCACGGCTTACCGGTATCCCCAGCCAGCCCACACGCACCCCACACATCTTTCCTTGTCTGGGCCCCCTCAGTTGCTACTCCTCGTCTCCCCAGCTTCGCAACTTGATGGTCAGCCGCTTCCGCTGGTTGTGATCCTTGATCCACCCGCTGGTCCGCTTGCCATTGATACCGCAACCCATCCATGCTCCTCCCCCGTCGTCCCCAGGATCCGCACCTGCGCCTGCAAGTTGTAGACGGTGAGCTTGCGGGGGTGAAGCACCGCCATCTGGAGCCCTCCAGACCTGCACGGTCGGCGCAAGGCGAGGTCCTGGCGTCAGCGTCGCATGCCATGCTGAACTTGGGGTCCTCCTGGCCCGACAGGCCCCCTGCCTGACAATCCCACCACCTGTCCACCCGACCCCCGACGCGAAACGGCACCTCTGCACCATGTTGCATCGCCCACGAGCCCCTGAACCCGGACGCTGCTCACCCCGTGAACCGCCCCGCTGCAAGCCCCAGCACGGGCCCGCCCTCGAGCTCCGTCTCCAGCAGCAGGTCCTCCGCCTTGTAGCCCCGGTCGCGGGGCAGGTACACCCGCAGGAAGCCAGCGAAGGACCCCGTTACGATCTTGGCTGAGGTTCGAGGGTAGTGTGGTGTGAGGGCGGTTATGGCGAGGAGGCGAGGGCCGAAAACGCAAGGGCTGGGGGTTCCAGCCCACGGTTGACAACGAGGTGCGCAACTCCTAACTCCGAGACCCCCCTTGAACACCTGACGCCCGCACAGGCCCGCCCCCCAACCAGAGTCTCGCTCCACTTTATGCTGCTCCCGCTCACCCTGCCCGCTTGGGTCGTTGTCTATGTTGGCCACCGGGCAGCCCTTGCCATGTCCACGTCCACGCACGTGCCACCAGTCGCGCGTCTTGAAGAGCGACATGACTACTGGTAGATATCACTCCGTACGCGCGATCGGGCTGCTATCCTCCGCGGCAAAGCAACCCCGCAGAAATGGCGCGTTTCGCGACCGGCCCTTGCGCATCGCGCCCAGGAAGCCGGCATATGATCGATACCACTGTATACTCACACAGTATGAGGCTTTCGTGTGTAGAAGCCACCCTTTGAAGTACAGATGCACACTCGTGCAAGACCGCAGCATAACGCTCCCCGATGCACTGTACAGTCCTGTGCTCTGCATTGTAAGCACTTTGGTAGAGGGGCACCTGCTGTGGTGACCAGCAGTGCAACGCAGCGGAATGTTATTGGGCCCCAAAGAGAGAAGAGAACTCGTTTTTGCACAGCGAAGAGAGGTAGAGGGATTGAGTTATTGATGTGGATATCGCGTTTGGGCTCTGGCATGGCGTTCGCGTGTTGGCACGAACCCGACGCGAGCGGTGCTCGCGCCGTGCGAGGGGGGCCTCAAGCTTGGGCGGTGAGCTTTGACGCGGGACACCAGTTTCTCTAAAGAACTGCCTTCCAGCGAAATGTACAGTGAAGCTGCGAGATCGGCACGAAGCTTGAGGCGCTTTGAAGGCATGGTCTGCTGTTCGGCCGGATGCCCGCGGGGATGGCGGGGGGGAACGTAACGGGCGGAAAGCTCCTCAATTGCGTCTACGCTTACGGTCAGGCGTTGTTCAACGTCTTCAGCGCATGACCTCCCGCGCTTCGTCAACCAGCCTTTTCGCGGGTTCCTGGCCCCCGACGACCGTCGCCTTCGCCACTCTCACCCGGCCTTGCACCCCGCGTCCCCGTGTCCCGGTCCACCCGATCCTTTGTCCCACATGGCCTCTGCCCCCTATTCATCCGCCCCACTCTCGCCTTCGCCCGCAAACTCATAACCGGTACCTCCGGGTCCCTGCCTCCCCTCCCAAGTTCACTTCGTGCCTTCCTTTGTGTTGCCTCGGCATCGAGCCCTCCAGCCAAACGTGCGCGGGGCCCCAACTATAGTGGGCCCCCTCAACCTCGCCGCCCTTGCCCCCTTCACCCTCGGACCAGGCCACCCACGCCAGCGCTCTTGCCTCCAAATCTTAGCCCAACTCATCCCCCTCGCTCCCGTACCACCGGAGCCATACATTCGGTACATCGAAGCCCCCGGTACGCCCCTGCCCTGCACGCAGCCCGGCCTGCCGCACCTGCCCCCGCCACGCACCCTAACCCCTTTCCTGAGGTTCAAGCCCCCACGCCTGAGTGCCTGGTCCCACGTCCTCCTGCTTTACGGCACTGCCTAGGTCATCCTGCCCCCTCGGCACCTTGCGGTTGGTGCGGCGGCGGCGGCACTGCTCAGTTTCCCAACCTAGCAAACCTGCCCTGTATGAATCCAAGCAACGCTCGCCCGTCCATTCCAACACTCCATCCACCACCCCTAGGCTTTCCCCTAGGCTAACCAAGTTCTACGCCAAGTTCAGGCCAAGCAGTAAGTAACCAGGGGGGGGGCAGGAAGTGTAAAAAAATACACCACGCTTTAACTTTGGAGAGCTCGACAAGGGGAGCCCAAATCCGCTTTCAGAATGAAAATCGAGGTTCTAGGAAAAAAGTTATGAGCCCTCAAAGTTGGGGGGGGGGGGGGGGGGGGGGAGGGGGGTCCCGAACTTTTGTACAGCGCCCGTCCGAACTTTTGTCACAGCGGTCTGACGCAGCCCAAGGGCCCTTTCCTTGCGTAAACGCGTGGTATCAAGGAGAGGCTGAACCGTGGGTGTGCCTGAGCACCACAGACCATAGGGATGGTGGTCGAAGGGTGGCTGCGGGTGCCACATGTCGGCATGTCCGCGCGTGGGACACATCACGACCGGCACTGCCACCGCTGCTAGGCGTCTGGGTGTACTATCATGACCGTAACTCATCATATAGGAGGCCTAGGGCATGAATAGCGCGGATGCAAGGTACCGGAGAGTGGTCCATGGACGCGGGGATGGTCAATGGACAGGACCCAAGCCTCATCGACGCTTCCGGTTCACGCGCAAGGCAGTAGCGCACACGAAGCGCAGCCGATTGGCACAAAAGTCGAGGAAAATGGGTTACATTATGGCCATGTACGGCAGTGTGTGCAGTGTACGGCAAGGGGGGGGGGGGTCGGGGGGGTCGGAACTTTTGTGGGGTGGTGTATGGAACTAATGTTTTTACCCCCCCCCCCTGAAGTAACTAGTAAAGTCTGGGCCACGGGTGGCAGGCTGGGCAGTGGACGTGGCTCAGCCCGAACAGGTGCCGGTACCGGTAGTGGACAGACCACCCTTACGACCGTCACCGCTCGGTACGTACACAACGCACGCCATAATGACACACGCACGCGCTGCGGTGTGGATGAAGGTCATTCAATGGAGTCCCCGCAATCCACGCATCGCATGCTCTTGCAAAGCCACAAACCAAGGCATGAGTTGAGCAGTGTCAAGCCCGCCCGTCCTGTCCCTGCCCCTGCCCCTCACCCGCCCCCTCACCCGTCCTCGAGGACCGAGCTCGGTACAGCCGGTCAAGACCGCTTAGCGCATTGCTTCCTCAGACACCAATGCTTGCTTAAGCTATTCATTACGTACAAAGTGATGCCTTAATTACGGTCATGCGTACTTAGCAGTGTTGTTCGAGAGCTTGTCTTGCCGATCCGTCCAACCATTGAGCCGTAGAGACACGGTGAAGACAGTGTTGTGCAGCTTGGTAGCATCTGCAGGATCAAACGCCACCAAGCAAGAGCACCTTGTGTAAGTGTTGTATGTACGACCGGCAACGAGAGGGGTGAGACGGTCACGTTCGTACGTACAGGATGCGGAAGCTGCAATCACATGGGGGTCGAAGCAACGTGCACGTAGCCTTGGGGGTTGCGCGTATCCACACCCAGCACCGGCAAACCCACCGACAACTGGCCCCAGGTGATGAGATCCACATGCCCTGTAAACTGTAACCTGCTTACCTCAGTCATTCTCCCCCATGATCTTCACGCGCATCAGCTCTCAAGTGGTAGGGACACCACGGTTAGCCAGCTTTCTACCGTTGAGAGCGTAGGCGGCGTCTTCTGCAGGTCATTGCGTGGAAGGGCGCAAGGTTATGGGGCCATGCAGGCCGACACGGACCGACCCGTATAAGCCCTGGAGCCACCGTGCTTGAAGCGCATGCAGGGCCGTGCGCATGAAGGGCCGTGTGCTGGCAGTGTGTTTGCAGCGCGCCCCACTGACCTAAACGGCCCCCAAGGCCTGATGAGCCCCCGAGGCCCCGTGCCCCCGAGACCCCGAGCACCCGAGCACCCGAGCACCCGAGGCCCCGTGCCCCCGAGCCCCACAGCACCCGAGCACCCGAGCACCCGGAGCAGTTACCGAGTTCCCAAGTGGGGCCTAGTGCGCCCTAGGCATGGGCGGGCCCCACGGCACGGCCGCCCCCGCACGACCCCAAACACCCCCACAAGGCCCGAGTCCCCGATGAAGTCCTCCAGTGGAAACCGTGTTTGTGCGGAGCCAATCTAACCCCAGGCTGTACCGCAAGCAGTCTCGTGATGGCATGTGCCTTGATGTGGCAAAGTAACACACCGGTTTCCGGTGCACCGCAAGCGCCCCGCTGAACTCACCGCGCGCGGCGTGCTTGCTTCGCTGTGTGGTTCGCTCTTGGTGCATACCGAGGAGCAGCAGGGAGGTGCCCAGGAATCCGCAGCAGCGGGGGAGCTCGCCTTCTTTCTGCAACGCAACATTCGCGCCGCACGCAGTTTCGTGTCAGGGCCGGCTCGGTGCGCCCTGCTGCTCCAGGTCATTGCCCGTTATGCATTCAGTGCTAAAGTCTCATCACTGCACCTGAATAGGGAGCGCACGACAGGAAGCGAGCGAAGGCGCGCCAGGGAGCACCGGGGAAACATCCTAACGCCGCGAGCTTGCGTCTTGGGCATCGTGGCGTGCATGTGTCACAAGGCTGTATGTTTTGGGGTGGACAACACGCCCCACGTGTACTGCATGCATGCGAGACGCGGTTCATTGCGCGCGTCGCGCGTCAGGGTCAAGGGGCGAGAGCGGCCCCGCTTGCGCGGTTTCCTGTGCGCGTGTCGTCCCGAACACGGCGCTGACATACACTGCGGATGCGAACCCATGGCATTTGCGTGAAAAGATTTGCCGCAAGCCATGCGCTTCGAGCCCGGACGCTCCATGCCGCGTATGCCGCACTGGCGCCCGCCCGCGACCAGAGGTACCAGGTACCCCTGCCCACGGCCACGCGTCGAGCTCGCCGCAAAACCGGTGGCCCTGTACGTAAGGCTACTAGCAGAGCTGTACGCAAGGCTGCGAGCGCTGGGCGCAGCACCAGGCCTGCTGTCATCCTGGCATTGCCCGTGTGTGAGAAGGCACCGCGGGGGCCGGCCTGGTGTGCGCCCGGACCAACGAAGGGCCATGTCCGGTTCCGGTTCCGGGTCCCGGTCCGGTCCGGCGGTGCGAGCGTGGGGGAGCGGCAACTCGGCGCGTGTCCACTTTAACCAGCAGGAAGCCATAGAGGCGCCATTATACCTCGCCGCCTCGTTCAGGCCGGAACTACGCAGACACAGATCTGTGACCTTCTCGGCCACCCGCCCACCCGCCCGCACCCATGCGTCCCCCAGCCATGCCATGATGGGCCATGCCTACCTACCGTAATCTCTCGAGCCCAGGGCCCTCTGGTGTCCCTGATGTCCAGCCACCCGGTCGACCTGCGCAGAAGGCTCCTACGTGTGCCCTGCCTGCCTTGCTTGCGTCCTGCTTGCGTGCACCGATCCATGCTACCTGCTCACCACCATAAACCTCAACGGCCCACTAGGCCCACCACGGGCCATGAAAGAAGGTAACGAGCCCCACCGTATACCACTGCATCACATGCGTACGGCTATGCCTCTCAATCTTTAGTGTCATGGGCCATCTGGGTCATCACGCACTCCCTCGCCATCCGCCTTGGACGCACAAGTCATATACAAGTATGGGACAGGTCAAACATTGTTGCAACTGAAAGCAAAAAGGAGCTAGCAGTCTGATCTGGAGGAGGCTCCTCTAGGTAAGGAGTGTTCCACGTGCCACACCACTAACATCAGAAGCGCGACTAGTCCCACGCCCCACTAAGAACGCACTCGACGGTGCCTAGGCGCTAATATCATTGTTGCTGCCAGAACGCTGCGAGGCATCCGTATGCAAGGCAGTGTCTGCGCTTCCGTGTCGATAGAAAGTATGCTCTCGATTCGCCTAAGCTTCGCAGCAGGGGTGGCGGCTGCAGTGGCCCTTCACGCGAGACTCGATGATGCCTGCTGAGGCGTAAAGGGGCCCGGGCGTGGACGACTCAAGTCAGTTGGGAGTAACATACAGGTGGCAGAGGCTGGAAGCAGTCAGGCGTGGTGTGGGACCAATGGCTGACTATCATGGCATTCAGCGGTGGGGCTTGTGGTGGGGCCCCGAGGGCGTGCGCCCCGCACGCCAGCGCGCGCACCGGGGCTAAGCCAGGGGCAGTACCAGGCAACCTCAGTCATCATGCTGTGACCCCCACCCCTGTGGACCACTCTTGATATCAGCCCAATTGCTCTCTCCCGAAGCCCAGCGCGTCCCATGTCACCCACGTGTGAGATAGCTAGAGCACGCGGTCGGGCGGTCCGGGACCGCCACCGTGGGTCATGTCAAGGCGTGAGGGAAACCACAGTCACCCAGCTGCCCGCGCCCGCGAGCAAGGACGTATCCTGCGAAGTGGTGGGCACACACAGACCCTGGTGAGTCGTGGATGCCCGGACAATGCGGCGCGGCGGTTCCAGCGGGACACTTCTGCCGGTTTCCCCAAGGGGTTTCCCGCGGGGTCGTGTCCGCGAGAGGACGACGAGGAGCCAACTCACCGTCGCGCGAGGAGTGTTCGGCTCGCTGTGTTGCTCCCAGGGTGTCATCTCGCGTGCGCAAACCGCATAGCATGGCTGCACCCACGGCTCCGCAGCGGGGGGCTCCGCCGGCGCGCTTCGGCGCAGCCTGCATTGACAAGGGGGGAAGGTCGACCCAGTTTCCTCGCAACCGGCCGCCGACACCAGCCCTCGCTACGTACCCGAAAAGCGAGCTGACGGACCGCAGTCGCGCCACGGCGGCAGCGACGCCGCGCGAAGCTCCGCGTGATTTCGGCATTTTAGCCTGCTAACGCGATGTGGGCGCGGACGGCTTTGTGTGTGCAAGCGAGTGCTTTGCAGGTTTGCTGGGTTTCGCGGCGGCGCGAGGCCTTAAAAGGCCAGACCCGTTAGTTCGCAACGACCGATCGCGCGGATGGGCAGCTGCGCACCCAAGGCTGGTCAGCCTCGCGGTTTCCCGAGGCGCGCTCACAAGGGCCCCCTGGAACAACAATCAAGGTGTCGTGGTGAGCCCTGTTTGCGCGCGCGTCGAAGCGCCTCGCACGCTGCCGAGGGGTTTGTCGGGGACAGGACTGTTAATGTCGGCGCTCGACTTCGGCCACACTCAGGCTGTGCTCGCATTGGGCCCCCCCTTTTGATAAGCAGCATGCATATTTCGGTTGGAGACGGGGGGGGGCGGTGCCGGCCGCTGAAACGCAGAGGTCGGCAAGGGGGCGTCCAGGGGGGCCGGGGGGCTCCGGAACTCCGGGGGGTATCGGCACGGCCGCAAAACGCGTGCCGATGCGGCCCAAGCGTCCCAGCAAGTCTTGGAATAGATATAGGGACTGCGTATGTGCATCACTCGAACACTAGCCTTCACGCCTCCAGGCGACGCGCGAAGACTTCCTGGCTGACCGCGCACACACGTGCCAGCTGCACTTCTGCGTATTCCATGCTGAAGCTTGACTATTCCAAACAGTAACGAGCAATGCAATAGGACAGCTTGCGAGCATACAACTTTGACCCTAGCACATCTGTGCGCTGACCCAGAGCGCCATGAAGCTCTTCAAGGCTCTATTAGGCAACGCAAACTGCGAAGCGCCTCCACAAGCGCATACGCCGGAGGGCAGCGTCCATTCGGGGGCGTCTACTCCCAGAAGTGGTGCCGCCAGCGTCAGCAAGGGACAGAAGACAGAGCTGGGCGTGTGCGTCGGTGACTCAACGTCGCTTCCAGACGGCGGAAGGCTACAAGCGAAAATCGGGGTGGGTGTTGATGCTGCGTGTCCGCGCCTCCTGCCCGCCGTCCTCACCCGTGCACCCTGAACCCCCAGGGCCGATATGTCACCGTTCTTCGGATAGAGGGGAAGCTGAGCTGTATAGACAGCATCTGCTTCCACGCGGGCGGCCCGCTGGTGGGTAGCGTTGCCTCGCTGTGTGGGGCACGGGGCGCTGCCTGACCTGCAGCTGTCTCCCCTGACGCTTTCTCCCCTCTCTTGGCGCGCGTAGGGTCTGGGGGACATAGAGGACCTGGATGGCAAGAAGTGCCTAGTCTGCCCCTGGCACTTCTACAAGGTACGGATGTGCAGTTCGTATGGGTTTGGCAGACTGTGCAGCATGCACTGCGCCCAGTCTCTTGACGCACATTCTTCATTTATCTGCCTTGTGGGGGACAGCACGATACGCTGCCCCATATGCAGACGAGGTTCTTTTTTCAGGCTTGGACCCGACCTCTCCTTCCCTAACCTGAGCTGCCGATGTCCACTCACCATGCACCCCGTCGGCACCTGCCGGGCACGGCCACTGCCGCCCTCTAAACACCACAAGCGGCTTGCGTGCCCCCCCTCGGTCAAACCCGGTACACTTTCGTCGCTTTTCTTGAACAGATCGACGTGTGCACGGGCGACAAGTACTACCAGGGCATGGAGTTCAAGGACGGCAAGCTGGTGGGGGGCGAGTGGAAGAGGTGAGCGGGGGACCGCCATGACGGCAAGCCGATGGTGACCGCAGGGAGCGGCGAGCGGGGCGGGCGAGGAACGGGCGCCAGGCTGGACGAGAATAGGGGGTAATTTATGCAGGTGTTGAGAGCACCAAGCGGATAGGCATGGCCTGGGGAGCAGCGCAACTAGGGATGAGGAAAGGCGAGGAGGGGTGGGGACTGCGGAGGAGCTGAGGGAGCTGCTTCAGAGCTGTAGACATAAGCCGAGGTGGACCAGAGTACCGCGCACAGCTTGCACAAATGTCAGCGTTCGCGCCTTCCGCACTGGTACTTGGTGGATTTTCTTCCCAATGCTCAGCTTTGCCCAATTCGCTCACTCCGTGCATCGGCCTTTGCCTGCTTCCCGCGCCCCATACAGCAACGGCGTGCGGCAACGGACGCACGAGGTGGTTGAGGCGGACGGCAAGATGTGAGTCGGGCGCACTGCTTGTCCGGGGCACGACGGGCTTCTACGGGCAGGAGCAGGGGCTCCGCAACGCCACAGACGGACCCGAACCCAGCAATGGCTGTCTGCTTACACCAACTCACCATGGCCTGAGCTGAGGGGTTCCGTTGGCTAGGCAAGATCTTTCGGAGCTTCGTCGCACCGCTGGCACCCTCGCATTGTCCCGTGCTGCCCTCCATCCCCAAACCTCCGCTCTTAGCCCCGTGCTGCCCTCTACTCCACCCCCCCATCCCCCCAACCCGCAGCTACGTCAAGGTGGCTTCCGGCTCGGCCACGGAGCGTGTGGACTCGGACGGCTACGCCTTCGACGCCTCCTGCGGGGAGCGCATCCTCAACGCCCCGCCCAGCGCGCTGCGGCAGCGCACCGGCAACGTGGGGGCGGACGGGCGGAAGCCCTCGGGTGGGTGCTGGCGTGGAGCGGGAGGGGAGGGGAGGGTGGAGGAGGCGGGGAGAGGCGGAGGAGATGGGGAAAAGGCGAAGGTTGAGGGGTGAGTGAAGGAGGAAGGTGGGGCTAAGGCAAAAAGATGGGGAAGGGGGAGGGTGGAGGGCGGGGGCGGGGGCGCCGTCTTCCCCGGCCCGGGGCCTGGGCCAAGGGCCTCCGCGGGACGGTGTTGAGGCTGACGGGGCGCTTGGAGTGCTCACCAACGCGCCCTCCCCTGACCCACACTGCCGTGCCCTGCGCCTCCCGACCACAGGCCAGGTGCTGCGGGGTCAGTACCACTCGTAGGCGTGGCGCGGTCTTGAGAGCCGGGGAGCCTCTGGCCTGGGAGCGGAGCCTGCCCCCTGTCTTCTGCTGCGGGAGATGCAGCAGAGCAAGCCGTGGTTTCGCGGCAGGATCGCGGCAGGCGGGAAGGAGGCACCAGCTCAACAAGTGCGTGGGACGGCAGCTGACCCACATCGTGAGCGGGGCCAAGGATGCCCAGCGCATGGGGGCGTGGCTCTGGGCGTCGCAGCGTCGCTGCATAGGCTGGCGGCGTTAGAGCTGGGGCGGATGTGAGCTGGGGCACCAGGCCGCATTAGCGGTGCTCCCCCTCCTGCCTATGGATGAAGGGATACAGCCATGCATGAAATGACAACGTACGGTATACGAGCTGCTTATGTCTGTTCCAATTGAAGCTGGGGCCGAGCCGGACGGCCAGGAGGAAAGGGTACTGTGGGCGCTTGGCCCTGCTGCTGTTGTTGGGCAGCAATGCATCGATTAAAGCTAGGACGAGGTGGGTTTGAGTGAAACACCCACCAGTCTACCGGTACGGTATGACAGTCGACAGCGCTGACCTGATGACTTGAGGCGTGTGACGAGTCAGTGTGACGGCGCTCGAAGTGAAGTGGAATGCTCGAAGCGATACAGCCCCTGGTCCCCCCACACACACACCTCCATGCTGATAGGCTGTCTTCATGTTGCCTATCTCAGGGACTTCCTATCCTTTGTAAGCTGACTTGGAGACGCTCACTTGCCTTGAGGGACTGCTCGTGGCAACTGGCCTGTCAGCGTCAAAGCGACCGGTGGGCCGGCTGACGCAGCTGAATGAACTTGGCGACTGTAAGCATGGCCGAATGCTGTCGTGTAATGCACAGGCTGGGCGTATCGTGCCAGCAACCGCGCCTCGGGTCAGCAGCAGCTCGGGGAGGCGGAGGGGTCGGACGCCACCTGGGCGGGCGGTACACGCTCGCCTCTCGACGTGGCTCCAGCCCAGCACCTACCCGATACCAGCTTCGTCACACAGATGAGGATGCTAGCAGCTACTCAACACAAGCTGAAGCATCATACAGGACTGAGTCTGGGAAGCTAGCATCCGCGACAACAGCTGCCAACGCCGACCTCACCGGTGTTGCGCTCACTCCCAGTAGCCTATGGGCATCGAACCGAATCCAGTAGCAGGCATTAGCAGAGCTACGTGCCCAAAGAAGCAAATGGCGCGATGCGACCGCGGCGGCGACAGCCGGGCCCGCGTCATTGCGGCCGTCAGTTCTGACGTTGACAAGTGACTCGGGACTTGCGCGGTCAGGCGATCCGCGCTCCGACGAACCCCCGAGTGCCAGCATCTGCAACACCCGCGCCATGGCGCACGATGGTCCGGCTGAGTCCCAGGTCACCAGCTCCCAGCATTCCTTCTCCGGGGTCGACGTCAACGCGGTGCTCCGCAACCTGCAGCTGCGGCGCGTCACTTGCTGCGCGGTCCCCTCGTCCAGCCAGGGCGGAAGCCCCGGCGGGTCCGAAACCAGCGTTGACAGTACCGCCGGCGGCCCAACGACTGGAGCAGCCGCGGCCCTGGTACGCCACGCGAGCCATGGCCTGCCGTCTTCCCTGACGCTGCCACAGGGCACGGGCGGCGTCCCTGCAGGCCCATCCGCTTTTACGAGCGGCGTCGGCCTGAGCGGCTCACGCGTCAACTCTCCCAGGACTGCCGGCGGAGCCCCAGCGGGTGGCGGCGCAAGCGGGGCCTTCGGCACCCCCAGCTCCCCAGCCGCTGCTGGAGTCCACTCGCCGAGCTCTATCACCAGCTTTTGCTCGGCGCCCATCGGGTTCGCATCCCCATCCGCGTCCTCGACCCCGACCGCCGCTGCGGCCGCCGCAGCCGCAGCGGCGTTTGACGGCCGGTCGCACCGGTCAGAGTTCGCACGGTCCGAGTCCCCAACGCCCCCGCTCCCTCTGCCCATCAAGTCCGCCTCAGCTGTGGCATCAGCCTCACGCTTCTCCGCGGCAGCGGTCCACTCCCCACGCGCCGGAGCAAGCCCTGGCCCCGGCCACAATGCCTTTCCCACCACCAACAACAACACGAGGCTCACAGCAGGCGGCACCCCCACGGCCTTCGCCACCCCTAGCGCTGCTGCCTCGGCTGTAGCTGCAGCAGCCGGCTCGGCTCCTCTGCAGCCGATCGGGACGGGCTCTGCTGCAGCTGGAGCCACGGCGTCCACTGACCTGCCCCGGGCGGACAGCGGCGGCAGCGGCGGCTCCTCCCCGCCCTGGGCCAGCCGCAGCACCTCGCCCTACCGCCCCACCAGCTCCAGCGCAGCCGCCAAGTCCCGAGAAGACGCCCACAGGTCAGACCGGACCCCGTGCACCCCCGCCCCGCTCCACACTGCAATCCCACCCCCCGCTCGCTCCTCCACCCGCCTCACCCTCGGTCCATTACTTACTGACTCTTCCGGGCCGTCTTCTCGCGCAACCCCGCAGGCGCTCCCTCGAGGCACAGATCTCCCGCTTGCGCCGGAGCTCCGTGGACGATGGGACCAGCGCGCCCTTCTACCCCGCCACTGACGGGGACGCCTCCCTAACCCCAGCCGCAGCCAGGTCCGCCTCCGGCCCCGGCGTCGCCAGCGCCGGAGAGCCCTCCGCCGTGCCCGGCGTCGCAGCGGGGCCCGCCGTGCCCGGGGCAGTCGGGATCGCCACTGCTGTCACTCAGGCCCAGGCCCAGGCCCAAGCCCAGGCCCACTCTAAGGTCCAGGCCCAGGCCCAGCGGCAGGCGGCGCTGCTGGAGGAGCTCACGGCGGCGCACCGCCGGGAGCTGCTGCTGGCGGAGCAGCTGGGCAGGTGGGCACCGCGCAGGGGTTACTCGACGTACTCCCATTAGGGAGGGTCTCGGGTGAAAGCCAGAGGAAGGGCGGCTCAGAGGATTGGTTTGGAGACTCGGGGAGGTAGTGATGTCAACACGCATGCCCTGTACCGGTATGTTGCGTGCAGGGCCCGGGCGGAGGCGCTGGAGCTGTCGGCTCAGCTCTCGCGCAAGGATGAAGCGGTCCGGGAGGCCGCGGCGGCAGAGGCGGCTGCCAACCGGCGGGCGGACGCGGCGCAAGCGGCTGCTGAGGCCCTGAAAGCCGAGCTGCGGAGGGCCAAGGTGAGGGCGCGCTCCACCTCATGCGATGCAGCCAGCCTAAGCGTGGCTCTCCTTGCGCGCAGCCCTTCACTTGCCGCGCTTCAGTCTCCCGCTGCGTCCCTGGCAACGCTATGCTGCAAAGACGCTAAGCTGGCAGGTATGCCGCCTGTGCCGCAGGAGGAGGCAGCGGAGGAGGTGCGGCGCTGGCGTGCGAGGGCGGCCGCCGCCGAGGAGCAGCTGGCCACCGCCGCCGCCCAGCTCTCCTGCCTGCGCGCCGCCACCTCGAGCGGCCCGTCCGCACGCCAGGCCGTACGGCCGCCGCCGCCGTCAGAGGCGCCCCGCCAAGCCAGCAACGGCGGCGGCGGCGGCAGCAGTAGCAGCGGCGGCGGCAGCCCGCTGCTGGTCAGCCGCACGCCGTCGCTGGGCGCAGCCGAGGCGGCGGCGCTGCCGGCGCAAGCGGACGCGGGCGGCGCGGGGCATGCGGCGTACGGCGCAGCGCGGCTGAGATCCGTATCTCCGGTACGGCAGCACCCTTCATCTGGCGCCACACTGCCCGTGGGGGCCGGGTACAACAGGATGGCGGCGCTGGTCGCAGCCGCGGCGGCCGGCGCTGACGCTGACTCGGACGGCGGGGGCACCCCGGCGGGCCTGGAACGGTGAGTGACAGGACCGACCGCGGGACTCCCTACTTAACTAGGCTTGCGAGCTGCCAATACCGGTATGAAGTCCTTGACGCAGCTGCGTTTTGGCCTCCAGAGTGAGACCTTGACACCGTGCGCCCCATCCCCTCCTTTCGCAGGCCTTTGTCGCTGCGACGAAGCCTCAGCGACGCACTGCTAGCAAGGGCAGGCGGGCTCGTGGCCGCAGCCGGCGTCAGCCTGGGCGCGGACTCCATCGACGGCTCCCCCTGCCAGTTCCCGGGCTCGCCAGCACGCCCCACAGCCTCCGACCACGCTACCGCCTTCGCATCAGCCGCCGCCCGCGCCGCCGCGGCGGTCGCGGCTGCGGCAGCGGTTGCCCGCCACGTGCCGCTATCCGCAGCCGACTGCGCCGCCCTGCCGCCCCGCTCTCCGGCGTCCTTCCCTGCCGGCTACGATGCTCAGAATGGCTCCGGCGGCGGCGCCGCCGCCTCACCCATGCGTCGCGCTAGCGGCACCGCCGCCATTTCGTCATCCGTCAGCGCCGCCGGCGGCGACTGCGCCGGCCTTCGCGCCGACCTGCAGGCGTTACGGGAGGCGTACGGCAGCTACAGCCACGGCGGTGCGGGCACGCCGACGGGGCACGAGGCCGGCGGCGGGATGGCGGCGGGGGCGTTTGCGCGGGCTGCGTCGCCCTCCGCGGCCTGGCCTTGCCATCAGGGGCTGGCAACGGCTACCAGGTGAGGGGTGCGGCGCGAGGGCCCGCGTTCTATCCCTCGGGGTCTCTAGCACGTCCGTTTCCCCACGTGCGACCCACATCACAGCACCCGCCTCCATTTCAGACCTGGGCTTACCCCGGAGCTCTTCTTCCTGACCAGGACCCTCGCCGTTTGCCCCTTGGCCTCCGCACACAGGCGCATGACGCACCACTCCGCGCACGCCAGCGCCTGCGAGTCCCCGGCCCGCCTGCCGCCCTCGCCCCCGCGCGCGCTCACGGCTGGCGGCAGCAAGGGCGCGGCAGCCGGTCCAACGGCCGCAGCCGTGACCGCCTCGGCCCTGCCCCGCCGGATGTCCACGTCTGCCTCCGGCTTGTGTCAGGCGGCCCCAGCGTCAGGCTACAAAGGCGGTGGCGGCCAGGACTTAGCTTCCGCGCCACTACCGCTGCCCTTTGGCGGTGGAGGCGAAGGCGCGGGACGCGGCGCGTCGGCCGGGCCCCGCCCTGCGTCCGGGGTGGCGCCAGCCGTTGCGGGGGCGGGGGCAGCCACCAACCCTCCGTGGGCCGTCGCTGGGGAGGTCGAGCGGCTGAAGCAGGTGCGTTGTCTGTATCGAGTGGCGGAGCAGTGCGGTCCAGACTCCCGGGGGCTCGTCCCGGACACTGTGTGGTGTGGGCTACAAGACGGCCTTGCCCCTACCGCCCCGTACCCGCCCTCGTTCCACCCCACCCAACCATACCTCCACTCTGCCCCTCCGCCCCCCGCAGGCCGGCAATCGAGCGTATCGCAGCCACCAGTTCCCACTGGCGCGCCATTGCTACACGTCAGCGTTGGACCTGTTGCTCGGCCCAACCGCCAACCACCCTCTGCACGACATTGCCGCCAGCAGCGGCGGGTGCGGTGGGGACGCAGCGCGTGCTGTGTCCGTGCTGTACTGCAACCGCGCGGCGGCGCTGCTGGCCATGGGCCTGTGTACGGACGCTGTGGCGGACTGCTGTGCGGCGTCGGAGTACGACAGGGGCTACGCTCGGCCCTGGAAGGTGGGTCCATGGCCTGAAGCCGCTGCACCAGTCGACAGTGGTGTTTGCCATGTGTATGTGATACGGGCTTTTCGCCAATGGTGTATGCTGTGTGTGGGAGGGGAGTTCACAATTTGCCCATGCAGTTTCTTGCACAATTGGGACCGAAAGCCGGACGCAACAGAGTCCCCGACGTATGCACCTCACGTGCCTCCCGCAGCGCCGCGCTGAGGCTCTGGCGGCCCTGGGGGCCTTCGCCGCCGCCGGCGACTCCCTCGAGCACTGCATCGCCCTCACCGCCGGGGCAGCCGCGACGGCACCTGCTGGCGGCCACGGCGGCGGGAGTAGCGGAGGCGGCGCAGACGACAGCGGCGACGTTTCTTCTTCCGAGCTGCAAGCCCTGCGGCAACGGCTGGCCCAGCTGCAGGCCGCGGCGCGCGCAGCCGTCACCGCAACGGCCGCTGCCGCCGCAAGCCCTGCGGCGCTCCTGGCAGCCGCAACAGCGGGGCCGACGGCTGTTGCGGATCACTATGCTGTGCTGGGCGTGCCGGCCAACGCCTCTTCGTCCGACATACGAGCGGCGTACCGCCGCCTCGTGCTACGGTACCACCCTGACAAGGCGGCGGCCGCGGCGGAGACGGCGGCGTCGGGCGCGGGGGCGTCGCTGGCGGCGCCGTCGGTGGCGGCGGCAGCCAGCGCTGCGGCGGCGGTCTTTCCGCTGGTGGCGGAGGCGTATGGTGTGCTGTCGAGCGGGGCGACGAGGAGGGCGTATGACCTAAAGCGGGCGAGAGCACTGCTGGGAAGCCGCACGCTGGTGGCGGGAAAGACGGCGGTTGCGGCAACACCGGCGGGCAGTCAGGCTCGGGCTTAGACGGGGGGCAGACATGGTGAGCGGCGGGGCACAATACATGCATTAGAGCAGCCGTGCACGGCGCGGCTCGCTTTCTTGTGATCTTTAGTACCGGTACGATGGTTGCTAACCTATATACATGACCTTCTGGCAATGCCACGGAATTGTACGCTGTGCTCATGGTATCGGAGAGATTCCGCAGAGAGAACTGTGTGGAATTTCTGACCTGCCCGGAGCAGACCTCTGTACCGGTAGTTGCAGCGCTTTCAGGATCAGAATCGGACATGGCATGCACCACTTAAGCGACTGGGGCATTGCTAGCTGGGGCATTGATCTGGCACGTATCACTGGATGGGGCGGGAGCTGCTGGGGCATAGCTGGCTGGTGTAGTCGTGTTTGGTGGGGCCGGAGAGCCAGCTCCAGGCCAAAAGCAAGCGGTGCGTTACAGCAGTTGTGGCTTCCCCTACGTGCCTCTAGCTAGGCGGCTAGGTAATTAACGTAATCATCAGCGCATTCCAGCGCAACCGTCTGAATGGAGCGGCCTCGGCGCGTGCTGGCACCATCTCAACCATGCGCTTGGAGCCCCTTGACTCCGTGGAGGGCCTAGCACCCCATGCAAGATGAATGTATGTATCCCCCTTCGCGCATAGTCTGCGCACGCAATGCCCGTGAATGCTACGCAGAGTGGCCCCTACGTCTCGCCGCCCATAAGTCCTGCGGCCTCAACAGTAGTCCTTCAGCAAGCAACCCTAGCCGTTGAAGCAGCAGTTGAGGAACAACGCTACTGAGTGACAACGACCTTGACGGCTTGACTGCCTGCATCCGTCGCGTACGGCTTGAAAGCCACTTCAGAAGGGGCAGTGGTTCTTGTTGTGGCCTGGGCGAGTACAGCGGAAGGTGAACAAGCAGGGGTTTAGGTCCGACGGCATCCGCCAGCAGGGCCCACGGCAGGGGCACGGCAAGGCATCCGAGGGGGGCCCTGACCCACTTGACACTGGTCACATGCTCGAGCCCTCCCTGCCTTTCAATCATCCCTACGCAGGAACGCAGTCGGGCCCTTTGGGGCCAGACCCGGCTAGCTGCACGTTGCATTGACAGGCATTGACCCCCACGCAGCAGCGCGCCGCCGGGTATCCAATGCGCCCTCGGGATCCCGCGCCTGGGCCAGCACACTGACCGACCTGGGTTGTGGCATTTGCCACAGCAGTTGGTGCGGCTCAGGCCGAGGTAGCGCATGAAGAGGTCCTTGCCCAGGCCGGTGAGGTTCTTGGAGGAGTGGTGGCGGATGATGAAGTCGAGGATGCAGGCCTTCTCAAAGTTGTCCTTGACCCCGCCGTCCAGAACCCAGTTCAGAAAGTCTGCGGACGTGGCACAAACGTGGGCGTTAGAACTGCTACTACGGCTGCGATGTGCCGCGCGGAAGGCAGGCATGCGAGGACATGTCAAGCTCGGATAACGGCCACCGAGCCGCACCTGCCATCAGGTCGACGGAAAGCGTGAAGCCACCATCAGTAAGGATGCCGCAGCAGTCGTAGGCCGTCTTGCTGGCCGCGACTGCGTGGGGCAGCGAACCCACGGGAATCGGCATGCGGGCGAACAAAAGGGCCATAGCAGGCCACGACACAGGCAATAATCCCTACCTGCGTTGATAAAGGCGAAGTTGGGATCGGCGGACACCATTTTGGATGTTCGCTGTGCGTTGAAGGAGGGGCCGGAGGCTGGCCGAAGTGTGGAGATGTCAGACGGGGTGTCGCACGAGCCTCCTGTCCTTGTGTATTACAGTGCAGGTTGTCTGCCAGGCTTGTGCCAATTGGTCTGCGCGTAGCCCTCTTATACTGTCGCGCGGATCGGTCCTCTGGACGCGTTGCCTGTGCAGGCACCGGCCGTACCGACCAATCGAGCGCTCGTGTTCGGGAGACCGTTCGAGGGTCCACACACCACCGCTCCAGCCGGCCCACACAGCATCAAGTTCAGGTCTCCAACATACACAGCTGGCCAGCCCCACTCGAAGCGATCAGCTCGGCAGTCCGTTTCGGCCCTCGAGAAGCCGTCGCCACGAACTCCTCAGGACTCCTGCCCGCGCTCGACTCCCTCTTAGTGCTCGACGGCCTCGAGAGCCTCACGCCGCGCAACCCCCTCGCGCGCTTCCCCGGCCTCAGGCCCCTCCTGCCCCCCCACCTCCGGCTCTGCCACCTCCATCTCCCGCTCCACCGCCCGCCCCTGGGCCTCCGTGAGGAGGGGCTGATGCGTTCGGGCCCCCTCACCCACAGCCCCGCAACCTGCCCCCGCCCCGACCCCCACCGGTCCCGCTGCCCCCGTTTCCGCACTCACGGAAGCTGAGCCCCCGCCACCCTGCACCGGGAGCAGGGGCGACGCCTCCGCTCCTGGGCCTGTACCCGCCGAGGGCAGCCTTGTCATGGCCCCCGCCGTAACGCCCGCTCCAGATCCAGGCCCAGCGGGGCCCGCCTGGGCCCGGGCCGCCTCCATGCGGTGCCACTGGGCCTCCAGCTCCGCCACCTGCGGTTAGCCCCGGTGGGCATCAGAACAAGATGGGCCTAAGCACGTGCTGCGGTGCTGGAAGTCTTCAAGTCCTCAAGGCCACCCTGCGACAGTCCTCAAGAGCGACTTGTCTCCACCTCCAATCGGGCCGGGCTGTCGCAGCCCAGCCGCAGCAGGCCCACAGGAAACCGGTCCAAGAGGGGCCCCTGCTCCCCGCCTCGTCCCCCACCTACCGCGGAACCCCACGCCCACGCCCCCTTCCGTTCCCCCGCCGCCTCCCGGTGCTCCTCCGAATCGGATTCCAGACGGTCGTAGGTGACCTGTCCCCCCTTTCTTGACCTCAAACCTGACCATCCCGCGCCCCCCAACCCTCCCCGCCGCCCCCACCTGCTCCGCCAGGTGCCCAGCCACCGCCATGCCCTCAAAGTTCATCCAGCGCCGCGTGACCTGGGGGAGGGTGTGAAGGGTAAGCCGGGCAAACTTAGGGGCAGCGGAAAACCGTCGGGGTTGTTGAGGAGGCGAGTGAGTGGCGGCAGTGCGGCTCCTGGGCGGTGGGGTGGATGCTAGACGCAGTGCAGCGGCGGAGGGTCAGCAGTCCGCCGTATGTGACCGTAGTCCTCCGCAGGACGGGATGGCTGCTCCGGTGGCCCAGGCGGCGCACGGCCGTGCAAGCCTGCCTTGAGCCGCTGTCAAAGGCATCGCAACCGGATACCTGATGTGGTAAGCGTGCAAAGCGTCGAGCCTAGCACGCGCCAGACCCGTCCACCCAGCCCTTGCCAGCACCCCATCCACCTGGATGTTGTTGTGCGCGAACCCGAACAGCGCTCCCCGGAAGGATACATCGATGCGGCGCCACGGCAGGCGCTGCAGCCGCCGCAGCATGGTCTCCGCCCTGGCCGCAGTGGCCGCGGGGCTGGGCCCAGCGCCGCCGCCGCCGCCCCCGTAGGCGCCTGCTCAAGTTGACGAGGGCAAAGGCAAGGTCTGTAAGTCGCGCTTCCTTCTGGCCCGCCTACATCGCTGCTCCGCCAGCTATCCTCCGGTTGCACGCGCTATCGGCACATAGCGTCACGCAGCACACACTGAAACCCGCCACTCGCACCTGTCGAGTCGGAATCGCCGTAGTCCCCACTGCCCGCGGACGCCAGGCCCCGGTAGGCCGCCGCGGCCAGGGCCGCCGCGGCCGAGTCGGGCTTTGCCGCGTTGGAGGCGGCCCTGGGCGAGGCCGGGCCCTTTGCGGCGCCCAAAGCGTTGGCGGGTGCTGCCGAGGTGGACGTAGCGGTGGAGGCAGAGGCGGAGGCGGTGGCCGGGGGCAGGTCGATGGGCAGGTCGGCGGAACCCGCTGCGGACTGGGGCTCCCGGTCGGGCTTGTGCCGTACATCAAAGGCGGCCAGAAGCGGGTCCTGCGGGAGGGGTGGGGACGAGGGCCATTGGGGCCGGTAAGGTAGATTGTTGCGCGCGGGGCTGTGACAGATGTGGGTTAGATGCGCTCCCACCCCCGTCCCCCTCCAGCAACCGCTCATGGTGCCTTGACCATGGCGGCGCCGCAGCCCCGCAGGCTTGCGCTCTCCCTCCTCCGTGCCCCCCCCCGCGGCCCCACCTGCAGCACCACGCCCCGCGCCTGCGCCGCCTGCGGGGGCAGCCGCGGCAGCTGGTGCATGAAGCGCAGGGAGGAGTTGGCCCAGCCCACCAGGTGGTCGCCGTCTTGGGTATGTGGGAGATGGGGTAGGGGTGGGTAGGGGTGGGTGGGGTGGGGGTCAAGGAGGATGTCGACGGGTGGCCATGGTGGGTGTGAGGCGTGGAGCTAGGCAGCGAGTGCGGGCATGGGCGTTTGCATCACAGCGTGCCCCACGCAGCAAGCAACTCCTCCCCGCTGCCCGACCCGTGTTGGCGTATGCGGTGCGTGACGCGAAGGATGCCAGGGCCGAGTAGAAGTACTCCCCGCGGGCGGGGTCGTCCTGGGACAGGCCGGGGAGAGGGGCGCGAGACGGGTTGAGAGAGGTCAGGGGCGGACCCTCGACCGAGCAGAGCAGCGAGCAACGCGGGGGCAATTGCGAGAGCAAGCGGTTGAGCAGGCTCAGCACCCACGGCAGAGCGACGAGGCGTCACCATGTACTCCACCCCTCCCCACCATCATGTCCACTGCGCCCTCCAGACCCACCGTTCCCTCCCCACGGTCACCGCCCACGACCCTGCCCCCACCTGCGTCATGCGGAACAGCAGCGGCCCATCCGCGCCAGCAGCCGCCGCGGAGCCGCCGCCGGCCCGGGCGCCAGCCTGGGCCGTGGACAGCCCGCGGCCGCGAGGGGCTGCTGCCGCTGCCGCTGCTGCTGGGGAGGAGGATGACGCGGAGGCGGGGGCGTCTGCCATGAAGAACTGGCGGCCCGTGCGGCGGAACATGAGACCGGCCGTGGGGACCGACAGCACCTGGGGATGGCGGGTTTCCAAGGGAGCGAAGAGGAATGAGGTGAACGGCGGCAGCGGAGCCGGTGGCTTGGGACGAAGCATGGAGAGGTTCGCCGGACCCCGCCCCCACCAACCCTTACACAGGAACCTACGGTACCGTCCAACCTCGCCCACCCCTCAACCCTGGTGCTTGCCTGAAGGACCTTCTGGACGGGCGGCGCGCCCGCCACCCAGCCAATGAAGGGGACCTGGGGGGGGGGACGGAGGTACAGCACCGGGTCGCCTGGTGCGGCACTTGGGCTTGCCCAGCGCCCTGGCCCTCAGCACGGTACGGGCCGGTCAACCTTCCGCGACGCGCTTGCGCTTGAGGCCCCTCCAGCCCGAGCTCTCCTCCCCAAGACAGCCTTCATGAAGAAGACAGCAGCCCCTTCAACGCACCACCGCCACCGCCCCAGCCCCCTCCACGCCCACCCCCGGCCCGTCCTCAGCCTGCGCTAGCCCCCCAGCCCGCAGTGCCCACCTGCGCCAGCCCCTCCGCATCGCAGCCGCAGTGGGGGGTGGCCAGCGTCACAAAGTGCGCCGGCCGCAGCCCCGCCACCCTCCCCGTGGAGGGGTCGTACAGCAGGCCCAGGGCGTAGCGGAGCAGGAGGCCGCCCTGTGGGGGTGGGTGGGGTGATGTGGGTGGGTGGGCGGGATGGTGCGGGCGGGGAGCGAGGTTCAGGGCAGGAAGGGGGCAAGGGACGCTTTGGGTAGCCGAGGCTTTGCGCGCACTGTAGCATTAATGTGGGTATGGGAGTGTCAGGGTGGATAGCGCTCAGCTGCTGCTCGAAGCGGGTCACGCTGCGGCTTGCAAGTCTCGCTAGCCCATGCCAACACCCAACCTGGCAGAGAGGCAGGCAGACCCTCCCCTCCTGCACCCCTGGTGCACCCCTCCCCCGCCCCACCATGGAGTGCCCCACGACGCTGATGCGCTGGAGCCCCGGGTGCGCCGCCGCCACCGCCCGGATCTCGTCCGCCAGGCGCCGGCCGCACACGTCGATGCCGTCGTACGTGGCGGTTAGGCGGTTGACCTGGGGTGCGGTCAGCGGTTGGCAGTTGGCGATTGGTGGTAAGCAGATGGCGCTTTGCAGGATAGAGGTTTCCCAGCACTAGGGCCCGGGGGACTGAGGCTTGTGCATAGGGCTTTCTTGAAGCTCCGCCCCTTCCCGCACCCGAATCGGCCTGCCTGCGACGGGTGCAGCACCACGGTCTTGGGGTCGAGCCTCTCCCGCAGCTTCTCCACTATAACGGACCAGTTGGAGGGGGAGCCGAACAGGCCGTTGGCGAAGATGATGAGGTGAGTGGCGCCGCCGCCCGCGGGGCCCTGCGGCCGACCGCTGCCGGAAGGACCGGCGGAGGCTGCCGGGCCGCCGCGGCCGGACGTCGGGCCGGGTGCCTGGGCGCCCGCAGCGGCGGATGCGGCTCGCGGGGACTGGGAGGCCGAGGCGAAGAGGGGGGACGTGACGGCCGCGGCCGCAGCGTCGGAGGCGGTACTGGGAGCTCGGGCGGCGGCTGCGTGGGAGGAGCGCCACCGTGTCAGGCGGCCGAGGCTGAAGCCGCCTCCGCCCCCGATGCCGCTCCCACCCCCGCTGCCACCCGCGTTGCTGGTTTCCGCGGCACTCGTGCTGTCGGTCCCATCACCGCTGGCTGCACATCCACAGCACTGCTGACCCCGGGTTGATGCATCCGCGTCAGTATGTGGGCCCTGCTGTTCCGCAAGAGCGGTAGCCAGGGGCGCAGCCTCCGCACTCGCCCCCGCCGCAAGTGCGGCACCGGGGTCCGATCCGCAGGTTGATGGCGCATGGGGGTGGTGTACGGCAGATGCAAGCCGCGCGAACAGAGCCTCGAGGCGCTGCATGGGGGCTTCAGTTGGTGTGCTGGGGAGGATGGCTCCCGCTGCAGTACCAGTGGCAGCAGCGGCTGCCGTTACGGGCGGCTGCGGGGCCCGAGCAACGGCGGCCGGGCTACCGGGACTTGGGCTGGGTCGGGGCGGGGTGCCTCCGTGCAGGAGGACGTGGCGGTGGCCTGCGGGTGTAATGGAGGTGGGGATTCGGCCGAACGGAAGGTATAGGCCAAGCACCCAGCAGCACCCCCTTCCGAGTGGGAAGGAGGGTAGCCAGACTGGGACCCCTAAGTGCTGCGCGATGGGCTCGTTTTTGGCTGGGTCAGCGATGCGCTACCCAGGTAAGTGTCTAGGCGCCCGGGTAAGGGTAGGCGGACGGCGCCTTGGGAGCGGGGTTGGGCAATCCCTCAACCGCAAGCGCACCAGGACACGAGCCACCGCCCGCGCCTTCAAGCGCCGCGCTCACTCACCACTATTCCCGTGCGCCTGCCACGATAGCGCCTGGAGCTTGTGCTTGAGGCCCAGGAGCATCGTGTGTGTGCGCCGGGCGGTCGGCCCGCGCCAAACCGGCCTATGCTGGTAAGCTGGTGTAAACGCGAGTCCTGTCTGCGGGTTCTGCGCCCAGCCGCACGCGGAGGCGCAGTGGAAGCTTGCGCAATGGGGATGTAGTACACCAGGGTCCCCACTCGGTCAGCGCTGGACGCGTGCGGGGGTTTAGCAATCGTGCAAGCACCAGTGCACACCGTAGGCCACAACTGTCCGCTAATTAGCGCTGCTGCGACCTGGCCGCGTGCCCTCGAAGGCGACAAGTTTAGAACCGCTGCAAGCGAGCTAGGAGGCGAGCTGCGAGGTGATCGTGGAGGCATGGCATGCCCTTGGGCGCTGGTGAGTTCGCTGCAGGGGTCCGTGGGGCGCGGCGACCGTCCGCGACACAGACTGCATGTCCCGCGCAGGTCTAGCTGCACGACCCAGCGCCGTGCCCTCCGCCTTCATATAAACAGCCCACCTCCTAATCTGAAACTCAGCAGCCATGGAGGAGAACCAGACGGAGGAGGTCCGCATTCTCTTCAGCACAGCTAAGTCGGAGGCCTACACGCACAAAGCTGGCTTTAAGCAGCTATTCAGGCGTCTTCGATCCAGCTATAGGCCAGACAAGGTAGATAAGGACGACTTCACCTTTGACAACATCAAAAATGCACACATCTTGGTGCTGGGATGCCCGCGGGAGAAGTTCACCGCCCAGGAGATGGACATGCTCAAAAAGTTCGTCAAGGGGGGCGGCTCCATCCTCATCCTCATGTCGGAGGGTGGGGAGGAGAAGGCGGGGACCAACATCAACTACTTCCTGGAGCAGTTTGGCATGTCCGTGAACAATGACGCCGTGGTGCGCACCACGCACTACAAGTACCTCCACCCCAAGGAGGTGCTGATCTCGGACGGCATCCTCAACCGGGCCGTGATCACGGGGGCGGGGAAGAGCCTCAACGTGAACGACGATGACGAGTACCGCATCTCGAAGGGGCCACAGGCCTTTGACGGGACGGGCCTCGAATTCGTCTACCCCTTCGGCGCCACGCTGTCGGTGGCAAAGCCAGCCGTGCCGGTGCTGTCCAGCGGGAAGATCGCCTACCCCATGAACCGGCCAGTGGGCGCGGTGTGGGCGCAGCCGGGGTACGGCCGCATCGCCGTGCTGGGCTCGGCGGCCATGTTTGACGACAAGTGGCTCGACAAGGAGGAGAATTCCAAAGTCATGGACTTCCTGTTCAAGTTCCTCAAGCCGGTGAGCAGCGCCGAGGGCTGTTTGTGGGCCAAGCGACAGAGTTGGATGGCGGGGTGGCGGCTCGGGAGGGGGCTGGGTGGGGGAGAGGGCGCTTTGGGGAGGCTACCGGGATATGCGGGCAGCAGACGCAGGCTGCGGAGATGAAGGGACTGGAGGTAGGCAGCTCACGACGCCCCCTTTTCCCTTAGCTGCATTCCCGCCGCCTTGCGTGCACACTGGTCCCCTCGCTCATCAGTACGGCACGCACGCTCCCGCCCTGGAGTGCCATCCCAAACGCCCCGTGCCCCGCTGGCCCCTGCCCTCGCCTCCCAGAACACCAAGCTGGCGCTCAATGACATTGACGCGGAGGAGCCGGACGTGTCGGACCTGAAGCTGCTGCCGGACACGTCCAGCCTGGCGGACAAGCTCAAGGGGTGCCTGCAGGTGGGCGAGCGGCGCGGAGCTGGGCAGGCGGCTGGAGGGTGTGGGGCTGGTGCAAAGAGGGAGAGGGGCTGGGCTGCTTGGGGCGAGGGCAAGCCCTGCACGCTGGTCCTGGCCTAGAAGGGCCCCGGCAAGGCCCGAGGGCTTCAAGGATCGAGTTCCCATGGCATGGCCAGTTGAAGCGGGGCGCGCATGGGTGTAGAGGAAGGCGACGCAGACCACCGGAGTGGTCTGTGCGCGGGGTGCCGGCCTCGCCTTTCTGCCCTCATCCTCACCTGCCAGCCGCCCTCCTGCCCTGCTCGCTCCACTTCACCTCCTCCCTCTCTCCCAGCCCCCACCCCACACGCCCATGAGCGCATCCCTCCCACAACCCTCACCCTCGCGCCCTGACCCCTCATGTCTGCCCCGACTCTGCGCCTCACCCCAGGAAATTGACGAGGTGCCGCGCAACTGGACGATGCTGTTTGACGACTCGTTGTTCAAGTTCGACACCTCGCTGATCCCGGAGGCCGTGTCGCTGTACGAGAAGCTGGGCGTGAAGAAGGGCCCGCTCAACCTCATCCCGCCCTCCTTCGAGACGCCCCTGCCGCCGCTGCAGCCCGCCGTCTTCCCGCCCACCATCCGCGAGCCGCCCCCGCCCGCCCTGGAGCTGTTCGACCTGGACGAGAGCTTCGCGTCCGAGACGGTGGGCGAGCGGGAGGGAAGGGAAGGACACGGGGCCTGCACAGGGTTCTGCGCCCTAGGCGCGGCTTACTTCTGGCTGCTTTGGTGCTGACCCTCGCCCCCCGCCCCCTCCCCTTCCCTTACACCCGCAGAACCGGCTGGCCTCGCTCACCAACAAGTGCCACGGGGAGGAGGACCTGGAGTACTACATCATGGAGGCGGGCCACATCCTGGGGCTCAAGCTGGGGGAGACCGCCAACGCCAAGGTGGGCAGCGCCCGCAGGGAAGGGTCCTCGCGGCTTCGGGCTAGGCGCACGGGACGAGCTTGGCAGGGCAGCAATGGAGGGCGACGGTGCGCTGGCTGCGGGCTCGTGCCTCTCCTGACACCCACCATCCGGTTCGCTCACCCCCTTGTCCTCCCCTCCTTTCTGCCCCCCCCCCCTTTTCCCCGATGTCTATCCGCAGCACGTGCTGGCGGAGGTGTTCCGGCGCATCTCGCAGTACAAGATGGGCTCTCTGGGGCTGGGCCAGACGCTGGACACCATGGGCGGCACCATGGGCGGCACCGGCAACGCCTTCGGGGACCAGTTCGAGCTGTAATGGCTCAGGCCTGGGGCCACGGCTATACAGCGTCTGCCGTTGTGGGGCTGCCCGTGCGGGGACGGGGCAGCGCCGCAAGGGGTGGTGGTTGGGCAGGAGAGGCCAGCCGCGGAGGCGGGTCGAGGTGGAGGTGTGAGCTCGGATGCGAGGCGGGGAAGTGATGCAGCGGTGCCGCAGCAGCTGCGGGGCTGTGCAGGGGCGCAAGACTGAGGTATAGAGCAAGACAGGGCCTCGTGCCCTCAGCCAGCCTATGGGTGCAAAGCGTCGTGGACGTTGTGAGGGTCCCCAAGGAGGGGCCCTGGACTTGGGAGCCCTGGCGTAAACTTCTGGTAGGAATGGACGGCTCAGGCGGGGGGCGCTGCGGGTTGTACATAGGCGACACACGTGGAGGGCAGGGTTCGTGCCTCCCTGTAACGTGCCGCTGGTGATCATCTATACTCCCTCGCCCCCGGGACCATCTGCTGGTGCGCTAGCAGCCCCGGACGCGCAGCTGCATCATGCCGGTCGGGCTGTCGAAACCGAGTACGTCGGTGATGGTCCAAAGGTGTGAACCGCGGCGTGCCTGCCCCTATCCATACTTACACACATAACTCAGACTAACTCTCAGCTAGTTGCTACACCTGAGGCCAAGCAAGTAGCGCCCCCGCAGGTTGCATGCAAGCGTGCTTTGTCGCCTGGATGACGATCCCCTACCATAGGCCCCGATAACGCTGGCGCATCAGCATTAGGAACGGATCTTGCTTGACCTGCGCGCTACCGAGAGCGCTCAGCGCCAAACATGTCGGCAGGCGAGGCTGTCTTCCAGGCAGTCCTGGGGGCCGTGGCTCGTCACCTGCCACCCAACGAAATCGCGTGCACGCTAAGGGTTGTGAACCGTGCGGCTTCAGTTCAGCTCCGACACCACATCGTCGTCCGGCTTTCGCAGCCCTCGCCGCACTTGGCCTTCGCCGCAAAGTGGGGGGCAGGAGGCTGCCGCTCGTTAACGCTGGTGCAGCGCCGGCAGCTGCTCGGCCTGACAGCTGCGAGCGGTGACGTTGCGAACCTGGAACTTGCCCTGACTTCGGCCGGATGCGTGCTGACCGCTGAGGTCGCTGCGTCCGCGGGCGCGGCGGGGCAGTTGGTGGCCTGTCGCTGGCTGCTAGACCGGGGCTGTCCGCTTCAAGCCCTCGACTGCCACGAGACGGAGGAGGAGGCGGTCGCGGGCGACACGCTGGTCGCCGCCGCCTCCAACGGCCACCTGCACGTGTGCGAGTGGGCCCTCGCCGCCGGCGTGCCCTGGAGCGAGGCTGCCGTACGCGCGGCCGCACGTGGCGGCCACGTGGAACTGGTCGAATGGCTGCGCAAGCAGCGGCCGGCGGGGCAGGCGGCGGCGGGGGAGATGGCGGCGGGGCGGTGGCTGCAGGCGGTGGCGCACGGCTGCGACCTGGCCACGCTGCAGCGGTACGAGGCGGAGGCGGAGGAGGCGGGGGCGGGCCTGCGGCAGCTGGACTTCAGCCGCAAGGCGCTGGTGCTGGCGGCGGCGGCCAGCAGCCCCACGCCCGACTGGAAGGTGCGTGCGGACGGCGGGGGCGGGGGCGCGTGCTCGTGAGCCGGTTAGCATACCGTACAAGGGAAGGGGAGCAGTTGCGGAGCGACGGCCAGGGCGTCGCGCACAAGACTGTGGCCCGCACGGCCGCTGCTTAGCGAGGTGCCCTCAGCCTTTTGCATCCCTTGTCCCACGTCCGATGCCCGCATGTAGTCCTGTGTGTGTGCCTTGAAACGGTTTCCCGCTCTCAGGCCCCATCCTCCCCGACCCCCGCGCAGGCCAAGTGCGAGTGGTTGCAAGTGCAGAGCTGCCCGCGCACGCACTTCGCCTGCAGCGAGGCGGCGGGCATGGGGCGGGGCGGCGGCAGCGCGGGGACCATCGACGGCGGAGCGGCGCGGGTGGCGTGGCTGCGGGAGCGCTGGGGCTACCCTCTGCAGCCCTCCTCGGCGGAGCGAGCCGCCGCCGCCGGCAACGCCGAGGCCCTGCGCTACATCCTCGCCAACCAGCCCGGCCCGCCAACCGACACGGGCGCCACGAGCGCCGCCGTGGAGAACGGGCACCTGGACTGCCTGCAGATCCTAACCGCCGCCGGGGTCCCGATCGACCCAGGCCGGGCCCTCATGGCCGCGGCCCGGCACGGCCGCCTGCCCATCGCGGCTTGGCTCGTGGGCACCTATCGGGAGGAGGCCATGGCGACGGGGCGAGGCGGCGACGTGGGCGGCGAGGGCGGAGCGTCATGGGCTGACGTGGCGTACTTGGCGGCGTGCTCGGGCAATGAGGAGCTTCTGGAGTGGCTGTGGAAGGGCCACGGCCCCGGGCGGCCGCTGGGCGGCTTCCCCGCCGCCGGCATGTGGACCGCCGCCGCCAGCTCGGGGTGCGAGGCGGCGGTGGAGTGGGTGCGCAGGCGGGGCTGGCCCGTGCCGGTGAGGCGGAGCGGCAGGGTACAGGGTGCGGGTCATGGTTTGGGGACGGAGAGGTGGCGGGGCTTGGAGGGAGGAATGCGACGGGAGGGGTCTGGGCTGGGTAACAGCTGCTCGCTGCCGCCGTCGATAGCGGCCTCCGTACCTCCCTCCCCCATCCGCAGTTGTGCCTGCTCACGGCACCTGCTCTATGTCTGCGCTCTCCCTAACCGTGCGCTCACCCTGCCCCCGTTCTCCCCTCCATGCGCAGCGCGACGGCTGGCCCTACCTGGAGCCCGCCTGGCGCGGGGACCTGTCCATGCTGGCCTGCCTGCGCCGCCTGGGCTGTCCCTTCGCCATGGCGTCGGCGCCGCTGCTCTTCACGCGGGCGGTCTACTCGCAGGCAAGCGTGGGGACAGCGGGAATGCATGGTCGGGGCACGTGGTTGTAAGCCAACACCCAACTGCGGGCCTGCACGTGCAGCTGAGCTAGGCTTCTTGGCTAGCCAACAACGCATCTTTGATCTTGTTCCAACCGCCCAACTTCTTCCCTCGCAGCTCGGGCGCCAGGCGCCGCTGCCGGTGCTGCGCTGGCTGCACGAGGCGGGGTGCCCGGCGGACTGGGCGGAGGCGGAGGAGGAGGCGGGCAAGCGGCCGCGGGGGGGCGACCGGGACGCGGTGGTGGCGTGGGTGGCGGCGCAGCGGGGCAAGGCGGAGAAGGCGCAGAGGGGAACGGGGTGCTGGTGGCCGTGCAGCTGGTGGGGGCGGAGGTAGGCCCGGGTCGTGAGGAGGCTAGGGAGCGTCAAGGGTTTCGCGAGTGGCCCGCGCGGGAAGGGGGTGGTGATGGTCGACGACTGGGGGCTCGTGCAGAAGGGCCCGGGTTGCCAGGGGCCAGCTGTCGGTGTGGACCTGACCCGTGATGAGCGGGCACCGCAACCATGCAACCCGTGATATGCATCTCCCGTTCGGCCGCCATTCCAACTTGCCTCCAGCCCCTCTTCTGCACCTGATAGATACCACGGATAGCCCTACAGCATGGATGCAGTCGTCACTGCTGCAGAGCGGGCTGCAGCGCAGGCCGCGGCCGAGACCGTGGTGCGCTTGCTTCTGCGCAAGCTGCACACGCAGGAGCTGCCGCGCTGTCACGTGTTCGTGATTTCCGAGGAGCCTTCCTATGGTGCGCAGACGCTGGCGGAGGCCGTCCCACGGCTGCGCGTGTCGCTCCTGGCTCAGGGACACGAGGTTGAGGAGGAGCGCACGTACTCGCTGAAGCGGTGAGGGCGCGGACCATGCACAGCAGCACAGGGCACAGCGGGGTGCAGGGGACCAATGGCACAGAGCCGCAGGGGACGGAAGCCGCGTCCTCCTTACTCACCAGCCAGCCCATGCCTGCCGCAGGGTTACCGGCCAGGAGGGCAGCAGCAAGCTCAGCCCCTCCAAGATGCGCCTGGTGGACCGCACCCGCGCTGCGGTGCTTGAGGCGCTGGTGCCCATGCTGGGGGAGAGCCTCAACGCGGAGTGGCTGACGGAGGGCTGCTCGGTGACCTGGGAGGGGGTGGTGCCCTCCGGAAGCTGCAAGACGACGCACGCGACGCCTGTCCCCGTGCTGCGCGTGACCCGCACGTGAGGCCTGCGGGTATGGAGGAGAACGCGTGGTACGGTGTGCCACTTGGAAAGGGCGTAAGAACGAGACTACATAAGGCGTGACCGCCACTCAGCGACAGCCAGTTAGCCAATCCTCGACTCCCTGACCCGTGCCATCACTATGCGTGCGCCTCCCCTCCTAGGGACCTGCTGGATCCCGGGGCCATGCCAACCGCAGTCACTTGGGCGGCCGCCGACACAGCGCGTCAGGCGTCTGCACGGGAGGCAGCCGAGGCCGCCGTGCGGCTGGCGGTGCGGCACGCCTTCCTCAACACCGAGAGCTACCTGGTGTTCGAGGGTGTGCAGACCGGGGCCACAAACACGCAAGCGCTTGCCGTCTGGATGCTGAGGGGCGCCGAGCGCACTGGCTGCACGATTCGCTACAGCGGGTAAGCCGGTCTGAGGCATACCGTACCCACCGTGCATACCGTTAGCAGCGCATCTGTTTTTGGTCGACCCCTCACGGGAGTGTTTACCACCGCTTCCCAACAGGTTTGAGGACGAGACCGGGAGGGCCTTCCCGGCGGCGGACTACGCCTTCACGCTGGTTGCGGCCAGCAAGGCCGAGCTGCTGGCGCAGCTGCGGCCGCTGCTGGGGCCCAACGTGGCCGTCGAGTGGCTGGAGGAGGGCCTGGAGGAGGACCGTGGCGGCGAGGGGGCGGTGGGCAGCAGGAAGCGGTACCACGACGGTCGGGAGGTGCCGGGGAGGTTCCCGTCCGCGTCTGTGCTGCGCGTGGCCAGGGCGTGAGGGCTTACGGCCAGAGCGTGGGTACCTGGGTGGGGATGGATGGGAGCTAGTTGGCAACGGGGCACACCAAGGTGGGGCCTGATCGATCAATGGTGGCGGGTGCAGGCGTGGGTTTTCGAGGAGGGCGCACGGCACGCGCGCAGCTGAGCAGTGCTGGGCGGGGGGCCAAAGCGGCTGCTGCCGAGGGACGCCGCGGCTTGCACGTGGGTGATTAGGATTCCTGAGTGGGAATGGATGGGAGCTGGGTGCAGCGGGGCACATCGAGGACACACGCGTAGGGCCCTTTGTGCCCTTCGTGTGGCCTCTGTCAAGGCAGACTTGAGACGCTGCTTTATTGTTTTGCCCGTGGAGTGGAAGGTCCAAGGGCGCACGGGCCCCGTGTGAGGAGTTGAAAGGCCCACCTGTGAGCTCCGACCTCTGACCTCGATCGGGCCCTGCCTTAAGCCCGCATAGGGAAGCCCGACGCTTAGCCCCACTGCTAAGTGCCCCTGCCTCACTCTCTCGCAACAGCCACGCAGCCATGAGCGTCGTCGAGTCCGCTCGCAAGGCTAGCGCCGACGCTGCGGCCCAGGCGGTCGCGCGCCTGCTCATGCGGCAGCTGCACACGCAGGAGCTGCAGCGCACCAATTTCTTCCTGATCGCTGCGGAGGAGCCGCGCGCCGATGGGGGCGCGCGTGGAGGGTCTGGCGGACGCCGCGCCCTGCCTCCGCGTGTGGCTGCTGGAGGGCGCTAGCCTGAGCAGCGGAGCCCCCCTCCCGCTTTCCCTGTCCTTCAAGGAGTGAGCATGTGGGCACGAAGATGGATGCATGTAAATCAGGGGGACTCCAGGGAGCGGGGACCGTCCCTCGCCCGGGGCACCTGTATGCTCCGTCTTCACCCAACCCCTGCTCCCTACCCCCAGGGCGGTCTGCGAGTCTACGGGCGACAAGCGCAAGAAGTCTTCGGCCCTGCCGGAGGCCTCCGCGCTCTGCCTGGTGGAGCGGACCCGCACCGCTGTGCTCGAGGTGCTGCGGCCCCTGCTGCGCAAGGCCCCGCCCACGCAGCCGGCGGTGCGGTACATCGGCGGCTCCCTGCCCTCTGCCGAGTGGATTGAGTGCCGCGTGTACCTGCCGTCAGGCCGCAGCAGCGTGCCCGTCCTGCGGGTCAGCATGTAGTGAGTACCGTAGGGCATGCAGGAGGCGTGGGGCAGTAGGGACGGCGTGGAAAGCAGGACGGCCCTGCCGACGGCTGGAGAGCTAGGGCCTCTGCTGAACCAATCGTCTCCTCGCCACCACGCCGGCGCACACTGCCCCCTTGCCCCTTGTTCCTTGCCGTCGCACAACTGCCCTTTCTTCCCCGCCCTTGCTCGCTTGCGCGCAGGCTGGTGGACGAGGAGACCGGCACCACGCAGCCCTACGCCGAGGCCAACCCCCGGGGCACGCGCCTGGTGCGGGAGAGCCGCGACGCCCTGCTGATGGCGCTGCGGCCGCTGCTGGGCTCCTCCCTGCTGGAGGCGGACTGGCCGGCGGCGGACGAGCTGGTGTAGGGCGACGAGACCTTGTCGTAGGGTGTGCCCGTGCTGGGCGTACGGCAGGTCAGGGCCTGCCAATCGAGTGGTAGATAGGTAGGGGGCGGAGCTGGGGGGGGGGCCGGGGGACTGGAGCCTAGAGTGTGGACGGAGCACGAGGGAGGAGGGAGCCATCATAACAGGGGGTAGGGATGGAGAGAGGTGGAGAGTGCGTGCAGGGGCTTGGAGCTTTGTGTTCCACGTGTAAAACGTGTGCCGTTTGATATGTGGCATCTTTCTGAGCCGGGGCTTGTGGCCCTCACTCAGCCGAAGCCATAGACGTAAGGCTTACTTGCTCCATCCGTAGAAATGTTCGGCGTCGCCAGCACCGCGCGGAAGGCCGCCGCTGCGGCTGCGGCTGGGTCGGTGGTGCGTCTGCTGCTGCGCAAGGTGCACACGCAGCAGCTGCCATGCAACAGCTGCTTTGCGTTCTCAGTGCGGCTGCCCGCAGCTCAGGAGCAGCCGGCGGACCTGGCCAACGCCGCTACGCCGCCCCTTGACGTGTGGCTCCTCGAGGGGGACCACTTCGCCTCCGCATGGTGGGCCAGGAAGCTGCCGCCCTAGCCGCGCTTGCCCGCCAATGAACGCTCTTTCTCGCAGGGGGCACCGCGAGGCCGCAGAGCAGCTGGAGTTCCTGCCCGAGGCCGCCTCCCTCCGCCTGGTGGCGGCCACCCGCGCTGCGGTGCTTGAGGCGCTGCAGCCCCTGCTGTCGGGCAGCGGCCTGGTGGCGGAGTGGGTCGAGGGGCGCCACCTGAACGACCCCTACGAGTATTGGGGCACCCTCTGGGGCGGCAACCTCCGTCCTGGTGGTGACCCGGGGGTGAGAGACCCGGGGCCCTCGTCGCGGCCTTCGAAGCCCTTCCTGACGCCCTCAGTCTCTGCCTGCAGGGAGGGTCACATGTCCACGTCCGCCATCGTCCCGACCGGCACCCTGCGGCCGGCCTCAGGGCTCAGCAGCGCTTGGGCCCCTGCTGAGGAGGCCTGGAGGGCGGCGGCGGGGCCTGCCGCTGAGGGCGCCGTGCAGCTGATGCTGCGGCGCCTGTACACTGTGAATGAGAGCTACCTGGTGTTCAAGCAGGAGGAGGAGTCGCTCATCGGTCCGGGGCGCACGCCCGACCTCCACCCCTGGCTGCTGCTGGGCGTGGAGGGCTCCAGGTGGGCTACATGTGTAGGGCCGGTGAGCATACGTACGTACGTACGGCCCGTTGACCCCCCTCCCCCTTCCCCGGCTCACCCACATCACTGCAGCTCCACGGAGTCAGCGCCCAGCCAGCGTCCAGCCCCCGCATTCAGCATGACGTACACCAAGTGAGGGAAGGTGGTGGGAGGGCATGCATGCGCCTGCCTCTGTAAACCTCCATCCTCCGCTCCGCCCTATCTATAACGAAGGGCGGAGTCGTTCAAGGCGCTGCTGGACGGACGGCCTCACGTGCCGCCGGTTGGCAATCAGCTGGTAGAGGGCTCCCCCGCTGCGGTGCTAGAGGCGCTGCAGCCCCTGCTCGGCACGGGCATGCACGCCGAGTGGCTGACGGGCTGCCAACTGGCTTGGCAACTAAACCATGTGCTCCACACAGAGGTATCAGGCCGATGTGCTCAAGGTGACGTGCAGTTAGGTGAGATGGGGGATACCCAGCCGTCCCGCCGCTATGGTACACTACTGTCTAGATCTACACTCTTGATCACTGTGTTCCCCTTGCCCTGCCCCGCACGCCCCTGCCCCTCGATTGCAGCTCGAAGGCCGAGGCGGGGGCGGGCGGGCGGCGGGGTTGAAGTTGGCCCATCCTTGGCTGAGGACGCGGGTTTGCAGACAGTAAACTTGTGCATTAATGGGCTCGAATATTCCTCCATGGCACAAAGCATAGCGGTATGGCACCGGTATCGTATGGCGCTGCTAAGCGTGCAGCCGTAATGGCCCTGCAAGTAGGCGCTGTCTGAGGACTCTGAGGGGAGTGCGGCGGCATGCGCATGCGCTGTGTGGGGCTCAGCGGCCGCTGCTTGGGGGCGGGGGCATGCATTTGCAGGCCTGCGTGGAACAGGATTGGGGTGCAGGGATGGACAGGCCCCTGACATCGACAACATGCTGGGGGTTGACCCGCCCATGGAGAGAGCCGGTAGGGGATTGCCCAGCTAGATCGGCTCAGCAAAGTTGAGCGGAGTTGAGCAGAGTCGGTTGCGATGGGCGAGGATGCGTTATTGAGGTGGAACGCGCGAGGTTTTGGAAGTTCCAATAGTTGTCGTTACAATGTTATAGGACGTTCAAGCCTCGCGTGGGGTCCGCCTGTCAGCGACAGCCGCGAGCATTTACCCCTTCGACGTTTTGCGGCGAGGTTGACGGGACGCTGCTGGCCTTTGCGGCAGTTTGGCGCTCATGTTGAGCAGCTGTCTGGAGTAGTAGCGGACGTCTGTCGCTGCAGAAATAGTGGCTCTCCCTGCTTTCTTTCCACAGAGCCCGGTGCGATGCTTTCGCCTGTAGTGCAAGCTGCAATGCGCGCTGCAGCCAGCCTCCGAGCCGCGAGCTTCGGCGGCGCCGCGGCGGACCTCCGCGGCCGCGCGCCGGCCCTCGCCCGCAGCGCCCTCGCTGCCGCAGCCCCTCTGACCCGCCGCAGCCGCCCGAGCGCCTGCGCTGGTGTGCGCTGTGCAGCAACAGCGGGGAATGAGGGCGCCGGGGCGGGCATCGGCGAAGGCTCCGACAGTGTCCCCATAGCCACCGCGGCCATCGCGCAGGCCATCGCAAAGGTGGGGGCCGCGCGTTGTGACTGCTCGCGTGGGCGTCCTCTTGCTTCTCGCCAGTCGCACTTGCCACCCCCTGCTCCGAGTCTCCTAACCCTTCCCCCTCCCCCCGTCCTCCCCCTTTGCCCCCCAGGCCCAGCTGGATGCGCTCCTGGCCAGCCGTGCCGAGGGCGAGTCCCTCCGTCGGCAGCTGGGCGAGCAGCAGCGGCTGTGCGCCGAGCTGCAGGCGCTGGTGGGGGAGCAGCGGCGGCTGAGCGGGGAGCAGCTGGCGGAGAGGCTGGGGGCGCTGGCGGAGCAGCTGGGAGGAGTGGCGGAGAAGGTGAGAGGGCAGGTGGGGATAGTGTTGCAAGCCCCCACGCACTGCCCGGCCCCTTACAGGATGCGCCTGCAGGGTGGTATGCCAAAACTGCCTCGCACCGCCCCCCCCTCCCCCCTCCCCTCCCCCCCCCCCCCCCAGCTCCAGGGTCACGAGTCCCGCGTGTTGGAGCTCCTGGCCGAGTGGGGCGCCAGGGCGGGGCTGGAGCGGGACCTCAAGGTGGGGGGCCAGGGGCTGCTGGTATGGCTTGGATGCTGGGGCTGTCGAAATCGCATGCCAGGAGATGTGCACCTCCCCTTCCCTCTTTCTGCCCTGCGCTCCCCCCAGGCTCAGCTCCAGGCCAGCGAGGCCCAGGTGGCTAGTCTCCGGCAGCAGCTGGGCGAGCAGCAGGCGGCGATGGCGGGGGAGCTGGACAGGGCCAGGGCGCAGGTGGGAGCGGCGGGAGGGAGGGGAGGGGCAGACCCGCAGACGCAGTAGAGGTGGGAATCAGGAAGAGGAGGGCCTAAGGCCGTGGTGGAATCTACCACGACAGATGTCTAGCCTACCTCGTTGAGCCACCCACGCCAGGGCGCACTGAAGCTGACTAGTGCTAGCTCGCTGATCGTGGTTGCCTCCTTACCATCTGCCCATAGTGTACGGACCGGCAGTACTTGGGTTTTTGGGTTTTGCGCTCTCACTGTGCGTGCCGCGTGACGCCGCAGACGGAGGCCACAGCTGCGGCGGAGCTCTCCAAGGCGGGGCCCGCCAAGGCTGTGGGCACCAAGCCCACGGCCAGAGGGGTGGGGTCCGCCGCCAAGCCTGCGGCCGCAAAGGTGCGCAGCTAGGGTCGGCGCCAAGCTACCACCACCCATGGCGTTGATGCCCCACCATTGAACCTTTGCACACCACGGCTACATACGAAGTAACACCACGACCACCACCGGGCACTCGCTGCATCTCACAGGCAAACAAGATCCATCTCAACGCCAGTTACCTGCTCCCACTGCCCCCACGGCAGGCCCCTCCCGCCCCTGCGGCCGCCACCGCGCCAACTGTCTTCGAGGCCGCAACCCAGGCGGCCGCCGATGCCGTGGTGAAGCACCTTCTGCGCAACATCCACACGCAAGAGCAGCTGGACCCCGAGTCGTACTTTGTGGTGGCGGCGGACGTGCCCCCGCCAGACGCCGGCTCCCAGGCGCTGGCGGCAGGCAACACACCCAGCCTCTCCGTGTGGCCCTTGCGGGAGGTGGCTACGGAGCCGGCGGACGGAGTGTCGGGAAGCGTGCTGTACCACCGCTGGTGAGCGTGCCCGTGCCTGTGGGGCCGGGGTGGGGCTGTCAGCAGGGCAGGCTGTGTGTTGACCAGGAGGGAAGCCAAGAAAGCCTGCGCACAGACAGCCAGTGGGCATGGCGGCGAGCAGGACAGGCGATGGCGGGCAGGGCCATGCCGTCTGAAGCCCTCTATGCGCGCGCACGGCCCTGCCTGCAGGGCGAGAAGCATGTGGAGCGTGGAGGCTGCCGCCGTCTCGCCCCGCCTGGCGAAGCACGCGCGTGCTGCAGTGCTGGGGGCGCTGGTGCCGTTGCTGGGGGAGGGCATGGGCGCGGAGTGGCTGACGGAGTGCAAGGTGGTGAACCGCCAGACCCCTGCGCCAGGCCTAACAACCACGCCCCCGTGGGCGCGCGACCCCGCTCTGGCTGCTTCCATGCCGGTCCTCAAGGTGACGTCGCCGTGAGTCCATGGGCTGGGAGCTCCGGAGTTTCTGCCCCTGGGCTTAAGCCCTAGAGGGTCGCACCTGCCTGAGGCTGCTGATAAGCACCATACCGTATAGAATGGGACGTATACCCTATTTACGCTGAGTCCTCGAGGCCGCCCACGCTTCCTCAGCACCTGCCACGTCACTTGACAACCTGCATCGATGCACGTCCGCCTCACGCCCGCCACCCTGCCGCCCGTGTCCCGCTCCAGGCCCAGCCCAGTGCCGGGGGCCGCCGTCCCAGCCGCCCGCAGCCCCTGGCCAGCGGCCGAGGCTGCCCGTCAGGCGGAGGCCCAGAAGGCCGCCGAGGACGCTGCCGAGCTGGCCGCGCGGCGCCTGCACTCCTCGGACACCAGCTTCCTGGTGTTCGGTCCGACGTTCTTAAACGTTCATCGGCTGGAGGGCCGGCTGGGCGGTGGCTTGGCCTTCAGCAGCAGCCGGTGAGCTGGGGCCGCTCGGGGCGATTGTACACCTCCACGCCTGCCTACATGATGCCGTATGATGCAGGAGCCTCAGCACGGACTGTCAGCGGACCGTGGACTCTAGCCGGGCGGCGCTGCTGCGGGCGCTGCAGGGCATTCTCGGGGATGGGGCCACGGCGCAGGGCTAACGGGCTGCGAGGTACGGTCACGGGACGAAACGCTCACCAACGTGCCAGTTATGGCGATAACCCTAACGTAAGCTTGGAGGGGGCTCAAGACCGGTAGGCCAGAGTTAAGATCGGACGGCCCAATTCAGGTTATAACGGGGGGGGTCTCCTTCCTTGGCTCACATGCACAGCCCTTATCGGAACACATAACCTCGCTGCAGAGCTGTGCTATGCTTTAATCCGCTGCGCCAAGAGCTCCCCTCCTGTCTCCGTACGCCCCCCCAGGGACATGCCGGACCTCAAAGCTGGCTCTTGGAGGGCTGGGGTCCAGGCCCGTCGGCAGGCGGAGCTTCGAAGCGCCGCCGGCACCGTTCTGGACCTCCTGGCTCGGCACCTGTTCACCGCGGAGGAGGCGTACCTGGTGTTCGAGGACCGGGACTGGGAACTGGAGGACCTAATGGCTGAGCCCGGCCTCCGCGTCTTCCTGCTCAGCGGCGTCGACGCCAGCAGCGTTACCGGCGGGCTGCGGAGCGTCGGGTGGGTGGGTGGGTCCGGCTGGCTGGGACGGGACCCCGGGGCTACTTGGCCGTGCGTGCCGCCACACAACGCAGGGGTGCATGCGTGCCGTAGCCCCGGCAGCGCAGCCCAACCCCCATACATACCGTGCAAGCTGCCTGGCTCGTGCTCCGACCTGTCTCAACTTGTCTCCAATTTGCCTATGACGTGCGCTGCCTGCCTGCAGGGCCACGCCCAGCGACACGAGCGACTGGCTCCCCAGCTCGCAGTCCCTCTGCCTGCTGGAGCGCAGCCGGGAGGCGCTGCTGGAGGAGCTGCGGCCGCTGCTGGGGGAGGGCATGGTCGCCGACTGGGTGACCCTGGACCTGGACATCGACTGGAGCCGCAACACGTACCAAGGCTGGGGCCGCTACGTGGCCGAGCAGGACCGCGTCACGCGCTACCCCTGCCGCGGGGTGCCGGTGCTGAGGGTGCGGCAGGTCTGAGGGAAGAGGCTGCAGGGCTCGGTAGGGGCCTGGGCGAAGGATGGAGGTCAGGGGCCTGGGGGAAGGGTCGGCAGGGGCCTGGAGGCAGGGTGGCGGTTAGGGGTCAGATGTTGGCAGGCTCTTAGTGGTGCAGCTTGTAGTGACCGCACCACCTGCTACAATCTGGTGTTGGGCGAGGGGTTTGAGTGGCTGCTGCCGGCACGGAGGACCCCGCTTCTTGTTGGGGGCTAGCGCTTGGCGGCTTGGGGCGTGGGGCCGGATGGCGTTTCGAGACCACAGGTGTTTGTCACTACGTCAGTGCGTGACGTGAAAGCACCAAGTGTAGTTGAGGGCGAAGTCCCGTAGTATCTGGCCTTGATCTCCAAGATGAAGTCCGACAGGTACGGTTGGAATGGCTTTTGGAGGATGGCAGTGGCGCGTGGGGCGCGTGGCAAAGGAGTGCAAAGTGCAAAGGAGGAAGATATGCAAGCGCGCGTGATCACAGAGGATTGGGAACGAAGATGGTCGCGCGCGGTTCGTGTTATCGCGGGCGCCGGACCAGGAGACTTTCTGACTAAGGTAGTGTTGCCTCGGCCTTCAACTGTCCTTCAGCCATCTCGAGAGGCGGCAAGCTCTGGGGATGAGGATGCCGGACGCCGGTTTCGTGTCTATGCGGACGCCGGACCAGGAGGCTTCCAAACTGTTGCTGCAGCCCTACTTGATCGGCTGCAGCCATCTCATCGACAGTTGAGCTAGAGCGCTGGCAAGAGACCCATCTGTCAGCGACAGCCGCGATGCTCACTTCGCCTGTGTGGCCTCCTGCCTCCCTGAAGACACGCTCACTGCAAGCATAACCCTATTACCTAGCAGCATAGCTCGGCCTTCATCCGGTGCACTGACTCCCTCGAAGTCGACCCTCGCCAAAGCCATTCTGTTCTGGAACGAAGCAAGGAAACGACCTCAACACATCAGGTGGCCACGACTGCGGCTGCGCACACTGCGCTCGGTGGTGCCAAGCAGATGGAACGACAGAGCACTTTGACCTGGCATCTCGTCGTGGGAACGACCCGCACCATGAAGCATTGCAGGCAAGGGCAGTCGCTGACAAAGGTGGAAGGCGCTGACTACCGATACCGGGTTGGCTACGCGTAGATAGCCCCGCCCTCCCAGGCCCTCGCCCGCCGCCCCGAACCGCCCTAACCCGCAGCCTCTCCCCATATGGACGGTCCCTTGCGCAACAGGCACTCAGCGAAGGCCTCTGGAGGTCCTTGGAGGGACGGGACATGGCCCAGTACCCGGATCGGTGAACGCCTAGCACAACATGCGCTCAGTGGCTATGGTCAATGGCGCTGCCCCGGAGCTGCAGCGGAGCCGAAGCAGCCGAAGCCGGAGGGGGACCTGGTGAGGCGGAGGCCCTTACCCCAGCTAACAGCTTAACGGAGGCCTTGGAGCTCCCCTGGCATGGCCGAGACTCGTGGCGCTGCCCTGGTGAGGCGGAGGGGTGGATGCGGGGGCCCAAGCCTGCCCGTACCACAGCTGCTAACTGGCTTTACTCGCACCTGGGACGGCACGTGCGGACGCTTTGGGGCAGCGGTGGATGGAGCGAGCGGCGGTGGGGTAGCAGCGGAGGCGTGAGCGCAGGGCTTTGCCCCCTTGCCCCTCGCTCTGACGTGGCCGCCTGGTACACGGTTGAGCTCTCCTGTCAGAGCAGTCTAGTCAGCGCACCACAAGGTCTCTCGCCCTCGCCCTCAAGGGCCCTCAGCCAGCTGCAGGTCCTCACCCCATGCCCTATACCCCCGCCCTTACCCCAGCTGGGTGGCTTACCAGGCATAACGCGTGGCTGCCTGGCATGCATCCGCTGCCCTGGTGCGGCCGAGAGGGACCGGGCCAGGCCAAGCCAGGGGCCGATCAAGCCCGGCTGGAGGGGGATCGAGCCCAAGCCCGGACGGGGCGAGGCTCGAGGGTTTACACGGGCCCAAGCCCCAGCTCTCTCTGCTTTCTCTTAACGGAACCCGGCAGTGCGTTAAACCTGCTGTACAATTCGCAATGCGCGCAACAGCCAGTCTCCGAGCCGCGAGCTTAAGCGGCCCTGCGGCGGGCCTCCGTGGCCGCGCGCCGGCCCTCGCCCGCAGCGCCCTCGCTGCCGCAGCCCCGCTGGCCCACTGCAGCCGCCCGAACGCCTATGCTAGCGTGCGCTGTGCGGCAGCAGCGGGCAATGCGGACGCTGGAGCGGGCAGCGGGGGAGGCTCCGACAGTGTCGGGAGCGCTCCCGACAAGCTCGGCCCCGCGCCGATAGCCACCGCGGCCGTCGCCCAGGCCATCGCAAAGGTGGGGGCCGCGCGTTGTGACTGCTTGCCGCCCGTCGAGCCCCTTGCTGGTCCATCACCTGTGTCGCACTTGCCACCCCCCGCTCCGAGTCTCCTCACCGTTCCCCCTCTTCCCTTTCCCCCCTTTCCCCCCAGGCCCAGCTGGATGCGCTTCTGGCCAGCCGTGCCGAGGGCGAGTTCCTCCGTCGGCAGCTGGGCGAGCAGCAGCGGCTGTGCGCCGAGCTGCAGGCGCTGGTGGGGGAGCAGCGGCGGCTGAGCGGGGAGCAGCTGGCGGAGAGGCTGGGGGCGCTGGCGGAGCAGATGGGAGGAGTGGCGGAGAAGGTGAGGGGAGGTAGGAGTGGAGGAGCATGGTGTGGAGGGGGGTGGAGGGCAGGTAAACTACACTTGCACCAGCACAGGACTCAACCCTCTTCCCCTCCACCCCAACCCAGCTCCAGGGTCACGAGTCCCGCGTGTCGGAGCTTCTGGCCGAGTGGGGCTCCAGGGCGGGGCTGGAGCGGGACCTCAAGGTGGGGGGCCGGGGGCTGCTGGTATGGCTTGGATGCTGGGGCTGTCGACATCGCATGCCAGGAGATGTGCACCTCCCCTTCCCTCTTTCTGCCCTGCGCTCCCCCCAGGCTCAGCTCCAGGCCAGCGAGGCCGAGGTGGCCAGTCTCCGGCAGCAGCTGGGCGAGCAGCAGGCGGCCATGGAGGGGGAGCTGGACAGGGCCAGGGCGCAGGTGGCTGGGGTGGTGGTGGTGGGCGGGGTCACGCGTCGATGCGCGCGGTTCTCCGCCTTGACGGCGTAGGGCCGTGGCCCGCTGGGGGAACCAGACTCTCGGTGGCCATCGAAGGAGGAGGGCTCAAGACCGCAGTGGGAGTAACCATGACAGATAGACACCTCGCTCCCGGTACCCCCTCTTACTGTGCGTGGCCTGCATGGCCTGCATGCGCCATCCTGGCACCCCAGATCGCGGAGGCCGAAGCCGCTCGAGACGGACAGGCGGCAGAGCTGGGCCAGGCCCAGGCCCAGGTCGAGGAGCTGCAGCGGGAGCTCGAGCGCCTCCGCAAGGCGGGGCCCGCCAAGCCCGAACAGCGCGATGCCACCAAGCCCACGGCCGCACCGGCGGGGCCCGCCGCCAAGGCCACGGCCGCCAAGGTGCGCAGCAAGGGTGCTCGACTTGCTTGTAGCCCAACGCCGATGGCAGCTGCAGTGCTAGGAGTGCCACCACCCGCTGGGACGCTTGCTGCGCCCCTGAGGCACCGGAAGTGCCAGCAGCCTGCAATGCCCCATGCCCTCTGCACCCCTGCACCTGCTCCCTCTGGCCCAACGGCAGGCCCCTCCCGCCCGCGCGGCCGCCACCGCGCCAACCGTCTTCGAGGCCGCCACCCAGGCGGCTGCCAAGGGCGCCGCCGATGCCGTGGTGCAGCTCATGCTGGACAACCTCCACACGCAAGAGCTCCTGGACCCCGAGTCGTACTTTGTGGTGGCGGAGGAGGTTCCGCCGTCAAATCCCAAAACGCTGGCGGCGGCCACTCCCAGCCTGGCCGTGTGGCTCCTGGAAAACGACGGCCTAGGCAAGGAGCCGGTGGAGGCACTGCCGGGAGGCGTGCTGAAACACAGCGGGTGAGCGTGCTTGCCGGGATTGGGGTGGGGATCTCAGCGGGACAGGGCTGTGTATTAACCAGGAGGGAAGCCGATAAAACCTGCACACAGCCAGCCAGTAGGCATGGCAGCGAGCAGGGCGGGCGATGGCAGGCAGGGCGATGCCGTCGGAAGCCCTCTATGCGCGCGCACGGCCCTGCCTGCAGGGCGAGAAGCCTGTGGAGCGGGGAGGCTGCTGCTGTGTCCCCCCGCCTGGCGAAGCACGCGCGTGCTGCAGTGCTGGGGGCGCTGGTGCCGCTGCTGGGGGAGGGCATGGGCGCGGAGTGGCTGACGGACTGCAAGCTGGTCAACCGCCAGACCCCTTCGCTAGGCCGAACAACCACGCCCCCGTGGGCGCGCGACCCCGCTGTGGCTGCTTCCATGCCCGTCCTCAAGGTGACGTCGCCGTGAGTCCATGGGCCGCGAGCTCCGGAGTTTGGGCCCCAGAGCTTGAGCCCAGAGGATTGCACCTGAGGCTGCATAGCAAGAACTTGGACAGAATGGGACGCGTACCCCAATCAAAAACAGAGAACCGCCGTCGTGACTAGGTTGTGTCAACCCTGTGCCCTCGAGGCCAGCCCCTGTGTTCATGCACGTCCACCTCACGCCCGCCACCCTGCCACCCGTGTCCTGGCCCAGGCCCAGCCCAGTGCCGGGGGCCGCCGTCCCATCCGCCCGCAGCCCCTGGGCAGCGGCCGAGGCTGCCCGTCAGGCGGAGGCCCAGAAGGCCGCCGAGGACGCTGCCGAGCTGGCCGCGCGGCGCCTGCACTCCTCGGACACCAGCTACCTGGTGTTCGGTCTGGCATTTTCGAGATTCTTAGATGTTGAACGGCTGGAGGGCCGGCACGGCGATGGCATGGCCTTCAAGAGCGACAGCTGGTGGGTCGGGGCCGCTTGGGCAAGGCGAGAGTGGGGCTGTGCCAAGCAAGGATCCTTCTCCACACTTGCCAGTATTCTCCCCTGGCACTCGGACTCACAGCTCACCGCCCGCCCGTCTGCCTGCTGTTGCAGGTACCCGGACAAGAGCTATGAGCGGCTGCTCGGCTCCAGCCGCGCAGCCCTGCTGGGGGCGGTGCAGGCCATCCTGGGGGATGGGGCCACGGCGCAGTGGCTAACGGGCTGCGAGGTACGGGCGCGGGACGAAACGCTCACCAACATGCCAGTCATGGCGGTGACCCACACGTGAGTTTGGAGGGGGCTCAAGACCGATAGGCCAGATCCAAGATGAGGGCCGGCCGATCTAAGCTTTTGGGGCTCTCCTTCCGTGCTGGATGCTAGGCGCACAGGCATGACGACCGGCACGCTCAGACCTGCAGGGTCAACCTTACCGTCCTGTGCCTGAACGCACCCCCAGGGACGCGCCAGAACCCCAGGCTGGCTCTTGGGGCGCTGACGTCAAGGCCCGCCGCCAAGCCAGCCTCAGGAGCGCCGCCGGTACCATCCTGGACCTCCTGGCTCGGCACCTGTTCACCGCGGAGGAGGCGTACCTGGTGTTCGAGGACCGGGACTGGGACCTGGAGGACCTATTAGCGGAGTCCGGCCTCCGCGTCTTCCTGCTGAGCGGCGTCGACGCAAGCAGCGTTGCCAGCGGGCTGCGGAGCGTCGGGTGGGTGCCACGTATGTGCGTGCCTCTTGCGCGCTTCGTTCACGCTATGGGGCCAACAGCTAACAGCAGCCTGTCTGAGACGCCTACATGGCTCAGCTGTCCCGGCTTCCTTACAGTCCTCCGTGCCCTGAGCTGCCTGCCTGCAGGGCCACGCCCAGCGACACGTGCAACTGGTTCCCCAGCTCCGAGTCCCTCTGCCTGCTGGAGCGCAGCCGGGAGGCGCTGCTGGAGGAGCTGCGGTCGCTGCTGGGGGAGGGCATTACTCCTGAGTGGGTGACCCTGGACCTGGACATCGACTGGAGCCGCAACAAGTTTGACCGATACGACTACGTGCCCGATGAGAAACGAGTCAAGCGCTTTGCCTGCCGTGGGGTGCCCGTGCTGAGGGTGCGGCGGGTGTGAGGGACGGGGCTGCAAGGGGCTGGCGGGTGCCGGCTGGTAGGGGGGCACCAAAAAGTTTAAGCAGTTGGGTTCCTTCTGCTTCTCCATAGGGGATTGGGTTGAGTGGGGCGACCTGTTCCTCTATGTCGGAGAGGGCCTGGGGGGTTGAGTGGCTGCCGGGTCAAGGACGAAGAGCAGCGCTGTGGCGCAGTAGCGGCGGGGCGGGGAGCGGGGCGAGGGAGCGGGTCTCCTGTGCTGCAGTGGGCAGCTGTGCCTTGCTGCACTAGTCCCTAAAGCGTGCACGGGACTACTGCGGCGGTGTTTGGACGTGTGGCACCGATGGGGCACGTTGGGCAGGGACAGTGAGGCGGGTTACGTGGCATTTCGCCCTGGTTTGCTCGAAGAAGCCCCATGGGCCTGGCCGGCGTTGCTTTCCAGAGCATGGCAGTGGCACGTGGGAGCGCATGGCAGAGGAGGAAGAGTTGCAAGCGTGTAACCATTACATGCCGATATTGATACCGATGCTTCTACGCGAGAGGCGGCAAGCGGGTGTCGTGTCATCGCCGGACGCCGGTTTCGTGTCTCTGCGGACGCCGGACCAGGAGGCTTTCAAACTGTTGCTGCAGCCCTACTTGATCTGCTGCAGCCACCACATCGACAGTTGAGCTAGAGCGCTGGCAAGAGACCCATCTGTCAGCGACAGCCGCGATGCTCACTTAGTATTTGTAACCTCCTGCCTCCGTGAAGACACGCTCGCTGCAAGCATAACCCTCACACCTATCAGCATAGCTCGTTCTGTATCCATCTCGGCGGCAGCGCACTAAATCCCTCGCGCCAAAGCCATTATGTTCCGGAACGAAGCAAGGAAACGACCTCAGCACATAAGGTGGCCACGACTGCGCGCTCGGTGGTGCCAAGCAAATGGCATCGACAGAGGACCTTGACCTGGCATGTCGTGGGAACGACCCGCACCATGAAGCATTGCAGGCAAGGGCAGTCGCTGACGGAGGTCTGCCCTCAGTTGGAAGGTGCTGACTACCGGTGCCGGGTTGGCTACGCGTAGCCTCGCCCGCCCGCGCCCGCCCCACCCCGCGGCCTCCCCCCGTACGGACGGTCCCTTACGCAACAGGCGCTCAGCGCAGACCTCTCGAGGTCTCGGGGTGGACGGGGCCCGAAACGCGTCGCCATCCGGAGGGGTGTTCGGGGGATGATCTACCACGACCGGTGAACGCCTGTGCTTACCTACCTTCGCGGAACATGCACTCCGTGGCTATGGTCAGTGGCGCTGCCCCGGAGCTGCAGCGGAGCCGAAGCCGGAGGGGGCTCTGGTGAGGCGGAGGCCCTTACCCCAGCTAACAGCTTAACGGAGGCCTTGGAGCTCCCCTGGCATGGCCGAGACTCGTGGCGCTGCCCTGGTGAGGCGGAGGGGTGGATGCGGGGGCCCAGCCTGCCCTTACCCACAGGTGCTAACTGGCATTACTGGCACCTGGGAAGGCACGTGCGGATGTGTTGGGGCAGGGGTGGATGGAGCGAGCGGCGGTGGGGTGGCAGCGGAGGCGTGAGCGCAGGGCTTTCCCCTCTCGTCCCTCTGACATGTCCCCCTGGTACACGGTTGAGCTATCATGTCAGAGCACTCCAGTCAGCGCACTCAAGGGGTCTCTCGCCCTCGCCCTCAAGGGCCCTCAGCCAGCTGCAGGCCCTCACCCCATGCCCTTAACCCCCGCCCTTACCCCAGCTGGGTGGCTTACCAGGCATAACGCGTGGCTGCCGGGCATACGCTGCCTTGGCGCGGCCGAGAGGGACCGGGCCAGGCCAAGCCAGGGGCCGATCAAGCCCGGCTGGAGGGGGATCGAGCCCAAGCCCGGACGGGTCGAGGGTTTGCATGGGCCCGAGCCCCAGCTCTCTTTGCTTTCTCTCAACGAAACTCGGCAATGCTTTAACCTGCTTGACAACTCGCAATGCGCGCAACAGCCAGTCTCAAAGCCGCGAGCCTAAGCGGCCCCGCGGTGGGCCTCCGCGGCCGCGCGCCGGCCCTCGCCCGCAGCGCCCTCCCGGCCGCAGCCCCGCTGACCCGCCGCAGCCGCCCGTGCGCCTATGCTGGTGTGCGCTGTGCGGCGATAGCGGGCAATGCGGACGCTGGAGCGGGCAGCGGGGGAGGCTCCGACCGTGTCGGGAGCGCTCCCGACAAGCCTGGAGCCGCAGCAGTATCGCCCGCGGCCGTCGCCCTAGCCATCGCAAAGGTGGGGGCCGCGCGTTGTGACTGCTCGCGTGGGCGTTCCCTTGCGTTTGCGCCGACGCCAATCCCCCATCCCCTCCCCTTGCCCCTCAGGCCCAGCTGGATGCGCTCCTGTCCAGCCGTGCCGAGGGCGAGTCCCTCCGTCGGCAGCTGGGCGAGCAGCAGCGGTTGTGCGCCGAGCTGCAGGCGCTGGTGGGGGAGCAGCGGCGGCTGAGCGGGGAGCAGCTGGCGGAGAGGCTGGGGGCGCTGGCGGAGCAGCTGGGAGGAGTGGCGGAGAAGGTGAGAGGGCAGGTGGGGATAGTGTTGCAAGCCCCCACGCACTGCCCGGCCCCTTACAGGATGCGCCTGCAGGGTGGTATGCCAAAACTGCCTCGCACCGCCCCCCCCTCCCCCCTCCCCTCCCACCCCCCCCCCCAGCTCCAGGGTCACGAGTCCCGCGTGTTGGAGCTCCTGGCCGAGTGGGGCGCCCGGGCGGGGCTGGAGCGGGGCCTCAAGGTGGGGGCAGGGCGATGCTGGTACCGGCCTGACCCGCGTCTCGTGGTGCGTACCATCAGCGGCTTCACCATGCCCTTTCACGCGCTAGCCCATGGCAGTCCGCGCAGCTGACGCCTGTTGCCCCTTCCCTCTTTCTGCCCTGCGCTCCCCCCAGGCTCAGCTCCAGGCCAGCGAGGCCGAGGTGGCCAGCCTCCGGCAGCAGCTGGGCGAGCAGCAGGCGGCAATGGAGGGGGAGCTGGACAGGGCCAGGGCGCAGGTGGGGTGCGTGTGCGGGGGAGGGGCCACGCGTCGAGAAGCGCGTTTCTCCGCCTTGACGGCGTAGGGCGGTAGCCCCGAGATTAACCATGACAGATAGACACCTCGCTACGGGTACCCCCTCTTACTGTTCTGACCTTGCGATGCCATCTCACTCCAGATCACGGAGGCCCAAGCCGCTCGAGACGCCCAGGCCGCGGCTGAGCTGGGCCAGGCCCAGGCCCAGGCCCAGGTCGTAGAGCTGCAGCGGGAGCTGGAGAGCCTCCGCAAGGCGGGGCCCAGCCAAGCCAAGCCCACGGCCGCCAAGGTGCTCAGCAAGCGTGCGTGCTTGACTTGTGGCCGAACGCCGCCGGTTGCAGCAGCTCCAGGAGTTGCACAGTGCCACCACCCACTGGGACGCTTGCTGCGGCCCCTGAGGCACTCACGGTGGTGAAATGCTGCGCTGCCACTGCTGCCACTGGCCTCCCCCGGCAGGCCCCTCCCGCCCCTGCGGCCGCCACCGCGCCAACTGTGTGGGCTGACCGCTCCGCCTTGGCCGCATTCGAGGCCGCCACCCAGGCGGCTGCCAAGGGCGCTGCCGATGCAGTGGTGGAGCTCCTTCTCCGTAACATCCACACGCAAGAGCTCCTGGACGCCGAGTCGTACTTTGTGGTGATGGAGGAGGTGCCGCCGTCAGAACCCCGCTCCAAGACGCTGGCGGCGGCCACTCCCAGCCTGGCCGTGTGGCTCCTGGCGGACGACGACGTGGCCCCGCAGCTGGTGGAGGCAGTGCCGGGAGGCGTGCTGAAACACAGCGGGTGAGCTGTGTGATTACCTGGAGGGAAGCCAAGCATGTGCACAGACAGCCGGTATGTAGGCATGGCAGCGAGCAAGGCCGCGGGACTATTAGGGTAGAGGCGGGGTACTGCGGTGCCATCTGAAGCTGACTGTGCTTGCGCACGGTCCTGCTTTGCCGAAGGCAGCAGGCTGCTGTGCACTCACGAGCGGGGTCTGACCGAGGCCTTGTGTCGTCTGTTCCGCTTCTGCCCGCAGGGCGGAGCAGGCGAGCACGGCAAGAGCTCGGCGCGACAACAAGCATCCGCCTGCCGCCGTCTCGCCCCGCCTGGCGAAGCACGCGCGCGCTGCGGTGCTGGGGGCGCTGGTGCCGCTGCTGGGGGAGGGCATGGGCGCGGAGTGGCTGACGGACTGCAAGCTGGTCAACCGCTGCACCTGGCAAGACCCCTTCCCGTGGGCGCTCGACCCCGCTGTGGCTGCTTCCATGCCGGTGCTCAAGGTGACGTCTCCGTGAGTCCATGGGCCGCGAGCTCCGGAGTTTGGGCCCCTGAGCTTGAGCCTAGAGGGTCGCACCTGAGCGAGGCTGCATAGCAAGGACTGGGACGATCAAGGGGACAATCAAGGGGGTACGGGACTTCCTCAGCGCGTGAAACATGGTCCACCCCACGCCCTCCACCCCGCCCGTGTTCCGCCCCAGGCCCAGCCAGTGCCGGGGGCCGCCGTCCCAGCCGCCCGCAGCCCCTGGGCGGCGGCCGAGGCTGCCCGTCAGGCGGAGGCCCAGAATGTCGCCAAGGTCGCTGCCCAGCTGGCCGCGCGGCGCCTGCACTCCACGGACACCAGCTACCTGGTGTTCGGTCTGGCATTTTCGAGATTCTTAGATGTTGAACGGCTGGAGGGCCGGCTCGGCGATGGCTTGGCCTTCAAGAGCTACAGCTGGTGGGTCGGGGCCGCTTGTGCAAGGCGAGGGTGGGGCTGCGCCAAGCAAGGATCCTTCTCCGTACTGCCGGCACTGCCGGTACTCTCCATCCCCTGGCACTACAACCCACGGCTCACGCCGCCCGTCTGCCTGCGGACGCAGGAGCCTCGGCAAGGACTATGGGCGGCTGCTCGACTCCAGCCGCGCAGCCCTGCTGGGGGCGGTGCAGGCCATCCTGGGGGATGGGGCCACCGCTCAGTGGCTGACGGGCTGCCAACTGCACCGCTCAGAGCTCCACGGAGTCATCACCGACGTACCGGTCATGGCGGTGACCCACACGTGAGCTTGGAGGGGGCTCATCAACAAGATGGCCAGATTCAAGATCAGGGCCGGCCCAACCAAGCTTTGGGGGTTCTCCTTTCGTGGCCCACACGCCGTGGACACCGTTTAGGTGCATCTTGGCGTCGGACGCGTTTCTTGCTAAGCTCACACGCATGTCCGTGCGCATGGATGTCCACAGCAGCGTCGAGCGCTCCGCTCTCGCTCCCCTATACGCCCCTCTAGGAACACGCCAGACCCCCAGGCCGGCTCTTGGGGCGCTGGGGTCCAGGCCCGTCGGCAGGCGGAGCTTCAAAGCGCCGCCAGCACCATCATGGGCCTCCTGGCTCGGCACCTGTTCACCGCGGAGGAGGCGTACCTGGTGTTCGAGGACCGGGACTGGGACCTGGAGGACCGTTACGCCGAGCCCGGCCTCCGCGTCTTCCTGCTCAGCGGCGTCGACGCCAGCAGCGTTGCCAGCGGCGGGCTGCGGAGCGTTGGGTGGGTGCCACGTATGTGCGTGCCTCTTGCGCGCTCCCTGCGGGGCCAGATCGCAAGCATGCATGCCTCAGCCCTGAACGTTGCTTGTGGGGCGAAGCCCAAGCCCCACTGGCTAGCAGCTGCCTGCCTAAGACGCCTACCTGGCTCGCTCAGCCTCCACAAGGCTTCAGCCAACAATCTCCCTTAAAAACCCTCCTTGCCGTGCGCTGCCTGCCTGCAGGGCCACGCCAAGCGACAAGTGCAACTGGTTCCCCAGCTCGCAGTCATCGGTGGTTACAATGAGGGACCCCTTCGAGGGGGTCTAAGCGCAGAACGCTCCGACCGGCTGGTCGACCACACGGGCTTGCCGCCTGCAAGCCTGGGTGCCCCCTAACAGCAGCCCACAAGGGCGGTGAGCCACGGCTATCACCAACGAAGCCTCAGCTAGGGAAGAGAGCTCCTCCCTAAGCGTGGATACGTCGCGCTGCAGGGCAGCGTGTTGCTCAGCGGCGGCCCGCAGCTCGTCGTGGACTTTGGCGGCCAGCTCATTGACCGCGTGGACGATACCCTCCCTCAGAGCGGGCGAGTGAATGCAGCGCAGCTTCTCTAGCACCGAATCCAGGAGCGCCACATAGTCGGCCTGAATCCGCTTCGCCTCGGGACACATGGCAGCCTCGCCCTCAGCTCGCTCCGCCTCGCGAGCCTTGTGCTCAGCTCTCGCTTCGGCCCTAGCCTTCCGGTGAGCCACCTGCTCGGCTGGTGTGCCAATGTTGTGTATCCAATTCCTTCCGTAGGAGCGAGACATGGCGGCTACTGTAGGGCTAGGTCCTACGCGTGGTGTGTATTGTGGTGTGTATTGTGTATTGTATATAGTATATTATAGTATATTGTATATAGTATAGTATAGTATAGTATATTGTGTATGGTATAGTATAGTCCCTCCGACTGCTGGAGCGCATCCGGGGGGCGCTGCTGGAGGAGCTGCGGCCGCTGCTGGGGGAGGGCATGGCCGCCGAATGGGTGACCCTGGACCTGGACGTCGACTGGAGCCGCAACAAGTTCGACCGATACGACTACGTGCCCGATGAGAAACGAGTCAAGCGCTTCGCCTGCCGCGGGGTGCCCGTGCTGAGGGTGCGGCGGATGTGAGGGAAGGGGCTGCAAGGGGCTGGGTGCAGGGGTCTGGACGAAGAGGATGGAGGGAAGGGGTCCGCCCGTGGAGCTCAGCAGGATAGTGCGGCGAGGAACAGCGGCTTGAGCGGACGCAGGTGGCAGACTTGCCGCAATTGCCAGAGAAAAGGTGGCAGGCACTATATATAGGTCTCAGGAGTTTTGGGTTTCTTCTGCTACAGTAGGGGATGATTGGGGCAGCCTGTGTCTCTGAATCAGGCCTGGGGGCTAAGCGGCTGCTGCCGGCGGGTCAAGAACCTGGAGCAGCCAGAAGCGCTGTATGTGGCGCAGTGCGGGGGGTCTCCGGTGCTGCTATGGGCAGCTATGCCTTGCTGCGCGAGTCCTGCGACGGAACATGTGCTCCGAACTACTGCGGCGGGGCTTGGCTGGACGCGTTGCACCGATGGGGCACGTTGAGTTGGCAGAGGGAGAATGGAGCGAGAACGAACTAACGCCGCCGGGACAGCCAGGGCGCGTGGCAAAGAGGAAGAGGCGTGGCAAAGAGGAAGAGGCGCAAGCGTGTAACTAATGCATGTCGGTACCTGCAGCTCCCTGCCAATCGACGTTTCTCTGCGGAGAGAGATGTGGGGCGCTGGGGATGGGGATGAGCGAGGGCTGGATGGTTGCGGGTTCGTGTCGCTACGGAGTACGGACGCTGTCGATCAGGGGGCTTTCTGCTTATAGTGCGACAGCCTTCTATTTGTGCTTCAGCTACTTCATTGAGCGAGAGCTTCAGCGCTGGTAGACTCAACTGTCAGCGACAGCCGCGATGCTCACTTCGCCTCTTGCCTCCATAAATACACCCCTACAGCTAGCATCCTTGCGCACTCCTGAGCGTGCACTGACTTCGAACGAAGTTGAACCTCGCTCAAGCCATTCTGTCTCCAAACAAAGCACGACACCGAGCTTGAATATGACATGGTTACGGCTGCTGCTCAGCTTACTACGCTCGGTGGTGCCAAGCAGATGGCCTCGCTGCTGCCCGATGCGCCCGATGTGGGAGCGCTGACCATCAAGGGAGCGCTGACCACCCGTACCGCGGCCTTTGCCTTCGGCAGCCTGCAGCCAGGGCCCGCTGCCGTGATGGGTCTTTGGCGGGACGGCGCGACACGCATGGCCAACCGGAGGGGCAACCGGAGGGGTGTCCGGGGCGGGGGGGCCAGACCGACGGACCCCTATCCTCACCTGCCCTGGCGCAACATTCGCAGTGGCGCTGTCCCGGCACTGCAGCGGTGCCGAAGCCGGAGGGCGCCCTATTGAGGCGGAGGCCCTTACCCCAGTCAACGGCTTCACGGAGGCCTTGAAGCTCCTCTCGCATGGCCGAGCCCCGTGGCGCTGCCCTGGTGAGGCGGAGGGGCAACGGCATGGACGGCCTCGACCCCCACGTCCGGAGCTTCACAGCTGCCATAAGCACAACCTGAGAGACCGGGCTCTCCTCGCAGCCACATGTGCACTCAGGGGAAGGGGCGGAGGTGGCGACCGGAGCTGAGGGCACGCCGCGTGCAGGCCGTGGTTTTCACGGCCAGCCCCGCCCACACAGCGAGGGGCCCTGCCCCGCCACAGTCTCAGCCCTACAGCGGCATACACTGCCGCTCTAACAGCCATGCTCTGCACAGCCCCCCTCAGGGCCGTGCCCCACGGCCCCTCGGCCAGCCTCCGGTGCTGCGCACCGCCCAGCCTCGCCCGCTGCGCCCGCGCTGCTGCGGCCCCGCTGCCCCGGCCCAGCGCCCGAGCCAGGCCCTGCGCTGTGCGCCGCAGGGCAGCGGCAGCGGGAGGCCCGGGGGGAGGAGCGGTGGACACGCAGCATCGCCTTCCGCCCGAGAAGCCCTCCCCCAGTCCAGGCCCTGCGGCCGTCGCCCAGGCACCTGCAAAGGTGGGTTTGGGAGCGGGAGGAGCTGCAGCTGCAGACACGTATGGCTGGGGCCCTGCTGCGGCACTAGGGGTTGGCGCCGCGACCCGTGACGAAGCGCCGACCACCCCGGCGGGTCTGCGCTATTGCTGCCTTACGTGCTCGGCCTTCACGAAGCCACCTGGACCATGTCCTCCCCCCAGCTCTTCCCCCCTCTTCCCCCTCTCCCCCCAGGCTCAGCTGGATGCGCTGCTGGCCAGCCGGGCTGAGGGCGAGGCCAAGGCACAGGTGGGGGAACGGAGGGCAGGAGCGGCAGACGCTAGGCATAAAAAGCAAGAACGAAAGGGGCCCACTGCCGCGGCAAGCCAGAGGGACCTGCCACGAAAGACAGCTGGAGGGCATGCGTCTCCAGGGGTGGGGCCGCACGTGCTGGTCTTCCAGCCGCACCGCCCTCCCGGCCCGCCCGCACGCAGTGGGCGCTCTCCCCCTTCGACCAGCTCCTCGAAGCGGCTGCCACCGGCGCCGCTGAGTCGGTCGTGCGCCTGCTCCTGCGCGGGCTGCACGAGTCCGAGCTGGGGCCCTCCCACCTATTCCTTCTGGCCGAAGAGCCGGTGCTCGGCGCTATGAAGCTGGCCCAGGCTGGCCCCCGCCTGCACGTGTGGCGCCTGGACGGAGACTGCACCGATTGGGAAAGGTGAATGCCGTTTGTTCTGCGAGTCGGGGCGGCCATGCTTCTACCTTTCACCTTGCGCCCCACCTCTGCTGGACGCAGGGCCGCGGACGAGGAGGGATCGGTGGGACCGCGCAAGCAGCCCGATACCGAGCCCATGCGCCTGGCGGAGCACACCCGCGCTGCGGTGCTGGAGGCGCTGCAGCCGCTGCTGGGGGCGAGCCTGCGCGCGGAGTGGCTGCTGGAGGGAACGTGTGTGACCTGGACGACACATAAGTCCCCACCTTATGGGCATGAAGTTCCGAAAACCCACACGGCGGCTGTTCCCATGCTACGCGTGACCCGCATGTGAGACCCACAGGGGGGAATGGAATGTGTGGTGGGAAAGAGTGTGTCGTGCCACTCACCCTTTCCACCGTGCCACTTACCAGCTTCGTGGTGCCGCCCTCCCCCTCCCTCACCTCCTAGGGACATGCCGGAGCCCGACCCATTGAACGGATCCCAGCCGAAGCTGATCCCCATCAGCTGGGCGGCCGCCGACGCCGCACGGCAGGCGGCAGTCGAGGGCGTGGCCGAGCCCGCTGCCTGCCTGGCGGCCCGGCGATTCCTCACCTGCCCCGAGACTTTCCTGGTCTTCAGGACAGCCCCCCCGCGCCCTGGCTGCACCCCTGGACTCGATGTGCAGGTGCTGGCCGGCGCAAATTACAACAAGGGGAAGATACTCTTCAAAGAGTAAGCCTAGTTTGGCAGCCATACGTCTTAGGCTGACTTCGGCTTCTGCATGCATGCTCATGGGCATACCCGGCGAGACGTAAGCTGCAGCCCACCTCATGCTGAGACTGCAGTTGCTTCCCCTATGCCCAGGATCGAGGGCACGGCGGGCAAGAGCAGTCAGCTGAATGCCCGCAAGCTGGTGCCGGCCACCCAGGCGGCGCTCTTGGCGGCGCTGCGGCCGCTCCTGGGCACCGGCATGGCCGCGGAGTGGCTGGTGTGCGATTTGGAGGACGGCCGTGTCGCTCCGCCGTACGACCAGCAATGGTGGAGGTTGTGCTATGCGAATGCCGTGACCGTTCTGAGGGTTGCCAAGAAGTGAGGTCAACAGCGGTCCACATATAGCGGTGATGAGAAGGCAGCCTGGGCCCCAAGGCGGACTGCGATGACCGGGCATGTCGTGGCTGAGCCGGGGCGGGACTCGGGCAGGACTCGGGCAGGGCGCTTGGTGGGCGAGGGTGGGCGCTGTTGAATGGGCAGGGGTATTGATGTTGACGGAGGAAGGTGGGGTGGCGGCCGGACTGCTTGGAAGTCGGGTTGGTATGGGGGGCGGGGCGACGGGGATCGATAGCCTGGGATGCTGACACACGCAAAACACACTGAAATGCCCTAACCCCGTGCCTTGACCATTTGTGCATGTAGTCACTGAAGCCCCAGCGTAGCCGGCGGAGCAGTGGCGGCGCCTAGGTTGCTGCCCGCCTGGCCCCGCGCTGTGCCCTTGCTGCCGCAGCCCCGCCGCGCCGATGAGCCTTCTGCCGACGCGCCGATGGCTGCTCAGGCCAAAGCCCAAGTGAGCGAGGCAGAGGGTGGCATGGGTGGGGAGCGCGGTGGGGCGTCAGAGCGGGAGCTCTCTGCCGGCTGCCCCGCCTTCCCGTCTCGCTCCCTCCCCCCGCCCTTTGTCCCCAGGCGCAGGCGCCTGCGGAGGCGGAGGCCGCCTCCCTCCGTGCACAGCTGGCGGAGCTGCAGGGGGCCCTGGGGGAGCGCGCTCTGTATTCGTACGCTCTGGTGTCGGAGAGGTAAAACCGCTCATATTCGCTCGTACGACTGTTGAGCCGGGCGCACACACGTGGGAGGTTGCGGGGGGATTGCGTTGTCATTCGTTATCAGACCTACCATTCCGTCGCCGTCCCTTCCCGCACCCCCATCCGCCCAACCTGCATCCCCTCCCGACGCTTCGTCTTCCCTCCTCCCCTCGGAGTCCACCCGCGCTGCGGTGCTGGAGGCGCTGGTGCCGCTGCTGGGGGAGGGCATGGGCGCGGAGTGGCTGACGGAGTGCCGCCTGGTGGACCGCATCGGGGCTGGGGGCGGAGGGGAGGGCATGCATGGGAGTAGCGGAAGGGTTGGCTGCTGCAGAGGGGCAGGGCTTCAAGCGCAGCGACAGCAGCAGGACATCCACGGTGCTCAGAATCTCGAGTCGGTGAGCCGAGAACTGAGAGGGTGGGCCTCCTTGCTTAGGGGTTCTGGAGCTGGGGCAGAGGCACCCATCCGGCTAGGCGGAAGAGCTTACCTGTCCCCGCCCTTTCTCCCGCTCCGGGAACCCATGGCACCGTAAAGCGGTAACCCCTCCCAGGCAAGCAAGCCGCCCTTTATCGCCGCCCGACGGCGATGACAGCTGCTACCTGGTGCTGGAGGAGGGGCAGCAGGCCGGGGCGGGGCGGCAGGATGGCGCCACTCGGGGCCTGTGCGTGTGGCAGCTGGAGGGAGCGGTGCACAGCGGCAACATGGTGTCCTGCATCGGGCACGGAGGGGCGCCAGTTTGCCTGAGACTCGGCTGTTACCCCCACCAGACTCTTTCCACCCTTGCGGCTCACTGCACCCGTGTGTGCTGCCCCTGCCCTTAAACCCCCTCGCCCCCACGCCGCCGACCCTTCCCCGCCGGATGGAGAGCCTGAAGCCCGGCGCTGCTCGTTCTGCTATCAGCGAATGGGCCCAGCTGCTGCCCGCCTGCCCCGGTTCCCTCCGCCTGCTGGGGCCCAGCCGGGGGGCGGTGCTGGGCGAGCTGCGGCCGCTGCTGGGGCGGCGGGGCCTGGGGGCGGAGTGGCTGCCGGGCTGCGAGGTGGCGGTGGCGGGGCGGGGGAGGGTCAAGGACCTGGAGGAGGGGTGGGAGGGTGCCGCTGGGGAGGGGCAGGGTCAGGATGGTGGGACTGGAGGGGGGGGCGTGGGACATGGTGCTGCAGGTGGCAACGGGGTGAGCAACGACACGGTGGCCGCGGGTGGCCGCGCGGGATGCTTCATTGGACTCGGCGAATGCAAGTGCCTTGTGCTACTTTGTCTTTGTCGCCCCCAAAAACATCTTCCCACCCTGCACTCGATCCTATCTAGCGACGACGCAGTTGAGCCACCAGCAGACATGGCCTTCACACCCTCCGCAGAGCGCCACCGCTACGGACCGCGCGCGTCCTGCGAGTCCGTGCCTCCCTCCGCCATCAAGGCCCCGGGCGCCAAGCAGACCCTGTCGCAGACGCTGCGGTCTATTGCGGCCGCGACCCGGGCGGGCCGGCTGAAGGCCGCGCAGGCCGCCGCAGAGTCCGTGGCGCGCCTGCTCGTGCGTGACGTGAGGGACTGCTCCCGCTGCCACGTGCACACCCTTGTCCCGCCGTCCACCTTCTACTTCGTGCTCCGGGAGGACGGGGCGGGGGACGACCCGGCCCACCTGGAGGCCTGGCTGCTCGAGGGGGCTGCCGAGAGCTCCGGAGGCCATGTGCCCTACGGGTCTCCGCCGATGTCCTACTTTGGTGCCGGCAGCACGCTGTCCTTTGAGCGGTGAGGCTTGGGGGGAGGGCTCGGGGGGACGGGGGAGGGGCGGCAGAGGCGGAAGGCAGGGTGCGGATGGACTAGTAGGGGACCTGGTGGCGTCACTCTTCGGGCAGGCCCTTCCAGCCCACTGCAGGGCAGCTGTTGAAACCGCCACGTTACCGCCTTCTCCCCCCCGTGACCCTTCCCCGCGGCCTTCCGCCTGCAGGGCAGTCAACGAGGCCGCCGATGTCTTCAAGGGCACTTGCACTGACTCCTCCTTCCAGCTGCTGGGGGCCACGCAGGAGGCGGTCCTGGCCGCCCTGCAGCCCCTGCTGGGGAACGACCTCAAGGCCAGCTGGGTTGAGCTGCGCCTGCACCAGAAGCCCCACGGCATTGACCCACGGCAGGGCACTCAAGAGCTTCTGCTTGGCCAGCTGTTTGCGCTCCGCCATAGTGGCGCCTCGCCCGCCGCCCAGACGCACATCCCCGTGCTGCGCCTGGTTCTCGATGGCCGGCCCTGAGGAAGGCGTGGCCGCGCAGGCTGGTCATGGCCAGCGGGCCCGGTAGGGCGTTGCTGCGTTGCGTTACTCGCGTACCGGTAACAAGGGCCTGTGACCGTGGACCCAGCGCACCCGCGGACGCTTGTATGCCTACCGCTACAGGGAGAGATGGATCCGCTTAACGGGGTGAAGGAGGATCTTTCGAGGGGACAGTAGCGAGGTAACTTCCTTGCCCTGTAACCCCCTTGCCCCCACGCCGTCGCTTACCCCCAGGGTCGAGGGCATGACACCCGGCGCTGCGGATGCTACCGGCGGCGGGGCCCTGCTGCCCGCCTGCCCCGGTTCCCTCCGCCTGCCTCCGCCTGCTGGGGCCCAGTCGGGGGGCGGTGCTGGGGGCGGTGCGGCCGCTGCTGGGGCGGCGGGGGCTGGGGGTGGAGTGGCTGCCGGGCTGCGAGGTGGTGGTGGCGGGGCAGGGGAGGGTCAAGGATCTTGAGATGAGAAGGTGTGGGACGGCGCGGATGGGGAGGGACAGGAGGGGGGCAGGGTGGAGGTGGGAGATGTGGCCGTGCTGCGGGTGGCAAGGAGTCTGAGCGGGGCCGTGTCCTCCAGTGACATGAGGTCTGTGGGAGTAGACGGCAAAGAAGAGGCTGGAGCGAGGTGACGACGGCGTGCTGTCGTCCGCAGGGGGCTTGCAGGATGGAGGGAGGATTGACAGGGTACGAGGGAGTACGTTATGCAGTGAAGGGAGTCTGGCCCAGGTCGCTCGAGCCTAGGACGCGGGGGTTGTCGTATGCACGGCCCTAGCGGCGGTGGGTTAGAAGGGGACAACGGAGGACGATCGGCAGTGGAGGGGGACCGGCACAGGCCAAGACCAGTGGAAGGGGCAGTGAGCATGGCGTGAGGGGTCAGTGATGGATGAGTGAAGGTAACGATTACGTAGAAGTGAAGGCCATCTGACCCTTTGCCTGCGGTGAGGGGACTAAAAGCCTAGCGGGATGTAGAGCGGTGCTTCCCTGCCAGAGCGCGAACGAGGAAGGGGTCTGGGGATGGCGCCAGAATGGTTCGTGCCAGCGCACTCATCGTGGCAGCCGTCGGCCGGGCTGCTAGTAAAGTTATCTTCCTGGCAGCTATTTCACCACATACCTACAGCCCAGTGATAGAGCCTCACGCAGAGTCTCAACCTTCGTCCCACCTGTCAGCGACAGCCGTGAAGCTTCCTGTGGCTTGCAGACTTGCTGCCTCTGTAGATAGCATAACTTGCTGCTGCATATGATACTGCTAAGGGCGCAATTTCCAGTCCGCGGACTCGGCGCACTCCGCGGCAAGCTCCAGCTTGAATCCCACGCCCCAGGCAACCTCGCGTGTGACGTGTACTCTAGGAGCCAGCTACTGGGACTCTCAGGGCCGCTGCACAGCGAATTCCCACGGAGAGCGATGAGGAGCAGGTGCTGCGTCCACCTCCGAGCGGGAACGACCTCGCCAGCTGGACAGACGCGGGAGTAGTTGCTGGAGATGCTGAAAGACGCCGGTGGGAGATGTCGCCGGGTCGTAGGGACCCATCCTCAGTGGCTGAGGGGACATGCTGGCGCAAGCCCCAGCAGTAGGATTTGCGAGCGCAACCAGGGAGCAAGCCGCATGTGCCACCGCTTGGCGAGGTGGCGCTGGCGGATAAGGACCGGTCCCAGAGGAGGCCGCAGCCAGCGTGCCGGTGGGCCTCCCGGGCCATGGACAAGGGGTGGCACCTGCATGCCGGGGTGATTGTGCGGGGAAGGGGTCTGGTCCGCCGGGAGCCCGCCGCACCATGACGCAATGCAGGCAGGGGGCAGTCGCCGATGGAGCGGGTGGAGCGTGCGCTGACTACCCCGGTATGGCTCCCCGGTATGGCTCCGTGCGTGCTCTCACCACGCCCCTGCTCTCCGCTACCCGCAGGCAGGTATTTCCGCCAGCTTGAAGCCTCTCCTGGCTCAGCAGGCGCTCAGAGGGGTGGGGAGAGGGACCGGGCTCTCCTCGCAGCCACATGTGCACTCAGGGGAAGGGGCGGAGGTGGCGACCGGAGCTGGAGGGCACGCCGCGTGCAGGCCGTGGTTTTCACGGCGAGCCCCGCCCACACAGCGAGTGGCCCCGCCCCGCCACAGTCTCAGCCCTCCAGCGGCATACACTGCCGCTCTAACAGCCATGCTCTGCACAGCCCCGCTCAGGGCCGTGCCCTACGGCCCCTCAGCCAGCCTCCGCTGCCGCGCACCGCCCAGCCTCGCCCGCTACGCCCGTGCTGCTGCGGCCCCGCGGCCCCGGCCCAGCGCCCGAGCCAGGCCCAGCGCTGTGCGCCGCGTGGCAGCGGCAGCGGGAGTTGCGAACCTAGGACCGGTGGAGGCCGCGGGAAGGTCCGACACTCGTGCTCGGCGCTCGCCCCTCGAGCCCGTCGCACAGGCGGTTGCACAGGTGGGCTCAAGGGGCTGGACGCTTCAGCTGCGTTGGGCCGGGGGCCCCGCCCTGAACCCTAGGGTTTTGCGCCTCGACCCACCCGCGGCCGACCCACGCCCTGCCGCAAACCCACAGGAGGTCCCGCCCGGGGCTTACCATCATCCATCCTGACCCGACCCCTGCCTCCTCCCCTCCTCCTCCCCCCCCTCACCCCCCCTCCCCCAGGCCCAGCTGGATGCGCTCCTGGGCAGCCGTGCCGAGGGCGAGTCCCTCCGTCGGCAGCTGGGCGAGCAGCAGCGGCTGTTCGATAATCAACGGGAAGAAATGTCCGAGCAGCTGAGCAAGCTATTCGAGCAGGTCAGAGCGGGGAGGGTGTCAGGCCCAGGCCAAGCAGCCTGACACTACTGACCACGCACATGCGTTTCAACTACGAGGAGCCTCTTGAGTGTGGGTGCTGACAGCTGCCACCCTCGGCTGCCACCCTTGTTCGCCCTCAGCTGGCTGACGTCCTGATCCAACGGAACGACCGCGCGGCGGAGGTGGAGGAGCGCCTCGAGGCCCAGGAGCTGGAGCTGGAGCGGGCGAGGGCACGGATCGCGGAGCTCGAGCTGCGGGCGCCAGACCAGGTACTCATTTAGGGGGGTGGATAGCTTATCCCTCCATCCACATGTCATCTCCTCTGGGGTCCTGCCCGCAGCAGTAGCCGCCAAGCCCTTCACTTCATTGCTCTGCTGGTGGTGTCAACATCTGATTCTTCCCACAGCAGCCCCAAGTAAGGCCTCTGCCCCTCTGTATTGTCCACCCCTTCGCAGCAGCGTCTGGTGCCCGACCAGGCCGAGGAGGTGCGCCGAGCAGGCGCCCAGGCTGCCGCCGCGGAGGTGGTGCGAATGCTGCGGCGCAACGTCCGGAATGGAGAGCTGCAGTCTGACGCCTTCTTTGTTCTGGCGGAGGAGCAAGCAACAGCAGCTCGTGACCTCGCTGGGGTTACGGTAGGGGGCCTTCGCGTCTGCCTGCTGGAGGACGCTTGCATCGGCCGCCGGGAGGGCGCCGACGAGTCAAGCCTGGAAGGCCTGGTATTTTTCACCCGGTGAGTGGGGCCCGTTTAGGCAACCCCCGCGGCCGGGGATACCGGGGAGGGGGCTCCACGGCTTCACGGGGCGCTGCTTGTTGGGAGTCCAAGAGGACCAAGTGCTGAGCCGTCTTGACGTGGTGGGCTGAGCCTTGATAGGTCTCATGTTGCTGAACCAGACCCAAACCTCACATCGTACGCAACGTTTGGCAGGATGACGAGGGAGGGTGAAGTCGTGGGCCAGCAGCCTCGAGATCCCTACCTCCAGCTGGTGGCGAGGTCTCGTGACGAAGTGCTGGAGGCGCTGCGGCCCCTGCTGGGGGAGGCCGCAACGGCGGTGTGGCTGCTTGACCGCCCGCTCTATGCTGAGCTCAAGAAGGATTATTACTGGGCGCCGTGTGTGGACGCTCCAGTACCGGTACTGCTCATTCAGCCGCGGTGAGCAGCGAGCAGGCTTGAGGCCTGCGTGCTTTTCTAGATGCGTGGGCCGCCTCTGGTGGGTAGCACTTGTGGAAACGCCCCGGTTCGGTTCGGTTCCGCTACGGCTGCTGACTCTGGCTCCTTTGTTGCATGTCCCGCCGTCTGCCGCAGTGTCCGTGGCTCCAGCGAACCGGCCGGCGACGAGCAGCCCCATGCAGCTCACTCAGCCGGTGCCAGCCCGGAGGTGCGGGCTGCCGCGGAGGCGGCCATGGACCTCATCCTGCGGCGCCTGCACACCTCCGACACCAGCTACCTGGTCTTCGAGGGCCGGCACCCCGGCTCCGGTCCCGACATAACGCCGGGCCTGAAGCCGTGGCGGCTGACGGGCGCCAAGCTCCGCCTCGACTCGGTGTCCTTCAACAGGTGGGCACTGGGGGGTCTTCGGACTGTTTAGAGAGGCTGGAGGGGCTGCGAGCGGAAGCTCACCTTCGCACCTCGGGCACTGTGAGCAGCAGCCAGCCGGCCAGCCTCGCTGACCTGTGCTTCGTGCCCCCTCCGCAACCGCGCCCCACCCGTCTGCAGTGGCGAGAGCGCTACCGGCGTGGCACCCGGCGACTGGCACCCCAGGAGTGCAGCCCTGCGGCCGGCGGAGGAGGACCGTGCGGCGCTGCTGGCCGAGCTGCGGGCCCGCATGGGGCCCTCACCGGAGATGGAGTGGCTGGTGACGGACCTGTGGCACAACGGCTGGGGGGCGCATTACAAGGCCCGCTTGATCCCCATCCTCAGGGTGTGCATCTAGCTAGAGCTGCCAGAGATAGGGTCAAGCCTGCGGGGGACTGCCCTGCGCGGCGGCGCTGTGGGGGGTGTCGGCCTGCAGGAACGAGGGTCTGCCCAGGGTCTGCCGAGGGTGGGATGGGGCGGAGGTCAAAATGGAGATGTTGAAGCAGCTGTCAAGTCGGGGTGGGCAGGCGCACGGCGGCTGGGTGGACGTGGGTCCGGGACAGGGGATGGCCGGGGGATGGCCGGGAAGGTGGAGTGCACGGAAACACATGACACGCAACTTGCGCTGCATTCCTCATTTACCACGCCACGCCCCACCTCTTAGTTTACCTGCTTGCCTGCCTTGACCATGCGCGTACGTTGACCTGCTCGTCTTGACCATGCGCGCATCAAGCCATTGGAGTGCCAGCAAGGCCGGGAGCAGCAGCGGCCGCCCCTCAAGCGCAGCCTTCGCGGCCCGCCTCGCACCGCGCGGGGCCCGCGCGGCTGCGGCTCCGCGAAGCCCCTTTCGCACTAAGCGCAGCCTCGTCGCGCGCTGGGCTCCCGACGCCAAGCCTGGCGCTGGCGGTGCTGCAGGAGAGCCGGGTGGTCGCAAGCCGCGCCCCGCTGCTGCGGAGGGCGGCGCCGAGGAGCCTTCTGCCGACGCGCCGGTGGCTGCTCAGGCCAGCGCACAGGTGAGCGGGAGCGCGGGTGGCATGGGTCGGGAGGGCGGTGGGTCGTCAGCGTCCGGGTCGGAGCGAGCCCCGCTGCCCCGCCTCCCACCTGCCTCCCTCAGCCCCTCCCTCCCCCTCCCTCTCCCTCCAGGTTCTAACGGCTGCCGAGGCGAAGGCCGCCTCCCTCCGTGCGCAGCTGGCGGAGCTGCAGGGGGCCCTGGGGGAGCAGCTGCGGTGGAGGACGGGGCAGGTGGGTTCGTGTGCCCACGGCTAGGGGGGCACAGCTAGGGGGCGTGGCCGTCATTCTTGGGCCCAGCCAGGGCGGAGCGTGCGGGGCTTGAGGCTATTGGACAGAGAGAGACGGCGTTTAGGACCGCCTACCTCCCCACGCCGTCTCCTGCCTCGTCCGCCCTCCTGCCCACCCGCGCATCTCCCCCCCTGCCCAACCCCAGGCAGCCCCGGAGCAGCAGCAACGCATGCTGACGTCAGAGGAGCTGGGCCGCACAGCCGAGCAGGTGAGGAGGGGAGCGCAAAACGGGGCTTGCGGAAAGCACACGGGCTGGGTGGGTGAAGTCTTCATCCTGAACTGAGCCTTGATCATGACACCAGTATTCCCCTTCCTCCCTCACACCCCCACCCCTCAGGCCCTGGCCCTGGGGCTGCGGCTGCAGCAGCTGGAGTCTGAGCTGGCGGGGGCGGCGGAGGGGGTCAGCAAGGTGGAGGGCGAGGAGGAAGTGGAGCAGCAGGTGGGTGACTCACATGTTGAGAGGGCCAAGAGGGCTACCAAGGGGCTGGGACTAGGGGTTTGAGGGCGATCCCAGGCCATGCCCTCCACGTCACTGGAGACTGGCTTTCTGAATGCCCCGCTCACAATCCGACCCCAACGACCCCCCAGGTGAACCCCCCGCCTTCGTCGGCCCTCCGCAAGCAGGGCGGGCCAGCCCATGCCGCTGCCCGGTCCGTGGTTCGCCTCCTGCTGCGGCACCTGCACACCCGGGAGCTGCCGCCCGCCAGCTACCTGGCTATTGATTTGGCGGCGCCTTCGGGAGGGGGCGAAGAGGAAGGCGCGGGGCGGAGCGAGGAGGGACCGCTGCGTGTGTGGGCGCTGGAGCACGCCCAGGAGGCTGGGGGCAGGGTGTCGTACGACTGGTGCGCTGCATGGGGATTGCGGGCCGACAGCCGTTCCCGGCGCTAGGGCCCTAACGCAAGGCACAGCAGCAACCCGTTTGTTGAGGGCTTCTGTGAGATGAAGGCCCCGTCCTTCGCTCCATACCTACCACACCTCCTCCACTCATCTCGCAGGGCTGTCGACCAGGACGGACTGCGGGGCCCTCCCGACGCTTCGTATTCCCTCCTCCTCTCAGAGCCCGCGCGCGCTGCGGTGCTGGACGCGCTGGTGCCGCTGCTGGGGGAGGGCATGGGCGCGGAGTGGCTAGTGGACTGCAAGCTGGTGGACCGCATCGCTGGGCGGGGGGGCGGGGGGGACGGGCTTAGAGGGGCAGCGGTGGCGGCGGAGGGGCAGCGGGCCAGGCGTGGCAGCGGCGTGACAGCGGCAGTGCTCAAGATCTCGACCGGGTGAGCGAGGCAAACGCTGCGGGAGCGGCCTCCTCAGGGCAGCAGTCCCATTATTGCTTGACTCACTCAGGTGCAGGGGCAAAACCCCTAAGCCAAGTAGTGGCCAGCAGGGCTGCAGCCTGCTGGGGTGTTCCACTGGGCTGAGGTCTTTGCTGAGGTCTTTGCTGAGGTCTTTGCTGCTACTGCTGACCCGTCCCCTCGCTTTGTCCCCGTTCTTGGGAACCCTTGGCCCCAGCGCCAACCCCTCCGAAGGGAAGGACCTCCCCTTCCTAGCCGCCCACGCAGCACGTCAGCGGGCGGCTCGAGGGGCAGCTGAGGCCATCTCCCGCCTCCTCAGCAGCCGGCTGCTCCCGGGCGGCGGCTGCTACCTGGTGCTGGGGGAGGAGGAGGAGGAGGGGGTGGGGCTGGAGGAGGGGGCCACGCCAGGCCTCCACGTGTGGCTGCTGGAGGGAGCGGTGTGCAACGACAACATGGTGTCCTGCATCGGGTGCGTGCGGCTGGGCCCATAAGATGCAGGGGACCCAGTTCGCCCGGGACCCAACTGTTACCTTCACCAAACTCTCTCCACCCTTGCCGCTCCCTGCACCCATGCTTCCCCTGCCCGTTCACCCCCTCTCCCCCACGCCTCCCCTTCCTTCTAGGGTGGACAGCCTGACGCCCGGCGCTGCTGCTGGTGCTGCCGGTGGTGGCAAGGCCCTGCTGCCCGCCTGCCCCGAGTCCCTCCGCCTGCTGGAGCCCAGCCGGGGGGCGGTGCTGGCGGAGCTGCGGCCGCTGCTGGGGCGGCGAGGCCTGGGGGCGGAGTGGCTGCCGGGCTGCTGTACCGTGGCGGTGGCGGGGCAGGGGAGGGTCAAGGACCTGGAGGAGGGGTGGGACGGCGCGGATGGGGAGGGGCTGGAGGGGGGGGGGGTTGGAGGGGGGAGATGTGCCGGTGCTGCGGGTGGCAAGGCTGTAGGGCGCGCGGGGCACCACGCGAGAGCCCCCCAGGAGCTCCTCAAGGGGTACAGTGGGAAGCATGCATGGCTAGTTCAGGGGCCACCTTGCCTGTGATGGGAGTGGTGATGGTGATAGCGCCGTGAAAGACTGCATGCTGGACGGGGTTGCGGCTGCCGTGGGGACGGCGAGTTGGGCCGGGGTTGGGCAGCATCCGAAGGGTGGAGGGGTTGTGGCACGTTAGGAGGAAGGCCGGTCAAGGCAAGTATAGATATGCTGTGACGTGTGCCGTGCTCTAGTTCGTGCGATAGCAAGAGCATGGTGCGGTGGCCAGTTGCGTGTGGCCGTGAAGTTCACGGCCTGCATCCAAGCGGGGGTTTTAGCCCAGCAAGTGCATGCTTTGCTGGGCAAGAACGCTTGATCTTCTCTCAAATAGTTGTAAGACTCCTTACATCATGCGTCTCACAGCCAGACCCCAACTTGGTGCCGGCCCGACCGCAAGCCGCCGCGCTTGCAGGGGCGCCCTTGCCGCTCCAAGCCTGCCGCACAGGCGCAGCACAACTCGTCTCATGTCAGTGGTTGCTTCGGCCAAGGCGGCCGGCAGTGCTTCCGCACCGCCGGAGCGCCGTGCCGATACGCTCGATGACCTGCTCGCCAGCACCCCAGTCAAGGCCCGGGCTGCACGCCAGGCCACGGCGCAGCGGGCCGTGGAGGCGGCTGTGCAGCTCTTCGTAAAAGAGCAGCTGCCCAAGCTGCAGGACTTCTCCCGCATCCACACACAGGGGGTGCCGCAGGCCCCCGACGCCTTCTACCTGGTCTTCGAGGAGGCGGCCGGATTGGATGGGGCCCCAGCGGGGCTAGTCCCGTGGCTTGTTGAAGGCGGCGGGCGGATCGATTACAGCCGTCACTATGGCATGTATGTCCTGTACGCCAACGGGTGAGGCTCGCTAGGGACGGATAGGGAAGAAAGCTGGTATGCTGCGGTTTGTTCCCCTGATTGCTTTCCTCCCATCACGTCAACGTCGTTCAGGCTCGTGGGCCCTCCTGACCGGGTGGACACCCGCCCAGAGGAGTCATCCCTCAAGCTGCTTGAGGAAAGCCAGCAGGCGGTGCTGGAGGCGATGCAACCTCTCCTGGGGCCCAAAGCCCAGGCCACATGGAGGACAGTCGTGCTGCAGGCGGGTAGCGGCTACTCGGTCAAGTCACCCGTGCTAGCCATATCCATGAGGTCAGAAGCGTGACATCCACGTCAACGAGACGCTGGGGGAAAATAGAGGATGAAGGCAACGGGGGCGGCGAGGGGTGATCGGATGCCAATTAAAGTCATGGGCGGGGTCAAGTAAGCCTCGGGGAAGCCTCAAGGCTGGGTATGTACCTACGGAGACTCGAGAGCCACCTTAGACTGACGGCTGGCACGAAAGGTGCAGAAGGCAAACCCGGGAAAAGGCTAACCCGGGATGGCAGGAGAAGGGTTCTTGGGGCTGAAGGGATGACATCGCCTCAGCGGGCCGGGATTAACGGGGAGGTGATTGCAGAGAGGGGAGAGAGATCCGGCTGACCTGCTGCCGGGATGGGATGAAGCCTAGCAGTGCTGTATGGTGTATGGTGGCTGGAGAGGCGGGTAACCGTCCCGGTTTGTCATGGCACTGTCCGGGTTTGAGCCGGGTTGGTCGAACCGGGGTCGAACCCGGCCCCTCCCGGTTACTGCCGGGCTCTGATCGAACCCGCCCCAAACCCGCCCGGCCGGTAACCCCCAAGCAAGCTCCCTTGGCAGTGTTACCTTACGCCGCCGAGGGCCCCAGCCTGAGTGGTGGTGACCCTGCGCGATGTACCGGTACACGCTAGGTAAGGGCATGGTGTCGTCTCCTCACCCCCTGACCAGCCAGCCTGGGTCACTTTGGGGAAGCCGGCAGAGCAGGGCAAGCGGACCAACGCATGCTGTGCTCATGACGTGCGCCTCGAGCCCCATCAGTCAGAAGGAAGGTCAGCTACAGTCCGCTTACCCGTCCATGCCACCACATCGCTGGTGCGTGCTCACGCACGAGAGGTCTATTGCGGGTTCAGGGTGAGCTGGCCGACGGGGGTCAAGGGGCCGGGGGCCGGGTGCAGGGCACAGGGCAGGCAGGATAGGGGGCCATGCAACTGCAAGGCGTGTGGCGTACCTGCCCATGCGTGCCGCATGCCGCTCAGCGGTGTCCTTCGCTCCCGTACTCTCGCTCCAGCCAGGTTGAGCCAGCTCACCCTACCGCCTTCCAGTACCTCACACACCAGCACCAGCTAGCATGTCACTGCTGGACGGGCACAGGTTCCGGCGCAGGTGGGAGCGCGAGCGTTACAACGACGCCGACGAGCCTGCCGCCGGGCCGCTGCAGCTCGCGGGCCCTGCTGGGCGCTCCAAGCTGTCGGTAACGCTGCGCAACTTCCGCGCCGGCGCCGAGGCCCAGAGGCTGGCCGCGGCCCGGAGCGCGGCCGAGTCGGTGGAGCGGCTCATGCTGCTCCAGCTCACGGAGGGTTTAGGGTTTAGGGTTTAGGACCAACCCACGGACATTACCCGCCTCCACACGCGGCAGCCCCCCTCGGAGCTTTACTTCGGCTTCAAGGAGGGGGGGCCCGCGGGTGCCGGCTCGCCTCACCGCGCGGTTCCTGGAAAACGCCCGCACCCGTGACGGCTACAACCTGGTCTAGCTACACGGGGTGAGGTGCACAAGCTGGGCCACGTGGGAACGCGGGGGGGGGGAGATAGAGCGGAGGGGGAAGGTGGAGGGGGAGAGCGGAGCGGTGCGGCGGAAGGGGAGCGCCGAGCGAGCAGATGACGGACAGGGCGAGCAGCGCCTGGGCGGGGGTGCGGGGGCACGCGGCGGCGGGTGTGTGGGAAAGCCAACGCAGCCCATGTACATTCCGCTGCTGTTCAATCCCAGACGCCTTTGCTCTGCGCCCCGCCCCCGCCCAGGATGATCAGCGAGGTGGAGCTGGGGCAGTCGTATCTCACGGACCTGGACGACCTGCTCGACCCCACGCGGCAGGCGCTGCAGGACGCCCTGCTGCGCCGCCTGGGTCCCGAGCTGGGGCTGCACTGGACCCGCCGGATGACGCTGGCCCCACCGACCAACCTGCCCTCCGTCCGCCTCCTGTGCGTGACGCTGAACAACAGGGAGATCTTGTACTGAGGTAGAGGTTGAAGTTGCGGTGCTGGGGGCCCTGCTGGGCTACCTGCTCTGAGGCTGTGCCCCAACCGGGGGGGTTCAGTCCACCACGCCGAACCGGTTAGTTTGCCGACAGCCTACAGCTACAGCCTACAGCCTACAGCTGGGGGTGTCACCTAACTAACCAGGCCCCGGTACGGTTGTACTTGACACACGCAGATGCATGGCTTGTCCTGTGGTTGCATGGAGAGCTGCCAGGAGGGGAGAACGACGGGGATCTTGCTTGGGCGAGGGGTGAGGCGTTGGTTATGCGGTTGGTGGCCGGGCTGCAGACTATGTGAGGAGCCGGGCTAGCCGGTGGACACCTGGCATCTGCAAGGCAGGGGTGCGGTGCTCGCGGTAGAGGTATGGGAGACCAGCTGGCAGCGCTAGCGTGGTTGGACTGAACGTGCAAAGTGGCTATGGAGTGGCGCATGGGCTTGGGGTGGAGGGGGTGGGTGAGTGACGGAGGGTTGAGGCACCATGTGGTTTTCCCACACCTCTGCTGCGCTGCGCAACAGTCGAGAGCGAGCGCATGGTTAGGCATGCATGGCCGGCACGCATGCTGTCCCCGACTTCAAGCAGACGGCAGTGGTTGCTGTTGAAGTCGTCGACCAGCTGATAGGCCTGCGTGCTGGGATACCTACAGGCACCTTGGGAAACAGATAACGGGACACCTGGGCGCGGAGTGCTTGGGGGCGATGGGGGCTCCGGGCGGGTTACGGCGCCGCGTGCCGCGCGCTGAATCTCGTCTCCATCTCCGGGCTGCCATCTATGCTGCCCTTCCCACACACGCGATGTCAGCTTGATCAACCTCATAACCACGACAACAGTCCATGACTTGACCGTCTCAAAGTCGCCTGATTAGCAGGATGCGAGGCCACCGGCGCAATCGGGCCGCTGCTGGTGCTGCTCAACAGCAGAAAAGTGCGGCAACGTTAATCCGCGATCTCCCGGAGCTTGCGGAGCGCTTGCTGGGGGTGGCGGGAAAACATGGCCGGCCTCGCTCGGCTCCCTCCGCCGCTGAGCTAGCGGGTTTACAGGAGAGTCTCAAGGAGGCGCTCAAGATAGTTATCAAAGATGACGAGGCGGCCTGCAGCGTGCTCCAGAACGACTCGGTTCGGGTGGCCTGGTCGGTGCGGCTGCCGGCCCCCGACGTCAGCGGTGCGGAGTCCGCTCAGCTGAAGGCTCAGCGGTTCTTCGGCTTCGCAGCTGTTGACCTCGCCGGCAGTCTGGCGCACACCGCCTTCGACTACCGGTATCCCGGTGGCGGGTTTGCGGCCGAGCTGCTGCGCACCCAGGTGCTGCACGCCCTTGCGCGGCAGCTCGCCTCCCTCAACCAAGCGCTCGAGGGCGCTCAGACGCCGCGCCCTCGGCGTTTCTGGAGCAGCGCCCTGCTGTGCATCACCGGCGCTGCACGCCTGTGTCTGGGCCTGAGCCCTTACCCGTGGCAGGCGGGCCTCGACCCCGCCCTCCTGGCCCAGCTGGCGGAGGCCCTGGCCGACTCACACGTCGTCGAGCACCTGGCGAGGGCGATCCTGCACGTGCGGTGCGCGCTGTCGGCCCAAGGGGCGGCGTGCCAGGCACCCGACCTGGACAGCGACGGCCTGCAAGACCTGCAGGATGCGTGCAACTTCTTCTGCAGAGTCCACAGGCGGCTCATCATGCTGCACTCTCCCCTGCACCCGCCGTACCGAAGGCCCAAGCGGGGCCGGAGGCAGCCGCAGCCGCTGAGCACCTGTCGCGGGTCTTGTTGGGGCCCTGCGCGCACCACGCGTTGCTGGTCATCGGTCTGGAGGCGCTTGCCGTGATGGAGGGAGCGCTTGGGCTTCAGGAGGCGGGCGCCGCGGCGACTTGCGCGTGCCGGGGCGGGGCGGCGGCTGCAGCGGCGGCCGAAAGCGCTACAATCGAAATGGATACCCTAGTCGCTCTGCAGCGCTGCCTGGGGATGGCGACGCCCCACCCGCAGGCCGCGCCGCCTCCGGGTGGCTGCGCCGCCTGGGCGGCTGTCGCCCCCCGCCCCGCCCTGTCCGCACGGCTGATCCTCCGGCTGGGGCTCGCGGCGGCGGGAGGACGCCCGGTCCAGGGCATCGATGCCGGGAGCATCATCATAATCGGCAGCGGCGGCGGAGGAGGCAGCGGCAGCAGCAGCCTCCCCGCGGACGGCCACAGGGTCCTGCTGAAGCCGCAGCACCGGGCGGAGCTCATGTGGGTGGCCCTAGAGGACCTCGGATGGCAGCTGCTCGCGCGGCGCCGTCGGCCCTGGTGTGGGCCCTGGCCGGGCATCGCTGCGGACTTGTGGCGCCTGGCCGCGGTGGCGTCCAGGGGCGAGGTGGGTAGGCTCTGGGTCGTCTTTGGGAATGTAGATGCTGGCTCGTCTTGGCCCTGACGACATGACCTCATCAACTCATCGTCCCAGCATCTGGTGGTGTTGGGGTGCGACATGCTGCGTGCTGGGTCTGTGCCGTGATCTGTTGCCCCCGTGCTTCGCCCGCAGGAGGAGGACGTGGAGGCGCGGGCCGACAGCCTCGCAGATGTGATCTCAATCCTCACATTGTCGTACCTAGATCGGCTACTGGTCGCAGGAAGTGAGACGGGTGGGGGGCGCTCGTGTGCGGGCTGAGGACTCAAGGGACCATGTTGTACTAGTGCTTAACCCAGTTCAAGCTGCCAACGCCTGACACGCCGCTTGAGCGCCGCCTCGTGACGCCCACCCACAGAGTGGCTAGAGTACCCGGCGGAGGCTCCCCTGGAGCTGGCGGCAGCGCTGGAGGGTGGGGCGCTGCCCCTCTTCGAGCGCCTGTTGCGACGCGCGGGCGAGACGCCGGCCGGGCTGGAGGCGAGGGCTCTGTCGGAGTTCTGCGAGCGGACAGGCAGCCAAGCATGTCTCATTTGGATCCGGGTCTTGCCCCTCCTGGCCTACGGCGAGCCGCTGCAGGCGGCGGCCTTCGTGGCTACCGTCTCCAAGCTGCTGCGGAGGACCCAGGCGCGGGCGCTCGTAGCCGACGGCACGCAATGCTGCGCGTTCGGTCCTATGGCCGCCTGCCAGCTGATGTGCCTACGGGTAGTGTGTGAAAGCTTCGAGGCTGCTCCGGATGGCGGGCTGCCGCCGGCCGTCCGCCAGCTGATGCTGGTCCTCTCGCTGGCGCTCCCCGATTGGCTGGCCGATTTGGTCCCCTTGGTGCGGGAGGCGGCGGTGCTGGAGGAGGCGGCGTGGCGGGAGGAGCAGCGGAAGCGAGACGGCGGCTGCGCACCCGGCGCGAGGAGTCCGCCTCCCGCCAGCCTACCTCTCCACTTCGCTCTGTGGGCGCTGCTTGGGCACCTATCGAGGCCCTTCACCTCCGCTGAGCCCACCCCTGCGGCTGCCGATGCTGAAGCTTCTGCCGGAGTCACCAACAACGGCGGCGGCGGCGGCGAGTTCGGGAGCGGTGGAGGCGGCAGCGGGAGCTCTGGGGCCGTCGCCAGCTGGCCGTCGAGGGAGCTGGCGGACGATGCGGAGGTGGCCCTGGTGGGGGTGGCGATGGGGTTGCTGCAGCGCCGGGGGATGGATGCCCTGGAGGCAGCGTACATGGGCTCTGCAATGGCTGTCGCGGCGATTCGGCTGTCTGCCACCCGCCCGGAGGACGTTCGGCGGGCGCTCAGAGCCAACGACCCGGTCTTCGCATGGCGGCCCGAGGCGATGCAGACCGTTGCGACGGCCGCTCGCGAAGCAACTGTGATCATCGCGGCTGCGGAGGGGCTGGGAAGGGTGCTGGAGGCGTGGGCACGGGGCGAGGAAGGAGGCGAGGAGGTCGCGGTCGAGCTGTGGGAGGGACTGCAGGCCGCTGGGAAGGAGGCGGGGCTGTATGGGAAGGCGGCGGGACAGCTTGTGCCGCCGGCCGAGGCGCGCCGCCGCCTGGGCCTGCCCGCCTGCTCCAACCCCGCCTGCGTCAGCCTGGCGGGCGACAGCGAGGCGGGGCGGCTGCTGCAGCTGTGCGGGCGTTGCAGACGGGAGGCCTACTGCTGCCGGGAATGCCAGACGGCGCACTGGCGGGCGGGGCACAAGGAGGCATGCGGCGGCGGCGGAGGCAAGCCTGCCTGAGGGCCGCTCGGCTAGCTCGGCTTTCTGTCCGTAGGGGGGTTTGTCGCACGGGGTTAGTGTGTGTGCAGCTGCGAGGGCTGCACGGGCGGATTGTGCGATAACCGCTGCAGGGCCGCAAGGCTGCGTGCTGGACCTGTGGCCTGCACTTCCGCGTGGTTGTGCTTAGTAAGTGTAGGTTCGGCGTGGGTTTGTGTCCAGGCAGGGTGTACGGCCGTCTTTTAGGTCAGATGTCTCCACATAGCAACGATGTGTTTCGCCTTCGAAGCGTACGTCGTGCATAGAACGCCCTGTGCTGTGTGACGAGGTGGGGGTTGTGGCCGCCCTACAGGCCCTAATGTTATGTCGCTAGATGTTGAGTGACCGGGTGCGAGCTTCGGTAGCTTCACATTATGCAGTATGGGTGGACTGGCAAGAATCGGAGAGCAGCCTGAAGAATGCGCGTAGAGCGGGATGCGAGACTCGGGAGGTGTTGCCGCTCACGCTGTGTAGGGTTGACCTGCTGGGGCAGCTATCTGTCCTTGCCGAGGCTTGGTCGGGTGCTTGGGTGGAGATGTGCCAACGCTACTATGAGCGAGTGCAGGGGCAATGAGCTGAGCGCAGGAGCAAAGTAGGCGTGGCAATGTGGCAGTGCTGCCATGTGGTTGTACGGGCAACGTGCGTCAAGGGACGAAGGGAGCTGCCAGCTTCAGATAACCATCCTGATGTGCGCTTGTGGGTGTAGGGGCGCGGCGTATCAGGCGCCTGCATGCACCAGAGGAGGAGCTTCCTGACCAGTGCACTTTGCGCGGGCAAGCCTTGGCGACGTGACAATTAATCCTTCGGATGCAGGGTGGTGGTTAAGGCATAAATGACCTCGTGTACTGGCTGGGGCGCTCCGGGGAGCAAGCGGGTTGGGTCGGCATTTTAGGCATTTACAATGACAGGCTAACTTTTAGTCAGGCAGTGCGCTCGCGGAGATAACAGCATTGTGCTTGTGTGGGGCCTCCTGAGGCCGATGGAGTGGATGGGCTACTGACCATGTGCCAGTACATACAAGGCAAGGAGGCATCATGTCGGAGCGGCCTTGGCACTCAAGGGCCCGATCCTTCGTCGCTGAGACCCAAGCCGCACGCATCCACGGCAGCGCATGTAGCCCTGCCGCCCAATGCTGTGGTCCCGCGCAGGCAGCACCCGCTCCTTTCTAAGCGGCCCCATATGATGCATCAGCCCCAGCCGCACTGTCTTCAGGGGCAGCGGCGGCAGCTTGTCTTTCGCTGCCCATCGCCCGACAAGCACGCCATCATGACAGCCACACCAGCTGCGCCCCCGCCGCGCCTGCACGAATGCAGGAGTGGCAGCACCCCGCAGGCCAAGGGCAGGAAGCTGCCCAGGGCCTCCGCTAGCCGCCGGTCGTGCTCCGAAGCCCCCGGCGCCGCATCCCGGTCGGCGGCGGCGAACGCGAGGCGCAGGGCGTGGTCCAGGGAGGCGGTCAGGCCCGCGCGGCACAGGCAGACGACCAGGGCCTCTTCCTGACTGGCTGTCGGAGGGACGCTGCTGCTCGGAGGATCTGCGACGTGGATAAGCAAGGCCGCGCTGTGGACCCGACGCTTCAGGTATCCTAGCAAAGCTTGTTGCAAGTATGCAGACGCACCCCGTTCGCTCCAACCAAGCGGGCCCACCTGCAGCCGCTGTGAAGCCCCGCATTGCCGCCACCAGCGCCTTCGCCTGGCTGACCGCAGCTGCCGAGCCCTGGAGGTAAGAACGCGCGCAGAGGAGGTGCGGTGCGGTCAGCACCCGGTGACCCCGCATCCACAACGAAGGGACGTGCCGCTGTGCTCCTCACGGCCTGCGTGCGACTCCAATGGGCGGGGCTGCTGCAGCTGCTCCACTGAGGGGCGGGGGAGGAGGACGGAGAGGAAGGACAGCTAAGAGTGCTGTGCGATGCCCCGGCCTGGCCGCCCAAGCAGAGAGCTCAGCATGAGTGCCCGGGCAGCGCATGTAGCCGCATGCAGCCGCATGTAGCCGCATGTAGCCGCATGTAGCCGCATGCAGCCGCATGTAGCCGCATGCAGCCGCATGTAGCCGCATGCAGCCGCATGTAGCCGCATGCAGCCGCATGTAGCCGCATGCAGCCGCATGTAGCCGCATGCAGCCGCATGCAGCCGCATGTAGCCGCATGCAGCCGCATGTAGCCGCATGCAGCCGCATGCAGCCGCATGTAGCCGCATGTAGCCGCATGTAGCCGCATGTAGCCGCATGTAGCCGCATGTAGCCGCATGTAGCCGCATGTAGCCGCATGTAGCCGCATGTAGCCGCATGCAGCCGCAGGTTTGATGTACCCTAGCGGCAACTCCCTTCCCACCGAGCATGCCGCGCACACCTGCCAGGCCGCTCAGCTGCTTCGCCGTCCCCTCCTCCCGCTCCGCCAACCTCGCCTACTTCTTCGCCACAGTGGTTTGCAGTGCCTCCGGCGTCCGACGGTGCACGAGCAACTCGGCCGCCTGGGGGGCACGAGCGAGGGGTCAGCTGCCAGCAGGAGGAGGTGTCTCGTCCCTGGGCCCAGTGGCCCCAGTGTAACCCTCAAGCCCTGGCCCCCCTAAGGTCTCAAGCCCTGCAACCGCACAGGCACCTAGCGGCCCGGGGCAGGACTGATGCACTCGCGCCTGACAGACAACACACGCTCCCTTCCACCCCAACTCGCCCCCACGTTCTCCAGCTTACATCCCGGCCGCTCCCGCTCCCTCTTCGGCTGCGCCTCGCTCTCCTGCAGCCCCAGCATCAGCCCCAGCTCCTGGCTGGAGCGGGCGGACGGACAGAGCTGAGGAAGGGCGAGGCATAGCAGGGCGGTTGGGCCTTGGGCGGTGGGTGAAGGCGGACGTCGAGCTAGGCAGCGAAAGCGTCCGACAGCCTGCAACCCTAGCTGGACCCGAGGACAGTGGGTTGGCCGCCGCAGAGGACCGAGCGGCTTGAGGGCAGGCGGCCTCGGGCAGGTCCGCGCCTAGGCCCCGGCAAGACACACACACCTCTCTGTCCCTCACCTGCGCCGCCACCTCGCTCAGCGCCTCCGTCACCCGCTTCTGTTGCTCCGACGCCCGCGCCATCCATCCCTGTCATTCACCAACCCCCCTCCGACCCCTCTCCTCCCCCGCTGCTGCTCCGCCGCCAGAGTGGCCCACGCCGGGTCCTCGGCCGTGCGCCGCTTCTGCTCCTGCGCCTGCGCTACTCCCGCCGCCAGGTGCTGTGCGGCCGTGAGCGTCCGCTGCTCGCACAGCCATCGAAGCAGCGGCTCAGCCCGAGCTCTGATCTCAACCCGTCTCAATGCCCACGCACACATGCGGTCACGTCAAGCTCCGCCGTGGAGCCGGTGGTGAGCAGTGAGCAGCTGCCCTCCGGTGCTCCGACGCCATCAGCGGACGGCATTGCCGTGACAGTACCGGTAAGTGTTGCCAGGACCCGTGGCGCGATGCGGAGGTTGAGATGCCACCACACGCTTCGGTGAGCATCATTCCAGGGGTTTGCCAGCGGCTGCCAGTTCGGGACCGGACCCCGCTGAGATGGCCCGGGCGTGTGGGTTTTGGCCCATCAGTCACGGAGTCCCGGCTGGCATGGCTCAAAAGAGTATGCATGACTTCGCTGTGCACGCTGCTCACCCGGCTGCGCAGTGGTGATTCGCAAACGATAACTGGCCAAAGCGCCCACTCCTTGCGACAATCTAACAGGCGTGCGGATGCCAGAAATGAGGACATGCGCGATTGGAGAGCCTGCCAGGCAGCAGCGCGCGCTGGGCAGGCCGGCCTGCCCGCAGTCGCGCGACAGCTGGCGCCAGCGAGGAGCGCCCGGGACTAGAATGTAGCTGCCATCGTGCCGGCCACTACATGCACTGGCTGAGCAAGAGCGCGGCAGGTGGTGGTGCACCCGCGAGTTGGCATGGCTTGATTCCTCCGGTGCGCGCTGTCAAGGTTGCTTGCAAAAGTAGTGAGCAGCAAGGCGCTCTGCACGGAGCAGGCGCGGCCGTGAAACTTACGGCGTGGCATGCACTTGGTGCGTACAGAGGGGGCCAGGCGCCCTAGGGCTTGGCGTGCCACGCCGAGCGGTCACAGCTCGCCTCTTTAGTAGCTCAATTGCTGCTGAGGCACGCTTAACTAGCCCATCCTTATTATGCAGCTAGGGTCAAGCTTGCGGGCTGGCAGCGGCGCGCGCCATGGGGTCCCGAGCCATCCCCGCCCCGCTCGATCGCTCGGCAGTGCGGCCCGCGGCTGGTCCTCAGCACACGATGTGCCTCGGAAGCAATAGATGGCCCAAGCTTGGGGGCGACGGAGGCACCCGAGCTGCCACGGGCGCGCACACGGGCGGGCAGCCGGAGGGCCGCCGCTGACGCTGGTGCCCAGGCCTCCGCCAAGGTGGGCAGGCAGCAGCGTCGTTGGGGGCAGAGAGGCCGGTGGGAATACTGAGCTGATTTCGCCGGCGTTACATGGCCTGGGGGTGGGATGAGCTTGAGGAGCGGCAAGGAACAGCGGCAAGTTCAGGGTCGCGTGCCGCAGCTCCAGCCGCTGCCTGGCCCTGTGGCCACGTGCCCCTAGCTGATCTTGTACGTCTGGCCCTCACCTTATACCTCCAGCGGAAGAGCGCAGCCGAGGAGCTCCGACAGCTCGGCACCTGGCACGCCCCTCCTCGCTCTCTCCTGACGCTCCACACGTCGCCTAACCCCCTGCCAACCTGTTCCACCCCACTCAATGCACTGTTCCTTGCCTGGTCACAGCGCTCTCCTGCCCCACCCCACATGCCGTACGGTACCTTCTCGACCCTCAGACTTCACCCCCATCCGCTCCCACCCCCTCCCCAGGTGCAGCGCCTCGATTCCCAGCTGTCTGACCTGCTGGCCAGGGGAGGCCCTCGGGTCGTGGGTCCGGAAGCGATGGTGGAGGTGGCGGCGGGCAGGGACGCACGGGCGGCGGAGCCCGGGCGGCAGCTGGCGCAGCGGGAGGCGGAGCTGGCGGCGGAGAGGAAGGCGCTGCAGCGGGAGAGGACACGGGCAGAGGAGCTGGAGAAGGAGTTGGAGCGGCTGCGCAAGCAGGTGGGGACGCGGGGGCCGCAGAGGCCGAGGGCGTCAACCTACTTTGTGCTGTTGTGCTGTTGTGCATCACGTTCGGCCATCGTGACTCTCTGCCCACGTTGCCCCACATCTGCGCGCAGCTGGCCCCGCAGCCGGAAGCCTTCAGCGGGGCACGCACGGCCGCCGCCAAAGGCGCTGCACGCACGACCGCCGGCAAAGGCGCTGCACGCACGGCCGCCGCCAAAGGCGCTGCACGCACGGCCGCCGCCGAAAACGTTGCACGCACGGCCGCCGCCAAGTATGCAGCGGCGGAGGCGGTTGCGCGGCAGCTGATGCCTGACGTGCACACCGACGCCAGCTCAGACACCTATTTCCTGATCGCCGAGAAAGAGACCGGGTATCCGCGGACAGCCCTGACCGCGTGTCTGGTGGTCCTCGATCCTGTGGATCCCGTTTTCGGAAGCGAACACGCGTTCGAGCTGAGGTGCGCGCGTCGCGCTCCGGACTGGCCTTCCCGGTACGCACGATAAGTGCTTCCCCTGCGCCCCCTCCTCCTGCATGCAGTGCCGGCATTGATGACCTAAGCAGCCGCTTGGGGCTAGACGCCGATCCGCTGTCGTTTTGCTCGTCCCTCCGCCTGGTGGACCACACCCGGGCGGCGGTGCTGGCCGCGCTGCAGCCGCTGCTGGACGAGGGCATGAGCGCGGAGTGGCTGACGCGCTGCGAGCTGCAGTCCTCGCGCAAGGAGCAGTCGCACTTCAAGTATATCGGAGTGCCCGTGCTCAGGGTGACGCGGAAGTGATGAGCTGCGGCCTGCGGGCTGGATGGTTGGCGGTACGCTTTGGCCACCTTCCTGAGGGTAGGGGGCTGCCGTCGCGCCGCGCGCGGAAGCTGGGATGGGGCTGGGCAGTGCGTGCCAGGAGTAGCACAGATAGAGCAGCCCAAGGGTGCGCCAGCGTGAACGGGCTGATCTTCATTCTATCACTGCATGGGTGCGAGGCCAGCAGGGGGCTCGTGATCAGGTGGACTGTTGGAGCAGCGGACACGGGCTATGCCGGATGCATCGGATGAGCTCTGTAGCTTGGGTGAGATGAGTGATGATCCAAATCAAAACTCTTGTTGAGGGCATGGTGTGCGCGGCCGATGAGGGCAGGACCCCGTTCGCCCCTTGGCGGGACCCAGGGACGTATTGAGTGGAGGGTATGGTTGGGGAGGATGGAGGGCTGGTGGGCTCATCAAGGGGACCGGAGGGAGAGGGAGGAGGAAGCGTGGCGAGGGCAGAGCACGCGCTGGGCTGGAGTCGGGACCCGTGAGCGCCGATGCTGCATCTATCTGCTCAGCGCATCACCTGCACTCCTCTAAGCCCGCACACCTGGAACAGACAGACCCACGGCCTCAGGCTCCACAGCAATGTCCCTCGCCGCCTGCACCTTCATCAAGCGCGCCGGCGCTCAGCAGCCCGCGAGCGTTACGGCAGGGGACGCTGCGGCCCTGCGCCCCTCGCAGCTCACGCTCACGGACGTGATGCGCGCCGCCGACTCCAAGGCCGCGGCGGCTCGGCGAACAGCAGCGGAGGGGGCCGCCGCGTCCGCAGCGCGGCTGCTGGTGCGCGAGGCCCTGCCCAAGCTGAAGGACTTCTCCAAGCTCCACATTGGCGATGTGGGGGCGAACAACTTCTTCTTCATGTTCAGCCAGGACGACGACGCTGAGGCGGGTGGCCTGACGGCGTGGCTGCTCGAAGGCGGGCCGCTCGAACCCTTCTCTGGATGGCTTGGCCTTCCTGACAGCAGCCGGTGAGGCACTGCACTCGGATCAGTACGCTAGCTGTGACTCCTGTGAAGGCAGGACGTTTGCTGCCCGCCCCCAAGCCTCCCATCCCCCGCGGCCCTTGCCCTCCTCCGCCGCAGTCTGGTGGGCGAGACCTGCACCAAGCCAAGCCGCCCCACGGATGCGCCCCCTTCCGGCTGGTGGCGGCCACCCGGCGTGCGCTGCTGCAGGCGGTCAAGCCCTACCTGGGGCCGGGCTTCAAGGCCGAGGGGCGGACGTGTACCTGTGTTGACGTGCCGGGAAACTACTACACCAAGCCTTCCATCCTGTGCATTAGGCGCGTGTAGGCACCTGACGGGCGCCAACAATGGGCAGGTATGTGTGATGGAGGTAGATATGCAGTGGAAACGGGCTGCTGGGATGTGTGCCGCCCGGGAGGTAGTCGCTTAGGGGTGTTGGCAAGGTAGGGTGAGGGCCGAGGTGCGGGGGCCTTCGTAGCGATGGCGGTGCGGCGCTGCCAAAAGACAATTGTGGGGCATCGATGACAGGCTGACTGGGGGCTCCGGGGCTGTGGCGAGTATGTACCGTTGGTTGAGTGCGCTGCACGTACCCTCTCGCTTGGGTGGCGAGGGCAGGGCGCAGGGCCGTGCTCTGGCCTGAACATACATGGTATCCACGCTCCCTTCACGCACATCGAGCCCGAGCCCTGTATGTAGCCAGCCACCTCTTCACAAGCCCCCTTGGTCCGATGCCCGACGTCTCCCCTTGCCCGCAGTAGTCAGCAACCCGGACAGCCGCCTCAGTCAGCCTCGTACATTGCACAACCAGGCATCCCCGCCCTCCGTGCCCCCCTCAGTCACTGACTCCGATCGCTGCAGCCCGCGCCGCCGCTTCCGATACCGCCCCGCATTCGCTCTTGTGCCCCTCCCGCCAGTGCGCCCGCTGGCAGCCCGGCCCGCAGTACCGCACAGCCTTGCAGCCGCCGCACTGCTTCAGCGCCAGACCGCCCTCGCTGCGGCCCCCGAACGAGGCGCAGCCGGGGAAGCCGCAGACCCGCAGCTTGAGGAGCGCCCGGCCCTCGGGCGGTGCTGCCAGGGGCGGCGGCAGCGGTGCGCGCAGGGCCGCCGCCGCTGCGCGCCGCGCCTCCTCCGGGCTGCTGATCACGTCCCCGGGCCGCCAGAGCAGCTCCTTTGGCACACGCAGCGGCTGCAGACTGCCGCCGGCTACCACACTCTTTGCCCACCGCAGCAGCTCCGTCGCTCCGCTGCGGAAGGCCGCGTCAGCCTCCGCCTCCTCCGTTGTCCCCCGCCCGCCCGTGCCCCCGCCCTGGGCCAGACGGAGCAAGGTGAGGAGCGGCGAGAAGCGTGAGCCATCGTTCACGCCCATCTGTCGTATGACCTCCAGCCCTCGCTCCACGCCTGCTCCAGGCACCCCCGCTCTGCCTCCGCCCCTGCCGCCCCAGCCCCAGCCCCTGCCGCAACCGCCTCCGCCCCTGTCGCCTCCGCCCCGGCCCCTGCCGCCTCCACCCCGCCCCCCGCCGCCTCCGCCTGCCCCCGCCCGGCGGGCACAAGCCAGCGCCGCACGCGGGCCGAAAGCAAGGGGTGGGCGGCGAGCTGCAGGGCCGCGAAGCTGAGGTCCTTTCGCAGGTTACCACTGTGCCGCGTGTCCTCGTAGGGCGTACCCGCGATCTGCCAGGTTATGAGCAGCTTGCAGGCCGCTGCGATGAGGCGGTGCGGCTGGCACGCCAGGAGCCGAGCCTCGGCCCGGCTGCCAGGGGCGGCGCACAGGGCCGAGACGTGGTGCAGGCTCGCGCTGAGCGCACTGGCCGCACTCCTCTGAGTCACCGCAAGTAGCGGCAGCGGAGATTCTAGGTCAGCCGGCGCCGCGGCGGCGGCGGCAACGTCGGCCCCCAAGCGCACCGCCAGCCGGCCTGCCGCCTGGAAAAAGAAGGCCCCGCGCTCCTCCTCAACTGCGTCCCCAGCCGCTGAGCTGCGGGACGAGCCCCCGGAGGGAGGCTCTGCCGCCGACTCACAGCCCCAGGTCAAGAGGTCACCCCTGCCGGGCCTGAGCAGCGCTGCGCAATGGCCAAGGGCATGGGCAAGGCACGCGGGGGATGCCACGGGGCCCCGCAGGGAGGCCGGGACAGCGCTTGGTGCCCCCGTCGCCGCCGCCGCCTCCAGCCCCCGTGTGATCAGGGATGCGCGCTTGGCGAGGGTCAGCGCCACTCCGCTCACATCGCACGCGGCCGCCACCCCGCATGAGTTCAGGAGCAGCAGCACCCTGCCGGCCAAGAACAGGACGGGCTCAAGTGCCTCCGCCAGCCGCCGGTCGTTCTCCGAGGCCCCCGGTGCCGCGGCCCGGTCGGCGGCCGCGAAGGCGAGGCGCAGGGCGTGGTCCAGGGAGGCAATCAGGCCCGCGCTAGTCAGGGAGACCGCCAGGGCCTCTTCCTGCCTGACGGTCTGAGGAACGTTGCTGGGGTCTGCGGGGTCAGCAGAAAGCCCTCGCCGTCAGCGCAGAGATGCCGTTGGTACTGGCCCCCAGCGCCCCATATGGTGAAGGCAGTGCTCCGTTCCACACACTTTACGCTTGCCTCCCCAGGCACATTCGGAAACCCGGTGCGGAAACCCTAGCGGGCCCACCTGAAGCCGCTGCGAAGCCCCGCAGTCCCGCCACAAGCGCCGTCGCTAGGCTGACCGCAGCCACCGAGCCCTGAAGGGTAGCGCACGGCGGAGGGGCGGTGCCGTGAGGAAGGAACGCGCACAGTGGAGTCAGCCCCCGAGGCCCCGCACACATTTCGAAAGGACGTAAGCTAGCGCTGTGCGTGAGCCCATCGCCGCAATTGGCTCTTGGAGGGACCCAGACGGTGGAGATGAGTAGCTACCCATAAAAAAAAACTGCAAAAGACGTGCGAGCAGTGCAGGTGGAGAGGCGGTGCGGTCAGCACCCGAGGCCCCACAAGCGCACACCGCAAGGACGAGCAACCCACCGCCATGGTCGCCTCCAGCTCTCCAGCACACGCCTGCTCCGCCAGCACAGCCTCCAGCCCCTCGCACGCCGCCGCCATCACCCAGGCGCTCGACTCCGCCCAGTGCGGGTACTCCTCCGGGGACGGGGGATTCCAGGGTGGCCGAGGGGGCAGTAGCACGTGGAGGCAGCTCTGGGGGCGGCAGAGGGAAGGAGAATCAAGATTGAGTGGAGAGACTTGCGTTCTTATGGTCTGAGCCGGGGCCCGGACAGGCCGGCATCAAGAGCTCCTGCTACGTGTAGCGCTGCCAGTGCACGCAACAGCTCTCGTGCGAACTTTAATGCGGGCTTGTGACGTTCACACAGCCCAATGCCAGTAATACCACTTTCACTATGCTTGGTAGGCATCCCGCACGCACCTCTCCGTCCCAATGCTGCCGCCGCTGCTCCGCTGTGTAGGCCCCCGCCGGCCCCTCGCCCCGGCTGAGGCGGCACAGGGCCTCGGCTGTGCTCGCCGCCGCCCTCGCCAGCTGCAGCCCCGGAGGCACCCCGGGCGCGGGCGGCAGGCGGGCGTCGTCGGGGGCGGTCAGCAGCCCCTGCCGCCCATAGTTCCACATCCCAACCGTCGCGATTGCGGTGTTGTGGTGATAGGAGCTCAGGCGCGGGTCGTCAATGCTTCCCCCATATCCGCCTGCGCTGCTGGGCCCGCCGTCCCCAGGCCCCATGCCCACCACTTCCACAGCATCTGCAGCAATGACAGGCGCAGGGAGGCCACGTGGGGGTGCGCTAGGGAGGCGCCCAGGGCACTGCCGGCGCTGCGCGCGTCGGGCCCGGGACACGGCTCATCCGATGGGCCGTCCCGGTGAGTGACGCGAGTGCACGCACGCAGACATAGTCGTTTTGGGGCGAGGCCCATGTCCCCGTCTCCACCGAGCCCCCGCCACCGCGCGCCTGCGTCTGCGCCTCCGCCCTCGCTGCCCTGCCCCGGCAGGGTCAGACCCGGGGCAGAGTCAGGGGAAGCCAAGAGGGCCGGCGCCACTCCGCCCGGCAGCTGGGAGTCCCGCAGGGCCGCCGCCAGCCGCGGCACCAGGGGCGGCACGCGGCCGGCAGCCGCGCTCAAGGGCTCCTGCTCCAGCAGGTGAACAACGAGGGTGAGGCACTGGCCGGCGTAGATGCCGAGAGCATTGCAGGTATCAGACACAATCCCGTCTCGCAGCGAAGACCCGTAATAAGCGGCGCCGAGAGCGGCAATGCGCGCCTGCGTCGCCGGCAGCTGCAGGTGCCGGGCCAGGTCCGCTGCACTGCTGGCCGCCCGGGAAGCCGCCGAGAGGAAGTCGGCGGCGACTACGGGCGCCGCAAGGGCACGGATGTGCCGCGCATTGCCGTCGGCTGGGTTCCCTAGGAGGTCAGAGAGGGCCATCATGTATCACTGCGTTTTAATCAGGGGGGCCACCGCTCCTCCGATTCGTTACAGGCGTGATTTGGGTAGGGGGAGTGCGGGGTCATCGCGGGTCAGACTGACCCGCTTGACCCCTTCCTCCCCCCTCGCTGAGGCGGGGCTGGTGGCTGGGGTTGGTAGGGGGAGTATGGCACCTTGACCTGTACAGCAACTGAGGGAACCCATGGGGCCTCCATTCTAGCAAATTGTTCGGTGAGACTCTCCATTCCGACCTGGAGGGCGACTGGCTAGAGGGCGTGGCTGGCACGGGAGGGCACGGCCAGGCCAAAGGGCGCGTTGTTAACCCCGGCCGGCAGCGTCCCACCCAAGGGCGGTAGAAGGTCCACGGCGTCATATGAGGTAACGCTGAGCTATGGGTGCTTCGAGGAATCAATAGGTTGCGGCAGCTGCCCAAGGGCGAGACAAGGCTCGCCGAATTTGCCCAATTCGCGCATTGATTATGTCCCCGGCCGGCGCCAAAGTTGACTTCAGCTGCTACAGTTGCAGCTCAGTGTCATTGAGAATACATATCAGTTGCGTTTGAGGCCGGAAGTGCCGAGGGAGCGAAGCCCATGCGACATGCGAAAGCGGAAATTGCCGAGGAGCGACGAGAGCAGCTGCATTGCGGCATTGAGAAAGCTAGGAGTGCTATAAGGTGATACCAAGAGACAGAAGACCCAATGATACACCAGGCAGGAAGTTGCCGTATTCGGCTAGCCTTCCCTACATAGGGGACCCCGGTGATGAGACCTGAATGACAAGTTCTGAGCGCGCGCCGCGCGCCATGTAGGGGCCTTACGTGGTCTTTACTGTTTCGGCTAACCTAGCGTAAGTAGGAGCGGTGGCAACGAGCGCAGCCAGAAACCCGCACTGTGTGCGGTGAGCTTGCCCGTTTCGGCGGCTATGAGGAGGGTGTCGAAGCTGGCTCCGGGCCGGCTGGCGGCGGTGATGGGAGCCGTAATGCTGCGAAGCTGCTGTTGAAACCACGCTGGCACGCCGGCCGCCGAACAGCCCTCGAGCCACTGCAGCCGCCCAGACGCAGGGCCAGCGGGGTCCCAGCCCCCGCCGCTGTAGCCCAGCTCCGACTGGGCCTCTTTGATTGCGTCCTCAGTAGCAGTCAGCTCCTCTCTCCCGCCGATTGGAGCATCCAAGACACATGCGCTGGTGACCTCTCTGGTCCGCTCGGCAAAGGGCCCGGCCCTGCTCGGCGCGCGAATGGGCGGGAAAGCTTCTTCGAAGGCAGTATCCTACCTTCGGTCCTCCTCGGCCTCCCTTCCGTTGACATAAGCATTCCGGTAGCCCTCCAAGCGATCCATGTACGCGCGCCAGAGTTTGCGAAGCAACGCCATGGTTCTCGCGAGATGCCTGGCGCAACAGCTCGTCGGCACGCTCTGACCAACTGAGAGTTATCCTTGTTCAACGCGCACAGCTCCGCAGCCCTAAAGTCCGTTCGGCCGCGCCGGGTCTGTGCCGAAGATCCTCAACTCAAGCAGGCGCCGCGGGAGTGAGGACGCGAGCGGCATCGCCAAGATTGGTCGAGCGCATGTGGTCGGGCGTATAAATTGTATAATGGGTGGTGTGTGCTACCTGCGCGGTGCGCACAAAACCATTCCATGTCGCCGCATGCGAGGCGCCGGAAGAGCCGGAAGCCCCCGCCGCCCCGGCCGCGAACATACGCCCTGCCGCCCGGCAGCCTAGAGGCCACCCCAGCGGCAAAACCTTCGCTGCACACCCACACCTGTCTCAGCCAGCCTCGCCTTGCCCACACACAACACGCCCCCGCTGCCCCTCGCCCACCGCCCACTTGCCCATCGTGCTCCCCTCACTCGCTGGCTCCGACCACTGCATTGTCCCGCCCTCAGCTCGCCCCAAAGGCAGCCCAACAACACGACTCGGTCAGCTTCGCAGCTGCTGAGAGATTGCAAGTCAGCTGAGCAACGGCGGAATCAACTAGCCCCCTTGGCCCTGCACCCCACGTCTCCACCTGCCCGCAGTGAACCTCACGCACAGCTGTTTCAGCCAGCCTCGTCCAGCCCACACCCAACACGCCCCCGCTGCTATGTGCCCATCGTGCCCCCCTCACTCGTTGGCTCCGGCCGCTGCGGCACGCGCCGCCGCCTCCGCCAGCGCCCCGCATTCGCTCTTGTGCCCCTCCCGCCAGTGCGCCCGCTGGCAGCCCGGCCCGCAGTACCGCACCGCCTTGCAGCCGCCGCACTGCTTCAGCGCCAGACCGCCCTCGCTGCGGCCCCCGAACGAGCCGCAGCCGGGGAAGCCGCACACGCGCAGCTTGGGGAGCGCACGGCCCTCGGGCGGCGCCTGCAGGGGCGGCGGCAACGGAGCGCGCAGGGCCGCCGCCGCTGCATGCCCCCCCTCCGGGCCGCTCGTGTCGCTGGGGTCCCGGAGCAGCTCCTCTGGCACACGCAGCGGCTGCAGGCTGCCGTCGGCTACCACACTCTTTGCCCACCGCAGCAGCTCCGTCGCTCCGCTGCGGAAGGCCGCGTCACTCTCTGCCGCCGCCTCCATCGCCCGCCAGCCCGCCCCTCCGGCCTGGGCCAGACGGAGCAGGGTCAGGGGCAGCGAGAAGGGTGAACCATCGGCCAACGCCCATCTGTTGTACGACCTCCAGCCCTCGCTCCACGCCTGCTCCAGGCACCCCCGCTCTGACTCAGCCCCTGCCGCCTCAGCCTCCGCCCCTGCCGATGCCGCCTCGGCCCCCGCCGCCACCGCCTGCTGAGGCCCGGCGGGCATCAGCCACCGCCGTACACGGGCCGAGAGCGAGGGGTGGGCTGCGAGGCGGTCGGCCGTGAAGCTGACGTCCCTTTGCAGATTGCTGCGGTACTCTGTCTCGTCCGAGGGCGTACCCGTGACCTGCCACACGATGAGCAGCTTGCAGGCCGCTCCGATGAGGCGGTGCGGCTGGCAGGCCAGCAGCCGAGCCTCCGCCCGGCTGCCAGGGGCAGCGGACAGGGCCGAGACGTGCTGCAGGCACGCGCTGAGGGCAGTAGCCGAACTCTTCCGCGTTAGGGCCGGCAGCGAAAGTGAATGTCGTTCGTCGGGGCCCAGCTCGACCGCGGCACGGTCCGCCACCAAGCGCACCGCCAGCCGGCCTGCTGCCTGGAAAAAGAAGGCCCCGCGCTCCTCCTCAACTGCGCCCCCGGCCGCTGAGCTGCGGGAGCCACCCGCGGAGGGAGGCTCTGTCGCCGCCCCGTGGTCCCACGCCGCGAGACCGCTCGCGGCTGGCCCGAGCAGCTCTGCGCACTGGCCAAGGGCTTCGGCGAGGCACGCGGGAGCCGATGCCACGGGCCCCCGCAGGGACGCTGGGGTAGCCCCCGGGAGCCCCGGCTCCGCCGCGTCCAGCCCCCGTGCGATTAGAGATGCGTGCTTGGCGAGGGTCAGCGCCACTCCGCCCACATCGCATACGGCCGCCAGCTCGCACATGTTCAGGAGCGGCAGCACCCCGCCGGCCCAGGGCAGGACGCTGCCCAGGGCCTCCGCCAGCCGCCGGTCGTGATCCGAGGCCCCCGGGGCCGCGGCCCGGTCGGCGGCGGCGAACGCGAGGCGCAGGGCGTGGTCCAGGGAGGCGGTCAGGCCCGCACGGCACAGGCAGACCGCCAGGGTCTCTTGCTGCCTGGCGGTCTGAGGAACGGTATCGAGGTCTGCGGGATCAACAGCAAAGCCCAGACCGTCAGCACAGCGGCATTCCTGGCATTGCACACCGCGCCCCGTACGGTAAGGCAATGCTCCGCTGTACATAACGCCTGGCTTCCCGCCGACAGGCAGATTCCCCACGGAAAACCCTAGCGGGCCCACCTGTAGCCGCTGTGAAGCCCCGCAGTCCCGCCACAAGCGCCTTCGCCAGGCTGACCGCAGCTGCCGAGCCCTGGAGGTAGGAACGCGCGCAGTGGAGGTGGGGTGCGGTCAGCGCTCAAGGTTCCGCGAACGCATCAACGCACGCACGCTTGCCCTATGAGTGAAACCCACCGCCACGTCCGCCTCCGGCTCTCCGGGGCGCTGCTGCCCCGCCGCTGCCGCCTCCAGCCCCTCGCACGCCGCCGCCACCACCCAGGCGCTCGACTCCACCCAGTGCGGGTACTCCTCCGGGGACTGGGGCTTCCAGGGTGGCTGAGGGGGCAGTAGCGTGTGGAGGCAGCTCTGGAGGCAGGTGCGTGACGAAGGATGAAAAGGGTGAGTGGAGAGACTTGCGTTTAGATACTGTGGGTCCGTGCCCCCGATAAGCCTGTGATGCACGATCTTATCACATTGAGAGCTACCCGGTGTACGCAACAGTTATCGTGCGATTTCCTCACCCTCGGAACCCAGGTCGACGAGGGCTTATGACGTGGCAAGCACACCGCACTCACCTCCCCATAAAACCGCTGCCGCCGCTGCTCCGCTGTGTAGGCCCCCGCCAGCCCCTCGCCCCGGCTGAGGCGGCACAGGGCCTCGGCCGTACGCGCCGCCGCCCTCGCCAGCTGCAGCCCCGGAGGCACCCCGGGCTCGGGCGGCAGGCGGGCGTCGTCGGGGGCGGTCAGCAGCCCCAGCCGCCCGTTCTGCCACATCCCCACCGTCGCTATGGCGGTGTTGTGATGGTATAAGCTCAGGCGCGGGTCGTCGTTGGTACCCCCGTATTCCCCCGCGCTGCAGGTCCCCTCCTCCATGCCGGCCTGCTGCCACAGCGTCTGCAGCAATGACAGGCGCAGGGAGGCCACGTGGGGGTGCGCTAGGGCGGCGCCCAGGGCACTGCCGGCGCTGCGCGCGTCGGGCCCCGGACACTGGCTCAGGCGGTGGGCGGTGATGGTGAGCATCGCCAGTGCCTGTGCTAAGACACGGGCTTGAGGCCAGGCCCGAGCCCCTGCCTCCATCTGCTCTGAGCTCCCGCTGCCGCCTGCGCCACCGCTGCCGCTATGGTCGGTGCAGGTCATGAGGGCCGTCGCCATTGTCCCCAGGATTTGGGAGTCTCGAAGGGCCGCCGCTAGCCGCGGCACCAGGGGATGCAGGCGGCCGGCACCCGTGCCGTAGGCTTCGCAGTGCAGCAACTGTAAGGCGAGGTTGAGGCACTGGCCGGCGAAGTTGGCAAAAGCACTGCAGATGTCAGCTCTACCCTCAGCTCGCAGCGTAGACCCGTAAGCGGCGCCGAAGGCTGCAATGTGCGCCTGAGTCGCCGGCAGCTGCAGGTGCCGGGCCAGGTCCGCTGCACAGCTGGCCGCCCGGGAAGCCGCCGAGAGGAAGTCGGCGGCGACTAGGGGCGCCGCAAGGGCGCGGATGTGCCGCGCATTGCCGTCTGCTGGGTTCGCTAGGAGGTCGACTAGGGCCGCCGTGTATGCTTGCAGGCAAAAGCCTGCGCTACATGCAGTGTGCTGGCCGAGTCCTGCAGCTATGAGGAGGGTGTTGAAGCTGGCTCCGGGCCGGCAGGCGGCGGCAATGGGAGCCGCCACGCCGCGCAGTTGCTGTTGGAACCACGCGGGCACGCCGGCCGCCGCACAGCCCTCGAGCCACTGCAGCCGCCCAGACGCAGGGCCAGCGGCGCCCCAGCCCCGGCAGCCATAACCCAGCTCCGACTGAGCCTCTTTGATTGCGTCCTCTGCTGCAGTCAGCTCCTGACGCCTGCGGAATGTAGCAGGCAAGACAGGTGCGCCTGAGGGTGACCCAACACGCGTGCTGACAGGCGGCTTGGCGCGGGGCTGGGCGGGAAACCCAGGTCGGACGCAAAGACCTACCTTCGGTCCTCCTCCACCCGATTTCTGCTCACATACACACTTCGCAAGTTGTCCCAGCGATCCATGTACGCTCGCCAGAGTTTGCGCAGCATCGCCATGGTTCTCGCGAGATGCTTGGCGCAAACAGCACCTCGCCACGCAGGAACCGTCTACAAGAGCCTAAAGTGGTCACAACCGCACATCTTGGTAGCCCTGCAATATGCTCGGTTTGCGCGGTCGGGCGCGGAGACCCCTCATCTGTTGTGCCAGCTAGCTCACAGGCGCGGGACTGAAGAAGGTGAGCGGCATCGCCTAGACTGGTCAAGAGTATGTGGTCTGTGGGAATGCAGGTGCGTGGGATCGCGTGCCCCGCCTGCCCTACCCGCCGCTGCAAACTGTGAACCCCGCCGCCCCGCCTGCGGGCCCCCGCCGCCCCCGCTGCTCTTGTACCCCGAGGCCATCCTGCTGCCCGGGCCACCAGGGGGGGGCGACCAGGGGGGGCAGCGCGGGCTCGGGCCTGGCGGCGGAGCGGGCGGTCTGGAGGTGGTCAAGGAGGGCGTGCCTGTGGGGGCATCGCCCGACCGGGACAGCGGCGAGGGCTCGGGCCACGCGCGGTTCGACAGCGAGACCAAGCGCCGCCTGGGTGCACGTGGGGCCAAGAGCAGCAAGGGGGATCGGGGGATGGTGGCGGAGAAGCATCGAGCGCGTCTAGGCCTTTGGGGGGCGGCGCACACGGTGGGACCCGGGCCGGATGGAGTTGACCCGTGAGCGCTGCGGCTGCATCTGCCCCGCGCTCTCCCCGTTCACCCACATTCCCAGTCAGGTTGCTCCCAAACCCGCAACACACGGACTGCCTCACGGTTGATAACGATGGCCCTCGCCGCCTGCACTGCCATCAAGCTCGCCAACGCTCAGAAGCAGCCCGCGGGCGTTACGTGCGACGCTGCCCTGGCCCTGGTCCTGCGGCCCTCGCAGCTCACGCTCACTGACGTGGTGATGTCGGCTGAGGCCACGGCGGCGGCGGCTCGGCGGTCGGCGGCCGAGAAGGCTGCGGCGGCTGCGGCGCGCCTGCTTGCCGGCAAGGTACTCCCCCAGCTGAAGGAGTACACGCATCCACACCACCCACCCGTCCCTCTGCAACTGCTACTACTTCGCCTTCAGCGAGGATGTGTCTGACACAGGCGGCAAGGCGGGCCTCACCGCCTGGCTGCTGGACGGAAGCCGGTGGGTGATCCTATATGCAGGCCCCCGGGTATGCAGGCCCCCGGGCTCAGTTCCCCTTCCCCCGGGTCTGGAGGGTCTGGGATAAATAACGAGAGGTCTTGCCGTGGGCGGTGACTGGCGTCAGCGCTCTGGGGGCGACGAGGGCAAAGACCCACTCAACTGAACTCCCTTCTCTGGATGGCTTGGCCTTCCTGACAGCAGCCGGTGAGGCACTGCACTCGGGTCAGTACGCTAGCTGTGACTCCTGTGAAGGCAGGACGTTTGCTGCCCGCCCCCAAGCCTCCCATCCCCCGCGGCCCTTGCCCTCCTCCGCCGCAGTCTGGTGGGCGAGACCTGCACCAAGCCGCCCCACGGATGCGCCCCCTTCCGGCTGGTGGAGGCCACCCAGCGGGCGCTGCTGGAAGCGGTCAAGCCCTACCTGGGGCCGGGCTTCAAGGCCGAGTGGGAGACCCGGCCTTTCCCCGGCCTTGGCTACCAGTGCAGCATCTCAGCCCTGCGCATCACGCGTGCCTAAGGGGGCCGTCTGCAGCATAACCACCGAGGGGCAGGCTAGGGTCGGTGCAGGTTGGTGTGCTTGGTTTACTAGCTACGAGGACATCTAGCACTGGTTAAATACGGCGACGGGGCTTGTTGCTGATATGGTAGGGCTGGTAGGAAGGCGATGCAGAGGCTGGTAGTGTGGTGAGACTGAATAAAGTGTTGAAAGGAAAGGTGCCATCCCTGGGCGCTGTTGCACAAAGTGGCTTTTGCCCCCAAACCCGCTCTCGGAGCCTTCGGGTGGGGCTGGTCGTATGGTGGCCCTGTGGGCCTAAGCAAGCGTTGCGTGGCCAAGCAACATCCGAGGGCACTGTTCTTACGTGCCAAGTTGTTAAGACGGTTGCACAAAGGGAGGGATTTGGCCCACAAACCCGCTCGAAATGGCTGTGCGAGGCAACTTGCCCGATTGCGACACCGCAGTGGCGGCACACACACCTGGCCGCCCGCAACTCCGGCCCAGAGCTCACACTGAGCTGCACCACCAGACATCTAGCGGCCACTCCTCTCATGCAGCGCTCGTGCATTGGCCCTGCCTGTCTGGCCCATGGCCACACTCCAATGCATGCATACGTAATCCTCAGCAACCATCACACCCACGCAACCTCATCGCACAAAAGGAAGGGTCAGCATCCAAGGCATCACGCCTCCTAACCCTGCCTCCCACGCCTCCTTAACCCTGCATCCCACGCCTCCTAACCCTGCATCCCAACCGTGCCTCTCAATCACGCACCACTGGGCGGATTCGCCGTTTACCCCCGTTATGAGAAGATCTTGAGCTTGCTACTCTTGTGCGTGATCTTGTCCTTCTCCCCGCCCTCGCCCTCGGTGCCGCTGCGCTCGATGCTCCTCCGCCCCATATCCGCCACCATCCCCCGATCCCCCTTGCTGCTCTTGGCCCCCCGTGCACCCAGGCGCCGCTTAGTCTCGCTGTCGGACCGCGCATGGCCCGAGCCCTCGCCGCTGTCCCGGTCCGGCGATGCCCCCACGGGCACGCCCTCCTTGACCACCTCCAGACCGCCACCTCCGCCGCCGCCCGGCCCCAGACCCGAGCCGGTGCTCCCACCCGTGGTCGCCCGCAGCGGGGGCCCGGGGAGCAGGATGGCCTCGGGGTCCACGCCCCACACCAGGAGCGTAGCGCCCTTGGGGCCGGCGACCACCTGCAGGGGAGGGGGACGATAGGCGAGGTGCGGCCGTCTCAGTCACGGACGAGGAAGGCAGACGAGGGGCCCGAGACGTATGGTCGGAGCCTGCTGAACGTTGATCAGAGATGTCGGGTGGGAGATCTGGCTCGCTCGTCTCATCTCGGTCACAGACGTGGACGATGCTGCCAGTGACAATCCGCACCGCAACCGTCCCACATTCCCTCAGCCTCGCTCCGCCCCGCCCCCCCTCTCACCCTCAGCGGCCTCTGCGCCACCAGCTCCCCCTCGAAGAAGTCCGACACCCACACCATGACGGAGGGGGCCACGTGGGCGGCGTTGGGGGAGGCCACGAAGGGCCCCCCGCTGCCCCCAGTGCCGCCGCTGCCGTCCGCCGCCGCCAGGGGCAGCGGCTCCAGAGAGCCCTGGGGGAGGACGGAGGGGGAAAGACGGAGGGAGGCGGGATTGAGGAAACGGACGAAAGGGATGTGTGAGGTGCGGCCTTCTGATGGAACCCGCGTCCATGGCTTCACTTGCGTCCACGTCACATCACGTTCGTGTCGACATGGATCATGGAATGTGGCAACAGCGTCTATGGCTCCTGCAGCCGCGCAGCCTTTCTGGGTTCTTCTGCATCGGCGCAGACCCTACGCCTGCCGCCCCCGCCAAACACAGCCACCCACCCTCCCGCCTCCCCCCTCCTTCCCCCACCTGGATGAGGACCATGGTGGCCTGCTGCATGACGCCCTGGCCCGGGCTCAGCACCATGAGCACAGAGTCCTTGATGGAGGCACGGATGACCTGGGGCCAGGAAGGCACAGGCAGCTCGAGCACAGTGCCTCAGAGGTAGGGTTGAGAGAACCGAGCCAACCGATGCCGTTGCTTCTTCAGCTGCCAACTCGCTACCGCTCCCCGTGCTGACCCTCCGTGCGGTTCCCCCCCTGAATCTCCCGCGCCAAGCCCCTCCAGCAAATTCCCCATTCGGTCCCCCGCTGCTCCCCCTTCCTCTCCCTCACACCAACCTCCCCTCCCCGAAAGACCCCCCTCCTCACGTCCAGCATGGCCCCCGTGGCCGCCGCGATGGCCTTGTACATGGCCTCCACCCAGGCGGTGGAGATGAGCACGTGGGCGGAGCCCTCGCGGTCACGGGTGGAGCGGTTGGAGCGGTTGGAGGTGGTGGCCAGGTTGCGGCGGGAGCGGGAGGAGCGCTGCAGCTCCAGGCCCACCTCGGGGGCGGGGGCGGGGGCGCCGTTGGCGCCGTTGGGGGGGTGGGGCTGGGAGCCGTTGGCCTGAGAGCAAGGATGGGAATGGGGGGTCGTCGTGTGGGATGAGGTGAGGCAGGGTGAGGTGCAGCGGGGATGATCGGTCGAACGCTTGTAGACGGCAAGCAGGAACGGGCCTGGACACGAAGCGAGGTACCCTGGCGTAAGCAGGCCAAGAGCGCACACCTGGGCAGTGGCGTTAGCCTTATGCTGGGAGCCGTGCCCGGCCTTGCCCTGGCCCGCGGCGGCGGCAGCGGCGGCGGCGGCGGAGGCCTTGGCGGCGGTGGCGGCGGCGACGGCCGAGACGGCGGCGGCGGCGGTGGAGGCCGCCGGCGGCGCCGAGGGGTCCAGCAGGGCGCGGGCGATGGCGGCCTCCTGAGCCATGAGCTCGCTGATCTGTGGGGGAGAAACAGGGATGGGTGGGGTCGGTGCCGACATGAGGGCCGGATCAGAGGGCGGGGCACGACAGGGACGTTATTTACACATCCGTCGTCTACGGTACACCCCCATGGTGACGGTCATGCGTACGGCAGCCGTGCAAGTGTACCGTCGTAGTGTGCAACTCAGCTCTTCCCTCTCAGACACGGCAACCACACCCCGCCCCCCCCCCAGGTCCCCGCCACCCACCCAGTCGATGCCCCCGTCGATGTGGTGGTCGGCCGCCGCCTGCTGCAGCAGCAGCCGGATGCGCTGGCGCCGCACCACGGGGCCGTCGATGCGGCGCGAGGAGAGCAGCGACAGCAGCGAGGCGCGGATGAAGGAGGAGAACTGGTAGGAGACCTGGGCGGTGGAGGGGGGGTGGTGTGGTGGGGGGCAGGTGGTGGTTAGGGGGGAGGATGGGCATGGGTGGGGGAGGGCGGACGGGGGAGGGTGGGAAGGGAAATGTGCGAGGGGGAAGTGCCAGCCCACCATTCCTGCTAGCCTCAACCCCTCTTCCCTCTCCCCCAACCCCGTTCCCGCCCCCCCCGTCCCGATCGCTCGCACCTGCCCCCTCAGCAGGTCCAGCACGTACACGGCCGCGGTGCGGTAGAGCTGCAGCTCCAGCGCCTGGTAGGGGGTGAGGCCCTCCTCGCGCGAGAAGCGGCGGACCACCTGCAACCGCAGCACAGCAACAGTGGGGAGCGACACACCATCAGAAACGGGGCCCGGAAAGCTATCAAGTTATGCTACTATAATCACTCAAGGCCTAGCACGAAGCGCGGACCGCCACGCCATCAGCACCCCTTCAGCCCGGAGCCCGTTAGCAGCAGTGCAGCGCAGCAGGGCCCAAGACAGCGTCAGAACGGGGAACCCGGAAAAAACGTAATCGTCAAGAACCGCGAGCAAACCCATGGACTTTCTGCTAGGAGAAACGCTTACAACACGCCGATAACCCGCAGGTATCCCGCCACGCCCATCAGCAACCGCAAGCCCGAAGGATGCTCCCCGTTCCCCCCCCACGCAGCCCTCCCTCCCCACCTGCAGCAGGCTCCACGGGATGTGCATGACCACGGGCCCCTTGCCCATGGCGTTGCCCTCCGCGTAGGCGGCCGCGCTGCTCATGCCGGGCACGTGCGCCTCCAGCACGCACGAGATGAGGCCGCCCACGCCCCCCGCGCCCAGGTAGTAGGGCACCAGCAGGCCGCCGTCCTGGGGGGGGGAGGGGGGACGGGGAGGGCGGGGTAAGAGGTTGGGGGGTAGGTGTTGGGGAATGCGGATGGTCCAGCACAGCTGCACAGGGTTTTCATCAGATGCAACATGCCGATGCGACATGGAGTTGGGGGGTTGGGGTTGGGTTGGGGACTCCGCTAGCCCTCCGCCAGCCCTCCCCCGGCCCCTCCCCCCCCCCCCCCCCTCCCCCCCCTCACCGGGCTGTCCACCATCATGCGCACCACCCCACGGATGACCACGATGAGGCCGTCGGGCTCTGCGCCGGGGCGCTTGCGGCCCATGTCCCAGATGGCGGCACCCTGGGGGTGGGGAGGGGGTGGGGAAGGGTTGGGGGAAAGGTTGAGGAGGAGCGCAGTCCGGATCGAGCTCGACGACATCGTCCAAGGAGAAGCCGACCCGCTCGAGACCTGGCGACGACGCTTAGCGCACTGCTATGATGCCGAGCGACGAGACGCGACGCGACGAGCCGTCGAGCCTGCCGACGACGAGCAGATCTCTGCGCCAGATCACCCATGCCTTCCCACCGCCCCTCACCTGCTGGTACACGCGCATCTCGCTGTTCTTGCGGATCCACTCCACCACCCGCGGCTCCACCCCGCGCAGGAAGGCGCAGCCGCCCAGCAGCTCCGTGACCGTGGGCTGCCGGTACGTGGGCCCCCGCCGCGCCAGGATCTGCAGCCGCTTCTCCACCAGCTCCACGATCTTCTTGCACTCGGACTCGTCGATCATGCCGCCTGCGAGGGGGTGGGTGGGGAGGATGTGGGGGTGTTTGTTCCTGAGCGGAGTGAGAGTGAGAGATGTAGCTCTACTAGGTTGGTTGAGTGGGTGAAGGAGAGGTGTGTATGCTCTTGTAGCACTCGGACTCGTCGAACATGCCAAGGTGGGTGTCTGGCATCGTGGGGGCCGGCGTACCCTGTGCCGTTGCAGAGCGACGGTGCGGCAGGCCCGGGTACCGAGCACCCCGTCCTCATCAGAGCCCCCTCCCCCCCCTCACCCTCGTTCATCTCGCGCACGAAGGCCTGCTGCTGAGTCAGCATGTCGATCACGGCGCGGTGCGTCTGTACGGCACCGAACTTGGTGGGCGCCTCGATGCGGCGCTCAATGATGTAGGCCCACGCGCCGTCGGCCTCATGCTGGACCTGGGGGGGCGGAGGGTGGGGGGTTTGGAGGGGGGAGGGGTGGAGTCAGGGCCTTCTTAGCCAAGAAACCTCCCACCGAGACACCGTGGCCGCCGCGCTGTCCAGCCCCCATCCCTGAGTCATGCCTGCCCCTCCCTCCTGTCCGGGGGGGCAGGACAGGGCCTGCATGGCCAAGAGTGCTCCGGCCGTGACTCCGTGGAGTTCCGCCGCTCCAGCACTTCCGCCGGTCCGGTCCCAACCGTGCGGTCCCATACCGGTACCCTCCCTGCCCGCCGGCACTTCAAGCGCCGCCCCCGAACCCCGTGCCCGCGCCCTCCCCCCGCCCGCCAAGCCGCCCACCTCCTCCAGCAGCAGCTCGCCGTACAGCCCGCTGTACTGCAGCCACTCGGTCTGCAGCGACTGCGTGAGCGAGGCCCAAAGCTCCACGGCCGTCTCCAGGCCGCGCAGGGTGGTGGCCGAGATGTGGCCCGACAGCACCCACACAAAGGGCACCAGCAGCCGGGGGACCACGGCGCGGACCTGCAGGCGGAGGGGCGGGAGGGTGGGGGGCGTGGAGGGAGGGTGGGTGGGTGGGTGAACGGTGGGCGTTCAAGGCGGCCGCAGGGGCAGGCGTGAGGAAGGGCCTACGGGTGTTGGCGCTGCACCCCTCCTCGGTTATGGGATACCGTTTAGGGCGGCGGGTGAGTGGGTGGTCCAAGGGGCACAGGAGGGGGCGCGGCTGCTGAAGGCCCTTGCCCTTGGTCCACTGATAAGGAAGTTGCCAACAGGCCAAACGACGGGCATAACCCAGGTAGCACCAGCGCCACTCACAAACTTGTTGCCCGACTTCTTGGCGTCCGCCACCCAGTTCTTGAGCTTGAAGTAGACGTTGGCCTCGGCCTGCAGCAGCGGCCCGCTGCCCACCTCCTGCTTCACCAGCGACCACAGCGCCAGGGGGCGCTCGGGGTAGTGCGCCGACTGGTCGGCCACGTAGGACAGGACCTGGGGGTAAGGGTGCAGGGTGGGTGGGGTGTGTGTGTGGGGGTGAGTGGGCTTTGAGGAGTGAGACGGGAATGTTGGGGCCTTTTGCTTGGTAAGCGGTCCTTCCTCGGCAAACGGAGGAGGGGCCGGCACGAGGCTCGTTAGTGGTTTGGGGTGGTTTGGTGAAGAGGGCGCGGAAGTGAGCGCGTGTGCGCGCGAGACCGCAGCCGTGGCATGTCCATCCTCAGCGCTTGGCACCACGCCAGCCACCCAAACTGCGCCCGCCAGGGCCCACGAGACCACGGGCCCCAGCCGCCTCCGCACGCAGCCCCACTTCCTCTCGCAGCCCCAACCCCCAAACCCCACCTTGTAGGACGACGGGCTGAGGCTGCCGTTGGCGTGCTTCTGGCGGTAGTACTGCTTGAGCCCCGCCAGCAGGCGCAGGCGGTACTCGACCAGCAGGGGGGCGCACATGCCGGTGCTGGAGCCCTCTAGGTCCACTGGGGGGGGGGGGCGTTTAGCAGGCGGGTGATCGTTTGACGGATTGCGCGAACCAAAGCGACAGGGAAGGAGCAGGCGGGGGTTGTGGTGGGGGTGGGGGTGGGGCGGGGTGGGGTAGAGGAAGGTTCGAGGTCAGGCGTTCAGGTGAATGGCCGCATTCCGACTCTCTTGGGGCGAGAGCAATGACAACGAAGAATACGAAGCCTGAGCACGCACCCCAAACCCAAAAACGAGGCAAGTGCGCGAAGCATGCAACCCCTCCCCCCCATCCCACCGCTGCCGTCCTCACCCGCGCTGTTCTGGTTGCGGAAGGAGCTGGCAGAGGCCCGCGCCAGCGCCGCCGCCGCAGCGCTCTCCGAGAAGCGGGTGCGGCGGGACAGCGCCCCCTCGCCCCCCGCCCCCGTCGCGCCCCGCGCCGAGGTGTCGCGAAGCAGCGCCGCCGCCGCCTGGGAGCCGTGGCCGGAGCCGCCCACGCCCGAGTTCCAGTCCTGAAGAGGTTTGATGGGGCGGGGCAAGCGGGATATTGGGGTATTGGGGTACTGGGTATTGGAGGTATTGGGGTATGCATTAGCAGTGCAGTAACCGTTGAGTGTTCCTGACCCTTTCGAGAGACAGCCGCTCAGACTCGGTGCCCAATCCCTGGGCCCCCCTCCCACCTGGGAGCCGCGGCGCAGCGCGCTGGCGCTGGCAACGCTGGCCGATCCGCGGATGAGCGACAGGAAGGCCGAGGCCCGGCCCTGGGCGCCGCCCTGGGCCTGGGCCTGCGCTTGGGCCTGGGCCTGGGCATCGCGCTGCTGCTGCTTGATCGCCGAGACCTGCAGTCAGACACCGGTGCGACTTGAGGGTCCTTGCAATCTTGCAACCGCCGTCCCTGCCCCCATTTACTCCGCCTGGACCACACACGCGAGGCGGCCCACAGCCGTGCACCATCCCATCCCCGCCATTACTCCACCAGCCAGCCCCAGCCAGCCCCCCGAACCTATGCACCCCAACCCCCGCCCACCCATTTCTCCCCACCTGAGCCATGATGCTGTTGGAGGCCCGGGCCAGCGAGTCCTGCGTGGGCGCCTCCCCCTCCGCCGCCTGCGCCTGCATCTCCGCCGCCACCTCCCGCGTCACGTCCTTGACGGGGGCGGCCAGGGAGCGGCGGCCCAGCGGCATGGCCTCGCCGGCGCCCGCCAGCGACCGGCGGCTGAGCGCGACGACGCCGCCGCCCTCGCCGCCGCCGGCGGCCCGGCCGCCGCGGACCTTGCCGCCGCCGCCGCCGCCTAGGGACTCGTTGCCGCCGAGGGAGATGCAGCCGGGGCCGTCGGTGTCGTAGATTCGCGCCAGCTGGGTGGACACGGCGGAGAGGCCTGCGGGGGAAGGAGAGGGCGGCAGGGGTGGAGGATGGGGGCGATGTGGGTTGGTGTGGGTTGAGGGCGGTCTGGATGATGCAGGCACAGGCAGAAGGCACAGAGAGAGGCGCGGAGGATGGAGGGAGGAGGCGTGGGAGCGAGGAGAGAAGGAAGAGACGACAACGAAACAGGTACAGGGAGAGGCGCGTGTGATCAGGGCCACGCACCTTGGTTGCGGCCGACACGCATGGACGCCCGGCCGAGCCCGCCGCCGCCCTGCCGTACCGATTGCCGCCCCAGTCCCCCGGCACCGGCGCCGGCGCCCGCGCCGCCTGCCCCCGACTCCAGGTCGCTGCCCTCCGCGCCGGCGCCCACCCCCGCCGCTGCACGCAGAGAGGTCCGGCCCAGCGTGGCGCCGCCGCCCGCCGCTCGCATGGACTGGTGGGCTAGGTCGGCGTTGCCGCTCCTGCCGCCGGGGGCGGGGGAGTCTTTCTCGGCGGGGCGGCTGCCGCCCACCGAAGCGTCCTCTGGGAGGGCAAACTCGAAGGGACCCAGACAGGGGGGCTCCCAGACCTGCGTGGGAGAGGCAACAACACAAATAGGATCAGCGTGTGTGGCGCTGATAGAATTCCATTTTTACTGCTCGAACTACTTTGGCGCCGGCGCCCGGGGCAAGCGGCGGAAGGGGCGTGAGCGCACGCGTGCTGTGCGGTACCAGTAATGGCACGTGAGTGGCCCCTAGTTGCCCCCCTCCAACTCCTCGCTACGGTACCCCGCAGGGACCCCAGACCCACCCCGCTGCGGCCGGCCTCCGCCGCCCCCCCTCCGCCTCCGCCTCCGCCGCTCTGGTGCGACAGGCTCAGGCTGCGGTGGTGGTGGTGCGCGCCCGGAAGCGTCGCGGAGCCCCGACCCAGGCCCCTGGACCCGGGCGAGGCCAGGGAGCCGGACTCTGCGCCAGCCGCCAGCACGCCTGCGGTTGGGTGGTGAGAGGACTCGGGGTGAGGACGCGGTCTGGGAGCTGCATCCAATGCATCACAGCGCTTAGACAAGCAAATAGCAGGACACCGTCACGGCGCACTTCACACCTCTCCACACCGCCATAGCCCGCGCTTCGCAGTCCCCCAAACCCCCGCCTCCCACCCGCCCCAGCGCCTCCGCACCCACCCATGAGCGCAGGGTCGAGCGACCCCGGCGGCGGCCCGCCCGCCCGCACGGAGCCGCGCCCCAGCGGCCGCGAGCCCGTCCCTGCCATGCCCGGCTCCGCCCTCAGCGCCTCCAGCCCCGAGCCGCCGTCGCCCCCCAGGCGCTGCACCAGGCGCACGGAGGGGGAGGTCACGGGCAGCCCCGAGCGCCCCACCACGGGCATATTGCGGCCGGCGCCTGAGGGGGGGGAGAAGAGGAGGTGAGGATGAGGAGAGGGGGAAGGGGAGAGGAAGAGTGGCACCTGACAGGGGTGGTGAAGGCATGTGAGGCTAGGGGGTCGAGGGAAGGGGACCTTCCGCCTGGGACCTCGCATGGGCCGACTGGCCCGCAAACCCGCTGCCTGCAATCCATGCCACGACCAAACCTCCTTCCCCACTTGGCTCCCCGTCCCCTTCCCCGCAGACCCACCCGGGCCGATGACCAGCACGCTTTGCAGCAGGTCCCCATCCGCCTCGCACTCGCCACCACGCAGCGCCGCTTCAGCCGCCGCCGCCTCGGCCGCGGCGCCACGGGCCGGGTCCGACACGCGCTCCCGTGCGCCCCCAGCCCCCGCGGACCCTCCCGGCGGCATCGACACGGTTCCGAACAGGTGCGCTGGCGGCGGCGGCGCCAGGCCAGCGCCGGCCTTGTCGTCGCCGCCGCCGCCGTCGAGGCCGCGGAGGTGGAGGTTGCCGGTGCTGGCGGAGGCGGCAGGGCGGCCGACGCGTGTGACGGGGCCGGGCGTCGTCATGCCGGAATCCGACTCGCCATCGGCGCCGCCGCCGAGGCGGTTCAGGCCGCCGCCGACGCTGCTGCCGGTGGCGCCGCGGGAGAGCGGGCTGGGGCGCAGCGTCTGTGTGGACGGGACCTTGCGGACGCCGATGGCGGCGCCGCCGCCGCCGCCGAGCGGCCCCGGCGCCAGCGGCGGCGGCGGCAGAGCCGCCGCCATGCGAGGCAGCGGCGCCGACGGCTGCGCGGAACCCGCCGCCGACGCGTTCGCCTTCGCTTCCGCCTCCTCCGCCTCTATAGCCGCCATCAATGCGTCCTCGATCAGACCGTCGCCGCCGGTGCTCTTGCGGCGGCCGGCGGGGGTGCCGACGGGGGTGGGCCCCAGGCCCGAGCCCCCGGTGGAGGCGCTGGTGCCGTCAGCATTGAAAAAGGAGGGCAGGCTGACGCCGCCGCCGCCCTCGGAGCCGCCGTCAGGAACCGCGCCGAGGCCGGAAACGCGGGGCATGGCGCCGCCGCCGGCCCGTGCCAACGCCACCAGGTCTTGTGTGGAGGCAAAGGGGGACCGCACGGGGCCCTCGCCCCACAGCCCCTTTGCAACGCCCCCCTCGGGGCCTGCAGCAGCGCCGGCCCCGGCCCCGTCGCCGGCACCCGCCAGCGGCGGCGGCGACGCCGACAGGGCCGCCGGCGCCGCCACCGCCTCCGTCAGCACCACCATGTGGGCGTCGACGGCGCCCGCCGCCTCGCCCGAGTCGCCGCTGGCATTGGCCGAATCCACGCCCAGGGCCACGCGGGGCGTCACGGCGGCGGGGGTGTCGGCCGGAACGATTCCGTCCAGTGGGCGGGAGGACTGGCGCAGCGGCGCGGCCGTGGCAGGCCCCGCCACCGCCCCCTCCACGAACCGGCTGCTCGCCTGCCGCCCAAACGCCTGCGGCCACTTGGACCCAGCCGAGGCCCGCTCCGGGAGGATGCCCACCCCGACGCCCGCCGTCGCGGCGGCGGGGTCGGACGCGCGCGGCGACACGGCGCTGGCGGCGCCGCCAGCGGCCGTCGGGGTCCCGACCACCATCGCCGAGACGCGGCGGGAGGAGGCCTGGCGGCGGAGGGAGCCGGGGCCGCCGACGGCCAGGGAGGCGGGGGCGGAGGGGCGGCGGGGGGCGGTGCCCGAGCCGCCCGAGGGGCCCGGGCCGCGGTGCCCCGGCGCTGCGGTCCCCGAGTCCCGAATGATGAGGGCCGAGCTGGGTCCGCTGCCCGAGGGCACGGAGCTCAGGTTGCCGGTGTTGGCGCGGGACTCCATGCGGTTCATTTCGCGGACGTTGAACTGCGGAAAGGAAGCAACACGAAAAGGCTAGGGCGGGCTGGGAGGGCTGTGCAAGGTGTGAGCCGGGAACTTGGGCGCAGGGGCCCGCCGAGCCCAGCCCGCTTCCTCCTCACCCCCCTCCCCCTCCCCTCCAACCCCCCCCCACCTGCGTGGCCCGCTTCAGGTCTGCCGCCTGCTTCTCCCGCCGCGCCAGCTCGTCCTTGTCGTCCAGATCCAGATTGTCGCCGCCAGATCCCCAGCCGTACCTGCGCGGTAAGGGCGGTGGTGAAGGGGCAATGCCAGTGTTACGACAGCACAGCAGCGGGAAGGGGTGCGATCGGAGCAGCTGGTGTTCCTGCGGCGCTTGGGCCCCCAAGCCCTTGCCGCTCTCGTCGCGGCCCCCTCCCTTGCCCCCCCCAAGCGACCACCCACTTTGCCCAGAAATGCAGGGGCCGTTGGATGAGGTTGGCGTAGGTGGCGGCCCGGAACCAGTGGAGCCAGCGGACCTTCTGCTGCACCTCTGGAGGGGGCGGAGGGGGTCGGGGTGGGAGGGAAGCAGCAAGCAGAGGCGTCAGGCAGGGGCCGTGAGGCAGGCCGTGGTTTCCATCCAAACTCCCACAACACGTTCAACAGCAGCACGTTCCCAGCTTGCATCCCCGCGCCCCCTCCAGCCCCTCCGCGCCGCCTGCCTCCCGCCTCAGCCAAACAACCTTCCTCTTGCTCCCTCCCTCCCTCTTCCCCTCTCCCCCCCTTGCCCCCTCCCCCCCCACCCGGCAGCTCCTTGTCCAGCCTCCCGACAGCCTACCCGCCTGCCAGCCCCCTCAGCCAAACCGTAGCGACCGCCGACCGCTAGCCCCCTCCCCCCCACATCACCCCTTGCCCCTTCCCCACCCCCACCCGGCAGCTCCTTGTCCAGCTGCTTGGTGAAGTCCGTGTGGCGGCGGAGGGTGGCCCAGTCCAGGCCCTGGAGCAGCTCGTCCTCGTCCTGACAGGGGGGGGAGGGGGGGAGGGGAAGGTGAGGAAGGAGGAGAGGGGGAGGTGAGGCCAGGGCGTGGAAGAGGGCAGTTCAGCGGCACCCCCCCAGCCTGCGCCGACTTCCTAGCCGAGAGCCCCCCAGCCCCCACCTGCGCCGTCTCCAGGTCCTCGATGGCATTGTCCGTGAACTTGGCAAACAGGTTCTTGACCTGCGGAGGCGCGGGAACGGCGATGGGAAAAAGAGGTTGACCCTGTATGGGTAGGTGTAACGGGCCCTCTAGTCCCCCGCTCCACCAACCGCTGAATCCCCTCATCAACTTCCTCCCTTCTTTGCCCCCCCCCGGGGTCCGCCAACCCCCACCCCCCAACCTCCCCCCTCCCCTCCCCTCCCCTCCCCTCCCCTCCCCTCCCCTCCCCTCCCCTCCCCCCGCCCCACTGCCCCGATCGCTACACCCTCTCAGCAGGGATTCAAACTTGTATGTGTAGGTGAAACGGGCCCTTCAGTGCTGCACCCTCCTCCTTCCTTTGCCCCCCCCCTTCCGGAGTCCGCCAACCCCCGCCCCCAATTCTCTCCCCCCTCCCCGACCCCCCCGCCCCACCTCTCCGCGCATGGCCAGCTGCTCCGCCCGGACCTTGTTGAGCCCCAGCAGCGTCAGCAGGGGGCCGCACAGGGGCGCGTTCACCAGCAGCGTCAGGAACACTGGGGGGGAGGGGGGTGTTTGAAGCTGATAAGCGGGAGAGCGTCGAATGGTTGGGGGGAGGGGGGAGGGGGGGAGGACGGGGCGGGGCACGTTACGGTACAGGACACGAAAGGCAAGAGGAGGGGCCCAGCCCTCCGTCCTTCTCCACCGACCCCGACCCACCGTATCCGGCCGTGAGGATGGCGATCTCTGCCTTGACCTGCTGCCGGTTGGTGCCCTGGCCCTCGGCGGTGACCGACAGCGTGGCGGCCGACTGCGCCAGCACCAGCGACAGGCTGCCGCGCAGGCCGCCCACGGTCACGAAGATGATCTCCTGCAGCGTCATGCCGTCCGACAGGTGGACGAGCTGGAGCAGGCGGAAGCTGCGGGAAGGTGGGGGGGACGAAAGGGGGGATTGGCAACAGGGGTGAGGGGTGGTGGTTATGGTGGTATTGGTTTGCAGCCCTGCGGCCGTCCAGGCGGACAAGGCCGGAGGTGGACGGGCGAGGCAAGGCAAGGAAGAGGAGTGAGGCCAGGAGGGGCGGGGCCGGGGCTGGGGCCGCTCAATCGCACCTGGCGAAGGTGAGTATGAACCGCAGCGAAAAGGATGCGATGTAGATGAGCGGCAGCTTGTAGAGCAGCAGCAGGGCCAGGTCGATGCCGCCCTCCTCCGTGGCCAGCTGGGTGGAGGACCTGGGGGAGGGGGGGGGGAGGGCGTCACGGGTGGTTGGCGGCCCACTATTAAAGCCCAAGGCCCAGCCCTTGTGCATTGTAATCTGCCGCCACGGACACGCCACGCCGCGAGCGTATCGGCTTGACGCGGTACCGCCGGCTTTTGAACCTTTCCCACTGCGCTCCCTTCCTACCGGATGGTGAAATTGACCGCCGATGCGCCCACGTAGAAGAAGATGAGGCCGTTGATGATGAACGTCATGACCGCCCAGAACTGGCTGAAGATGCCGGATATTCGGGCCTTCGTACTCATGCCCCACAGCAGCGTACTGCTGCCGTACAGTCCGAACACCACTGCGCCGATACAGCCCGAGCCGCGGCACCAGACCTGTGGTGGGGCGTCGTAAGGCCAGAAGGTGTGGAGGCGCGTTATAACATTCTAATACCAGGAGCGTGCATGCGGGAAACGCTGTGCGGTGCGGGGCGTGAGGCTGTACGCGCGAGGCCACGCGAGAAGCCCGGGGGAGTACCGCAGTGAGTCTACCGTATTCAGTCCAGGGCCATCCCCGAGGTTGGCGGTGCAGCCCCCTCCCCGCCCCCACGCACCTGCGTGATGTAGAAGGACAGGTAGCAGCCCGCCACGGACCAGGCCACCTCGGCCTGCGCCTCCATGTTGCGGTGCTGCAGCCACAGGTACACCCAACTGCCGGGGAATAGGGCGGGAAGAGGGAAAGGAGGTCAAGCGTAAAGCGGCGGCGTGGTAGCCGTAGCTCTCGTACCGGTGTACCGTCTGCTGCTGGAGTCGCCAGTGCCGTATTCCCAGCGCAGCCCACACACGTGCCGTGCCGCTGCCCTCAGCCGTCCGCGTCCCCACCCTCACCGCGTGAAGATGCCCATGGCGAGGCCGATGCAGATGCCGGTGAAGGCCGACCAGATCGTGAGCGTCACGATCTTGGCGAGATCCTTGCCCAGGCTGGATCCGTGAGATTCTAGGACGAGCTCCTTGAAGATCTCGAACAGCGTCAGCGAGGAGGCGTCGTTGAACAGCGACTCGCCCTCGAGCAGCACCGACAGGATCTCGGGGCCGCCGCCTGTGGAGATTAATGAGAGGGAGCGGGCATCGCGTGAAGGGGAGGGCCTCGGATCTGCCTAGGCCTAGGAGTGCAGGAAGAGCTCTCTGGCCACTGTTCTGTGCCATGTGCAAAGCATGGTTTCGCTCCAGAAGTCACCAAGATTCTCAGCCCGACCAGGACCGCGCCAGGCTGCTTCATGCAGTCAAGCTGAGCTGGCCGCCCCAATCCCGCACCCCGACGGGACCAGGCCCCCCGGCCTCCGCACCTGCACCCCCCCCCAGACGAGCCCCCCCAGCCCCTGCTGCGGCACCCCCTGCGCCCGCTGCGCCCCTGCCCAAGCCCAGCACGCACAGCACAGCACAGCACAGCACAGCACGGTCCACGGTCCGGGCACAGCACGGCCCACGCAACGCACCGGTGCGCAGCACGGCCGACACGGAGGCCGCGTCCGTGGACGCGATCATGGATCCGAACAGCGCCACGTCAGCGGCGCTCCAACCGCTGGCCTGCAGGTCCAGCGCGTAGAGCATGAAGGGGATGAGGATGAGGGCCGAGGCGATGACCATCACGAACGCCATGAAGACGATGTTGAAGGACACCTGGGGGTTTGGGGGGTGAGCAGGGGTGAGGGGCGAGGGATTAGGGGGAGGGGGGACGGAAGCGCGGAGGGCGCCATTGGCTGCCGCCCCTACTCCGTCCACCAGCAGCCGCCATGCTGTTCATTTGCAGGTCCCCACCAGGCCCTGGGGACCTGGGCCGGCGCCTGGGCCTGGGCCTGGCCGCAGTGGGCCCGACCGTCGCCACACCCCGCACTCCGGTCCTGCACTCCCAAGTAGCGTGCTGCTGTGCGCCAGCCCCGACCAAGCGCTGCGGAGCTGTTGACCGGCCATGGCCCCAGAGCGCCGTGGGGGCTTGGGGGCAGGACTCCACCCGACTTAATGGCCCCCGGCCCTCTGGCACCGCACACGCCAGGGCGGCCGGGTCCTGCGGCGTCCCAGGGCCAGGGGCTGCCGCACTGCCGCTGCAGCTCCAGAGAGACGGGTCGGTCCCGATACCGTCCAAAGGGTCTCCCGCGATCCCCGCCCTGCAGGTCCCTGCCTTGGCCGCTGCTTCCAATCCCGACTTCCTGGCGGCCAGTCCGCAGTCCACCATGCCGGGAGTGCCCGGGCCCTCCAGCTGAGCTATACACGCACCTGAGCCGCCCCGGCCCCCCTTGTCCATGCAAGGTCCGGCCCAACCTTGCGAAGCATGGAGCCCCACCCAAGCGGCCCGCCCTCGCCCCCCTAGGCCCTGCCAAAGGGACCTGGCCCCACCTTCTTCAGCATGAAGAAGTCTATTCGCACTGATAAGTCTAATAAGAAGGGCGGCAGGAACACATACACGAAGATCTGGGGGTTGGGGTTGGCGGTGGGGGTGGGGGCAGGGGGGCGTCTGTTGCTGAGCAGGGGCCAGGCGTGGCGGCCGGTGCCGGACAGGAGCAATTGCCTGCCCCTGCCCACGCTTACCATAAGCACCGTACTGGTGCCCCACCTCCGCTCCGCTACTCGCCCCTGACTCCTGGACCCCTGCACACATACACACGTGCCCAGCCCTGCCCCGCCCATCCCCTTCCGCGCTCCCCCCTCCCAGGCCCCGACCCACATCGGCGGGCCGCATGCCCAGCCACAGCATGACCGCATTGCTGACGTGCTCCAGGTTCCAGTAGTGCGAAAAGGTGAAGTAGATCGCACCTTTGGGGGGGCAGTGCACCCAGGAGGGGGGGGGCTTCCGCCTTAGCGAACCGTGCATCAAGTGATCTGAGGGTGCGGTCTCATGCGGTGCAAAGCACTATGATGTTACAGAGGATTCCGAAGGCCGCAGCAGCTCAGCCCAGCCGCCCCAGCCCCAACCCAGATCGCACCGAAGGCCAGCGTGATGAGCGCATCCCAGCGCGGGGAGGCCAGGCACATGACCGCAATGGCCAGGCCCGCAAAGAAGACCGCATCGTAGCCGCCTGGGGGAGAAGAACAAGTGGGTGGCGGAGGGGTAGTGGCGGGGCGTTGGGCGGGGAAGGGAGTGGAGGGGAGGGGGTAATGAGCATCCGGGGTGCACACGTGGCGGCCCGTGCCGCGCTGCGGGGGCACCCCTCCTGCTTCGCGCGACTCCCTCCCCATGCAGCAGACGGCGGCGGGTCCCCCAACGCCGCCCTTTGCTCAGCACGTACCGTCCGGGACAAGGCACCAGTTCCTGTGGGGGGAGCGGGGCGGGCAACATGGCGAATGGGCATGTCAGGGTTCATGGCAGCCCGCTCGGGCGAGGGCGGCCATCGCGAGCTACCTGCTGAGCGCCACTGATTGGTTGCGGACCCGGACAAACAGGAAAACAATGCGCCGCGAAAGGGTTTGCTGCGCGTCGGTTCTGGGCGCCCATCCGCTTGGTCTAGTTTGCAACGCATCCGAATTGGGAGCCCTGAGAGCGCGGGCTGCATAACCCTGCCAAAGTCCGCAGCAGCGGCGCGTCGGTCAGACCGAAGCCGCAGAGCGTCCGGCGCGTCCATTCCGAGCCCGGCGCCACCCGTCCAGCCTTCCTACCATCCTTCAGGGTTGTCCACGCGGTGGTGGTAAGTGACATTCTTGTCATAGCAGAAAGTCGAGCCGGAAGGAGCCGGGCCTGAATTCAGCAGGTGCCGCAGCACGAAGCCAAGGGCTGGAGTGATCAGCGCGTTCATTTCTCCTTGCAACAAGCTCTGAGGCGCAAGGCCAGGGCCGGCGCCAACGGCACTCAGCGACTAGGGCAAGGGCAGGGCACCATTGTCCTAGGACGTGCGGTGAATGGGGCGCATAGCAAACGCGGGGAGAGCGCTGCTGACTATATCAGGGCGCGCGACGTGGTGCGTGCAATAAAGGGTTTTGTTGATGCGGTTCGCACAGTCGGCTGGTCACCGGCGAGCCGGGCCTGATCGCGGGCTGGCCGGCGTTATGCACGATCTGGGCTTACAACGTTACAACAGGAACATCGGCCGAGCCACAAACCCTGCATGTTTGGTGTGACCTTGGTGCGTGCGCCCGTCTGCCCCGCGCGTGCGGTCAGGCGACCCCATCAACCCCGCCACCCCTCGCGGTCTGCCGCATCGCTCCATCCGCCCGTCTGCATGACCACAATCCAACCCTCATACTGCCTAAGCCCTCCCAAGCGCACCGGGCTCTCCCCAAGCCCATAACACTCGCCAGCCGCATCCCCTCGCTGCTGCAGCACCAAGAGTTCGTAGGCCCAGATACCGGAGTTCCCGCGCCCAACACCTCCGAACCCCTTCACATCCAGCGTCTGAAGTCCCCCGCTCCAGATCAACCGCTGTCCACGTCCCCACCCCCCCAAACCGCACGGCACATAGATCCACGCCGCAGCACCGCCTTCCAAACCTTAAAAGACGCTCCGCACGTGTAACTCCAGGCCAGCGCAGCATAAGGGCTCTCCTCGCACAAGGGCTTCCTCCGCCTCTGGCGCCTAGTGTTTGAGGATGATGACTGCGTTCAGCAGCCCCGCCGCCTCCAGGGTCTGCTCCTCGTCTTCGATGACCTTGTTGGGGAAGGCCGTGGCCAGGTGGTAGGCGGCCTGGGGGGCAAGGGGCGAGGGGCGAGGGAGAGAATGAGGAAGGATAAGGTCCATAAGTACTGATGTAGACGCGGTTACGGGGAACGAACAGCAGGTAACGGCATGGGTTCAAGCTGAGCATTGAGGTGAAGGCTGACTTTGACCGTGCGGCACGGGTGCATAGGCGCCGCGCGCAAGGGCAGGTCAACCCCCTTTGCACTGCGAGAGGGCCCGGTCCGGCGCGACGGCTCCACTGCCACACAGTAACCGGCCGATCCCGCCCTCGCCCCCAGCTCCAGGCCACGCTCCTCCACCCCACCCCCCCGCTTACGTTCATGTCGGGCCGCGACGCGCGCACGAAGCGGCGGATGTCGCGGACGGTGTGGGAGTGGTTGAAGCGGGCCACCATGCGGGAGCCGTCGGGCATGCGCAGCTGGGGGGGGGATGGGCAGGGGGGGAGAGGCACGCGGGGAGATAAGATAGGACGCAGGGGCCCACAGCCCAACGCAGCAGAAGGGGCATGCGCAGCTGAGAGAGTGCTGGGCGGCGGGCGGATTGGCAAGGGGGCGGAGGGCGCACGTGCAAGAGGCGCGGGGGAGCATAGGGTGCTAGGGTGAGCTTGGAGGGCGGTACAAACTGTGGAGACCGCGCACGCGCGGGCCCAAGGCTGCAGGCCCCCCTCCCCCCACCTGCAGGGAGGTGGTGGGCTTGTCTTCCTCCACGCCCTTCCACTCGGCCGCGGAATCACTGGACGCGGCAGCGGCCGCGGGGGCGGCGGAGGTGGAGGCACCCGCGGAGCCGCCCAGCGTGCGGCCCGTGCCCGTGAAGTAGCTGCGGGAACGTGAAGGGGACGACAGGGGGGGGGGGGGCAGACAGGGATGGGAAGCGCTGGTTGGGCGAGGAGGGCCACCTTGTGAGTGTCGCTATGCTCGTGGTGCTTCCTGTGAGTCTGTCGGCCCAGCCCACCCTCCCAGAGCGCCCCCAGGTCAAGGCTTCTCCGCATCCCCTGGCCATCCTCTCATCCTGGCCCCACCATATCTCTCGTTCCGGTTGTCAACTGCTAAATCATACTCCCCCCCCGCCCCCCCCCCATGGCTCCACTCACGACTTGGGCTTCTCCGCCTCCTCGTACGGCTCCTCCTTGCGCATCAGGTTGACCGTCACCTAGGGGGAAGAGGGGGAGGAGGGGGCAGGGGGGGGGGGGTCAGAGGGGCCGCGAACGGAGAGAGGGAGCGGCAGCCAGCGAGCCCGACGCAATGGGGCCATGATGGCCCAGGTCCCCATTTCAACGTTTACATGGGCACGTGGGGTGATGTCCTGATACAGACCGCTCCCATACCAGTTATGACGCCCCGCCCCCCACCCTAGCTTGACTGGCCCGTAGACTGGCCCGTAAACGCCCCAGACCCCCCACCCCACCCCACCGGGCTGAGAAGGCTAGCAACAGGGGTGCTGCAGAAGCGGGCTAACACCGCCCATGCACATGTGCCAAGCCCCCGCAACACCCTGAGCTGCCTTAGCGCAAACACGGAGCTCTTGGCGCCTGGACGCCCTCTGCCTTCCCATAAAGGAAATCCCACTCCGCAGCTTCACCGTGCCCAAGATCCCCCCAGTCGCCCCAGAACCCTCCACCCCCGGCACGCACACAGCCCGCTTCAGCCCGCTTGGGTTCGCTCCAGCCGCACCCTACGTTCCCGTTGTGCCCCCGCCACGCACAAACACTCACCGGGGCGCCAGGCTTGCCCGGGTCCAGCTCCTCGGGGCACTCGCCCTGCGGGGAGCAAGGGTTGGAGCCATGAAGAGTGTTGTGCCGTAGCCACACTTCACTCGTGTATCAACACCGCGCTGTGCTGTGCACTGCCGCCCTCCTCAGCACCTGTTCCTTCTCCGATGTCTGACTCCACTCCAAGCCACCTCTGCCCTTAACGACCCCCGTCCCGTTCTCTCGACCTGGAGCACCCCCTTCCTCCGCCTACCTTGTCGCCCTCCCCTCGGCCTGTTGAGACCCCTTGGGCGCCACCTGCGGATTGCCCAACGCCCCCAACACCCTCTGCCCCGCAACCCCCGCCCTAGGCCGCCCCTTGCTCCCCGCCCCTCACCTTGCTGATGCTCTCGATGAAGCGGAAGTTGGCGGGGTCCTCCACGTGGCGCGGCGGGCCGTTGTCCACAGTGAATATCCCGTTGTTGTAGAAGGTGATCACGTGGTTGCGCGGGCCCTGGGCCTCAGGGGGAGGCTTGCTCTGCGGGGCAGAAAGACCGGGGCCAGGGCATCAGCAGCGGCGGGCAGGGTGGACGACCAATGCGATGGCTGCCCGCGCCAACGGTCCCCCGACCCCTCCCAGGACCAGCTTAACATGCCAAGGCTGCTGCACAATCCCATCCCATACTCAGGCAGCGAGAGAAGCATGCAGAACAGCTGTTGTTGTTGTTGTTGTTGCATGCAGAATAGCTGCTGTTGCTGAGGTCTATGAAGCCTTTTGGCTCGTTTGGACCTCACAGCCATGAAGCTGTGTAACAATCATCATCATCATCATCATGCAGAACATCATCCGCTTGCCGCAAGAGCCATGCTGCCTCAACCGGTTCCCCGGTAACACGGCTTTCAGCCTCCCTCAAAGCCCTCCCTCCCCGCCCCTCCGCCGCGCCCACCGGCACTGGCCCTCCGCCGAGCGTGTGGCCCTGGCCCTTGAAGGCGGCCCCGCCTTGGCTGGGCAGGTCCGAGGACGTGCCGGCCGTGGCGCCCGAGCGGCGCGCCTGGTTGAAGAGGGCCTCCACCTTGTCATCATCGTCCTCGGAGTCGTGCTGGAGGGGGGGGATGGACGTGTGGATGGGGGTGGCGATTGAGGTGGCGGTAGCAGTGGTGGTGGTGCACCAAGCGAGGTGTGTCGTTGAGGGTGGGGGCTGCTAAGGTACGTGTATGGTGCTAGGGGTATGGGCAGAGGTGCTGGGATGGTGCGGGGAGAGGAGCTGTCAGGAGGGAAAGGGTCGGGCCCGGTGGGGACCAAGGGGGTCGCGCGGCAGCTCTCGAGAGCCCCCAACGACGTGTCGCTTCTCACCTCGTCCTCCGGAGCGCCGCGAAGCAGCTGGCCGCTGCGAGGGGACACAATGAGACGTGATGGGACTTGCAGTAGCCGGAGCGGAAAGCGAGGGCTTCGCACGGATCTGTATTTGCGCGCTCAACGCGCACCTCTTCTCGCCTCCCGCATAGTAGTCGTTGAACTTTCCCCCCTTGTCCTCATCCTCCCCGTTGAGGTCGCTGAGGCTCTTAACGTTTGCCATGGCGCAGATGCACCCTCACGAGAGCAAGCTCGTCGGATAGAGGTCGTTCACGTCTATACGCTCAAGGTAGTGAAAGCACGAAAGCCGCAGCTGTGAAGGAGGCACGGGACACGACCTGGCCTTGGCCTGGGCCTTCGGCGCCCATGCAATTACGGGGGTTGCACAAGGGGGCGCTTACGTTGCTGAGGGGATTTGCCTTTGCAACACCGCCCTCGCCCGTATTCACGTAGTCGACAGGGCCCCAGCGCCCTCCCAGCACTTGTCGCTCCGCCGACAGTGCACGCACACGCATCGCCCCAACGTAGAGCAAATGCTGCAGGCCCACATGCAAATTCCTCAGCAGTCGTGCCCAGCACGTCGCAGCATCGGTTCTAGGACCGTCCGCTGCCAGGCCTCGCCAGCGCCCCCGCCGACTGCGGGCAAGCCCGCAGCTCGCGTGTGGACCCAGGAGGGTGCGGACGACGGCAAGCCCTTCATCAACTCCATCCCGAACAACGGGCGCTGGCCGAACGGTATCCCGCCTGTTATGGGCTCGCATCTCATGGCGAGCGGAGTCATCTCGCCGGTCAGCGTCTCCAAGGGCCCCGGTATTGACATCACGGAGCACCAGTTCCAGTACCACGATACTGAGACGGATGCCGTGATTGAGCTCTACGTGACGCCCGAGAAGGCGCAGGCCGGCCTGGCGGTGCTGGTGCAGGAGGCCGCGCAGGCTGCCGTCAAGGCCAAGGGCGCCTTCACCCTGGTCCTCTCGGGTGGCTCGCTGCCCTCGCTGCTCACGCCCCTGGCCAGCGCCAAGGGCATCGACTGGGCCAAGACGCACGTCTTCTTCGTCGACGAGCGCAACGTTGCCCACACCTCCGCCGACTCGACCTTCAAGGCCGTGCAGGAGGCGCTCACCTCCAAGGTCCCGATCCCGGCCGAGCAGGTCTACGCGATCGCCGAGAACCTGCCCGTCGAGCAGGCCGCGATCCAGTACGAGGGCCGCCTCATCTCCATCCCGCCCGCCGCGCTGCCGCGCAACGCCGCCGGCTTCCCGGTGTTCGACCTCATCCTGCTGGGCGTGGGCCCCGACGGCCACGTTGCGTCGCTCTTCCCCAACCGCGCCGAGACCTCGGCCACCAAGGGCTGGATCCTGCCCGTCAAGGCCTCGCCCAAGCCCCCGGCCGAGCGCATCACCTTCTCCATGCCCGTCATCAACGCCGCCAAGGAGGTGGCCTTTGTCGCCCTGGGCCCCTCCAAGGCCGAGATCGTGCAGCGCGTGCTGGAGGTGCAGGCGCTGCCCGGCGCCCTGCCCGCGCAGGTGGGTTTGCTGGAGTTGGCTTGGGCAGAGGAAGCTGGCTCTGGGATAGATTGGGTCGAGGTGGCTGGGGGGTTGAGGGGGCTGGGGGTGCGACCGGCCGCGCTTGGGCAGGGTGGCGTTGGGGCTGGCAGCTTGGGCACTGCAAGAGGGCGGGTGGCGGTTGGAGGTTGCGGAGAGGTTGCGCAGCCTTTGGGCTGCCTTGGTATCTGACTGTCTCACCGGCCCTTCTCCTCGGCCCTAACCCCACACTGTCCTCCCCGCCCCGCCCCCTGTGCCCTGCAGCTGGTCCGCCCCCAGGGCGGCAAGCTCCGGTGGCTGCTGGACATTGCCTCGGCTGAGACCCTGGACGTGGCCCGTTGGAACGAGGGCAAGCGCTGGCCACGCAGCGCCTTCTAAGCGGCTCGGAGGCAGCCAGGCGAAGCGGCTGCACCTTGCTGCCTGCTGGGTAGTTTGTGGAGCAAGGCGGAGGCAGCAGGCGGCGTAGCGTAGCGATGAGAGGCGGGACGTGGGTTGGCACGGCGGCTGGATTGATACTGGGTCGCGTTCGGGCTTGTGGAGACAACGTTTGGGCTTGTGGGGACAGCAACCCCAGCCGTAGCTGCTGGAACATGCGGTGCAGATGCGGGGCCCATGGCGGCGAAGGCTGGGACCGTAGGGCCTGGGCAAACCGTGATGGCGGGCGTATACGGGCCCACAGGCCAAAAGCTCTTTACGGAGGGGCCTGTAGTAGGACAGGGCGGTGTGTTCGCAGGTGTTTGGGGCCCAGCGCTGGGCCGGCATGCTGGTAAATGTGTTTTGCGTCTCGTGCGGACTTGCTGATTATTCTCTTCTGAACTTATGGGTCGTCTGGCGTACTGGTTGCCAACGTATTCTGGCGCAAGACCACTTGCAGAGGCCGATGCGGAGGCACTAACGGCAAAGTGTAATGGGCAGTAGTCCGCCAATGTTGCAAGGGGCTTCCCGGGTGACACCCATATCCCTGCCCCTGTCTCTTGCGGGAGCAGACGAGAAGCGCACAACGGGCTGGCTAGACAGTTACCGCAGGACAGAATACGGCACATCACACGTGGCTCAACCGCTTGTGTAGCCCACTTTCATGCTGATACGGACCAAGCTGGCCAATGGGTGGGTACTCAGCACCTGCTGCACCTGCTTGGCACCACACAACTGTCGGCGTCGAGGACTCAACACCACAATCAGGAGGGGGCAGGTGCCGGATGGGTGCAGATGCTCTTCAGGCCTTGAGATGGCTCATGTCCAGCCCTGATCCGTCTCAGCGCCATCATCACACCGGCTCCACGTTTGAGCGGTGCAGGGGGAGGTGGGCATAGCCCCCGCATAGCACACATACAAGCAGCAAGGCTTTCTAGCACTACACGGAGCGGTGCAGGGGGGCACAACGGCACATGCTGCTCTGTTCACGACGAGGCATGATGGGTGCACTGTGGTTGCACGCTTAGGCAGGCCAAACCACACAAGAGGGAGCCGAGAGTACCCTCGCTGCATTACACTTTGCGTTGGACCCGGAGGGTGCATACCGGCTCCTTGAAAGCGAACCCGCAGCCACACAGCACATGCAGCCATCCAGTAGTGTTCTGTAGCCATGAATCGACACATACTACCCTCCTCCGCCGCGCCCTGTTCCTCTTGTTTACACGAGCAGCCCTGAACTCCTGCCTCATGCGGCAGGCTGGGGCCGTTGCCACCTCACGGTGGCATCACAGAAGTTAGCCTCCCCGCCCTTAGCAAGAATCACTGTTTGCTTGACGGTCCCCGTTGCAGCGTTTCATGCGACCTTGTCGAGGCCCTTGAGCGTTTGAGTTCCTCCTTGTTGAGTACAACGCGCCACACCGCAAGAACAGTCGATGAAAGAGGGTGTACCAGACATGCGGCGGCGCAAGGTGACCGGACTGCATGCCGTACGAATGACACACAACTGCCTTGACTGATACTTAGTCTGCAAATCGCGTGATCCAGTCATTACAAAGAAAGCAGACAGGGCCCCGAAGCCCACGGCTAGGGGCTCGGCGGGCTTGGGCTCGGCGGGCGCTTGGCATGACGCTTGCGGGGGAAACGAGGCGGCTTAGGGGGGCGGGGCTTGCGGGGCCACTTAGGGGGGCGGGGCTTGGGCGAGGACTTGCGGCCTGGCGGGGGAGAGTGCTCAGCATCCATCGGGTGGGGCGAGTGGTCCATGGGCGGCGGCGAGTGGTCCATGGGCGGCGGCGGCAGGTCGGGGAGGCGGCTGGTGAGATTGGACTCTGGAGGCGGCGACGCGCTCTGGCCGGCGCTTTGGTAGGCGGCGTAGGCCGCAGGAGGTACGACGGCATAGACGTTGGAGAAGCGCATCATGTCTAGCAGCACGACCATGCCGCATGAGCCGCCGGGGCTCGCGGCCGCAATGACCATCTGGAGATCTGCAGCGTTGGATGCAGGGAAGGGTGCGTGGCGGGTGAGGTTGAGGGGGTCAACGCAACGTGCAACTAGCCGGGTCTGGCCCACCAGCCGGATGGGACAGGGTATATAAGCAGGTTGAGGGGTGGAGGGTGAGGGGGCTGAGGGTGAGGCGCGCGGTGAGGGCGAGGGGGTGATGAGGCAGAGCTCCTGCAGCTGCCTGGAAGCCAGCTGGTCCAAGGGTTTACTTGGGTCTCACTGGCAAGCATCTATGGCCGTATCCTCCCCCGGACTCACAGGTGAACCTCGTCACCGGAAAGGAGGCATACATCTGCGGGCCGAGAAGGGCCGGGCAAGGGGTCACCGATAGAAGGCCTGATCCTCATGTCAGAGCTCCCGAGCCACGGAGCACGGGGCCACGGGGGGAAAGTGGTGGATGGATCAACTGGTGCGTACGGCTGCGGGGCGGCTGCGCCACCGCCCGCCGGCTGCCGGCAGCGAGCCGCCTGTCCGTGCGCGGCGGGGCGGTGGTGGCGACTGGTGCGGCCCCGTCCGCGTGTCCCGCGGGTCTTTTCCCCCCGGGGCTCCGGCTGGCGGCCACATGGGCAACAGTGCGGAGGGAGGGGCAGCTCCCGCCGTCTCTCCCACCGCACACCGTGCACACCGCCGCGTGCAAGCGCTGACGAGCCACTGCTTTCGTTATCAAGGACTCGGGGAGTAGTAGCAGAGTGCGCTTTGAATGAGCGAGGGAAGGGAGCGGCAGGTGCATGCATTGAGGCCAAGGTGTTCATATGCAGGATTGTGTGACGCATTCTGCCGACTGGAGGCCATGTCGGTACATCGGTAGTTGATACTCAGCCCCGCGCACCTTCATCCATCCCTGACGGGCGAAGTACGGGCTGCGGCCCAACAGAGTGGTTGCGAAGTAGCTCTGGTCGTCGTCGCCCACCATTAGGCTCTTGTACAGCACGTTGAACATGGTGCTGCCGTTGATTGGGGCCAGCGGCCAGCACGTGGTGCCGCCAGAGAAACTGATGTAGAAGGTTATGTAGCCGCCTGCAGCCAAGCAAGGCCGCGTTGGGGCGGTGCTGTCAGCTCCAGGCATGCATGAGCTTTCTTGCATTCTTGCCATTAGTCCCCGCCACCCATCTGGCTCCGACGCGCGCCACCTTGACCCGGATTCAGCTATTGATCGAGGCCAGGCACGCACCCACTACTGTACACGTCACGCCTTGCACCCCCGCCTGCTGCGCATTTGTGCAGGCTCACCCGGGGCCACCAGGAGCGTGTTCGTGGCCAGCACCGCACTGATGACGGGGGTGCCGCCCTCGTCCCCGACCACCGCCATGCCCGAGCCCTGCAGGGGCAGCATGTTGCCTCCGCGCGGACCGCCGCCTGTGGTCCACCTGGGAGGCGCCTGGAACACGATCGGGTCGAAGCCCCGCTCAAAGCTCGTGGTGCCCAGGGGGACAATCATGCCGTTGGCATTAGTCGCGGCGGGCGTCAGGGACAGGAAGGGCTCGGTGTCGGTTGGCTCCTCGTCGTTCGTGCCGATGCGTACGACGCCGGTGAGTGTGAGGCCGTCCATGATGAAGAGCTTGTCGGATGAGTTCCGAAGCCCGGGCTCGCACATGATCTCGATGCGCAAGATCACGATGTCGAGGCCTCCCTGAGCAGGGACAAGGGCAGAGCAGGGAAGGGCAGGAAAGGGAGCGAGGGACGGCATGGCGTGTCAAGAGGCAGATGTTTGAGGTAGGGCTGCCGTGGAGAGGTCCAGGCGGGGCCCGGATGGGAGGGAGAAACGGAGGCATTTGCAGGTTGGGGAGCGAGGAGGCCAGGAGTGAGGGGCCCGTGCCCCTGCGCCTGCTGCGTGCACAGCGCACTCGCGTTCCCTGACTCCCGGCGCAAATCCCGGGCCCCAGACGACTCCCACACTGCGAAGCCTGCTGGGCAGCAGCCAGCCACGGCATGCGTCTAGTCAGCCCCTGCCTGTCCGCCCGGGTCTCCCGCAGCCGGAAGTTTGCGTACGCACCCGTTACACCTACCCTGCTACCTCTTCATGCATCAATCCCTCACTCCCCCATGGCTGGGCAACGTGCAGCCCCGCACCCTACCTGGAGCCAGAAGCTGCCGCTGCCGGTGATCAGGGCCTCAGTGGCATTAGGGTCCGCATCTGTAAGCGTGGGTGATCGGGCATCAACACAGCGTCGTCACGTGCCAGTGCCTTCTGCGGAGACCATCCAGGACGTGCATCTTCACCCCGCCTTCACGGTATACAGCAAGGCCAAGCTTGAGCTAACCACAATGCCCCACTCACCTGCCGGCTTGCCCGTGTAGTTGTTGAACTTGAAATCGATGATGGGGCTCCAGCTGCGGCTGTTGGTGGTTGAGTAGGCTATGGAGAGGAGTGGCGTGACTGGCGAGGGCTGGCCGTCAATAGCCTGGATGCAGCCAAACATGGGCAGAGGGCCAGGGCAGGTGGGCGAGCATGTGCACGTGCCCCTGCCCCGCCCGGTCTACCCGCCCCCTGCAAACCCAACAAAGCTCATGCATGCATCCGCTGTCCCCTGAAGTAGCGCGCCTCTCTGGAGTGCGCGTGGGCTGCCCTACAAGCACACGCAACTGCCCCCTCCGTCCCCCGATAGCTCCACGTTCCATTTACCCCCCACGCACCCCCATCCACATGCTCGGGCGCTAGAGGAACTGTGACACGCACACCGGTCACGCCGCCCCGCCCCGACCGCACCCTCTGCAGGGGGAGCACCAGCTTCTCGATCTTGAACATTGCGTTGCCGCCCCCCGCGGAGGCGGACATGAGCAGGGGCGGGGTCTGCAGGTAGGCCTGCAGGGGGGGCGGGAGCAGGGGGACGCACAGGATCAGAGCGTGGCGTTAGCTAGCACCTTGAGAGCTGATGAGGCTCGAGCCTTGTTTATGTGTCGGGAAGCTACCTGGGCTGGGCAGAAGACACTTCAAGACAACTGGCTCGAGGGTTAGTTCAAGCAACAGGCCGGTCCGCCGTACACCATGCCGTACATGCCCCGCCGCCCAGAACCTGCCTGGGTGGCAATCGGCCCCACGACCGCCTCCTGGTCGTCCGGCGAGGAGCCGTTGATACGTGGCCGGTACGACAGCCTGTCGTACGTGCTGACGCTGGCGTCCCACAGCTCCGGCGACACGCGACCGTCAAACTGTTCCTCGAACGGCACCGCCGCCAGCGGAGGAAGCGAGCCGGCGGCGGGCCCCTCCGCCTCTGTCACCATGGCACAGCTGTGCGCAACCTCAGAGACCGCCTCGACCGTGTCGACGCTTGGTTTGTAGGCGCCGGTGCTACGACTGGCCGTCAGCTGTCGCGTGGAGTCGAAGCGCGGGCAGGCGTAGTAGTTGCCCCAGTACAGGCGGAGGCTGCCGTCCTGGGTGCGGTTCAGCACGGCGCACCTCAGGGCGGAGGGCTGGTCGACGGGGTGGAGCATGACCTGGGTAAGGAAGGGCACACGGACCGGCGGCGGATGGAATTAAGGGGCGGGGCCACGGCAGCAATGACCGAAACCTTGAGGAACGCAACAATACGAGGCGGCCGCCCCCGAGCCCCTCGGTCCCAGAGTGAGTCCCGGCGGAGTTACCCCCTACCTGGGCCCGCCCGTGGCGGCTGCCGCCCAACCCAGGCAGGTGCCCGCCGCCAGCCAAGTTACCTTGTACATGCTGAAGGAGGGGCTCACGCCGTCCACAGCACCTGTCCACGCGTCTTTAGAGACGCAGGAAACGGCGATGATGGTGCCGTTCAAGCCGGTGTACCGGGCGCCACCTGTGGTCCGGGTGACCACGGGGCTGTCGCAGCTCGAGTCGGCGTGAAGCGCCTGAGGACAAGGGCGAGGGGACACGGAAGGTGGCACAAACCCGTTGCGAGGCCGGCAGGCGGGGCGGGAGGCTGGAGAGCAGGTTGAAGAGGTCCGCACACGAGAGAGAGTGAAGACAGAAGTTGTTGAGGACAGGGCTGCGCGCTCGAAGTGTGCGTAGCTCACATGCGCATGAGTTAACCACATGTCAATGTGCACTTTCACAAACTGCGGTTTTCCCTCGCGCTTCCGACTCACGTCAATCATTCCTCCACCAGGCGCAATGTCGAGTGTCACACACTGCGAGCCTAGCGCCCCGCGCCAGCTGCCGATAATCCCATCCAGCGCCGGTCGAGCAGCAGCAGCAGCCGGCGCCGTGAGCAGGGCCGCGCACAGAGCAGACAGCAGCTAGGATAGCTCCATGCGTCTCTCATGCCCGCGTCTCATGGTCACTCGACTTCGATTTCGCTCGCCAATGCGCTGCATTGTGGTCGAGCGAATACGCGAACCGCGTTTTCCGACCGCAGCTGGCGTGGCAGTGTGACGTTTGCAACGTATGTATGTCAGTGGCGACTCACAAGTGGCCTGATGTATGTAAACCTCGGAAACGTTGCTGTGGCCGAACCCGCCGTACCCCATGCGCCCAACTTTCGGCCTCGGCGGGTCCCGGCCCGCCCGCCGCTGCTACACCAAGCGCTGAGGGCTTCGGTGGCTAAAACCCTATTCAACGCTGGCGATTGCTCAACTCAGAAACGCTGTGCAAGCCCGAGTTAAGTCGCCGTCTTGCTCACACTTCCGGGACGTCCGGGAGAGAGAGTCGAGGGTTATGATGGGGGTGCCGTGGGGTGAGGGCGTCAGGTTTGCAACTTAACTTCTGGGCTTGGCTGGGGAGCTCTATTGGAAGCACCCAGCATAAGCCTGACTGATGACAGAGGGGCGGAGCCGTCAGGCCAGCATGTCATCGGGGGGGAGTCTGACAGGGCGGGAGTCTGACTTTGTTGCGGGGCGTGCATCTCGCTGCAAGGGTTTTGCTCACGGCGAGTTCAGTGATGTGCATACTTGGGAGACACTGCGGGACTCGGCGGCGGGGGTAGATGACATCAACGTAGCGCAAACGTTGTGGCGGCGGGGGTACCGGTATGTGCATGTTGATGCCGAATGCTGCGGAGCCATCGGGGCGACGCGTCGTTGACAAGGTCAAAACTAGCTTTCAAGTGCGGTGCAATGCTTATGCGTAGCTCAGGAATGACAGAGATGACGAAAGTGTCACCTCATCGCGGCCCGGGGTTGGTCGGGGCTGTTTGGCTGTGTTCGTGCCAAGATTGTTGCGAGGGCGTGCAGGGAGCTCGTGGACCATATTGACCAAGGACGAAACATGCGAAGCAGTACAGTATACATGAATACGAAGCAGATAAACTAGCTGTCGTCTGAGTTGAGCCCCTTTCGCCTCTTGGGCATGGGCCGTGGCGGCCGAATTGGTCGAACCCTTTACAGCGCTTTACGACAGGTTCAAGTTGCTGAATTCTCGACAGGAATGCTGTCACGTAGTTTGGGCACGGTCGCAAGGCCGTCGGTGCAGCGGCCATCCTTGGGCCGGCTCACAATCCTCCCGTGCGCCTCGCCGCACAGCCTCTGCCGACGCAGCCTCTTGCACAGACCTTTATGCTCAGCAGCCTCGTCGCTGGAGTCGGGCGCACCTGTCTCGCCGGAGGCGGCCCCGGAACCCCACCCCGCCATCCCAGCCTCACAGCCACCGCAACCCGCGGCGGACGCCGCTCCGATCGCGGCCATCCCAGAGTCCCCAGCAACACCTGCTGCTGCCGTAGTATCTGACACCAGCTCCAGCAGCGTTGCCGCGGATGCGGGCGTTGCGGAGGGGGTCAGCCTGCTGGGGCTTTGGCATGAGCTGCTCAGGGTGCTCCACGCCCAGGGCGACTTCGAGGATCCCGACACTCCCTGGTGAGGGGGCGGGACTTAGACCTTAGAATGCTTATGGGAATGGAGAGACATGGGGAGAGGTATGGCATGGACATTTACAGCTGTGAAGGCCCCTTGCAAGGGAAGGCCAGCCAGCCTGTGAAGCCACCCACCGCCCCTGGCCCCTCCCTGCCTTGCTGCCGTGCCTCCCATCCGCAACCCCCCATCCCAATCCTACTCGCGACACTCCGCCCCCAGCGAGGACCTCCTCAACCTCACCCTCGACGTCAAGACCGCCATCCTCAGCTTCGCGCGCCGCCGCCCCGACGTCATCTTCTCCCTCGATCCCCCCGACCTCGTCACCCTCGCCTCCGTGCCGCTGCGCCCGCGAGACCGCAACGTCGACCGCAAACTGCGCAACGCAGGTGAGTCCCTCACCATTGCTCCCCATACCGGTAGCTATCGATAGGTATCGATAGCTCAAGACAGACAAGGGTGCAGTTGCGGACCTCCGTTACCACCACCGCCATTGCCCTCATCCGCGCTCCGTCGCCGGGCCGAAACTTGTCCGCCCTTTCCTCCCTTTTGACACCACCGGCTCTGCCCCTGGCCCGCAGACCTGCGCCTGAAGGAGACCTTCGGGGGGCTGGAGGGCAAGCCAAAGGGCGGCAGCCGGGGCAGCAGCGTGGCGGAGGGGGCGGCGGTCACCATCAATGACTCCCGCCACGCCACCGCCCAGGACCTGCTGAGGGTGACGTGGGACTGGGCGACCGCTCGCGAGGAGCAGGTGGCGGCGGCGGCGGAAGGTGGGAGCATGGGTCGGGGCGTGGGGTCGATCGGAGGCGGGGCCGGGGTAGGGATCGAATAGATCGGCCGCTGTCTCGTTTCTCGCCCTTGTCTGCCGACCTGCGACAGGCTACCACGGTCACTCCCCAACATATTCCTTGTCCATCACGTTCACTGATCCTCTATCTGGCTTTTTTTCTCCTCCCCACCGCACCACTACCCAACTCTCAGGCCTGCCCTCCGCCCTCCGCCGCGTGCTAGTGCGCCTCCGCTCTCTGGCGCTGGCGGAGCCGGAGGCGGGGGCCGCGGAGCGCGCTCGGCGCCTGGGCACCCCCACCGCCGCTGAGCTGGAGGAGCGGGCGGCTCAGGAGACCATGAGCCCGGAGCAGCGGCGCAGGGCCAAGCAGGAGGCCTTCATGATGAGCAGGTGGGTGGTTGAGGGCTTTGCAGGGGTGGGGGAGGGGAGGGGTGAGTGGAGAGGAGTGGAGGCGCCTGTACGGTTGACAGGGGTTGGGGATGAAGGGTGTGCAGGCGGTCGTGATGCACAGGTGGGGGGCGGGGTGGGGTGGGGGAGGGTAGAGGGGGCTCCTACTCGGACTGGACTTGTGCTTTTGGAGCCAGCGCGCAGCTCCGTCCCAAAGTCGTCCTTGCAGGGTGCCTCAGTGGGCGCCCGTCAGGCACCTGGCCACGACGTTCCCCGATCCGGCTGACCTCCACACTCTGCTCCACACCCTCTCCGCCCCTCCCCGCCTGCCCCAGGCGCCGCGCCGCCCTCCGCGAGGCCGTCTCCCACGGTGTGGTGGTGGAGGAGGGCGACTGGCAGTGCGGGCCCTGTGGGTGGCTCAACTGGGCCGACCGACGGAGGTGCCACAGGTGGGAACGAGGGCTGGGAGGCGAGCTGCGACCGGACAATTCGTCACCTGTCAACGGCATGTGTTCCTAGCACACGACCGTTGGCGGCCAGCATGCCCTTCAAGCAAGAGGCCTGGGTCCCTGTTGCACCTCTGCGCCGCGCTCGTCACGCCTACCAACCGCTGACCGTTGGCCGTTGACCGTTTGCGAAGGTGCGCCAAGCCGTACGGCAGCCGCGGCAGCTCGGCGGCGACGGCCGAGGACATCAGCATGCTGTACGGCGACAACGCCCCGCGGCGGGGCCCACGGCCGGGCGCCGCCGGCGCCGCCGCCTCCCGCGCCGCCGCTGACGGCGACCGCATGTACTCGGAGCGGGCAGCGGCGGCGGAGGCCGCGGCGGCGGCGCGGGCGGCGCGCGGTGAGGGGCGGCTGGTGGCCGGCGGCGACCTGCGGCGCGACAGGCGGGGCCCGAGGCAGCTGGAGGACCGGGATGCTGAGGAGGCGGGTGCGTGCGGGGGGGCTTTGAAGGACCAGGCATGGATAGGGTGGCAAAAAGGTTCAGCGGATGATAGCAGGGCGTACTAGGGAGGGACCGGACGGGGATAGGGCTCAGACGGCGGCTAAGGGAGGGCTATGTGGGGGCCTGGGTGACCGGGCGGGGAGGGGGTTCCACACCTGACTTGGGGATACGAGGCTCGGCCTGCAGCCTGCACCATTCATCGTATCTTGCCTTATAATTTTGCTTGCGTTCGTTACCATCCTCCAGACTCGCTGCTGGAGAGGCGCCGCGGCGGGCGGGAGCGGTACGAGGGCCGCCCGGGGCTGCGGCAGCGGAGGGACTCGGGCGACGAGGGGGAGGGCGGCAGGGGCCCCCGCAGCAGGGAGGGCGCGGGCGAGCGCCGGCCGAGGTCGTGGAGTGGCGCGGGCGATGGCGAGGAGGAGGAGGAGGTCCGTCGCGAGGTGAGATGCGTGACGACAGGAGAGAGGGCTGGCTTGTCAGCTGCTGTGCTTCCACCCAGGGATGGGGCCTGGTGGGGCTGCGGACAGCGTGTTGGCTTTGGGCTGGTGTCTGGCCGAGTCCGGCTGAGGGTAGCGCCATGCGCGCCTTGGGCTTCGCGTCTGCCCCAGTAGGGTGTTAGGCTACGACATGTGCCGCATCCCCCTGCTCATCCCCTGTCAACCCTCCCACCCCTCTGCCCTCAGGCGCGCTCCTCCCCCGCCTACTCCCGCAACCTGCAGGATTTCTACTCCCCCGCCGGCCCCGGCCGGCGCGAGGGCGAGGGCCAGGAGCGGGGCCGCGCGCAGGAGGACCGCCCGCCCCGGCGCTCCTTCGCCCGCCGCGACGACGATGGGGAGGAGGCGGAGGGCGAGGATGATGACCGCAAGTACTTTGCGAGGCGGGACAGGGACGGGGACGGGGATGGAGAGGAGGAGGAGGAGGGCGACAGGGGATTCAGGCGCAGGCGCGACGGCCCTGGGGGCGGCTACGGCAGCCGCGGGGGCGAGCGGGAGAGGGAGCGGCCGGCTGGGGGGAGGTCGGCTCGCGGGGGGGCGGTCGAGGGGGAGGATCTGTCGCTGGATGCGTGGATGGGGTCGGCGGGGGAGCAGGCGGGCGGGGCCGAGGGGCGGGGAGAGCGGTCGGGGCGGGAGTGGGAAGGCGGGGAGGTTGAGGAGGAGTTCGGGAGGCGGGAGGGCAGAGGTGGGAGGGGCGGCCGAGGGGGGCGGTTTGGCGGCCGAGGGAGGGGCGGCCGTGGGGGCCGGGGTGGTGACCGGCCTGCGGCCATTGGCGGCGGCCGGGGTCAGAGGGGCGGCGGAGGCGGCCGGTCGTTCCGGGGCAGGGACGAGTAGGCGCAGACCCTCATACACTCGGTTGTTCATGGCTTCCCGATTACGGGATTGGACAGCAGAGCGTCGGTTGGGCTGACGGAGGCGGCATGCGCTGGAGCCCGGTGAGCTTGCAGAGTAGGAGCAGTCTCTCCGGTGGAGCTCGCAGGCCCAGGTAGCTGGGAGGTGATGCGGTGCAAGGGGTTGTGACATCCCTGGCACCCCTGGAGCAGGGAGGCGTGTCGACGCAGGGTCTTCGGTGATGGGATTGACGACTACAGGGAACGGACGGCAGGCCACGCCATACGGTTGCCCTCGAGCCATGGATGGGGTGATGGTCGGAGGTTGAAGGCAGTATGCTACACGGTGAAAGCAGTCACACGCTCATGACACCAGCTGGAGTCCGGCCCTCAGGGCACACACACGGCTCACGCCGACAGCCACTCCCCCACAAGACGACCTGCTGCCCTCACAGCTTCCGCCCGGGCACTCGGCGCACCCACCCGCCCACCACACACCAGCAACATCCCGGCTCCCGGCGCTCTCCGACAGGCCCTAGCTCATCATGGCCTGCCTCCATGCCTTCGGCCCCGGCATCCGGCGTTCGGCACCCCGGACGACCCACTGCATCCCGTCCCTCCACCGTCTGCTCGGCATGACCCGCCCACAACATGGCCCTTCTACACGACGCCATGGTGCAAGTAGCTCCGCCAAACACGCAGATCCACCCGCCTACGACATGGCCTTTGGCTCGCCGACGCCGCCTCGCACCTCCCGCCCATCGTGCTCCTTCCCCAGCCGCCCAGCCCCCAGCCCTCAGTCCCGCTAAGCGAACGCGTGGCGAGAGCGAGGGCGGCCGCCCAGCTCCCCGGCGGCTCACGCCCTGGCCGGCGCCTCGAGCAGCGCCACCATGGCCTTGTCGCCGCTTGCCCGGGCCAGGTCCAGAGCGGTCTTGCCGGCCTGCGCGGGTGGGAGGGAGTCAGCCATGCCATGCCAGGGATCCTAAGACGAAAGCAACAGGCGCTGGAGTGTAGACTAAGGAGGAGGTAGGCATGAAGAACGCGCGCGGGGAGTAGCGATAATGCGAAGCGGCACGTGAGCTGGAACCCTCTGTCCAGGCAGGGGCGCGCGCTCCGGTGGCATACGGTACCGTACCTACCTTGTCCTTGCTTGCCTTGTCGGCCCCAGCCTTGATTAGCGCCTGGACCACGGCCGTGTAGCCTTTGGTGGAGGCGCAGTAGAGCGCCGTGTGGCCGGCCTGTTGGGGGACAGAGGGGTGGATGAAGCCGGAGGATTCCGAGCAACAAGTACCTAGCACAGATAGAGATGCGTCAGAGCGCCAGAGGCGAGGCCCTCTCTTGCAGCGCTGGGAAGGGAAGGGGGCCAAGGAGCTGATCTGCTTCGACGACAAATGCATGGTACCTTGTCCTTGATGTCCCTCTTGGCCCCCGCCTCCAGCAGGACCTGCACCGCGGCCGTCTTGCCATGGCTTGCGGCACACCGGAGCGGCGTGTATCCGTCCTGGGGGCCCCGGCAGAGAGCACGGGGTTGTGAAGCCGATAAATTCAAGCGTGGGCCCGCCCATAGCAGGACAGAAGGACTGGGAGGCAAGCGCGGAGAGGCCCGACAAGATAGAGGAACTGCATGCATGCGCACACCTTGCTTTTGCTCTCCTTGTCGGCGCCCGCCCCGAGCAGCGCCTGGATAACGGCCGTGTTGTCGCTGAGTGGGGCCCAGTGGAGCGCCGTGAAGCCGCCCTGAGGGACAGCGGTGCCCGGGGGCATGGGGGCATGCGCAGGTGGGTGCAGGTACATGACCGGGGATGTACGGCCGCCTTGCTTGCGGCTTGCGTACAAACAAGGAAGGGTGGTGCTGCCAGAAACGATGCATGCACTGCCACATCAGCAGGCGGTTCACACCTTGTCTGCCGCGTTGACCTCGCAGCCCGCAGCCAGCAGCGCCCGGACCACCTCCAGGCGGCCGTGACGGGCGGCCAGCACCAGCGGCGTCTTGCCGTCCTGCGAGGCAGCAGGGGCATGCGCACTACGTACGGTATGTGCAATGTGCTCGACTGGCCGTGTGGGGTTGACGCGCGGCGCGCGAGGGACGGCTCGGCCGCCTCATCAGATGTCCGATGCCGCCAGCTGCACCGCTGCTCTCACTGGAAGCCACCCCGTGCGTGCGGTGGTCTCGAGCAGCTATGCATGGGCTGCGGGCCGGAGCACGCCTCTCCTCCCGTATGCTGCCGCCCGCCGCAACTTTGCCCTTACGTCGAGCAATCCCGTCACGGCCTGTATGCCCTTGGCGAAGCCCTCACGCACCTCGTCCTTGCGGTTTTTGTTGGCGCCTGCCTTGATGAGCGCCTTGACCACACCCTCCCGCCCCTCGATGATGGCCAATCGCAACACGGCATCCTGCGACGGCGAGGCGGGCGACAGGGCTCAAAGCGTAGCCATGTACCAGCCAGGTTCGCAACCCACCCTGCATGAAAACGGCACAGCAAAATCCGCTGCCATCTCTCTCTCTACCTGGCTGCTTGACGGGTTGAGCTTGGCGACGACCCATTGCAGCTGCAGCAGCAAAGACACACACGGTGCGTGGGCTGCAATCCATGGATAGGTACAACCTTGCGGACTCGTACCTCTTCCTCCACCTTTGCGGCCCGAGCCTGCTCTTGCTGCAGCCGCCAGCTGGCCAGCTGGGTCTGCGGCTCCTGCGGGGAGGGAGGGGGGCGAGAGTTATGGAGGGAGGCGATGATTGATTCGGCTGGACGGGGGTCCTATCTATAACGGCAAGAGATGGCTTGCCCACGCTGTCTCCGACAGAACTGCTGGTCACGCCCTCGCACCTCGCCACGTGGGAAGCACTCGGCCACCACCTCGACTGCCGCCCGCACCGCCGCTGCATACAGCTCCCCGGCTCCAGCGCCCTTCCCCTCCGCCTCCCCCTTCCCCTCCCCCGGCTCCTGCGCCGCCAGGGCCGCCTCCGCCAGTCGCCCCGCGGCGCTGCCCAGTGCCGCCATGAGGGGCTGGGCCGTGGTGGAGGCCAGGGTGGGCGTGCGGGAGGTGGGGCTGGAGGGGGCGACCTCAAAGGACCAGCGGAGCTGGGCGGAGGAGTCAGAGGCATGCAGAGACAGCAGAGGGCCCTCCGTGGCGTCCTCGGCCTCCGCCGCCGCCGACAGGAGCCCCAGCGGCAGGCAGGGCGGGCTGTCGCCACTCAGGGCCCGGCCGGGGCGGAGGCAGGCGACGCAGGCGTTGACGCGGAGGGCCAGGTCCGTCAGAGCCCCAGGGGAGACCGGGGGCTGCTCCCCGCCGTCGCACTGCAGCAGGGCGCAGCACAGGCGCAGGATGGCGGCGGTGGCGTCCCACGCCGCGGTGCCGGCGAATACGACCGGGCACGTGCGCACTCGCCAAGCCCCGCCTGAGGCCACGAGGAGGGACCCCAGGCGCCGGTAGTCCGGGCCCGCCGCCGCTGGCCCCAGGCCCTTCAGCGCCTCCGCCGCTCGGCTGGCGAGCTGGTCGATGAGCCTGCAGCGGCAGGGAAGGAAAGCGGCAGGATCCTGAGCATGAGTCCGGAGGATCATCAGACCGCATCGTGTGCACACGTGTGCACGCACAGCAAGGCATGCAGCTACCAGCAGGCGTTGCATGGCCCCTGCCCCTCCCCACCTGGCGGCGTCCTTTCCGGTCCTCAGCTCTCCAGGAGGCACCAGCCACAGCGCCCGCCACAGGAACCCGACGGCCGCCTCCTCACGCCACGCCTCGGGGCCTGCCGCCAGCCGCCCAGCGACCGACAGGGCGGCGGAGCGCAGGCGGCTTCTGGTGTCAGGGTCTTGCCGTGCTGCGTAGCCCATGCCGCCTCCAGCAGGGCGGCTCTCCTCCATGACGCACTTCAGCAGCTGCTCCGCGAATCTCACGGCCGCCACCGTCAGCGCACCGCTCTGCCCCACCCCGGACGGCTCGCCGCCTGCGGCCTCCAGCGCTGACCGCACCAGCTCTGGTGCTGCCTCGAGCTGCTGCCATGGAGACACATCCCTCGACGCCAGGAGGCGGGTTAGAAGGCTGAACAGGGCAGGGCGCAGCCCCAGCGGGTCAGCATCAGAGTGCAGGAGCTCCGCGGCCGCCGCCAGCAGCGCAGCGGACCCGCCCGCCGGTCCGGCCAAGAGTGCGCTGCGCAGAGCGTACGGCCCGCTCCCCTCGCCCCCCTCCTGAGCCACCAGCAGCATTAGCTCCAGGGCACTCGCCGCCTCCGCCCGAACAGCGGCACACAGCCGCGGCGCCAGGGCCGGCAGGGCTCCCGCCGCCAGGGCCTCTGCAGCGGTACGGGCCCGAAGGTCCTGGGCCCCGGGGTCCGTGAGCATGGTCTGCAGGCAGCGAAAGGCCGCCTGCCCACACGCCGGGGCGTGCAGGGCCGGGACCAGCGCTGCCGCGGCGCCCTCCTCCGTAAGGGCCGCTCTGACGGCAGCCTCCTGGCCGTCCACCGGCCCCAGGACCTCCTCCAGGGCCAGGACAAAGCTCGAGAAGTCCGGCTCCAGCCCTGGGGCGGTGGCGCCCAGGCAGCCCGCCAGCCCTGCGGCGGTCTCCAGGTAGTTTACACAATTTTGATGCTGAAACCGCGAGAATCGATCGCTCGACCTCCTGGTGCAGCGCGGGGCCCGTCACCTCCCGCCGGCCTGCCAGACCACGAGAATTGAACTGCCGACCTCTCGGTCCCGCTACCATGTGCAGCGGAAGCATAAAACTGAGAAGCGCGCGTGCCAGATCAGGTATCTGACACGACATGCGCTCTGACCCAAGCTAAGGGTTGAGGGCACAGCAGCAGGCGAGAGCACACACCTTAGTGTAATGGTCAAGTGGGGCCGGCAACTTCAGACCAGCCCCGCCCTAGCACCCAGGAGGAGCCCTCCGTCCTGCCCTAGCCCCCGCCGCACGGTCAGGCAGCTGCCGTCAACTGGCGCCCGGCTGCCCCTACCCAAATCCCCTGCTTGCCCCAGGCAGGAGCAGTAGGCCAGCTAGGCCAGCCCCATGCAATCAACCAGCCCCCTCAACTGCGGCCGCACGTTGCCCTGACCCCCTCAACACTCACGCACCCTGCTGCGCTTCCAGTCCGGGTCTCCAGCCACCTCCAGCAGCGCCCGCATCGCCTCACGGAGCGCCGTGGGGGACTTGGTCTGCTCCACCACCCACGTCAGCTGGTCGAGCAGGGACGACCGGGGGTTGATGGCGGCCCGCAGCTCCGGGTGGGTGGCCAGGGCCACGAGGGAGGAGGCGGCGGCGGCCTGACGGGCGGGGCTGGAGGTGCCCATACCCAGGGCCACGCCGCACGCAGAGAGCGCCTGCAGGGAAGGACTTGGTGCATTGCCGGACGTCAGCACACAGCAGTCGCACAACGGAGCAAGCCGATGCGTGTAGCGGCACGGCGCCAGGCCGCGGTCGAGGCGCGGGGGGAGCGGTCGAGACCGGCGGGTCCCGCGCGCGCCCCACGGCCGAACGGACGTTCGCTCCCTGCCCTGCGCTCTTGCCCCCGCCCCGCAACGAGCCCACGCACCGCTTCCGGCTCCACGTCACCGCGCAGCACCAGCTCCGGCACGCGGCCCTCGTCCATGGCCCGCCGCAGCAGCGCCGCAGAGGCCGCGGCCGGCGCGGGGCGTGGCGCCCCCGGGCGCTTGACCAGCACGCCATTCCCGTCGCTCTCGTCGCTCGAGCTTCGTGGTGAGAGGCTCATGGTGTGCGTGGCTCGGGTGAGGGCGAGCGGCGAATGCCAGCCCTGCCTCCGAGCGCCGGGACAAGGACGTCACCCGGGAACGTGAAAGAGAAATGGACGGTGCCGCGGAGCGGCGGAGTGCGTTGAGCAGGTTGCGGAGGAAGATTAGAAGGGCCACGTCGTGGCCCGCCGGGCCGGCGGCCCGGCCACGGGGGCTCTCGAGGGATGATCGTTCAATGCACCGGGCCCCACGCCCGGCCCCCATTTGAAGGCCCAAACCGGCCCACGACTTCGTGCCCACAAAGAGCTTGCCCGGGCTGGTACCGCCCGGGCGAAGCGCACAAAGCAGTACCGATACCACCTACCATAGCACCTTCGTCGCTGTCGTCGCGCGAGCCCCTGGTGAGAAGCTCATGGTGGCTGCGCGAGGAGGTGGCGAAAGGCAAACGCCAGCCCCACCAGTGAAGCACGTCAGGCCGACGCTGAGAGCGAGAGGCAGGAGTGGATGGGCGGGGCTGATTGGGTGCGGAGCCAGGTGCGGAGCTCGCTCTGGACAGCATTGGACCCAGCTGCTAGCTCCGCGGACCTGCCGGGGCGAGGGCCCAGCGGGTGCGGCCAAGGAAGTGGCCGGTGGTGGGGCGTTGATTCTGCCCCGCCCCCTTAACCCCGAAGTGGGGCACGCACGGGTTTGCCCGTTGCGTAGCTATTATTATTATCATAATTATTGCTAGCTCCGCGGCGCACCCACGTAGTGAACTCGTGACATGGCGGCTCATGACATCAACGTCCAAGGGTGTCTCCTTACACATACATGCACACTCCTGCCCGCACCATCGCTGGGCCGCAATGGCACAACGTACGGTGGAATAAAGATCACGCACGCACAAGACAGGGATAGAAACGGAGCCGGGCGGAGTAGGGCGTGCCCCACTATGAGCAGCATGCGTTGCCAGGTTGCAGTAAAAGCAAGCCCTGATTGAAAGCTAGTAGGTTCCTTGTGCAGGACCGCAAGGGAATGGGAGTACCGGCCGCACCGCTTAGGCCTATACCAACCCGAGGCCAATCAACGGACACCACCGGACTCATCGTAGGCACATTGCTTTACTATTAGTAGGTACTCCAGCCAATGAAGTCCTCCATCGTGAGCCGCTCTACAATAAATACATGTAGGTGAAGTACGCTTGCTTGTGTGCGTGAAGGGGTGTACGGAGGGGAAGCGTGGAGAGCAGGCTAACGCCTGGAAAGGCCGCTCATGCGGGTCTAGAGCCCTATCAGTCAAACCCACCCATAGAACAATCATCATCGTGTCAGTCAGAAAGGCTACGACCATGGGCAGGCTCTCATGTACCGCACGTAGCAGAGGAGATAAGGAACTGGTGGGACGTGCCGTAGAGACACGACTAACCAAGATCAGAGGAACAGATCTGTCCATTTAGGGCACGGGCACAGCGCGGCTTGAGAGCCTTAGGCTGAACGGTCCCACGTACTAAGACCCCACCCGGCTCAACAAAGGTCCGCAGCTTAGCTTTGAAGGCGGTAGTAAGCAGTCCAGTCAACTCAGCAGCACGCATAACACAGCATCACCTCCTCTTCCGAGGGCTGGGCGTGGAACGAGTAGGCAGCCACTTCAGCCACCAGCCTCTTCTTCATGAATGCTCATAGACGTATTACGCTTCATATGCAGGGCCCCATCTCTTCTTCACCGAGACAGTTCCCAGTCCACAACAGATTCTGCGGAGAACGGCGGAGGTGAGACGCAGATCGAGGCCACTTCCCCTGATCCCCAATCACGGGTGCCCACAACACCTGCGCGACCCTTGATCATTGCAACCGACATTTCTACATTCTTGTTCTCGTTCAGGATCACGCACGACCGCAGCCGCCAGGGCTGTTGAGTAAGCGGGCCGTTGAGTGCCAAGCACCTTAGGTGAGGAAGCAGGGTTTGAGTTGGTCATCGAACCTCCACGCCGCTGGGTAATAGCATCTGCTGGCCACAAGGCCTACTTATGCGAACCGGGTTATCCGGCGAACCGACATGAAGGCTTGGCCCACCAGATACGCTCATTCCATCATCAGATGCTTAGTTGCTTGGGTACGAAGGGTAACCCATGGCCATGGGTCCCCACGAAGAGAGCATACGAGGCTCATGACCCCCGTCTTGTTGCCGAGGTCTGTGGACTCCACGGCATGGAACCCCCATAAACGTGCCACATGGTTCAGCATATCGTCAGCCAGGCCAACTTTTTGAGAGCTTTCGGTGCTAGCGTCATGGGCTGGCGTGCCAACGGACCTTCATCGCCATGCCTTGCAGGCTTGTTACTACGCTCGCTTGGCGCTCCCTAGCCTTTGGTAGTCCAGCCGACCTGCGATGGGGTTCGGATCGTTTGTGTGCATCTGAGTAAACGCCTTTCCTTCGGAGAGTGGTCGGGCGAGCAGGCGTCTGGCCAAAGCTGGCGTGCCTGCGATTCCCCTGGCATGTAGAGTGGCGTCTAGCCCAGGCTGAGGCAAGCGCACACTGACCCCTGCGCTTACCCGACTTGGCTCCTTTGCCGCCAATGCCGCCACCGCCAGCCGGCACGATGGCCGTCCCGGCAGGCGGCGCGGGGCCTCCGACGGTGAGAGCCGCCAGTACCATTCCCTCACAGTCCACCTCCCCTGGCAGCTGGCTGAGCAGCTCGGCGATGCGCCGCATCTCATTGCGCGAGCGCCTGAGCAGCGGCTGGAGCTGCGGGGCAGATTTGGGCGGGGGATGGGAAGGGGAGAGGGGTTACTCGGTTACTGCTGCTGGGGAAGGCGCCGGACGCAACTGCCATCCGCGGGCAGGGGGGCTTGCCACTTTCTGCTCCGAGGTTATGCGTGCTTCGGCTATTGTGCGCAGTAGGGGCAGGAGGCCGAGGTGCTTACCAGGAGCAGCAGGAAGATGGCGGCCCACACCCAGGACAGAACGAAGAGCGCGATCTGCTGCACCCCCACTTGCTCGTACGCGCTTGCGACCTCTGCCTGATAGAGAGCTTGCATGGTGTTCTGCGGGGAGTAGCATGGGAGGACGGCCCAAGAAGGCGCCGGGTTACCGGTGGGCAAGCCAAGATACGTACACAAATGACTTGATCTATGGGCGAACACGTTGTCGGCCTCCGCCTTGTTGGCTGCTTCCGTCCATTCGGACGGTGCAACCCATCCCCCCTTTAATCCCTTTCGTCGGGCTCATGTACGCCCGAGCAGCCTGGCTCCGCCTTCCCGCCCGCCCGTCCCGCACCCACCAGCGCCCCCTCGGCGTCCGTCTGCCCGGTCTCCCACAGGAATCGGAACTCCGTGCTGTTGGTGTGACTGGCTTCGGGCGGCTGGAGCAGCAGAGACTCCACGCTGGAGGCCTGGTGCTTCACGAGCACGTCCAGGCCGTTGTGTGTGACCTGTCACGGGGTGGCGAGGGGTAAGGGCAGCATGGTATCACATGTTGCAGTGCGGGCCCTACACCGGACGTTCAGCTCAGAGCAGGGCGGCTCGAGCCAGACCAAGTAGGGCCAAGCAAGCAGACACGAGCGGACGGCGCACCTCGTAGAAGGGGCTGCCCTCCGGCTGGCAGTCTGCGGGGTCCTCTGCCATGCAACTGCCCGTGTGGTAGAGCAGCTCCGAGGGCTTGGCCCTGCCGCCGAAAACCAGGCCCGTTTCGGCCAGCCTGAAGTGCGGCGAGGTATCGTTTTTGGGGGCGACCTGCGGCGCGAGCATGGATAGACATGGTGACAGGAATGGCAAGTGCGCAAGTCATGCAGCACGTAACAATGACCATGGATTGAAGTGGGCCAAGGTCAAGGCGGGAGCGAGCGCTAGGTCATTCAGCATGTTCACCTAGTAAGCTAGGATCGAGTGGGGTCCGAGCCCTTTCCCACGCGGCATGGACCTGGCTAGCCATGTTGCTCCTGATTGGACCAAGCTTGCCCACCTCGTTGCCGAACAGCATGACGTCGTACTCGAGAAGCCAGAGCTTCTCCTCCTTCAACAGAATGGCCTTGTACATGTCGTGCGCGGTCTGGCTCAGTGCGCCCACCACCTCCTGCGGGGACGGGCGACGAAAAGACGCGGTCAGCGCCCAAGCTTGCATGACGCTTGCAACTTGATGGCTACATCCGCAAAGCGCGTTTATCAGTGCATTGACCACCAGAACTCACCAACGTGTAGTAGAGCATGCGGTGGAAGCGGCTGCGAGGGAGTGAAGGGGTGCACGAAGGAACAGGGTGATCCCGGGTTCAGTCGAGCCCAACCACAGCCACGCACTCCCAGAGCCGAGCTGAGGTCGATCCCGGAACAAGATCAACACTCGCTGCCTCCTGCCTCCTAGCGAAAGGCAAGCGGGGCGTGACCCACATGATGAACACGTCGACCACGTTAAGGGCCGCCAGGGGCGCAGCCAGCGTCTTGAGTTTGGTGTAACCTGCAGAGGAGGGCGCACCCGAGCGAGGCAGGCGCGTCTCAGCATCTCAAGGGCCTAGCTAGACCACGGCACGGGACCGGGCGTGAGCGCTTTAGCGGCAAGAGCCTGTGCAGAAGGACCACGGAGAAGAGGAAGAGTCACGGCCTCGCCTCACCTGCCAGGTTGATGCCGATGACCAGGATGCCCCAGAGCAGAAAGGGGGCGACCATGACGTAGCACAGGCGCCTCGAGGGCACCAGGCGCCGTCGGGACTTGAGGCTGAGCACCTCAGGGGAGACCTGGGGCGGCACGTGCGGCATGGCAACTGCGTGAGAAGTGTGCATGAGTGCGGAGCGCGCAAAGCTGGCGCTGGAATGCCCGCCCCAAGACGCCTCAATCAACACACCTTGGAACGGCGGCGCCAGAAGACCAGCTTGCCGAGCGCTTCCTGGACCTTGCTTGCGGCGGCGTTGCTGTTGCCTACGCCGCTCTGGCTGGCGCGGTTGACTCCGCTCTGGCCTCCAACGTGGCGCCCGCTGCTGCCGGCGCCCGGAGCGTTTTTGGCGATGGCAGTGGCGGATGTAGTGCGGCTGGCAGGGGCTGTGGCCTCGTCAGCGTCATCGGCGAAGCGGCGGCCCTTGGCAGCGCCACCGACCTTGGAAGGCGCTGGGATGGCGAAGATGCTGGCCCGCAGCTCTTTCTGAGGGGCCGCTGCGGCATCCTCTGCGTTGGCCTCCTCGGCAACCATTCCGGTTTGCTCGATGCCTGCTTGCAAGCCCACCTCATCCTCGTCCACCTCCTCGCCCGTCTCCAGCTGCGTTCCGAGCAAATCGGAAGGAAGCGGCAAGGAAGCGGGCGTGTGCGTGCGTCATTGACCGGTGGACTTAGCGGGAGGTTTTGGCCATTCCGGCAGAACTGGTGGGCCAGTCAGGGTAACACTTCTGCCCGACTTGGCTCCCTTACCTGGAGGGACATGTTGGCCAGGCCACGCGTCACCCCAAGTGGGATCTGTACGAACACGTTGTACAGTACGTAGCGCTTGTTGGCAAACTGGGGGTGAACGATAGGGATAGGGAGGGAAAAATGCCTTTGCACAGGCTGGCTGCAGCACCGAACGCCCGCGAAGCAGCTTCTACGGTGCCCCAAGCCGTGTGGCTAGTGTATGTGGCCACGTGCACAGGGCCCCTCCCCCGGCTGCGCTACGTCGCGCCTGCATGCACGCACCGAGCTGGCCGCAATCCAGATGGCGACGCACGCCATGAAGCACAGCAGCCCTCCCTCCACGCTCAGCACGATGAGCTGCAGCTGATAAATGCTCTCGCTCTCGGCCACCGTGATCTGCACCAGACCATCCAGCGTCTCCAGGTAGGCGGGGAAGATGACGGGGAGACCGTTGGCCTGAGAGGAAAGGGGAGCAAGGAGGCAAGCGGCATTCGGATGGGGCAGACAGGGAAGTGCGAGTTCAAGCTGCAGTGTGTCAGGACTCATGGCAACGCCCTGCCCTCCTCCCCCGGTGGGTGGCCAGCAGCTAGCCGACACCCAAAGCCTAGCGGCGCGCCACCCCATGGCCCCACACCCACGTACCCGGACGAACTTCCAAACCGACCACTCGCTGAAGTTGCCGCCCTGCCGCACAAGAGCTTCCCCGTTGTTTAGTAGGTCCAGGGCCCGTGTCAGGTACTGGTTACCCGCGTCCCACAGCCCCATGGGGAATGTAGTGGGCGGCGGAGCCTCCAGCTGCGTGACAGTGCCGTTGTCACTGGTGATCAGGGCTGCGTCGTAGAACACAGTCATGTTGAGCCCGGGATCGTCCCAGATGTCACGGAGGCCGTACTCGGCTGGAATGCGGCGCTTGTGTCGGAAGCCCAGGTACACGCCATGGTGGAGTTTCTGCGGGGGCCGCAGGACAGCGTGGTTGCAGGCTTTTAGGCTGAGCCACGGCCGTCAGGCTCTGCGGGTGGCGAAGCCCCCCAAGATTATTCCTGCCTTCGGGCAGCTGCAGCCACCCTTGTCACCAATCTGACCATCTCATGGGCAGCACGTCCCCTGTAAGGACATTATCGCATGCAGGGCTCGACACAAGCACAGCCTCTCCCTCGCCCACCTTGAACGACTCGCACAGGTCATAGATGTCTTCGTACAGGCCCGCGAGCGCCTCGTCCAGCGGCTCCCCAAATTGGGGCAGCCCTGGCGAATAAAAGCCTCCGGTGTACAGCATGTCCAGCACCCTCCCGTTGATGCTGATCTCGTGCACGCGTCGGGCGGCCTCGGCTGCAGGGCCGGGCAAAGGGCAGGATGCGGCGCCGTCAGTGCAAGTCGATAGCTATAAGCCAGGCGCTGCACGAGCCAGACGGCGGCAAGCAGGTACGATATAGCATCGTATACCGGTACATCAAGGGCAAATCCCCCTGATCCTTGCTATCGCTTTATGCGCCTGCTGCTCGCTTGGCTCACCGACGCTGACCAGGTCCTCGACTTGGTCGATTTGGTCCAGCAGCCGGGAGTGCAGGACCAGGAACGTGGCCAGGTGCGCAATCAGCAGGATGGCCACCAGAGCCAGGGTGGCGTTGCGGAGGACCAGGATGGGCCGGTGCGCCTGTGTGGGGCAAATGGGTGGGATGGCAGGGGCGGCAGGGACGGATCGTCTGCTGACATGCATGGGCGAGGCTGGCAGGCGCAACATGCAGGTAAGCGTCCGCGAGCAAGTTGGGTAGGTTATCGTTCGTGTGAGGTCAGGTGCGGTGGCGTCGTCACGGACGTACCACGGGGCTGGTGAGGAGCTTGAAGAGCTTCTTGAACCTCTTCCCAGCACTGATGGGAGGGAAGGGCGGGGCCGAGATTAAGATAGACGAGTAGTGACACGAGCCGTGCTACCAGCAGCTAGAGACGGTGTCGCCCGGCAGAAGCGGCAGACACGGCATGCGCCAGAGTGCACGCACCTGTAGTTCGCGGTAGCGGCTCCCGCCTCGCTTTCCATCTCCTCCGCGCCGCTCTCAGACGCATCCTTCGTGGGACCACTCTGCAGGGGGCGGCACGCGAGAGGGCGTTGTATTGGTTGCTTGGCTGCGTGACGTGCACGGCGCGGTCTTGAAATCCCTTGATCAAGCAAGCAACCCGTGCCCAGGCCGTGCTTACCGCGCCAGCCACCCGTCGACCAGCACGGGGGTCATCGTCGCTCAGGCGGTCTCCCTCGCTTTGGGAGGATGAGGAGGACAGGTTGCCACTGCCGGACTCGTCATCACCCTCATCTGGGTTGGGGGCAGCGGTCGCGCCAGCCATCACCCAGCTCCTGACGGGGTCGACCTGCTCTCCCTTGTGCTGCAGGCAGGGACGGAGAGGCGGCGGCAGAGGGTACGCAAGGGTCAACCTGAGGACGGTGTCCTGTGCTCCTCTCGGCCTAGGTGCGCAGGCAGGTGTTAGCGTACTGCACGACATGTTCGCTGCGCAACGCTGCGCCCAACTTACCGCGCTGTCATCCTTCCGGGCTTCCAGCTGCTTGAGCGCGAGGGAGGCGTCCGAATCACGCCCGTCCCACGAGTGGCCAGGGCTGGCATCGCTCTGGGACTCCTGCGGGGCCGGTTGCCCAGGCCCCGGCGCCGCTTTGCCGGCCTCGGGATCGCCATCTCCCGCCGCTGCGTCCGGTTGTTTGGGAGCAGCGGCTGGCGGTGGTGGGTCGGCGTTGGCCACCACGGCGAGGCGGGAGGGCACGCGTGACACAGACGGCACGGGCAGCGAGCCGGTGACGACCGGGGGCGCGGGCAGCGAGGCCGGAAGCTCCTGGCTCAGGGTCGCCGCACGGGGCGCAACGCCCGAGAAGGAGGCCGACACGTGGCCGCCAGCAGCTGAGCCGAGCTCGTTTGCCTTGCTCGCCATCAGGGCAGAGAAGGGAGAGCCCAGCTCCGCACGGGCCCTCGGGGACGGTGGATCCAGGGAGGCGTGCCGGGGGTCCTCGAAGCCCGTCGTCGTGGAGGCCTTTTGCGGCAGTGCGGCCTTGTTGGCAGCAGCGGTTGCCCGCATCAGCTTCGCCACGCGGCCGCCAGCACCCAGGCTCCGGACTGTCAGGTTCGGACCCAGCGGACCTCCCTCCTGCTGCCCGCTAGAGCCGCCAGCGCCCTTGTCGTCTGACGGCAGGCCTGTCAGGATTTCGGATGCGTCACCTTCGTACAGCCACCGCAGGAAGCCGGGCTGTGCAGGAGCTGGCGCGCTGGGCCGGAGGATGAGGTATGCGCTGCCGGGCGGTCCGGGCCGCCGCACGGCCTGGATGCGCAGCTCCATGCCACAGCAGTCACCCGCGTGGCGTGAGGGCAGCACCACGGGCTGACCGGCCTTCACAGCCCGAGACGTGGCCCGCTTCAGCGCGCCACGAACCCCCTGGTTGCCGCTGGCGTTATCGAGCAGGGCCGCCACGCCGCCCGGGGGCAGCGGCAGCACCTCGGCGGCTGGCACCCCCAGTAGGGCAGTGGCGGGCAGGCCAAGCACGAGGTCTGAGGGTGGAGGGCAAGAAAAGCGAGGGACCCACGTCAGCCTATGGCTGCCAGTACCCTTCCAGCGATGCCCCAACCCAGGATCCCAGTCAGCTGGTGAATGCCGATCACTCTGCACTGGTGTCACAACGTCGTGCCAACAACATTCGTGCTCCTACTCCGCAGGGTGCCCGGCCGGCTTGCCTGCGTGCGTGAGCGGCGAGTTGGCATCCTTGCGGATCAGTCGGCCCTTTTCGTCCACCTCGACCACGCCTGACAGCACGTCCGCCCGCCACAGCTCCACCTCAACCACCAGAGAAGACTCGAAGCCCAGAGACGCAGCGGCGACCGCGGAGGCAGCCTCCGTGACGGTGGCACTGCCCTCAGCTCCGGCGAGCCGAAGCTGCTGGCTGGAACGCCGCTGGGAGGTTCCCGCGGCGAGGGCGGCTGGGCTGGCAGCGGCAGCGGGCGAAGGCAGGATGATGGAAGGAGAGGAGGCCGCTGGAGCAGGGGCTTCCGGCACGTCATTGGCTGATGTGCGTAGGTTGGCCCGGCTCGCAGCCCGGCTGCTGGCCAGTGCTGCGGCTCGCATAGAGCCAGTCGGGCTGCCGGCGGCCTCCGACCTCGATTTCTCCGACGCCAGGGCAGACACCTTGGCCGCTAGCCGGGATGCGGCAGCAGTACGGGGAGTGCCCGATGATGAGGGCTCCGGCGCCGCCGGCTGGGGCGCCTGGAGGTTGGCCACGCTCTCAGCTGCGGACAGAGCACGGGAGAGAGGGGCCGATAGTTAGCCCATGGCGGGTGCAGGGACCGCTGGGAAGGACAAGCGGCGGCATGTGCATGCCCTCGCTGCCCGTACTGACACATGCCCACTGAGCATAAGCCCCGCTGTCCTTACCGTGCTTCAGAACCTCCTCCATCTCCTCCTCCTCAGTAGCCTCCGCCACAGCGGACGGCCCGGCTTGACGTCTGTGCAGGGCGCGTGTGCCCTCAGCCACGGGCTCGGCTGCGACGCTGCCAGGACGCATGCTGTGCTTGTCTGCCCATGGGGCCTGCTGCACCCCCCAGCTGGGCGCCCTGTGGTGGGAGCGGTCCGCGTCACTTGCCGGAGGCCCGCCGAAGGCGCTGCCCAGGGGCTCCATGCGAGGCTCGTGTACGTCAAAACCCATGGACACGGCGCGCTTCTGCTGCGCCTGCTGGGTCTTGCGCACGAGCCGCAGCCGCATCACCGCCGGCACCGTGCGGCCTCCGATGAGGCGCTCCGCGGCTGCGTGCTCCGAGGCGCCCAGCAGCAGGGCCAGCTGGTCCAGCTCCTGGCGGGCGGACTCGTCAGGGGGCAGCGTAACGCCCACGCGCCAGGAGGTGCCGGGGGCGTCCAGGGACCTGGGGAACGGGCGGAGGGCGCCATGCGTCGGGGCAAGTGCGTATTTACACTCGGGACGGTGCATGCCAGCTCAATAGCGGCCGACCCAGATGGGCCCATGCCCAGTCAGCATGCCGGGGCCTCAAGCCAGCCTTCGCAGTGGATACCGGCTTGCGCAGCAGCCGACCCACATGGGCCTTCCGAAGGCGTTCCAGCACTACCGCCACCGGTCCCCCGCCCCACCTCTTGGACAGCTCCAGCAGTGCCCGCGTGACGCGGCGCGCCGCCGAGGCCTCCAGTGCGCTCTCCACACGGTCCAGCACGTCCCCATCCAGCGGAGGCGTGGACGGGGCCGAGCGGACAGCGGACGAACCGCCGGCCTCGGGCCTGAACAGGTCGACCACCTCGGAGATGGACTGGCCCACGAAGGTGTGCGGAGGAGCGCCGAAGAGCTCGGCCGGAGTGCCGTCGTCCACGCTCAGGATGTTGCCCGCCAGGTCCAGGGTCAGCCGCATGCGCTGCTGCGAGAGCGCCTGTGGGAAAGAGGGCGAGGAGTCAAGGACGAGCCAAAGCGTGATCTAACCGACTGGTAACATGAGCCCATAGCGCTTCCATTAGAGCTGCCAGCAGCCTTGTGGGTTGTGACCTTTATGCCCTGTGCGCACCTGCTCCTCGCTGAGGGGCCAGGCGGACACGATGTGGAGCTTGGTGCTGCCTGCCTGCGTCAGGCGCTGCTTCACCTCCAGCCTGAAGGGCCGCACGATGGGGCCATCCTGCTCGTCCACCGCAGCCAGGCAGATGGGGATGCCGGAGCGGCAGCTGAAGGGAGGCGGCGGGCCCATCAGTGCATGGGCCGTGGACTGAGGGTTGGCCAGCTCCTACAGGTGAGGGCAGACGGTGGAAAGGTCGGTCTCAAGTATACATGGCAGGTAGGTGTGCGGTCCCCACGAGGAAACGGGTCCAACCCCGTGCCGAACCCCGGCGCCCTCGTATGCGCACCTGCACCCATGCGCCGTGCAGTACGGCCGCGGGCTCGGGAATGATCATGTCCAGGCCGCCCGCCCGCAGCGTGTCGGGGCTGCGGCCCAGCGCAGCCGCCAGCGCGACGGTCACATGCACGATGCGGCCCCTGGGGAAAGTGGCCGCAGTGAAGCCCGTCAGAAGGCTGCGGGCGTACCGACCCTGCCTGTCCAAACAGCGACACTCGCCTGTTGTCGGCCACGAGCATCATGTCGCGGTAGGGGCTGCTGGGCGGCGCGAGGCCGCTCATCGGGCCCACGCCAAGCCGGGGGCTGCACCGCCGAAGGACCACGCTGTGGACCTTGACGGAGCCAAACTCTGGCAGGGACGATTGAGAAAGGAGGGATTAGTGCTTGAGCGTATGCGGCATAGCAAGCACGGGCACAGAACACCAGAGCACCCTTCCGAGCACGGCGTACCTCCCGGCAGCAAGGTCGTGTCGAAGCAGAGGGGGTCCGTGTACTTGTGCCTCCAGAAGGCCGATGGCAGGCGCACCGGTGCTGCCGGCATTCGCACAGAAGCGCTGCGTCCCGAAGCCACTACACCGAGCTGCGGTTGAGTGTGGCCCTCGTCCGTGGAGGTTGTCCTTCAAGTTAAATGGGCGGGCCAGGGGTACCGGTCGTTAGTATCGCCGCAAGCAATGTTACCAGACCTAGCGTCCCGCAGCTCAACTTGCGCCGCAGCTCACCTGTTCAAGCCTCTGACGGCCGCCATGAAACCGCCCACGTCGCCGATAGCGAAGGAACGGCGCGACTGAAGGTTTGGGGTCTTGGGAGCGCCACCGGGGACAGTGCGAATCCCCGTGGTGAGGGTCTTGAGGACGCTGGAAAAACGGAACCCAAGGAACGTGGGGTTAGGCCATCAACGGGGGGTCGTGGAGTGCAGCTAAGCCCCTTGTCCGTGTTCGCTGTTTGAACTTACCTCCGGAGCATCGCCCTCTGCTCGTCAGTTGCCACCAACTCCTCCAGGACCGCTCCTGCAATCTCGCCCGGGTTGAACCCCAGCCAGTCGCAGAGGCGCTGGTCAGCGGCGACCACGGTGCCGGTGCCCAGCACCCAGCAGCACGCGTCCGGCGAGGCGGGCAGCGGCTGGCAGAGAAAGGAGGGTAGCGGGAACGATTTGGGTCAGGGAGGAGGTCGGGAGCCAATGCAAATGCATGGCGTGACGCGCCGCCCCAGGCGACCCTTGCTCACCTCGAGCGTGCCCATGAAGACGGAGTCCTCGTTCAGGCCCGTCACCTTGCTGACCGTGATGCGCACCGGCAGCACCTGTCGGGACTTGGTCACGGCGATGAAGTCCACAGGTCGGTCCAGCACGGCGCCCGTGCCTGCGGGGCAGAAAGGTAGGGGCGGGGCGTGTGACCGGCTGGCTGGTACCAGCAAGCGGTACGAGACAGGGTGCGCTAATAGGGCCCAACTTGTTGCGCCTTGCCATGCGGAGCAAGCCCGGAAGTCAACCCACGCTCACCCGTCTGAATGTAGTTACGGACGTAGGCAGAGTGACGGTCGCCGAAGGGCGGGGGCATGATGATGCCGACATCCTTGCCCTTGAGCTCGTTCTTGGCGTAGCCCAGGAGGACGTGTGCCTCAGGCGTGGCCATCTGAATTGTTCCCTGCGCCACGCAGAGGTAAGGGGACCCAGGTAAGCTGCAGCCGCGATGTAAAGCGGGGCCGTCACCGTGCCATCCGCAGGAGCGGGGTAGCGCGAGGGTGCAAGGATGGTCCGAGTGCGACGCCGATCGCCCCGCACGGTGCTTTGAGACGTGTTGCAGTCTACCTCGCTGACGGGCTTCTCCGTGCCAGCTGCTGCTGCGCGGTCGCCGCTTCGGATTGACAGCTCGCAGACAGCGACAGGCCAAGTCGCCCAGCGACCTGGGCTTGACAATTTTGACAGCAGCTAGGTGTCCGTAGTTCAATTCGCTCCGCAAGCATGTCGTGGCTCAAGCGGTGGCGCGGTGCGCCAGCGATGACCGCGAGATTCCTGAACGTTGCTTCCCAGTGTGCGCTGCTCATGGTCAACGACTGAGCGTTGTGCACCGTGGTTGCTGGTGGGCGTCCTATGCGGGTCAGCGCATGTCGCGGCAAGCTGCGCGTGTGTCGATGTGTGCAAGAAGTGTATCGGTCTAACAATAAACACTTGACGTTTTGGTGTCGTAGTGGTTATAGTCAGTATGAGCTTGCAAGCCAGGCTCGCACAACAGGTCGGGCACGCGAAAGAGCGGGACACGAACCCCGAACCCGAGACCCCCTGGACGCCCGCTTGCGAGACCCCGGCCAACCGGGAGCCCTGGGCGCACGCTGCCCACCTGCGCGTTGATGAAGACCGCGGCCACTCCCTCCAGATCTGACGCGCTGTGACCACCACCTGCACAGTCCCGCCACATGCAGGGCAGGCGGCTCAGCAGGGCAATTCCTGAATCACAGACGAGTGCATGGCGAATGAGCTCACCAGGCAGGCCGTCCCAGCCTCCAATCTGCAGCGCCTCCTTGGTGTGCTCCGCCTCCTCCTCCAGCCGGTCAGCCTCCGTGTACCTGCACGGTTGCGGCGAGGAACCACACAAGCCATCGTCAGTGCCCAGGGCGCTGACACTGTCTGCCCCAGGCAGCCGTGATGCCCCGTGCCCCGCGCACCATTTGGCGGCGGCCCACGGGTCAAACTTGACCGTCTCGAGGAACTTGCCGTACAACCGTACAAGACGAGCGTTGCTCGCGTGTCGGGACAGCACCATGCGGTACGCCCGCTCCGCGGCCTTGACAGACACCTGGAAAGCGGGACAGGGGGCACGGCAAGCGCAGGTGGGGGTCCACAGGCAGCCGCCTTGCTTTGAGGCCCTTCCTAGTGACGCACCTCGATTCTGTGCAGCGCCTTGGTGAGTGAGGTGAATGCGATATTGGTCCTCAGCAGAAGCTGCCAGAAGGCGCGCATGGCCAGCAGCGCCTCCCGGTGTGCCCGCAGCACCAGGCGGTGGTTGCGCTGGAACTCGACGTACGACACAAGATCCACGGCACCCTGGGAGCCGCCTGCGCCGCTGGCCTTCTGCGGGGGGTGAGAGGGATGGAGGCAGGGTGGCAAAGGTGGGTGGGAGGCGAGACTCACGGGGTGGATGCCGGAGCGATACGACATACAGGTACCGTAATGCAGACCATTACCACGCACCTGTGTGTGCTCCTGCTCCCTGCTAAAAATGGCGAACTTCTCCAGCAGTCCCGGGGAGGCTTTTTTGGCGGCCTGAACGGAGCATTGTGAGGGGCAGAGATGGAATCAGGAAGAGGAAGGTTGCCTCATGCCCACCTGATCCCAATGGCAAGTAAGGCGTGTGGCCGCTCACTTGCAGCTGCGTGTAGCCGGACTGGTAGCTGCCTTGCACGTCGATGAGGAAGGAGGACGATAAGATGATCATGCCTGGGGAGGGGTAGCGAGGGCAGGTGCGTGTTGAAGGGTGTCAACACGGGCCCCTGCCTCCGCGTGCTAGCGCCCTGCACGCGAGCCTTCTGCCCGCCCCGCCCTGCTCACGTGGGTCGTGAGGCAGCTGAGTAATGCCGGCCTTGATCACTATCTCGCTCAGCTCCACCGCCTGGGGCTCGGGCTGCTCGTCGGCCCGCTCGGCCCACTGCCGGCAGCAGCGCACAGCGATCTCCACCTCCCGAGCGTCCTTGAAGCGGTGGATGCGCTTGGCGGGGGTGCCGGGGGAGGCGTCCCTGGGAGGGAAGGAAGGAGGCGGCGATCTTAGAGGCGGCACGGACAGAGGCAGCGCAAGGACCTCCTCCCCGTGCCCCGGCTCGCGCACCTGAACAGCCCCACGATGTGCGCACTGAAGTGCCTCAGCCGCAGGTGGCAGGCGAGTGCCCCGACCACCGCCGCAGGGGCCATGCCCGCCCACATCGCCAAGGTGAGGTCTTTGGCCAGGCCCGAGGGCCCATAGGCAAGCGGCACTAGCAGTACGGCGCAGTACAGCACGCATGTGTACGACGCACACCGCAGGTAGTTCACGGCGCTGTAGGTGAAGGGGATCTGGGCAGGCGAGGATGCAGGGTGCGCGGGCAAGAGGGAGGGCAGGGACCATTCAGTGCCACGGCAGCACCCCAGGGCCAGAGAGGCGCCCATGACTTGCAGCCTCCCTGTCTCCAGGTGACTCAGCAGGGTATCAGGCTTGCGTGCAACCGCCAGCCGCTCACCCATTTGAGGTTCTTGTACAGCAGCAGCCCGAGGAAGGCCAGGTACACCAGCGACAGCACCTTGGTTGACGTGGACAGGAACACGGATGCGGCGGTGAGCAGGGTTTTGAGTCCGAAGCCCAGCGCCTCCACCCCGGTGTGGGGGACGGCCAGGTAGTTGCGGGTCAGCGGGTTGAGCTGCGAGGAGCAGGGTTGGGCGTGTAAGAGGAGGATGGGGTCACGGAAACCAGGCCAGGGCCTCAAGTAGAGCCACGGGGTCCCTCGCCCCGCCCTCCCGGCCCCCAAACCCCGTGCTTACGTCCATCTCGCTGCAGACCATTGCGGTGGCCATGACCACGAAGGCCACGATGGACAGCACACTCACGGCCGCGTGGGCCAGGTGGGGCATGGACCAGCAGTCTGGGGAGGAGGGGGCGGGGAGGGGTCAGAGTTGCTACTACCTGTGAACAACATCCAGGGGTCCCTCCCCAGCCCCTCGCTTGGTAGCTCACATACGTCCGGGAACTCCTGGTTGTGGAAGCGCAGGCTCTGGGGGACATTGAAGTAGTTGCAGTCCAGGGTGACCAGCAGCAGGGTCAGGGTGGCGATGTCGAGGACCTGGGGGGCACACGAGGCAGGGGTATGAGAGAAAGCGGGGTAAGGTACGGGCCAAGGTGGTTCGAAAGGATTCTTAGCTGGTAATCTATAGGCCATTTGATCGCTGTCGTACCTGATAGAAGATAAGGCCGAACCAGCGCAGGAATTGGATGGGCCACACGTACTCGAAGCGGTTCTGGCTGAATGAGCGGGCCACCCACACGCTGAACGCCACGTTGACTGCCAGGAGGCCGATGAAGACGTAGAGCACAGCCAGAAAGAAGCGGTAGCCCTGGGGAGGAAGACAGGGCGAGGTGAGGAGTAGGCTTGCTGGGCTCGGGGCATCCGCCGTACTGTGCCAAGACCAACAGGCGCTTATGGGCCCAGTGAGATACCCGCATTGAGATTGCCACCTACTGCCTTCGGTCGGTCAGGCGCTCACCATGTCACCCAGGAAGCTGTTAAGCTGTACGAACGAAATCACCTTCCACCACCTGAGGTATCAGGGCCATGACGAAAGGACTGTCAGGGCTCGACATGGGCCCAGACATTGTTTAGGGTTCCATCCCACCCTGCTGGCCCCAGCCCCGGCCCCTGCTCACGTGCTGTCCGCGTCGATGTCCCATCCGTAGGCCGGGTTGACCACCAGCAACCACAGCTGGAGGAAGTCCTGGAGGAGGTGGGGTGGGGTTACGGGCGACGGGTGCGGGGGGCGGACAGTGGGAGAGAGTGGGTTACGGGTGGGATGGAGGCCACATGCCACACGGGATCCGCAATGTGCGGTTAGTGCGGCGTTTCGCACGAGAAGGCTGCTAGGGCCACCTGTGCGGTATGCACCACACTCCCGCCCTTGCCAGCACGCTTCGATGGGCGAGTGCACTGATGACCTTGCTTCCCGGGGCGGGCCAGTCGAGCCCTGCCCACCCAGCCGGCAAGCAAACTCCGGCCCCCCAGCATTGGACGGCTGCTCGCACCAGGAAGAGGCGGAAGGCAGTGAACTGCGTGCTTGTCAGCTGCTTCTCCTTGGACACCGTATAGAGGACCTGCGCGGGGGACACACGCAGGCAGGTGCAGTTGTGACGCAGGGGTCACTGCACCGGTAAGGGCCGCAATCCACCCGGTCCTGAAGTTGGTTGGTTCGATGCATGCTGGGCCCAACCCCATCGGCCGCCGGCCTGCTGGTACGGTACGTCCCCTCCAGACGCGCTGGACACACGGCACTCCCGGACGGACGACGCACGTGGCGTTTCAGAGCGATGTCTGCTTACCCCGAAGAACCCGACTTGGAGGGTATGTGCCTCAAACAGATCGCCCTCGTCGCCGGGTGACAGCGCATTGTTGAGCCTGCAGAGTGCAGGAACGCATCACGTGTACATCGTTATCGGCGGGACGCGGCATTAGCGATAGGTGCGGCAGCATGCATGCAGCTCCTTACTGTGGAGCATCGACAATAGAGCTCCCGCCGCCGCTGCCCAGTGAAGACACGCTCGCTCCGCTCATTCCGTCGTGCGAATGCGGAGGCCACCGCGGGTGTGGCGTCCTCAGCTAGAATGATGCTGTGTACACCATGGAAGCACCGCTGTATCTTCTGTGAAACGTCACAGGTGCTTATTTGCCAAGGCCCGCCTGCGCTGACCGGTTGCTCGCTTTCCCTGATGTGCGGTCTAGTGATGTCAGCTACGCATCCACCAACGTATGATTCGAATTCAGCAAGTTGTAACGTCTCTGGGCCTAGTATAAGCGTGTCGTCAAGCCAACATGCCTAGGGGCGCCGTCTAGGGGCTTAAAAGCATAATAGTATGCGCTGCGTGCCCTTGTCTTGTTTGTAGATGCTTAGCTGGTCGTATGGCTGGGTCCGGCGCTTGGGCATCCTCGGTAACTTTACTGCCGATGCAGAGTTTCAGTGCCGTTTCCGCCGCTGGGATGCGGCCGCTCTCCCAGACGCTTAGCTGGAGCGATAACTGTACAAGTGCGCAGTCACAACAAGCGAGGAGCCAGGTGACGACTTTAGGACGAGTCGGTTGTTGGTCCGCCACCGCTCCACAGCACATGGTCCGGAGGGCCCTGTCACCAGCGAGTTCAACCTTCCTTCTTTCTTTACGCCAATTAGGAGGATACGAGGCCGCTCCAACCGGAAGGCGACAGAAACCCCGCCGCGTAACCGAACGCGCCTCCAGATTTCGCTTGCGGTCGCTCTCTGATGCGGAAACCGATGAACAAAGACGACCAAAGAGAGGGAGTGTGACCGGCAGAAACCCTTCTCGAGGCACTCGAGCAATTACTGCCGCCCGTCCGACCTTAAAGCGGCCCTGCGTATCCGACACCGAGGAGAAGTTTGAAGACTTTGACGGGGATTGGGAAGAGGTGAGGCAGCTATCCTACCAGGTGGAGGGTCTGCTGCAGTGGGAGGTGGCGAAGGCGCTGGAGGGCAGGCCATCGCTAGCGGGCAGGCGCCACATTGCGTGGACCGCGTCTGGGCAGAGCGGGCGCCCCACCGCCACGCACGGCGTTGTGGGTTACACCATTGTCACGGCGGCGGGCTGGCGCAGGACTGAGGAGGAGGTGCCCCTGGCTAAGCGGCGAGGGGGCATGCGGATCCAGTTTGGCGTGCCCCGCTTGAAGTGGGGCGCCTTGCAGGAGGGCGAGAGCATGGCGGAGAAGCGGGCGGTGACGAAGGCGCGCACGGGCGAGTGGAAGATGGTGTTTGCGGCGGAGAATGCCGACTGCTGGCTGGAGAAGGTGGTGTGATCGCCAGGGATCGCCTAAGACGGCTTCGGGCCGACTGTCTTAGTGCTAATATGACGGAAGGGTGCTGGTGCGGCGGCCGGACCAAAGATGGCCCGGACTGCCGACCATTGCTGCGTCCGTTGCTCAAGCCCAGCTCCACCTTGCATCTTACGGAGGTGCATTGCATGTGTGCTTCATGGGCAGGACGTACGAGCAGGACGTACGAGCTAAAGACAGAAGACAACCTGTGCTAGTGTGAAAAGAGACAGAGACTGTTGGGGGTGGGGGCGTTCGAGGCACGCAGCACCACCTTCGGCAAGGCGGCCACACCACCGGCCTCCGCGCCCTTCCGTCTGACATGATGTCAGTGACATCACGCCTTCTTCCTGCCCGCCGACCCCGCACGCCCAAGACAGAACCAGTTTCATACGTTGGTGTCCTTCCCGCTATGACCGTGACCGCAGTCCCCCGATGCTGCGAAAACCACAGCGCTCATGCCCAGGCCCGGGTCACATGTTTGCACACGCAATCAAGCGCACGCCGTACAGGTCACAATTTACGTCATGCATGATTCCATGCGCCGATCCTCACATGCCAATCCAACCAAGTGCTGCCCAACCTATTCGCTCACCTGGCAAGGGCGACCGTATCCCAACGTAGAGCTACCCGCGTCTACTCCCTTTCTCGCGAAGGCGACAGGGCCTTGGTAGAGACCGAGATTTTGCGTGGGCGTCCTGCGGCGCCCACAGTCCCGTTATGGGAGCTGCCACGAGTTCCGTTTGGCGAGCCCACATGCCGGGGCGTGCTGCAGCCCGAGTTCCCGTCAGCAGACCGGACCGGGGTGCCCTGGCGGCGGAGGCTGCCGGTGGTGGCGGCGTCGCCCGAGAGGGGCGGCGACAGGGGACCCCCGGGACCAGGGTTGGTGCTGAGGCCCTCGAGGATGGCCTGCATGTTGGCCAGCGCCTCGAACATGGGCGGGTTGGAGGACCAGGCCCTGGGGTGGTGCGGGGCCGAGCGGAGGATGCGGGCTGAGCTCAGGGTAGCACCTTGAGGCCGGTGCTGACGTCATGCAAGCGCGTGACTCTCAGCCAGGCCGTGACTCGAGCCAGCGTCCAGCTTGCCCTGCGCCCACCACCCTCGGGCGCCCTTTTATCCCGGCGCTCACCTCGGCACCAGGGCCTCCTTGATCAGGTGCATGTTCAGATCCTCCTCCTTGACGCCGCCGGCCCCAGAGCCGCCCGCCCCCGCCCCCGCCCCAGGCCCCGCCCCCCCGCCCAGGCGCCCGCCGCTCCGCACCGGCGACGCCACGCCGGATGCGTGGCCCCCGGAGCTGACCGCGGAGCCGCTGCCGCTGGCCTTGCCCGGGTGCCGCGGGGAGTGGGCGCCGCTGCCGCAGCGGCTCAGCTGCCCGCACTCGCTGCCGGGCGCGGGCGAGGAGGGCAGCGCGGCCGCCGCAGCCGCCTGCTCAATGGCGGTGCGTCGCCAGTCGGGCGCCGTCGTCGATCGATTCAGCATCGGCATGGCGTTAACCAGCGCAAACTTGTCGATCCAGGCCGGGCTCTTAGTGCTGGTCGCCCGGTCGGGCGCGCCGTCCATGGACGCACCCGCACCGCCAGCGCCAGCGCCGGCTTCGGGGGAGTGGGCTGCCAAGGCCGCCGCGGCGGCGGCGCGTGCGGCCCTGGCGCTTCCAGGGCTGGGCCGCGCGTCGCTCGGCGAGACGCCTCCGCCGGTCGAGTTGAGCGCGGCCTGGAGCGCCGAGGCGGCGCGCGCGGCGGCGTAGTGCGACGCCCGGGACGAGCGCGGGTCCGCGAGGTAGACGCCGTCGGGCCCCACCACGCCCCCGGCCCCGCCCTCGCCCTCGTCTCCATCGCAGTACCTAGACGCGCTCTGGAGGTCCGCCATGTCCACATTGCCCCGATACCCCTCCCCGCCGCCGCCGCCGCCCAGCCCTGCCCCTGCAGGGCTGCCCAGGAAGCTGTTGCGCGCGCTCCCCGCCAGGCTGTTGCGCGCACTGCCGGCGGCGCCCGGCTCCGTGCTGCGGAACTGCGGCCAGGGCGTCACGAAGCTGCTCCACACGGCCGACTGGCGGCTGGGGCGCTCCGGCATGGCCAGCAGGTCCTCGGTCCCCAGGCCCGAGGTGCGCTTGCCCATGGTCGAGGGCCGCGGCGTGGGGCCCATGCCGGAGGAGCGGGGCGTGCCGCTGTCGCTGGCGGCCCGGTTGCGGGGCGAGCTGCGGGGGCCACGGTGGGGTTTAGGGGGAGCAGGTTGAGCAACCGACGCCGGGCAGGTGTTGGGTAAAAACGCAGGGCAAGCAGGGCCGCAGAGGGTTCAAAAACGACGAGTCAGGCTCCGTATCGGCACCGGCAACGGGCAAGGCCGCAGGGGCCCCTTCCCCTCACTTGTTCATCCGGAAGCCGCGCTGGTCCATGGCCTCCACCATCCGCCGCGCCTCCTCGTTGTTGGCGGGGCGGTGCATGTGCATGGCGTAGCGCAGGCCGTGCAGCCGCCTTTGGGGGCGTGGGGTGTGGGGCGTGGGGTGTGGGGTGTGGGGTGTGGGAGGGCACGGCTCAGGTCGTAGTGGCACGTGGAGGCACAGCAGGGGCACGGCTCGGCGAGTAGGTACAAGCCGGCCTCGCCCCGGTCACCACAACCACCACTCCAACATACATTCCCGCGCACCTGAGCTGCGCCAGCTCGCGCATGCGCCTGCGCACTACCTCACTGATCTGCCGGTGCGCGTCCATGTTGGAGTCGACCGCGGCGATGAAGGGGTGGCGCAGCACCTCAAGGCAGCTGGGCCGGTCCCTGGGGCTGTCCGCCAGCATCTTGAGCAGCAGGTCCTGCGCGTCGGAGGACAGCGACAGGAAGCTGCGGGCGGGGGGGGCGGGGGCGGGGGGAGTGGGGGCGAGGGAGGTGGGCGGTGGGGGATGGGGGCACGGGGTGGAGGTCAGGGCGGGGGTAGGGTAGGGCGCGGGGGCTGCCACTGTCGAGGGCAGGCAGCATCAAGGGAGGCAGCGCAAGTGCATGGTGCGGGCGTACAGCTGCACGCGGGGCGGTGAGGGCGGGGAGCAGGGCCGGTCCTCACCGCTGGTCCTTGAGCCCCGGCGCCCGGCAGATGGGGATGTCCGAGTAGGTGAGGCAGCGGATGTCATGGCCGCTGTGGGGCTTGCGGCCTGGGGCGCAATGGGAAAGGGTCCGCCCCATTGAGGGCTTGAAGAGGCACGACACAAATGTTCAGGACCGAGGAGCTAGTATGCCTCCAGGAAAGGGGCCGCAATGCAAGGTCAGGGGCCGCAGACAGGCACGGCCGTCACGGATGGGAGCGACAAGGCTTCGGTGCACGTAGAGACTGGGCACACTGGAGCTAGAGGTGTGGGCGGTGCCTCGGAACGTACCTGTAAGCATGATGAAGAGCACCACGCCCAGGGAGTACACGTCCGAGGCGGGCTGCGGGGTGCACACGAGGTGGGGGGACACAGGGGCGGTAGGGTGCGCAGGGACAGGCACGGCTGGGCTGGGCTGTTTGCTCACAGCACCGGCGCAGGAAGTGTGGCGGATTGTTCCCTGCAACGACGCTGCTTTCGAGGCAGCGGCTCACCGTCTGGCAGCCCCCGTTGAACAGCTCTGCAGAAAGGCATGCAAGCGGACATCACAGCGGCAAGTCAGCACCGCTGTCTGTGGCACAACACAACACCGCCGAAAGACCAAGGCGCACATCACCACCCCTGCTGCCTTGTCCCTGCTCCTAGCAAACCCATGCCCCGTGTGGCCCACCAGGCGCCGCAAAGCCCGGCGTGCCAGTCGCTTCCCGTATGGGCTGCGGGCCGGCGCGAACAGTCGAGGTAAAGCAGGTCAGAAGGGAGGGCCGGCGGTTCATGGGTTGTGTACGACAATAGTGGGGCAATAGTAGGTATGGCACCGCCGCCGTACCATACCTTGTTGGGGTCGTACTGCGTGCTCATGCCCATGTCAATGACCTGCGCGATGGGGGGCGACCACGGGTGGGCGACGGCCGGTGGGACCCAGACGTGGCCTGTGGCCAGCTGTCCGCGCTGCCTCGGCCTGCCGCTGAGGGGCCTCGCTTCGTCTGCCTCAGGCCACATTCCTCTTCTGCGCCCTGTTTCTCGCAGGCCCTCTCGCCCCCGTCCTCACAAACCATGACTCCAATCCACTGCGGTGAAGGCTGGCGGGCTGATGGCAGGCTGGGGCAGACCAGTGGCAGGCTGACCGTGCCCGGCACGCCGCCCCCAGCCCCCAACTCCCTTCCCTGCTCCCGGGCCCCCACCTTGATCCTCAGCGGCCGCCCCTGCTCCTCGCACTCCTCCACGGGGCTCTCGAACATGACGTTCTCGGGCTGCGGGCGGGGGCGCAGGCGGGGCGCGAGCCGGGGGCTCAGATCTCGTCGCGGGTCGCGAGCACGAGCCAGGGGGGCAGGACGCGTCGAGCAGGGCCTGCGGCCGCCATGTTGCCGCATGCTTAGGCCCGAGTGCAGCCCAGACCCGCGCCTGCGGCCCCAGATCCCTCCGGGCTCCCTCCCTGAGGCAGAGCCAAGCGCTAGGGCCCAGGCATTGCCTCGCCGCCCATGGCGCCCACGAACCCGCCGCCTGCCCGTCCCAAACAATTTCCCTGCCCGTGCTCCACCCGTGCCCCTCTTCTCCTTAAACCCCCAACACCCACCTTGATGTCCATGTGCATGAGGTTGAGGGTGTGCAGGTAGGAGATGGCCGACACCAGCTGCGGGAGGGGAGGGGGAGGGGGTCGAAGATTGGGCGGGCGCGGGTCAGAGATGGGGGCCAGCCATGATTCTGAGCGCCCTGGCGCATGGACAGCAGGATGCCGCTCCATACCCACAACCACCAGGGCCGAAACCCGAAGCCTCTGCCGCCCCCTCCTGCCTGTGCGAACAGCCGCGCCGCCTGCGCCTCGGAGTAGGCCTTGATCTGCGCCGGGCGGGGCGGGGCAAGGCGGGGCAGGGCAGGGGCTGAGACAAGCCTTCCGCTCGTCCCGCCACGCGTCTTTGCTCCCCATGAAGAGGCGCGGTTGAGCGATCCACCCCACCCCCCAACGCCGCACCCTCCTCCTCCCTCTCCACAGGGCGCCCCCACCCGCCACCACCACGGCGCCCCCACCCCACCTGGTGCACGTTGTCCAGCAGCTCCCCCCCCGTGAGCAGCTCCAGCAGCAGGAACAGGTGGTCGGGGGTCGCGGCGGTCTCGGAGCACTTGACCAGGTAGGGGCTGGGGGCGGGGCGGGACAGGGGAGGGGGGCGGAGCGGGGAAGGTGGGGGCCGGGGCGGTGGGAGGAGGCGGAACGGTGGAGCCCTCGCTCCGCGCCGGGCGCAGCCCTCGCCCGCGCGCCCAAGCGAAGCCGCGCGCTGGGCGTGTCAAATTCTAGCAGTGTAAGCGGGGAATGGAAGCCGGGAGTGTCAAACCAGCATGGCGGCAAGTGCGGCTGCTCCGGGTGCACCCCTCGGGTGCGTGCCCCATAATCCATGCCGAGCTCTAGGTCTCCACCTCAGGGCTCAAGCCCGCCCGCCCGACGCCCCCAGCCGCACCAGTCCAGAGTGCGGAGGAACTTGGCCTCCGCCAGCAGCACCGCAGCCTGCAGGGAGCACCAGGCCAGGCGGCTCGACAACCGGAATCCGTGCAGCCGTGTTCAGCGCACCGCATGAGCGGGGCCTCGGTGCCCGGCGCCCTGACCAGCATCACGAGCCTCCAACTCTTTCGCCCCACCTTGCACCCGCTCCTCTACCCAAATCTCCTCTCCTCTACCCACATCTCCTCCTCCCCAAGCCCCTCCCCCCGCTCGCCCGCCCTGAGCTCCGCCCCCGACCCACATCGCCCTCCTGCAGGTCCGGGTCCGTCAGGCGCACCACCTTGAGCGCCTTGCGCTCCCCCGTCTCCAGGTCCTCAGCCAGCCACACCTCCGAGAAGCCGCCCTGTGAGAGGGGGGTATCATGGCGCAGGGAGGGACGGGTGGGTAGTCTGCGTGGGGTCCTGCCCCCAGCGGCGGGGGCGGCGCTCCGCCGGGGAAAGCGTGCGGGGGCCCATCGGAAGGTGCGTGCTGGCCCGTGGGTCTCCACCCGGGGAGCCCCAGGGCACCAGGTGCGGCAGGGAGCTCCAGGAGAGCCAGCAAGAACCCGACCGGACGCTACTAGCCTCCGCGAGCAGCCCCGCTGTGACCGGGATGCAGTGTGTCCATGGCCCGGCCCCACCTTGCCAATGCGCTTCACCAGCTTGTGCCGAACCACGAGCGGGTGGTGCCACCATTTCGCTGGGGTTGTCTTTATAGCCGGGGGCGCGGTGGCTCTGAGGTGGCGCAACGGGGTCGGGGCGGGGCCTCAGCGCGCTGGGGGCTTCCCGTTCGCCCGCGCGGGTATCGCGCGCGGCACGCGACGCGGCGCCCTGCTGTCGGGTTTGCTGACACCGCGTCCCACAGGTATCCAGCCCACAAGCACTATATACGTGTCATACAGCTGTTCCTGAGGGCGCCTGCGACAGTCGCGGCCTGGCTGTGCGCGAGGCCTGATAACACGTTGACCCTGACCAAGCCCGGCGCTGCTCACTCCTTCTGCTGCTGCTTCTCTTTGCGCTTGTCATCGTCCGTGGGGCTTGAGGACGCGCATCCCATCTGCCAAGCGCGAAGTCGCTAACACCGACAGCTACGATACATCCTGGCTGCGCGCCGGCCCTGCAAACGTGATGGGTCAGTTATAGGACCAGCTTATGAAGCTCAAGTATGTTGGTCACAAACCTCTCTACGTGGGTCCGAAAGTGGGATGCCGCGCCGGTGGCGCAGTCTTTTGCCAGTAAGTGTGGGGACGGGTTCAGGGCAGCCAGAAATGTCTCTAAAAAAACGGTGTGCTCTGAGCGGTCAAGGGGGCTGACAAGTGTGGCACGCTCGTACCCCAGCCGTTGCTGTGAGCCCCAGCTTGGCCCCGGCAAGTGAGGGGCACGCTGGTCGCAAGCATTCCAACACTGGAAACACTGGGCGCCATCCCTGAACGCGGACTGTGCTCGTTGCACAAGGCACGACACGCTTGGCCAAACCCTGCAAACCCTGCGCGTCAAGATAGGCCCCGGCGAGTCGCTCGTCCATCCGCTGCTTGTGCCGCTTAGCCCCACACGTGCGATGCGTTTTGGAGTCCCAATGTAACGAAAGCTCGGCGCTTGGCTGCAGGTTACGAGGTGCCTCGGGGAGCCCTGGATGCCAGACGTCATCGGTCCTGCTGCGTGCTTGGGAGCCCGGGCGATGGGCGGAACCAGCAGAGGCTCAGACTTGCCCACCTGCCGCGCCGCAAGGCGGCTGCTGGCACCAGCGGCTGGTTGAAGGTGCGTTAGGCAGACTGTGAGAGTACTTGCCCGTACATGAAGACGTCGACTTGGATGGGTCGACGCCCTACTTAACCCAGCCATCCAGCCCTTTTCGCACTCCGAACAAACTACAGTCGCGGCGTCCTCAACGCCCCGCCCCAGCGGACCCCCACAGCCCACCTGCAGCCGCGGGCTGCACGCTCAGCGCACTCAAAGCAGTGTGTGCCTCCGCCATCTGCGCGCCCGTAGCCTACCGGTATGGCGCCCTCGGCCCTCCGCCCCTCCCTCGCCGGCGCTCGTGCCGCGAGGGGCCAGCAGCAGCACAGGCCAATGCGCGCCAGCCTGGCTGCACTTGGCCTCCTCGCCCTGCTGCTTTCGCTGGCACCGCCGGCGGTGCAGTGCGACGACGGGCCCTTCTCGCTTGCCGACGGAGGCAGCCTTGTGGTGCTGGACGAGAACCACATGGAGGTGCCACAGAACAACGGTGAGAGAGCTGGGGGCGGTTGCTGGTTCGGACTGTTGCGGGCCCAACGTCGCTCGTCGAAGGGCGCCTCGAGCAGCTCTCGACGGCGGACCCTTGCCTCGACGAGCCTTCAACCTGACCCGGTCGAAGGTCGAGCGGCTGACCCTTGCCTCGATCGGCCTCAGGCCTAACCCGGCCGCTTGTATGTAGCACTACAGCAACACGCTCCCCCCTTGCGCCCGCCGCCCCTCTACCCCGCCGCAGACGCTTGCGCCACTCAGCCCTGCGGCTTGGCCGCCATCTGCACCCCCACGGGCCCAGGTGAGCATGCTGCTGTTCGGACGTGCGCTCATGCATCACCCGCCCTTCGCTTCGCCCTTGTTCCATCCCGCCCCTGCCCAATCCGCTTTCACCCGCGCAGACACCCGCGCCTGCAGCTGCCCCGACAAGTCGGGTCTCATCCTCAGGTGCTCCCTTCGGATTCCGGCTGGGTACGCAGGGGCTGGTGCATCATTGAGGCTTCAACCGAAGGCGCTTATAACCCGTGCCTGCCTTGCGCTCGCCCGCCGTGGATGCAGTACGGCCGGCAGAACCAGACTGTGGGGCTCCGCTTCGGGGCCGAGGACGGCTCCTCCTACGTTGTGGGAGCCCCTGCGGGGGACTTCAGCGAGACGATTGATGCAGACCTCGTCTTCGTCCGCAACCCCGCTCTCAAGAGAGATTGCATGACCACTTTCGAGGGTGTCAGGAGGCGACTCCGCATCGATTACCTTGGTTTCTACGTCGGAAACCAAGGAACTAAAGCTGGATTCATTGACAAGATTCAGATCGTTTTTGCGTTTTATCTCTAGACGGCTAGCCAAGACCAAGAGTGCTGCGGAAATGTGTGACCAGCCGCCGTGATGAGCCCCTCGTTGGCCTTATAGAAGCTGAGAGTATATGTATATGCATGCTATCCCCTGTATGTAGCCCTGTAGCTCCGGTTGGATGGGTCCTACCTAGAAGTCCTTGTTGTTGGGCTGCTGAGCCCCCCATCGCCAGGCTCTGCCGAGAGGGAGGTTCGCCCCCGGGCTGAGAGCTGTCGCTTGATTGGATGAACCGACCTCGCTCGGCTATGTCCGGTGGAGTGGGATTATGGGTATGGACACGGCCCCAGACAATACCTGTGCAGCGGGCTGTAGTCGGCCCATGGAGAAGGTCTGGTCGGGGGTAAGCAGCGCCGCTGGGGGCGCTTGGAGATACCCGTGTGCGTGCATGCTCGCCGCTGATGCATCGTACTACTTTAGTTACTCGAACATTGGGCTCCCACGGGGCTCAGCCCTTTTCCTGCCCTCGGGCAGCCACCCTTGTCCTCTAGGTAGGTGCATGCCCCCGTTCCAGCCTCTCTGGATCACGGGATGTGCCGTCTTACAAGTATACAGTCGTCGTGCACTGTATAGTGGGCGTGTCGTTCATGTAAGGTCACACCACCGGGCAGGCCGGACCGACCGGTGTTCCTCCTTGCTTGGGCTTGTTATGCCATACCACCCCATTGCAGCATCCATCCCCCGTCATCGTTCTGACTACGCTGCACGGCCCCTGCGAGCACAGAAGCCCCACTTGCCGCAGCTAGCGTGTAGCGTCCCTGCGGCAGCCACTCCAGCCAGCCGGCAGCAAGACAGCACGAACCCCTGATGCCAGAACCGCCCCGGCCCCGGGCGGCATGGCCCCCTATACGCGAGCACGCCTCCTCCTCGCTCCCCACGCCAAGCTCCTGCATGCATGCCGTCCACTTTGCGCCACTCCCCACCGCCACGGCCGCCGTTTGGCCTTGAGCCGTACGGGCTTGATACAAAGCAGCTGTCCGGCCGTAGCGAGCCCCCAGCCGCCTCAACGTGCCACAACGTGTCCAACTCATGGCCTCGGCTGCCGGGCTAGCACCACCTTAGGTGGCGGAGGCGCGGGCACTGCCGCCCCCGCTGCCCCCCGCCCCCATCAGGCCCCCGAGCGGGGAGGCGTGCAGCGCTCGGCGCCACAGCTCCGCCCACAGCAGCGCAACGTCCTGCTTGCCGCCCTGGGGGAGGCAGGTGGAAGGGGGTGGCGGGGATGGGGAGGGAGAGGCGGGAGGGTTACGGAATGGAGAGGGAAGAGGGAGGAAGGGGGCCAGCGTGGGGGTGCGTAGCTTGGTGACAGAGCGGGCAGCGGACAGCAATGCCGTCGTCTGACCAGCCAGCTGAAGTCCAAGCCTCGCCGCACCTCCTCCACGCCGCCTCCCTCCCTCCTCACCGCCGCGATGTACTGGCAACGCTCATGTTCCCCGTCCCACTCCCTGACCCCGCCGCCGTAACGCTCACCGCTGTGATGTACTGGTTCTCGTTGACGCGGCGCAGTAAGTACGGGATGACCTTGTCCACGGAACCGTACGGCGTGTACTTGAACACCCTGGTTCGTAGGGGGGGAGGGCCGAGTGGGTGGCTCGCGTGGGTCGAGTGCCGGGCGAGTACACGGACCGCACCACTGCCCATCGCCAAGGATGCAAGGCAAGGGTACAGCCATCCTTGGATACCAGAGCGCACGCCCTCTCATCAACCGGCAACCGCACTCCTGAGCGAGCACCGTTACTCCTTGAGCGTTCCAGTGAACCCCTCCCCCCCACTCCCTACCCCACATGCCCCGCCCCCGCCCTCTCCAAGCAACACGGCCCGCACCTGTACCCGTGTCGCCCCAGCGTGAATGTGAGGCTGTCCGCCATTCCCAGCAGCTGCCCGAAGTACACGGGCGCCTCGGCTGGGTCCAGCCCCAGCCGCGACATGGCAGCCACCGCCTGCTCCACGGAGGCCTGTGGAGGGGCACGCAGCATAGCACGGCACAGCACGCGGCATAGGTCAGCGCGGCGAGCACAGCACAGCACGGCACGCAGAGTAGGCGGACCGCGGCGGGGCGAACGCAGCAAGGAGGGCTGAGGAGATGTGCCAGGCGGGACGGGCACATGGACTGGATCAGTCCGCGCGCCGTTCCTTGGCGGCTAGGTGGAGCGAGGGGCTGCGCGGGCGCAGCTGCGTGCTTGCCTTGTTGTGGGAGCCCAGCATCAGCTCCGCGCGGCCCTCCTTGGCGGCACTGCGGGGGTAGGGTGGGGAAGTCGGGGCATGGGCTCATCAGCTCTGAACCCCAAGGCAGCTCCGCTCAGCAAGCATCGCCCCGCGACGCTTGCGCCCTGCCCTACTCCAGGGTGGGCGGTTGCAGGGGGTGGTTGGACGGGGGCGGGGTGGGAGCCGGGTAATGGAATTATTATCATCAAACCCTAAACCCAAAAGAGCCCTGAAGCACAAAAGGAACCCCGATGCGCTTCAACCCACAACTCCTGCGTCCCCCAAACCCCCCTCGTTGCCCCGAACGTCACGCACCAGAGCAGGCTGTCCAGGCTGCGCTCGAAGCAGGCGTGGGTGTCCTCGATGCGGTCCCACACGGGCGGGGGGAGCCCCGCCTCGGCGGCGGCGCGGCGCTCCAGGTGCAGGTAGGCGCCGCGGACCTGGCAGGGTGGGTGGGGTGGGGGAGGGCGGTTGGAGGAGCGAAGACGGGGGTATGCGGAGGAAGGCCACCCCAACGCCTGCGTGGTTCCCTCCCCTTCGCCTGACAGCCCGGGCCGCGCCCCGCAGAGCCCCTCATTCCAAAGGGCCCCCGCGGGCGTGGCAGGAAAGTCGGGTAGGAGAAGGACAAGTAGGAGGGTGGAAAGCGGCACCTTACGAGCAAGGCCATTGGGTTTTTGGAGATGTACCCATCTGAACGAGCCCCAAGGACGGTCACGAGCTCCAAGCAACCATGCGACCCGACGGCTCAGGCAGAGGCCCTCAGCTAGCTCTGGCCCCAGTATCCCTCCACCCCAGGCCCCCCCACCTTCATGGCTACCCGGCTTCCCCAGCTTGACCACCCACCTCCCGGTCCCAGCTCGCCCCTTCCGCCCCTTCCTCCCACCAGCTTGGCCCCCAGCCCCGGCCAGCCCCTGAACCCAATGCCGCCCCTTCCTCCCGCCCCAGCCCTTGGCCCAGCACTCCAACCGTCTCTCTCTCAGCCCGCCCCTCCCGCCCCCTCCGCCCCCACCCACCAGCTTGGCCCCCAGCACGTAGCCCTCCCGCTGCGCCCGCGCCAGGTCGTCTTGCAGCCGCTGCTCAGCGTCCCGCAGGTAGGCCTGGGGGAGGGGGGGAGGAGATGGAAAGGGAAGAAGGTGAAGGGAAAGGGAGGGGGTTGATCCTGCATTGGGACTGGGCAGGGGGCATGAGCCGGGCGCGGCCTGGGAGGGAGGTGTGTGTGCTGGGGGTAAGTATTCCTTGGGGCCTTTCTGCGGAAGGACAGGGTCGACTGACGCTCGCGCAGTCCGCGCCCGCTCGCACCTGGTAGGTGATGAACACGCGCGCCTCCGCCGGCTCCCCCTCTGCCGGGTTGGCGCAGTTGTACTCCCGCATTAGCTGCTGGCCGATGAGGTCGATGGCGGGGCGCAGGGAGGACTGCTCGGCGTCGATCATCAGCTTGACGCCCTATGTGGGGGGGGAGGGGGGTGGGGGTTTGGGGGCACGTGGGCAGGGTGACGGGTGATGGGGGAGGTCGTGTGAAGGGTGCAGGGCCGGTTTTTGCGGGGTGGGTTATTGCGGGTGAGGAGGTCCAACTCCGCTACACACTCTCTCACACTCCCGGGGTGGGTTATTGCGGGCGGGGGCGGCCCAGCTCCGCTACACCCGAGCCACCCGACGCCAACCCATCCTTCCTTCCTTCCTTCCAAGCAAATTGCTGCACACGCTCAGCACAACCTGCACGCACACAGCACGTATACAGCACGCGCACGCCACGCCCAGCACACGCCGCGCCCACCTTCCGGATGGCCCGCGCCACCAGCCCCTCCAGCCGCCCGAACAGCGCCTCCAGCTGCCGCTGCTCGTCGGTGGACAGCTCCCAGGGGCGCTGGGGGGAGGGGGCGCCTGCGGGCTCCAGGTGAGGGCGGAGGCGGAGGAGGGAACAATCAAAGAGGGGTCGGTGAGGTGAGCGGGGCGTGTGGAGATGACACTCCGCTATGCACATGCCCCAAGCCCGTACATCCGCCCAAGGCCATTCCTCTCCAAGGCTCCGCCGCCCCTGCCCGCTGTGCCGCCGACAGAGGTACTACTAGGCTAGGTACGGTGACCTGCCGCTACGGCCGATCCCGACGGCCCCGGCACTATCTGCGCAGGCCGCACTCCTCTTCACCCCTACAGTGACCACCCCGAGCCCTGACATCCGGCTCAGGACTCTTCCCCCCAAGGACAGCCCCGCACCTCCATTGCCCACCCTCCCCACCCCACCCACCCGGCACCGCGGGCGCCTGCGCCTGCATGCTGGCCGCCATGTCGGGCAGGCGGCGCAGGTCCATGCGGTGGGTCCAGGAGATCAAGTCGATGGAGCCCTGGGCCCGGGGGTCCAGCCAGGCCCACAGCCGCCGCCGCTCGTCGTCCGTGGCGGTGATGCCTTGGGGGGGATGGAGGGGGGCGGGAGGGGGGGGAGGGGGAGGGTAAGAGGTGGTGCCAGGTTGTTCAGTCCCGTGTGGGGCGCACAGCACACAGCATCACACGGTGTCAGTGGAGAGCGCTATTTGCACAACGCCCGAGAGGCCTTGAGGGGTGAAAACACAGGGCTCCCGCACCAGCCGCACCCCGGCGCCCACCCGCAGCTGCCGCCAGCTTCTCATACACCGCCGCGAACTCGTCAGCGCTCACGGAGCCGTCGCTGTTGAGGTCGTACGCCTCGAACAGGGCCCGCACGGAGCGGACGGCGTCGGCCAGGTGCTGAGGGGAGGGGGAGGGGGAGCGGGGGAGGGAGATAAAGAGGTTGACGCAAGTTCAAGGGGTGCGTAGCGAGATGCTACGTTCTCCCTTGCCCTCGGCGCAGTGGGCTGCGTGAATGCGGGTGAGGTTCGGTTGCACGCGCCGCTCCCTGCCTCTTCCAGGCGAACGTGAGGTACCTCCCACCCGACGCGCCTCCTCCCTCCTCCCCACCACCCCAATCCCCACTCCCCGCCCCGCGCTCTTCACCCTGCCCACACTCCTCCTCCCTTTCCCCTGCCCCCACCTGCAGCAGGGTGGGGTCCCCCAGCGCCGACAGCTTGATGGCCGCGAAGCCCTGCCCGGGCAGGTTGGCGGCGGTGTCGATGGCGGCGGCGAAGGCGGCGGCGTGGCGGTCGCACGCGTCCTCGCTCTGCTCGGGAGGGGGCATCGGGAGGGGGCATGGGGGGTGGGGGGTGTTCGTGACATGCAGGGGAGGGGCCAATGCAGGAGAGGGGCCAATGCACACGGGTGCGGTGGGGCGGCGCCGCATCACCGAGGTCACACGTCCGTGGTGGCGTGGTGGTGAACGGATGAGGGCCGCCGGCAGCCGCCGCAGACCTTGAGCCGCAGCCCACCTCACCCCACTTCACCCCACCCCACCCCACCCCACCTGGTACTCGTACGTCCGCGCCGCCACCCGGGACTGCACCAGCGTCTCCCCGCCCAGCGGCTCCCGGGCCGACACGCGGGGCCGGGTCGAGCCCGAGCCCGCGGCGGCGGGGGCGGCGGACGCGGCAGGGGTGGTGGCGGCGGCGGTGGCGGAGGGGGTGCAGTGGTGCAGGAGGTCCTCCTCCTCGGCCCAGTCCAGGATGGCACCGATGCCTGGAGGGGAGGGGGAGGGGGGGTTGCAAAGGGGGGAAGCGTTGGGTGGTCAGTGGGGAGGGAGGGGGCACGTGAGGGCTGGGGCTCGGGGTGAAGCCCCAGCTACAGACGGTGCGCGCGTGACGCCGTTCCGGAGGCAGAAGTGGGGGTAGGGCTCGGGCTCGGGCTTGATCCCTCCTTGCATAGCTGCGCGATAGCCTTCTCCCAGATATAAAGGTGACCTGAACTGCCAGGTGCTGGCCCCCAGCGGCCCCCGAGCTGAGCGCCCGCTGGCACGCTCCCCGGGGCCCCCACTGCCCCCGCCGCACCGTTGGCCCTCAGCGCGTTCATGCGCCCCCACACGTCCGCCGGCTCCTTTCCAGCGATGAAGTGCCTGTCGTAAGGGCGGGGTCAGGGTAACACACAGGTGCGTCAGCGCCAAACCGTTGGAACTGTGCAGCTTGCTGATGCCCTGCCGCCGCCGCGGCCGCCTTCGAAAACCACAACCTCGTCGCCCAAACCCAACAGCACCCCTGCCGCTCTTCTTGTCCAGACCCGGCCCACCTCAACCCGTTTCCCCTGCCCTAATAACCCCACTGGTCCCACCAGTAACCCAGCCCACCCATAGAAAGTGTCCTTGACAAAGCCCAGGGCCCTCTCGTCGCCCAGCCGCCTCCGCGCAGCCTCCAGCAGCGCCTCCGAATTTGAGGCCAGCGGCTGGACGGCGCACAGGCGCAGAACCACCAGCGCCCGGAGCAGGTCAGCGGTGCTCCGGCCCTCAAAGATGGCCGCGTGGTCCTGGAGGGAAGGGGAGAGGGACGTGTGTTGCATGGGTGCGGGGACAAGGCGGCGAAAGGCGTGGAAGGGCCGGGAAAGCGGGGGAATGCCGGCACACATCTGCGCACCGTGAACGTCAGGTCCGCTTTCGGCTCGGTTTCATGCGAGCTGAAGCCATACGTCTTGAAGACGCTGAGTGGCACAGGTCCCCGCACGGCGCGGGCGGTCCGCAGGCCTGCCGGTACCGCGGAGCGCATGGCCGACTGCCTTGCGCTCTGAAGACCACTAGCCGCGCGCCGCTGAATCACGTGCATTGATGAATAGATGCAAGGCTGGTGAGGGCTTGGTGCGTGCCCTCAGCGCTCGTTTGGCGATTGTCTGAGCCCCGTGCGGCCTTTGCTACCGTCTCAGCAGACACAAGTCAGTTGTGTTGGACAGCAGCGATTGCTAGCGGAAGCAGCAACGTGGTGACGGCTAATGCCGAAGTCGGTCAAGGCGAGAGCGGTCGGGCGTCTGGTTATGCCCTGCTCTATATGCAGCCTGCAGCAGTGAGCGAGACCAGATAAGGTTATGGGGGCGTGCTCCACAACCGTGTACCGCGGAGGCCTTTCGACGCTTCCGGCATGCGTGCCCGCATGGGCCGGCCTGCTCGGCCACCAGGTTATGCGCAGGCCTCCGCTTGGCTTTGCTGAGAGGGGGGGCTCAGGGGACCAGCGGCGCACGCGGGTTGTGCACCTTGGGGCCTCTACCTCTACCTCGGGGGCAGGCCGTGGGCAGGGGTGGCATGTGGCGACATGTGGCCGGGGCACTCATACTGCCCCGCCCGGGCTTTCGTAGGACCTTGGCACTTTCCCCCCCATTACATGACATGACATTAACGTCACCGCGCAAGTCTATGGTGGCCGGCTCCTGCGAAGCCTTCGGCCCAGCCGTTCCCCTACCCCACATTGCTAAATGTGCTCGGCATGTGCTCACGCCCACCGCCCCACCCTCGCGTCTGGAGAGAACTCCATCCGCTGCATGAATATTGAATACCCACGATATACCCACGACAATACCCCTTGCTGCTGATATAAGGTGTCGCTAAACACAGTGTCGACCTCTCGTCGTGCTTCTCCGCGTTTCCCTGACGGACCCGTTCCTCACGTGGCCTCACGAAGGCCATCTCGCCTCAGCATCTGGTCAGGACCCCCGTGGCGTCGTCAGCGGCTGCCCAGAACGTTGCCCTCCTCCCCAGGATCTCAGATCGCCGCCCACCACAGCAGGGGGCTCTCCAGCATGCGGGCGACGTCGTTGTGGCCCTCCTCCTTGGCCCAGTCCAGCGCAGTCCAGCCGCTCTGGGGCAAGCACCCGAATCGGCGGTCCGAGAACAAAGAAGGACAAAGATTGATACCGGTACACTGGCCGGGCTGGGTCCGTGGCTGCATCACCCCGGTCCGCGCACTCCCTCCAAAACTGCAGACGGCAGGCGTCTGTGCCCCGACTCCACACATCGCGCTGGCTTCTCGAGCCCCCGGACGCCCCGCCCCCCGAACCCACCCGGTTCGTGGCCTTGCGGTCCGCTCCAGCGGCCACGAGGGCCTTGGCCGCCCCCATACGGCCGCTGCGTGCCGCCACCATCAGAGGGGTCATGGAGCCCTGTGCCAAGGGCGGGCAGGGTGCGGCAACTGTCATTATCAGCGCTTTGCCTGGACAGTGTTGCCGCGCGCGCTGGGGGATCCCGCCTCGCCTCCGGACAGATGCGGATGTGCACGCACGCCACCCGGGGCTGGCCCATGGCCCCGAACGGCCCCGAGCATCACCACCCTCAACCCCCCAAGCACCGCCCTTGCCCCAACCATCTAGCCCCACATCGCCCCAGCCCAGCCCTCCGCCGCACCTGCGCCAGCGCCTCCTTGTTGGCCCCGGCGCGGAGCAGGGCCCTCACCACGTCGTCATGCCCGTCCTGTGGGCGGGCGGGTTGTCGGGGGCGTCGAGCTGTCTGATCCGGAGTGTACATACCCTCCGAGGAGGCCCCCTCACCCAACACGTGTCCTGGCCTGCGGCTCTCCAGGTACTACCCTTGCCTCATGATAGCGGGACCCCACACGGTACTGCTATCAACCTTACGTGCATTCAAAAGCCGCTGTGGATGGTGCCTGGTGCATACCTGGGTGGCGATGTGCAGGGGGGTCACGCCGTTGGCCGCCCGTGCGTCGCGGTCGGCGCCCGCGGCCAGCAGCACCTTGACCACCTGGGGCGGGGGGGGGGGGGGGGGTGGGGGGGTCAACGAGAAGGGGTCATGAAGCGCAGCAGGGCTCGGGACATCCCCATGGCAGAACGGCGGAGGTGCAGGGCGGGTGTGCATCGCCGCCGGGGGAAGGAAGTCTTTCCAGATACCCATGTTTACAGACGAGCACGCCCCCAACCACCACGGCACACCTGCGTGTGGCCGTTCTCCGAGGCGATGTACAGCGGCGACTTGCCATCCTGTGTGTGTGGGGGGGGGGGAGGTGAGCGGAGCAAGGTGGTGAGGCGACGGCGGACCCTGCGTGCTGACAGTGGTGCGGGATCTGGGTTGGCCGCCGATGGTGCAGGCGACAGAGTGCAGCATCCCTGGGGTCACAAGGCCGCGTTGACGGTAGGTAGTCGGAGGCAGTACGGCACCGTATGCAGCCTGCCTGCCCCCTCGTAAGTTCATTCTGGGGCTAAGACTCTGGGGCTAAGACCTCTTGCTGAGCTACGGCACCGACGGAGATAGCCCCCCTCACCTTGTCCACCACGCTGGTGTCGCACCCAGCGGCCACGAGCGCCTTGACCATGCCCAGGTGCCCCCTGGCCGCGGCGATGAAGATGGGAGCCACGTGCCACTGCACCGGGGGCGCGCAGGAGGCGGGCAGGCGGAGTGAGTGGGGGCAGGCCCCGCGAGCCCCGCAGTCATGTGTCGTACACTGCTTACACACCTCGCTACCCCCAGTACCCCGCACACCCCGCCCTCTACAGCATAAGCCCCAGACCGCCTTGTGCGCACTTTGAGTGCCCCCTTTACCCCCGCACCCCCCCAGACCCACCGGGCTGTCGACGGCGTCCGCGTTGGCCCCCCAGGCCAGCAGCTCCTTGACCACCTCGGTCTGCCCACTCGCGGCGGCGAAGTACAGGGGCGTGCGGTTGAACTGCAGGAGGGAGGTGCACAAAGAAGGCTGAGTGGGCTATCGGGGTAGCCAAGGGGACGTAGAACGCAGGCTAGCTGCTACCTGCTAAACCCACGAACTTATGAGGCCTTGAGTGGCGCCTACCTGTACCACTTTGGGCATGCGCGCGCTTTGTATCCCCTACAGGATCCGACGCCCCGCGCCCCAGCCCACCTACCTCTCCGGGCCCATCCTTGTCAGCGTGCGCTGCCAGAAGCGCCCGGACCACCTCCACGTTCCCGCCCTCGGCAGCAGCGTGAAGCGGAGCGCGGCCATCCTGTTGGATTATTGAGGCCGGTTAGGGCAGGGCGACTTAAGCCGTTGCAAAGACCAAGGCGAGGCTCCCGAGGCAGCCGAGGAGTGCAAGTAGGACCCCCTCACCGCCAGGGGTGCTCACCTCCGCTCCCTGCCCCCGCCTGACCCTGTGCTCACATAAATCACGTTTTTGTCCGCTCCAGCCATTAGGAGCGCTTTGACCACCTCGACGTGGCCGTACTGGGCAGCACTGTTGAGGGGCCTCGAGCCGCTCTGGTGGGTGAGGGGTAGGGGGGGTGCGCAATAACCTCATCACAGAGCTCAGTCTGCCCGCAATGCTGGTCGGGTGTGGGTTGGATTGGTAGCAGGAGCCGAGTCTCGATGTGGGTCGGCGCGTCTCGGGCGTGCGGGCATCTGGGTCGGCGCTAGCGGGATCTGGGTCGGCGCTAGCGACACGCACCTCTGTGGCCAGTTCGGGGTCGGCGCCCGCTGCGAGCAGCAGGCGGACGATCTTGGCGTGGCCTCCCAGGGAGGCCAGGTAGAGGGGAGTGGCGCCGTCCTGCATGGGAGGCGGGACAGAGCGGATCCCGGTAGGTGGGGTGCTGGCGGGTTCGTGCATTGATTGGATGGGGCCCCAGGGGCCCCAGCCGGGCTGGACGCTGGCGCACATGCCGCTATAACACGCGGCACTGCCCGACCCACATGCCACGCCCTCCCACATGCCCACTGCCCCTCCCTCTCGCCTTCTAGTACCTGGCCCATCCGAGGGCAGCCACACCACCACGCACATGAGCTCTTGCGTTGACGTCTGTGAAGCGGTCGCGCACCCAGTTGGGTCCCTTGAGGCAGGCTGTGACGCGGTCCTCGCTACCGTTCTCGGCGGCCACGTGCAGAGGGGTCATGTGCCCGTAGACGGGCTGAGGGATGGGTAGGCGCGGCGGCACGAGGGGGGCGCAGGGGTGAAGCTCGGAGGGTGAGGGAGACGAGCCAAGCGCGAGGGACCCTTCAAGCAATCAAGGCGGGACGGCTTCAACCCCGCAGCGTAGCGCATCCCATCACACCCCACAAGCAAGGGGCCGTGCGGACCTTGGTGTTGCGGCTGGTGGAGACCTTACAAACGACCGAGTGTCCGTGCGGCTTGGGCGCTCCATAGACGGTGCTCAGCGGGGGTGCCGCCGCAGAACAGCGCGTCGAGCAAGGCCGGCTGCGAGGCGCCTGCAGAGCTGCAGCGCCGGTTCTCGAGGCGCGGCCGGAAAGGCTCGCGGCGGGTCCGTTGCGCGAGGCAAGGAGGGCGGTCATCTCTTCAGCTGATGAGCAGCGCGTTGCTATTTGCTTTGTCTCTATCGTGTCTTATCAGCGGAAAGCGGGCTCGCGGCAAAGGCCTTTGGTCCCGTTGGCGGGATCTACGCGATCGGGCCTGCATGACACACACGACAACCCCCCCACGCACCCACCCTGCATTCTGCGTCGGCCAACATAATGCGACGCCAGTCACCGCGGCACTACGCCCCGTTGTCTATAATAACCCACCCAGCGCATGCACCCCCTTCCCCCCGCTCGAGCCCCCCGTCACTCCTCAACCCCGTTCAACCTTCCCCTGCTCAATAGCGCTGCTTGCCAGATTCTTTGGCAGCAGCCAACACAGGCACCATTCCGCGGCGGCTACCCTGAGCTTCTTGCACAAGTCGGACAGCCGCGGCGTGCCGCGGAGTCGCACAGCCGGAATGCTCCGGCCTGCCCCGTGACGCCGACGGCCGTACAGCTGATGGCAGTCCTGCACGGCCATGCCGTTTCCAAGCTTTTGGAGCGCGCTTATGCATTTGCGCGAGAAATGCGACTCCTAAGCAAGGCGGCTCCGCCCGCGCGGCTCGTCCTGGCTTGAAACGGGCCGCTCGAAACGTCCGACATAGGGCGGGTTGAACATGCGCGCGGCCGCAAAGCCTGCCCTAACACATAACCTATACACAAGGCGCCAGGGCTAGCTGCTTAACACAGACGTACCGGCACGCGACACGTCCCTACAATAGCAGGACCCGCACCCACGTCGCGTCGGCGCAGCCAGGGAGCACCCGATCAACCCGCCACTTATACTTGAGTGAACACAGCCACATTGACATTTGTAAGAAACACGAGCGAGCTGCTTTGCCAGGGCGGGGACGACAGTGCATCCGAAGACTCCAACCCGATAGCCTGTCGTCGACTGCCGGTAGCGCTGGGATTGCGCTGAGATTATGAGACGATCGGGCGGTGCGTGAGGTCAGGAGCTTGACCGGCAGCGTTAACCGGCGCGGGCCAACATGAGCAGTGCCGCCAGCGTTTCGTCGCTGGGGAGCGCGGCTGCAAGCTCCCACGAGGAGGGACCGAAGTAAGCGATCTTCTCTCACAGGCGTAGAGTTCTGCCGACTCCTTCGAACACCGTGTACATCTCACGCACCCCCCGCGCCGAGCAGGCTCCATACCGCGCTATCGCCCGGCGACGAAGGCGACTTCTTGGAATCGGCATCCATCAGTCTGGGCGTCTTTGGGGTGAGCGGTTTCATCGAGCGAAAGAGTGGTGCCAATGGCTCCGAGGCGAAGTAATTGATTGGTGCCGTCCTGCCCTTCGCGCCAAACATGCAGGTCCTTTACACGGTCACCAAGGAGAAGCAGCTGACGAGCACACAGTTCACGGCCTTTCGCCTTTTCCTGGTGCGAGCCGTGCGTGTCAGGGAGGGTCAGAGCCGTGCAGAGGTGTTAGGAGAAAGAGAGATTACACAGGCTGATGGGGGTTGGGGCGTCCAGGCACGCAGCGAAGTCACCAAACATTGGTGGGGCCACACCGAAGGGGAAGAGAAGGAGGACCACACCGGCCCTGGACCTGCTCATAGCTCGACCTGGCGAGCACACACAGTGACCACAGGGCGTTAGGGAGGGCAGGGAATGAAGCAAGGGCTCGCTGGACAGGCCGTGTAACACAACCGCTGATCCCGCGAGCAGCACGGCGGATCAGCAGCGGTAATGCATGGATGCAGCTCACTGCAGTGAGCGAAGCACCGAGTCATCGGCACCCCCAACTGCCTCTGCAACGGCACGAGTCCTACGCGTGTGGCGACATGTAGGGGGGGTAGGGGGCCTTCCTCCCTCCCGTACCGCTCCCCTTGTGTCCAGCCCCCAAATCTCCCACAACCGCTCGCCCCCTGCAGGACTTCCTCCAGCTGTGGTTGCTGGTGGTCAACCCGGCCTACGGATGGGACATCGAGGCGGACAGCACGTGAGCAGGGGCCGGAGACGGGGCCAGTCATCTATGATGGAGCCTAATTGAACAATGTCCGGGCCCATGTCGAGTGCTGACATACAGCCCTTGGGTCGTGGCCCTGGTACCTCAGGTGGTGGAAGGTGATTTCGTTCGTACAGCTCAACAGCTTCCTGGGTGACATGGTGAGCGCCTTGCGGGCGGGCTCGTCACGGGGCCCACAACCTTTCACGCGGGCTGTCAAGCCCTTGATTGCTCCAAGCCCACGGCTGAGTCTGCCGCCTCGCCCTGTCTTCCTCCCCAGGGCTACCGCTTCTTTCTGGCTGTGCTCTACGTCTTTATCGGCCTCCTGGCAGTCAATGTGGCGTTCAGCGTGTGGGTGGCCCGCTCATTCAGCCAGAACCGCTTCGAGTACGTCTGGCCTATCCAGTTCCTGCGCTGGTTCGGCCTTATCTTCTATCAGGTACGCCTACAAGCAGCCGGTCACTACCCAAGAATGCCTGGGAGCCACGGACTCTGCTCGTACCACATAGGCCCGTACGTTCCTTTCTCTCATACCCCTGCCTCGTGTGCCCCCCAGGTCCTCGACATCGCCACCCTGACCCTGCTGCTGGTCACCCTGGACTGCAACTACTTCAATGTCCCCCAGAGCCTGCGCTTCCACAACCAGGAGTTCCCGGACGTATGTGAGCTACGTATCTAGGGTGGCTGGGGTGGGACCCCTGGATGTTGTTCACAGGTAGTAGCAACTCTGACCCCTCCCCGCCCCCTCCTCCCCAGACTGCTGGTCCATGCCCCACCTGGCCCACGCGGCCGTGAGTGTGCTGTCCATCGTGGCCTTCGTGGTCATGGCCACCGCAATGGTCTGCAGCGAGATGGACGTAAGCACGGAGGTTGGGGGCCGGGAGGGCGGGGCGAGGGACCCCGTGGCTCTACTTGAGGCCCTGGCCTGGTTTCCGTGACCCCATCCTCCTCTTACACGCCCAACCCTGCTCCTCGCAGCTCAACCCGCTGACCCGCAACTACCTGGCCGTCCCCCACACCGGGGTGGAGGCGCTGGGCTTCGGACTCAAAACCCTGCTCACCGCCGCATCCGTGTTCCTGTCCACTTCGACCAAGGTGCTGTCGCTGGTGTACCTGGCCTTCCTCGGGCTGCTGCTGTACAAGAACCTCAAATGGGTGAGCGGCTGGCGGTAGCATGCAAGCCTGATACCCTGCTGAGTCACCTGGAGACAGGGAGGCTGGCCCTGGGGTGCTGCCGTGGCACTGAATGGTCCCTGCCCTCCTTCCTGCCCGCGCACCCCGCATCCTCGCCTGCCCAGATCCCCTTCACCTACAGCGCCGTGAACTACCTGCGATGTGCGTCGTACACATGCGTGCTGTACTGCGCCGTACTGCTAGTGCCGCTTGCCTATGGGCCCTCGGGCCTAGCAAAAGACCTCACCTTGGCGATGTGGGTGGGCATGGCCCCTGCGGCGCTAGTCGGGGCGCTCGCCTGCCACCTGCGGCTGAGGCACTTCAGTGTGCACATCGTGGGGCTGTTCAGGTGCGCGAGCCGGGGCACGGGCAGGAGGTCCTTGCGCTGCCTCTGTCCGTGCCGTATTGCTCGAACTCGTGTTGGCATGATCCCGCTCATCACTGCCCGCTCCACACCACGCCGCCCTCGGCCTTCTATCCAGGGACGCCTCCCCCGGCACCCCCGCCAAGCGTATCCACCGCTTCAAGGACGCTCGGGAGGTGGAGATCGCTGCGCGCTGCTGCCGGCAGTGGGCCGAGCGGGCTGACGAGCAGCCCGAGCCCCAGGCGGTGGAGCTGAGCGAGGTAGTGATCAAGGCCGGCATCACTCAGCTGCCGCACGACCCACGTGAGCAGGGCGGGGCGGGCAGAAGGTTCTCATGCATGCACGGCAGGGTGCTAGCAAGCTTGCAAGTGGAGGGGCCCATGTTGACACCTTTCAACACATGCCCTCGCTTACCCCTCCCAGGCATGATCATTTTATCGTCCTCCTTCCTCATCGACGTGCAAGGCAGCTACCAGTCCGGCTACACGCAGCTGCAGGTGAGCGGCCACACGCCTTGCTTGCCACAAGGATCAGGGGGGCGTGAGGCAACATACCTCTTCCTAACTCCATCTCTGTCCTTCACAATGCTCCCTCCAGGCCGCCAAAAAGGCCTCCCCGGGACTGCTGGAGAAATTCGCCATCTTCAGCAGGGAGCAGGAGCGCGCGCAGGTGCGTGGTAATGGTCTGAACTACCTGCATGTCGTATCGCTCCGGCATTCACCCCGTGCGTCTGGCCTCCCACCTTTGCCACCCGGCCTCCCTCTCACCCCCCGCAGAAGGCCAGCGGCGCAGGCGGCTCCCAGGGCGCCGTGGATCTTGTGTCGTACGTCGAGTTCCAGCGCAACCACCGCCTGGTGCTGCGGGCGCACCGGGAGGCGCTGCTGGCCATGCGCGCCTTCTGGCAGCTGCTGCTGAGGACCAATATCGCATTTACCTCGCTCACCAAGGCGCTGCACAGAATCGAGGTGCGCCATCGGGAAGGGCCTCAAATCGGGAAGGGCCTCAAAGCAAGGCAGTTGCGTATCGGGCCCCCACCTGCGCTTGCCGTGCCCCCTGTCCCGCCTTCCAGGTGTCTGTCAAGGCCGCGGAGCGGGCGTACCGCATGGTGCTGTCCCGACACGCGAGCAACGCTCGTCTTGTACGGTTGTACGGCAGGTTCCTTGAGCAGGTCAAGTTCGACCCGTGGGCCGCCGCCAAGTGGTGCGCGGGGCACGGGGCATCACGGCTGCCTGGGTCAGACAGTGTCAGCGCCCTGGGTACTGACGATGGCTTGTGTGGTTCCTCGCCGCAACCGTGCAGGTACACGGAGGCTGACCGGCTGGAGGAGGAGGAGGAGCACACCAAGGAGGCGCTTCAGATGGGCGGCTTGGATGCTCAGCAGCTGTCGAGTAAGTAATACAAGCTGCTACATCACGAGTATCCGCGCTCACAGTCCGCACGCTCATGCGATCGCGAAACAGGGGCTGGACACAGCGGTTCGGAGCTCGAAGGCGTGGCCGCAATCCTCATCAACGCTCAGGTAGGCAACAAGATCCCAGGAGCCCAACAGGAGCCCAGCTGAGAGCAGTACTTGTAACTGTGTTTATATATTGCTCCGGGCGCCTACCAGGGGCCGGGGTTCGTCGGCGGCCCGGGGTCTCGCAAGCGGGGGTCCGGGGGGTCTCGGGTTCGGGGTTCGTGTCCCGCTCTCTGGCGTGCCCGACCTGTTGTGCGAGCCTGGCTTGCAAGCTCATACTGACTATAACCACTACGACACCAAAACGTCGAGTGTTTATTGTTAGACCGATACACTTCTTGCACACATCGACACACGCGCAGCTTGCCGCGACATGCGCTGACCCGCATAGGACGCCCACCAGCAACCACGGTGCACAACGCTCAGTCGTTGACCATGAGCAGCGCACACTGGGAAGCAACGTTCAGGAATCTCGCGGTCATCGCTGGCGCACCGCGCCACCGCTTGAGCCTGGCGTGCGAGCTCATACTGACTTTATCCACTATGACACCCAAACGTCAAGTGTTTTCTGCTAGACCGATTTACGTTTTGCATACAACGACACAACGCGCAGCCCGTGTGCCGCGACACGCGCTGACCCGCACAGGACACCCACCGACAAACCCGGTGCACAGCTTCCAGCCTAAGGCCATGAGCAGCTCGCACCGGGAAGCAATATGCGCAGTTCTTGCGGTCAATGCCGCCTGGCACCACCGGTTGTTTCGCAAGATGTGCGCGGACAGACTAGCAGAAACACACATCATAGCTTCTGGGCCAACGCCCAGCGCACAGCGCGGGCCTGGCGACTTGGCCTGTCGCGGTCTGCGAGCTGTCAATCCGAAGCGGCGAGCGCGCAGCAGCTGGCGCGCAGAAGCCCATCGGCGAGGTAGACTGCAACAAGTCAAGAAACGATGTGCGGGGCGATCGGCGTCGCCAGTATACGTCGCAATCGGACCATCCTTGCACCCTCGCGCTACCCCGCCCCTGCGGATGGCACGGTGGCCCCGCTTCACATCACGGCTGCAGCTTACCTAGGTCCCCTTACCTCTGCGTGGCGCAGGGAACAATTCAGATGGCCACGCCCGAGGCACACGTCCTGCTGGGCTACGCCAAGAACGAGCTCAAGGGCAAGGATGTGAGCGTCATGATGCCCCCGCCCTTCGGCGACCGCCACTCTGCCTACGTCCGTAACTACATCCAGACGGGTGCGCGGGGGGCTGCTTCCGAGCTTACTACTCATGGCAAAGGGGCATACACAATGGGCAGTCGATTGCCCACCCTGTCTTGTACCGTTTGTTCCAGCCAGCCCGACACACGCCCCGCCCCTACCTTTCTGCCCCGCAGGCACGGGCGCCGTGCTGGACCGACCTGTGGACTTCATCGCCGTGACCAAGTCCCGGCAGGTGCTGCCGGTGCGCATCACGGTCAGCAAGGTGACGGGCCTGAACGAGGACTCCGTCTTCATGGGCACGCTCGAGGTGAGCAAGGGTCGCCTATCGCCTGGGGCAACGCGTCACGCCATGCATTTGCATTGGCTCCCGACCTCCTCCCTGACCCACATCATTCCCGCTACCCTCCTTTCTCTGCCAGCCGCTGCCCGCCTCGCCGGACGCGTGCTGCTGGGTGCTCGGTACCGGCACCGTGGTTGCGGCTGACCAGCGCTTCTGCGACTGGCTGGGCTTCATCCCGGGCGAGGTGGCAGGGTCGCCCCTAGAGGACCTCCTGGCGCGGGATGAGCAGAGGGAGGCTTTGCGGAGGTAAGGGCACAGGGAGCAGTGATGCCTGCGGCGCGCGCATAGGACAGGACAGCCTGTCTGCCCCCTCCCGTAATGCGGTCGTCGTGAGGCCCCTCTGCTGCTATGTGCCGTTGCATGCAGCATTATCAAAGGCCTTGGCGTCGGGTCCCGGCCCCGTGCCCCTGCCGGCAAGCACCCACTCCACCAGTCCCGGGGCTTCGAGTCGGCTGCAAGCAGCAAGGGCAGACGCAGGTGGGACTTCTCGTGTTGGGAGCGTCAACCCTCGTCCTTTGCGATCGTTTGCTTATGCCAGTTTCGACATCATATGCTGACATCCCAAGTTGCCCATCGGCAGGTCGACGATGAGCAATGCAACGTCCATTGACCTGGGCCACACTCACCCGTCGCCGCTCGGGGCGGTAGCTTCGGGACGCGGCGCTTCCCTGCGCGATCTGACAGCGCCCATGCGCCTGCCCAGGGCCTACTGGCGGCACAAGTACACTGAACCCCTCTGCTTCGATACGACCTTGCTGCAGGGAGGTGAGCCGTGCTCGGAAGGCTTCTCTGGTAAAGTGCTCCCGTGCTACCTATTCTGACGCACCGCGTGCCTCCTTTCCCAATCGCCCCTGCCAGAGTTCGGCTCCGTCAAGGTCCACAGCGTGGTCCTTCGGCGGTGCAGCCCCCGGCTTGGCGTGGGCCCGATGAGCGGCCTCGCGCCGCCCAGTAGCCCCTACCGCGACATGATGCTCGTGGCCGACAACAGGCGAGTGCTGCCCTTTAGACCAGCGAGGGTCAGCGCCCCCGCAGCCTTCTGACGGGGTTGAGTGGTGCCCACGTCCCCCAGGGGTCGCATCGTGCACGTGACCGTGGCGCTGGCGGCTGCGCTGGGCCGGAGCCCCGACACGCTGCGGGCGGGCGGCCTGGACATGATCATTCCCGAGCCCGCGGCCGTACTGCACGGCGCATGGGTGCAGGTGCGCACACGAGGGCGCCCGGGGAATACTGGGTTCGGCACGGGGTGGGACCCGTTTCCTCGTGGGGACCGCACACCTACCTGCCATGTATACTTGAGACCGACCTTTCCACCGTCTGCCCTCACCTGCAGGAGCTGGCCAACCCTCAGTCCACGGCCCATGCACTGATGGGCCCGCCGCCTCCCTTTAGCTGCCGCTCCGGCATGCCCATCTGCCTGGCTGCGGTGGACGAGCAGGATGGCCCCATCGTGCGGCCCTTCAGGCTGGAAGTGAAGCAGCGCCTGACGCAGGCAGGCAGCACCAAGCTCCACATCGTGTCCGCCTGGCCCCTCAGCGAGGAGCAGGTGCGCGCAGGGCATAAAGGTCACAAGTCTGCTGGGCTTCGGCTGAGGGCTCATATTACCAGTCATTGAGATCGCGCTTTGGCTCGTCCTTGACTCCTCACCCTCGTCCCCACAGGCGCTCTCGCAGCAGCGCATGCGGCTGACCCTGGACCTGGCGGGCAACATCCTGAGCGTGGACGACGGCACTCCGGCCGAGCTCTTCGGCGCTCCTCCGCACACCTTTGTGGGCCAGTCCATCTCCGAGGTGGTCGACCTGTTCAGGCCCGAGGCCGGCGGTTCCTCAGCGGTCCGCTCTGCCCCGTCCACGCCTCCACTGGATGGGGACGTGCTGGACCGTGTGGAGAGCGCACTGGAGGCCTCGGCGGCGCGCCGCGTCACGCGGGCACTGCTGGAGCTGTCCAAGAGGTGAGGCGGGGGACCGGTGACGGTAGCGCTGGAATGAAGGCCGCGGGAAGGCTCATGTGGGTCGGCTGCTATGCGACCTGCTATCCAGCTTCCCTGCTGTGAGTCCGCACTTGCCCCGACGCATCACGCTCTCCGCCCCTTCCCCAGGTCCCTGGACGCCCCCGGCACCTCCTGGCGCGTGGGCGTCACGCTGCCCCCTGACGAGTCCGCCCGCCAGGAGCTGGACCAGCTGGCCCTGCTGCTGGGCGCCTCGGAGCACGCAGCCGCGGAGCGCCTCATCGGAGGCCGCACGGTGCCGGCGGTGATGCGGCTGCGGCTCGTGCGCAAGACCCAGCAGGCGCAGCAGAAGCGTGCCGTGTCCATGGGTTTTGACGTGCACGAGCCTCGCATGGAGCCCCTGGGCAGCGCCTTCGGCGGGCCCCCGCCAAGTGACGCGGACCGCTCCCATCACAGGGCGCCCAGCTGGGGGGTGCAGCAGGCCCCATGGGCAGACAAGCACAGCATGCGTCCTGGCAGCGTCGCAGCCGAGCCCGTGGCTGAGGGCACACGCGCCCTGCACAGACGTCAAGCCGGGCCGTCCGCTGTGGCGGAGGCTACTGAGGAAGAGATGGAGGAGGTACTGAAGCACGGTAAGGACAGCGGGGCTTGAGCTCAGTAGGCATGTGTCAGTACGGGCAGCGGTAGCGGACATGCACATGCCGCCGCTTGTCCCTCCCAGCGGTCCCTGCACCCGCCATGGGCTAACTCTCGGCCCCTCTGTCCCGTGCTCTGTCCGCAGCTGAGAGCGTGGCCAACCTCCAGGCGCCCCAGCCGGCAGCAGTGGATCCCTCATCAGCTGGCACTCCACGTACTGCTGCCGCGTCCCGGCTAGCGGCCAAGGTGTCTGCCCTGGCGTTGGAGAAATCGAGGTCGGAGGCCGCCGGCAGCCCGACTGGCTCCATGCGAGCCGCGGCACTGGCCAGCAGCCGGGCTGCGAGCCGTGTCAACCTACGCACATCAGCCAATGACGTGCCGGAAGCCCCTGCTCCAGCGGCCTCTCGTTCCATCATCCTGCCCTCGCCCGCTGCCGCCGCCAGCCTAGCCGCCCTCGCAGCGGGAACTTCCCAGCGGCGTTCCAGCCAGCAGCTTCGGCTCGCCGGAGCTGAGGGCAGTGCCACCGTCACGGAGGCTGCCTCCGCCTCCGCCGCTGCGTCTCTGGGCTTTGAGTCTTCTCTGATGGTTGAGGTGGAGCTGTGGCGGGCTGACCTGCTGTCAGGCGTGGTCGAGGTGGACGAGAAGGGCCGACTGATCCGCAAGGATGCCAACTCGCCGCTCACGCACGCAGGCAAGCCGGGCGGGCACTCCTCGGAGTAGGAGCAGGAATGTAATGGGCACGTCGTTGTGAGACCAGTGCTGAGTGATCGGCATTCACCAGCTGACCTGGGTTCCTGGGTTGGGGCATCGCTGGAAGGGTACTGGCAACCATAGGCTTACGTGGCTCCCTCGCTTTCCTTGCCCTCCACCCTCAGACCTCGTGCTTGGCCTGCCCGCCACCGCTCTGCTGGGGGTGCCAGCCGCCGAGGTGTTGCCGCTGCCCCCGGGCGGCGTGGCGGCCCTGCTCGATAACGCCAGCGGCAACCAGGAGGTTCGCGGCGGGCTGAAGCGGAACGGTTCTGCTCGGGCTTCCAAGGCCGGTCAGCCCGTAGTGCTGCCCTCACGCCACGCGGGTGACTGCTGTGGCATCGAGCTACGTATCCAGGCCGTGCGGCGGCCCGGACCGCCCGGCAGCGCATACCTCATCCTCCGGCCCAGCGCGCCAGCTGCTGCACAGCCCTGCTTCCTGCGGTGGCTGCACGACAACGACCCGTCCGGGCTCATGCCAGGCCTGCCAGGCGACAAAGGCACTGGCGGCTCGGGCGCGCAGCAGGAGGGAGGCCCGCTGGGCCTGAGGCTGTCAGTTCGTGGCCTCGTGGCCGCGGGCCGCGTGGCCAAGCTGATGCGGGCAACCGCTGCTGCCAACAAGGCCGCACTACTGCCGCCAAAGGCCTCCACGACGACGGGCTTCGAGGACCGCACCCCTCTGCTCCTGGCCCCTTCTTCTCCCAGGGCCCGCGCAGGCCTCACCGCTGTAGCGCGCGAGGCCACCACCCCTCCGCCAGGTGGCCAGGACGCCCTGGCCGGGTCGACAGGCGCAGACCCGAGCCGGGACCCCCCTATTCCCCTTCCGGGGACTGCGCTCGCTCAGCCCGGACCAGCGCCCCTCTCGCCCGCGGCCTCCCGTGCGCTTTCCCGCGTGGGTTCTCGGCTTTCCCTCGTGGCTCCTGCCGAGCCGCCGCCTGTGCCCTATGCGAGGGCCTCGCTGGTTCCCGCTGGGTCGGTCAGCCGCCGGCAGGAGAGCCTGGGGCTGGGCAACGGGCTCGCAGCTGGCGTCCCCGACAGCCTGGACACTCCGCGTAACAACAGCGGGGAGCAGTCTTGGAGCTTGCCTCCGGGAGAGAAAACCGCCGACCTGTTGAAAGCACTGGAGGCGCGCAAGATCGACGATGAGGTGCGCCGGGCCTCGACTGGGTACCCTGACCGCCCTGGGCGGGGTTTGAGACCTGAGTCCAGGGAAGGTTGAGGGCCTGACTGTGCTGTGCTTCCGCCCCTGCTTGTTTCCTCACGGCAGCGCTCGCAGAACCCGATGGACTCCATCCAGAGCTGGGTACTGGCAGGAGCTGCAGCCGCTGCAGCCGCCAAGGGAGCAGAGGAAAGCTCGAGCAGCAGCAAGCCGTCCTCTCCCGGCAGCGAGGGCGACTGCTTGAGCGACGATGACATGGCAGCTGCGACACACGAGGTGAGAGGGCGGGCCATGCGCGGACCGGGGGCCGGGGCAGGGGGTGGTTGGCAGCGTCCCATGGCCCGTGACCTCCTAGCGAGATACCCCGGTTCATATAATACATGTTGGCGGATACATGACGCACGTGCGCGCATTCTTACAGGCGGACGCGTCCAAACACCTCTCGGAGAGTGGGGCAGAGGAGGTCGAGAGCGAGGCGGGCGCGGTGACGGCCAACTACAGGTGCGCGTGCGGCCAGCTGATGGTTCGTGGCATGCGCTAGGATGCAAGGCTCAGAGCCCTCAGCACCTGCATTCAGGTTACCTATTTCCCTCCCTCCCGCTCCGCTGCAGCGCCGGCAAGCGTTTCAAGCGGCTCAATAAACTCCTCATCAGTCCCATGGTAGGTGCCATTAGAGGACCCAAAGGGCAGGGCCACGTCAGCAGGATGGCGCAGGGATATGCATGCATACCCTCGCTCCAAACCTGTCTCCCTGCCCTCCGCAACCTTATTCCCGCAGGCGCACCGGCCCATCCTGGTCCTGCGCAACATTACTCTGGCGCTGGTGGCGATCCTGCTGGCCGCGCACCTGGCCACGTTCCTGCTGCTGCGCGCGGAGCTTAGTCTGCAGACCGAACACCTCGAAGAGCTCGTCAGTGCTGGTAAGCTTTAGCTTGGGCCCAAGCGTGCGTGGGAGTGCAGGCAGCTGCCACCCAGCCAACCCCACCTGCTCAACGATGCCTGAAACTGGCGGCTGCTCAACCTGTACCGGCCCCCATTTCACCCACGCATCGTGCATCTTACTTGCTTGTGGCGTTTCCCACCGGCAGCCCAAGCCGCCCGCCGCGTGCACGAGCTGGCCATCAACGGCCGGGTGCTCGACATGCTGTACACGGGGGGCTTCGAGGTGCCAGGGCTGCCGCAGTTTGGGGAGCCGCTGGAGGAGGCAGTGGCGAGCCTGTACGAAGACATCCTCGGTCTGTGCGATTCGTTCAAGGTGCGCGCGTGCGGGACTGCAATGCCTGCGATGGCATGTGCTCAAAGGCAATAAATTCCGAACTCATGTCTCGTGGCCTTCGCAGGCGCTGCACCACGGCGTGTACCTGGGCTTCGATCACCGGCGCCGCATCTCCTCCCAGTTCGGACTCAGGGTGAGCTGGGGACTTGACAGCACGCTCTGCGCTCATAGCCGAGAGCAGACATGATACCTTCTGCTGACGACTGGAATCCCTGTTGGTTGCCCTCACAATCCCCAATCCTCAGCACATCTGGGACGATCCCGGGCTCAACGTCACCGTGTTCTACGACGCAGCCCTGATTACGAGCGCCAACAGCACCGTCACGCAGCTGGAGGCTCCGCTTCCGGTCTCACGTCTGATGGGCCTCTGGGACGCAGGCAACGAGTACCTCAAGCAAGCCTTCGAGCTTCACAACAACGGGGAAGCTCACGTGCGGCAGGGCGGCAATTTCACGGAGTGGGCGGCTTGGAAGTTCATCCGGGTACGCGGGTGCGGGGCCGTGGGCAGGCGCACTGCTGGGCCTTCGGCGTCGGCTAGCGGCTAGCGGCCCACCAGGGGAGGAGGCACGGCGCTGACGTGGATCTTGGCTTGGGGACTCGCAAGCCACGGACCAGTCTCTCCAACGGCGCAGGTATCCTGACGCGGCGCATGCCCTTCCCGCCCTCCCTGCTGCCCTGTTGCCCTGCTCCCCTTTCCTCTCAGGCCAACGGTCTCCCCGTCATCTTCCCCGCCTACCTGGAGACGCTCGACGCTCTGGTGCAGATTACGGTGGCCGAGAGCGAGCGCATTTACCAGCTGCAGCTCATCGTGCTGAGCGTGGAGGGAGGGCTGCTGTGCTTCATGGCGTGCGTCGCCATGTGGATCGCGGCCAGCTCGGTGCGTGCGGGCGTGGCGGAGCGTGGCGCAGCCGGGGGAGGGGCCCCGTGCACGTGGCCACACGGCTTGGGGCACCGTGGCAGTAGAAGCCGCGGGCGCTCCTCTAGCACCCACAGCCGGCCTACGGAACGCCATCTCTCCTGCCCCTTCCCGCAGTTCGCCCACAAGCGGTTCATGCTGTACAACGTGTTCGTACAGATCCCTATGGGGGTCACCAGGGGCCTCGCCAACATGTCAATCCAGGTAAGGCAGCCCGGCTTGCTTGGCAGGCCCTCACGACCGGCCCACCAGCTCTCGGCTTTCGATCCCCTGAGGCCTGACGCTGTCTGTTATTCGCAAACCCACTGCAACACGTTCAAAGGCCATCTGTTCCATCCTTGCCCCATCCTCTGCAGTTGGGGGCGGGCGAGGACGACGACGATGACGAGCTTGGACTGCAGACAGGCCTTGATCCTTTGGGAGGTGGAGCAGCCGACGGTGGCCCCCCCGCGGAGGACGCAAAGCCAGATGGCACCACGGCAACACAAGTGCTGGTCTCCAAGCCCAAGGAGAGGCGAGCCAACTTCGGCTTCGCCAGCTCTACCAAGGTAACCAAGGAGGGTGAACCCGAGGGCCCAGTCGAACGTACCGTCAGTGCGATCCCCGGTGGCAGTGGCAAACAAGGTGCCGCGACCGGTGGCTCAGCCGTGGGAGCGCGGCTGCGAGGCGCGCTTAGCGGCCTGGCGTTCTGGCGTCACTCCACCAAGGTGAGCGCAGGCATTGGGCAGGAAGGGGCATGCAGGGGCGGGGCTAGAGCAGCATGATGCAGTTACGGTAGGAGCTCACCAGTGGAGTGCGGCTGTGAGGGGCGTGGGGCCACCCAGGCGTGGGGCCTTCGTAGTCCTCCCTGGATTCACTAGACCCGTGCTTCCACGGCGCGTCACCGGCAGGTCAACCCTGAGGCGCTCAGCCTCAAGTCGCGCCGGCGCCTGGAGCCCTCGAGGCGCCTGTGCTACATCATGGTCGCCCCCTTCCTGCTCTGGGGCATCCTGGTTGTCACGATCAATCTTGCAGGTAAGACCAGCGCGTTTGAGCCGGTCCTGTCACCGTCCCCTGCTTATCGGTAACTGGACTTGTGCCCTGAGAGGCCATGGCATGGCGCTCAATGAGCACAGCTGACTTCGTCGCGCCCGACTTGCTGCACTCCGGGTGTAGGCCGGGTCAACGCCTGTAACATCTCTTTGTCTGTCTGTCCTTTCGCCACAGACTATATCGAGATGAGGACCCTGGCCTCCCCCATTGCGGCTTTGAATGTAGTCAACGTGTTTGCAATGTGAGTCATGCCGGCACGGGAGCAACGTGGAGCTCTTCTTGCGCTGAGCCCACACTCCTCTGACCCAGCCCTGGCCGTTGCTGCGGAGGCCACGGCGTTTTTGAAACAATGCCACCCCCTCCTTTGGGGCCCCCTTACGGCGTTTTTGGAATAATGCCGCCCCCTCCTTTTGTTCCTCCTCACGCAGCCGCTTCCACCGCATCCTCTTCTACGTCCTGGTACGTCCTGTGTGCGGGATGCCTTGGCAGGTGTCATGTGCAAACACGTGCGTGCCTTTTGCCCGAGTAAGCAGTCCGCCCGCACGCCCGTGCCCCGCAGGAGGTGGCCGGTGCGCTGGGCTACACCGCACGCGACGCCTACAAGGCTGTACTGCGGACAGAGGACGCGGAGTGGCGCCTGGAGTATGACGTCATGCTGTTCGGCAACGAGGTGAGCGGTGGATGTTGAACGGTTGGCCAGCACCGTGCGGCATTGCGGGGGCTCTAGCGAACCTATCCACCTAATCCACCCTGCCGGCCAGCGCCGCCGGAGTGCCGCTACTCGGCACTTACCAAGGCCCTGCCCTTGCCTTCGCCGCAGGTCGTCCCGGCGGCAGGCGGAGCCCCTCCCCATTTCGAGCTGGCTGGAACAGGCCTGGTCTTTGGCGGAAAGGAAGAGACCACATATCTGCTATTCAACACAAACCAATGTCTGGCGGAGGACGCCGCAGACTGCCAGCCGCAGGACAGCCCGTACTACCAGGTGCGAGCCCCTGCCTGTTTTTCCCACTGAGCATTTCCTCCTAGCGAGTGGTATCCCCTGGCACCAAGGCGTTACCAAGGAGTTCTCAACCGACGCTGTATGTCGTCCTTCCTGTCCCGGCAGGCCACGCACCACGGCCTGGACGTGCTTGTGAAGAACCAGGCGACCTACGTTGCATCGCTGCTGCAGCAGCCGCCCGAGGGCAGCCACATCAACAGCACGGAGTTTAGGTTCCTGTGGGCCACCGGTCAGACCGACGCCGAGGGGGCGCTGGTGCGTCGGTTTCGGCGGGTTAGGCGTGTGGGTTTCGGCGGGTCGGGCGATGGGGACGAGGGGTTGAGGAGCTGGGGGGCACGTTGTCAGTTCCGTCAGGGCGCCTGGATGGGAGGGTGGGCGACCGTCTTGGGGACTGAACTACTTCTTGCCTCATTGCCATCCATCCCATCAGAACCGGTTAAGGGACGCGTACCACGCGGAGGTGCAGAGCGCCTATGAGTAAGCAGTGCAACAACAGCAACAGGCTGGTAGCTGGGTGCTGGCTAGGACAGGGCTTTCGGCCTTCATAGGCTCTCCATACCCCTCATTACCGCGCCCGTTCTCACTTTCAGGGGTGTGAAAGTGCAGCAAGTCCTGCTGCTTGCGCTGGCCTGGATCTGGGCCCTTGTGTTCGTGCTGCTGCTGGTGAGCCGCTGGGAACTGCTGTTGGCTGGGTTTTCTGAGCTCGACGTCGAGGCGAGACATGCTGTGGTACCGCCTTTGTTGTGATAAGCCACGCACCAAGCAATGACCGCTACGTTGCTCTTCAAGATGCCCCGGCGACCTCAGCCTCTCACCTCCCTCCTTTCTGCCCCTTCCCATCCCCCCACCACCGCCCCCGCCCCGCAGCTCCAGCCGCTGCTCAGGCGCTCGCGCAACGAGATGCGGCGCATCGCCGAGCTGCTCAGCCAGCTGCCGGGGGAGGTGGACTGCGAGGGAATGGTGATTGCCGCAATCAGCGCCGGAGGGGCCCCGCTGCCTGCCGGGGCGGGAGGAGGCGCACCCATGGGTGGCAAGGGAGCCAAGCAGGGTGACCGTAGACGTCCGTGATTGTGCTTTGAGCTTAGGCGCGCCGGGTGCGTTTCGGGTCCAGGTCCCCCGGCGTCAGCCTCCTCGGGGGACAAGGGGCCAGGCAGACGGGGGCCTGGCACTCAGGATTGGTAGCTTGAAGCCTGAACACATGCCGAGGCACACCTGAGGCACGCCCGACTTCTTGTGTGGCGCTGCATTATGCACGCCAGCGGTCATCTTGACAAGGCTCCACGCATAATGCTTAGGTCCGGACCGGATCGGCTCAGCCCTTGTCCGTGATGTGCATCCCGCCCGCACTGTCTGGCATGGTTCGTTGTGTCCCAGTCTGAGAGGATCGTGTTGGGGACGCTGCCTTTTTCCTGCTTTCAGGCATGCAGCCCTCTTGTCATAATTGCTCGATATTCATGTTAGTGAGTACGTGAGTTGCTCGCACCAGGACATCGGCCTTTTGGCTCGCTGAGCGAGCCCTAGTACCGCCGGCCGTCGTGATCCCACCCTCCCCTAGTGTGCCCTGGCTTGCATTGCACGCCCCGACCGAGACGTTGAACCCTTGGCCGTGTCTAGTTAGAACGGATTCAGTGGCTGGGTGTGAGCCTTTATGCCGTGTGCCATGTGGAGGCCTCCGCGGCAGAGGGCTGGTGGGACGAGGCACCAGACGGAATGGATCCTACCTCGAGGGGGATCCGGCGGCGTCCAGCTGTCAAATACGTCTTTGCCTTGCTTAGTGGACCATGCGTCTGCCTTCATGCTACATACAGTCTCAAGCGGAAGCACTGCATTATAGGGGCAAAGGTGTACGGGGAGTAGTGTTCTTCATTGTCCTAGCTTCATGTCTTCTGTGGACGCACGTTCAGGGCTACCTGCCCGCTGCATGGCGCATTTTGTTGCTGGCCTGTCCCAGCCCCCCAAGCAGCAATAGCGTCTGTGGCGTCGATTATGTTTATGGTTAGCGGTGGGACGGACACGGTCGGGGCATGCGTGTGGCCTTGGGCTTAATCCCACCGATTGCGAGTGTTAACTGTCCTCTTCCATACAGTACTTGTAACTTCTGCTTTGCAATGGAGCGTTCAGGGACTGGGAGGAGACGGGAGAGGGATTTCGCAAGTGATGCAGTTTTGTCTTGGCTGGTGCCTGGGCCCCGCTAGGTTGGACTGATCGGTCGGCCGTTCCGGGAGGCTTAATGTGCCGCCACGGCTCACGGGTAGCCACGGCCGTAGGCTGGGTCAGTTTGTCGACCGGAGCAGATTGCAAGCTGCTGCCCGCTCTTGCGAGGCTGCCGTACGTTGGCTGCATGCTTTCTTGAGCGGGGAAGAAGAGTTCATTAACCGATCAGGTAACGGCTTGGCGGGGTTGAGAAGGCCCCTTACTAACTTGAGCGTCGTGCTCGACTGTGCTGCTCGTCATTCCTGAGCCGTGAAGAAGCGAGGCCCGTGATTGAAGCCACGGATGCATGCGGAGGTCTTGCCGGAGGCCTTGCAATAGGACTTCTTGAGGGGGGCCTGTGACTGAGGTCATTCGTGATGCGGAGGTCTTGATTGCCGGAGGCCTGCAATGATGTATGTTCCGCTCCACGCTTGCCACTAGACCCCGTCCGTGCACCGTTGCTCACGGACGCTACCGACCGCCGTAATCATGGACCGCAGAAGCCGCTGCATGGGCACCTCTAGCTAGGCGGGGGCTCAGCCCACAGCGCCACTGTTGCTGCGTACGGCCACTGCACCCTATCTACAACGCAGACAATGGCTTCACCCGCTCTTGCCCGTCCGTGACCGTTACCCCACAAACAAGCGTCGATGCCATCCCAAGCAAGGCTAGCTGGCTCCACCACCTGCTGCTGCCAGATCCGGCAAGCGAGGCATGGGCACATCTCTGGATGGGGTCGCCACGCACTCTCGCCAGCAGCAGCAGCAGCTAAAACACAAGGCAAGGCGTGCCCGGGAACAGAACTCTGAGCAACATACACCGCCGGCTATACATGCGATGCCCTGTCTAGTCCTTTAGCAGCAGACGGCTGACCTCGCTGTGGCCCTCCATCCAGGCCATGTGCACCGCTCCCCAGCCAACCTGCAGCAGCGGGAGAAGGCATGGGGGGCCGCAACGCGTCTTAGGGTGCGCGGTATGAAGCACGCACGGCTGAGCCCTGGGAGATGTCGGGAAAGCCGAAAATGCAAGTGCCAGCATGTTGTGACCAACGGGCTGGATGGGGCAGTGTCGTACAACTCGTCCCGCACCCCACGCCGGAGCGGCGCAGTAAACGCATGCCCAACGGTACCCAGCTGTTGCCCCACCTTGCTCGCCGCGTTCTTGTCGGCGCCGGCGGCCAGCAGAGCCTTGACGATGTCCAGCTGACCGTGGTGGGCAGCCGTCATGAGCGGGGTGCAGCCAGCCTGGGGGGGGGGGGAGGGGGGTTGGATGGGCGGAGCCCCGTCGTCAGCCACGAGCCCCTTTCTTGCCTGCCTCCCGCGTTCCACCCTGCCGAGCGTGCCGTCGTTGCGCTTGGCCCCTCCCCCGGCAGCGGCCAACTAGGGTCTGAGGTGAGGTGCGAAGCGTCAGAGCGCGGGCAGCAACGCCCAACATCCCCAACATGACGACTGCAGCACTCTCCTTGCTGGGGCCCCTTGCTCCACAGTCCCAAGCTACCCGCAAGGCAATGCATTCCAGCGGGTGCCCTCCCCCTGCCCGAGTCCCATACCGGCAACCAAACACTACCGGTAGCCCGTGCGCCTCTGTAATTCAAAGTTCCAATCAGATATGATCCCACGAGAGTGCATGCACCGGCGTCCACGCGCCCCCACCTCGTCGACGGACTCTGTGGAGGCGCCAGCGGACAGCAGCGCCTCCGCCACCCCCACGTGGCCCTCGCGCGCGACCAGGTGCAGGGGCGTGTCGCCGCCCTGCAGGGGCCAGTGCAGGGGGTTGGGGGGCGGGAGTTAGCGAGCGTGAGGGTTAGAAGAACAGCGAGCGTGAGGGTCAGGGTCAAAGCGCTGAGGGTCAAAGCGCTGTGGGTCAAAGCGGTAGGTGGTCGGGCCTGAGCAGAAAGGCAGTCGGAGGTTACGTAGACGGACGGGTACCCGGGCGTACCGGGCGTACGGTTCGGTGGTGTGGCTCAAAGCCGAGACCGGGGAGCGAGGGGAAGCGCAGTCCATGGGCAAAGCCGAGGTACGGTCGGGCGCGCGTGCGGTCATCCACACATGAGGTGCGCATGTTGTCCACTCACGGGCCAAGAGGTGGCATCGGCGCAGGCGCCCGAGTCCAGGAGCGCCTTGACCGTCTGCGTGTCGCCCTCCAGGCTGGCGAGGTGGAGCCGAGAGACGCCCTCCTGCGCAGCGGCGGGCGGCAAGGAGGTGAGGTGCAATGCGGTGGGGTGGGGTAAGAGGTATGTGCAGCAGGTGTTGCGGGACCTCGTCGATGTCTGGCGTGCAGAGCATGAGCGAGGCGCAAGGCTGACGGCTAATGCTGCAGAAACTTCTTCGCAAAACCCGAAAGGAGAGGAGTGCTCGCGTAGCGGACGACACGCGAGTGGCCACGGCACATCTGCGCCGAACCAAGCTGAGGAGCGCCCACGGAGCGCTCTCAAGCGGCCTACCTGCACCTCCGCTTGCGCCGTGCTGGCCGCTGCCTCCCCCTCCCGCTTGGGCGGCAGGCCCGCCAGGAGGCCCGCAATCAGGTCCCGCTGCCTGTCCACCTGGGGTTGAGGCGGGGTGTGGGGGATTAAGCACCAGTATGGTAGGGCACGCTACGTGGCAGGGTATCGTGCCAGCATGCCTGGACTCCGCTTGCGGGCTGCGCTGGGGGCCGTGGGATCGGCGTGACTTGATCCCCCCAACTGCGCCAAGAAGCCCCCGCTGCCCCCGGGCCCCCCCGACCCCCCTGCACCCCCAATCCCCCGCCTCACCTGCTCCGCCATCCTTCCTAGTTCCTCTGCCACCCCCCGCTGGTGCCGCCCCGCCGCCGCCGCCTCCTCCTCCACCGCCCCGGCGAGCTGCAGCTGCAGCTGCAGCGCCTCCCGCCCCTCCCTCCGCTGCCCTGCCACCGCCTCCGCCACCGCCTCCGCCACCGCCGCCGTCAGCTCCCGCCTCAGCTGCTCCATCTCCCGGGCTCGGTCGGCGGCGGCCTGCTCGTGCTGCTCCCACACGGCCCCCGTCAGCCCCAGCCCCAGCTCCTGCGCCGCCGCCTCCTGCCGCTCCGCCGCCCGGCCCATCTGCTCCTCCAGACTGGCCGTGTGCTGCATGGACGCAGTGAGCTGCGCCCCCAGCTGCTGCGCCAGGGCCTCCTGGCGCGAGGCGATGCGGTCGAGGCGGTCGCCCACCAGCGCCTGCTGCTCGGCCCACAGCCGCCGCTGCTCGTCCAGCTGCTGCCTTAGTAAGACCACCTCGGCCTCCCGAGCCAGCAGCGCATCCAGCTGGGCCTGGGGGGAGAGGGAAGGGGAGGGAAAGGGGGGAAGGTAGTTGGGGGAGGAAGGGGTTTTGGGAAGGGGCGGGCACGGGGGTGAGGGGCGGGCACGGGGGTGCAGAGTGTGGGCGCCGCTAGCCCAGGTCTGACACGAGACGAGGGGTGCCCCTCCCAAAGCCTCAGACTCCATCCCAGCACTGCTCACCCGAGCGACCGCCTGAGCGGCGGCATAGTCGGCGGGCCTGTCGGAAGCGGGCTGCGGCTGCTGCCGAGACTCGCGACCGGAGCCCAGCTTCCCGTCTCGAGCCCAGTGCGCGACGTTGTTACGAGACTGCTTGTAGCTGAGTAGGGTCGCTGGTGCGACGGCGCTCCGAGCGAGGCCCGGCGCGCGGTTGCGGAAGCTCGCGGAGGGGCCGCCGCTCGCGGTTCGCGTGATGGCTGTTGCGCGCATGGTTAGCAGCTTGTTGAACAGTGATGGAGTTCAAGCAACGGCTTTTCGGGAGCGCGCAGCGTGGAGCGCGGGCTATTTGACGCCGATTCGGCGCTGACTCGGTCGGCAGGTCACTCGCACGGCGGTTTACGGGCGAACCAACCGACGCCTCTTGCTGCCGCTGACCCTTCTTGCTCCATATGCAGCCAGACCATGCGTCACAAGAGAGCCTGAGGGTGCCAGCCCAGGCGGGGCCAGGGGACGGGGCGCTCGGCGCCGGGGCCGGGGACCGGGTTGGGAAAGCACGCAGGCGAGCGTGGGTGCAAACCGCGTGACTTGGAGACGCCGCGCTGCAACCTGCGCCGCGTTTTGCATACTCCTGGTCGAGAGCGCTGCCGGAAGCCGCTCAGAGCTGCACATGTGCCAGCCCGTGCCGCCGTGGTCAGCCTCACATGACCGGCCGATATGTTGCGCCAGCTGTCGCCTTGAAACAACGCGCGACTGAAGGCGCGAGGCCCTGGGCCGGGTCGCAGCAGCCCTTGTGCATTATTGAATGCTAAGCTTGGCTCGGAATCAATCTCTGGCGGCCAGCAAGCAGTCGCGGCTGGCGCATGTCGACCCCCGCTTGGGCATTCCTTGGCTTGGGCTCGGGCTGAGAAACTGAAAGACAATAAATTGAGCATATCTGTGCTTCACTATCGGGCTGATGGGCTACGGGGGCTACGAGGGCTGATGCCCACACACCCTGACCTACCTGACGCTCCGTAGTGGCGTCGACTCCCCTCCATTTCCCTCAAACTGGGACCCTGCCAGTAAAGCCTCGGCCGACTTGGGAGACTCAGGGACTGGCCATGGACATGAACTTCAGTTAGAACGCATCAACGTAGCGCGAAGTGCCTTGTTCATCCAGGGCATAGCACACAGGGCCAGGACTTGACCCAGAATGAGATTGCGGGCTGTGTCGATAGCTCGCCGGGATCGCACGAGACAGGCATCAGGCTGAGAGGCAGGTTTTGGAGACGGAGTATCGTCGTGCGCAGCCCGTTGCCGTGCATTGGGGAGCAACGTTGACTGCAGGCTCGCTCGGACGCATGTGTCCGGGGCAGGCTTTGTTACCCAGCAACTTGCTCGATTTTACTCAGCCTGCCACCCGGCAACTTCCTTGCATAGCAAAAGCAACGTAATCTGAATCTTAGTAGTTGAATGTCGAGCCAAAACCCACGCACACAACAATAGCCCTCAACAACTAGATAGGCAACTAAACGTCCAGGCGGGAAGTGCGCCGTAGGGGCCCGGAGGCCAGCGATTACTTCCTCGGGCTACGCAAGAAGATACCACCCCACGAGTGTAGCGTGCCGTACCGGGATACAATCGCACGATTCGGCCCATGTACGGCAGCAGGGCACAGGTGCACGGGCGCCCCAACCCATGATCAATCCGCCCAGCCGACGGTGGTGGAGCTAGCCTCGAGAATGCAACCGCACACCCAATCGGGTGCGCGGCATCCCCGCATGCGTCATGGGGAGCATCCTTGTGCAAACCAACCGCCCGCCAGCTTCCCCGCCGGATCCAATGTGGATGACTAGTCAAGGGCCCTAGGCAGGTGCCACTAGCGGTGCGGTTAAGCCCCGGACGCAACATGTGGGTGACGGTTGCAATGCCCCCCAACCCGTCGTGAATCAACTGGAAGCGCCTTTAACGGCGCAAGCAACAAGCTGGCAAAACCCACACCCACAACTATGTTTCAGCCGTCTTCAGGGGCAGCCAACACAGGAACCCAGCCCCCTACAGTATGAAGCCCGCCGTCACATGAGAGCTCTATACTCTCCACCCTCCAGCCTCCACCCCCTGGCCACCCACAGCTCTTCTGTCACGTGGCAAGAGCGCCGCCGCCGCGTATCCTCAAATCGACAAGTGCTGTTTGCAAAGAAGAATGCAACGCTGCTTAACCCAAATGCAATGCCGGATGCTGATTGAACTCTTCTCACTCAACGCACCACCAGTTGGGTTTCCCTCCGCCTTCACGACACCGCTGACGCCGTTCACCCTTGTCTCACGGACCCCCTTCCACCTGGCATGCTCTCCTCGCTCACGCTAGGGGCGTCCCCGCGGCGGCCCATATCCTACTGTCACCCCCATGGGGTGTTGCAACCTCGAAACCCTCCGTTCACTGCACCTCTACAAGCCACAGAATGGCCTCAATTGAGCCACGTGATTATGTCATTCTTCAGACTCTCGGGCACCATGCTTTGTACTCGGCCATCAGACCGAGGTAATGCCGACAGAACTGCACATGTGGGTTGCACGGGCTTACCGTGAAGGCACCAAGGCACCATTACAAGCGACTCTCGACAAGCAAAGATATGACACTGAGCAACTCCACGACATGCATGGACGTATACACGCAGACAGCCGCATCGGGCGAGCGAGCGACATCGAGGCATGGGAAGGTAAAACAACATTATGGGGGCGCAGGTGCAGCCCCTCATTTTCTTGTCCCCAGGCACCCACAGCCCCGACTCTTCAAGTATTGCGCCCCGCCTCACTGCCGCTGGCTGGAGTAAGCCGCCTCAAAGCCGCTGGCTGGAGTATCAAACATTACCAGACCAGGCGGGGCGCTCAAATCGAAAATGTACAGGAGGCCGTGTGCAGGCGGCGTCAGGCCGCATACGCAGCCCTTGAGAGCGGACCCGCGGAGGTACTTCGCGAAAGGTCCTTACTGTCGTACATGATGGTGTACAGTACGGCACATGCGGAGCCGTAACAGGCGCCGTCAGTGCGCCTCCTTGGCCGACGTGCGGGCCCCATCAGGCCACCCCGCGCAACAGTATGCAACAACCACGCAATGGAGAAGCTCAGGCGAGCATAGCGTCAGCCTGCGCCGCGGCCTGCTGCTGGAGTGACTCGGGTGGCGTGCCCGGGTGCGGCACGGGGGAGGCACCCGCCTGGCCAGCCACCGCCGGCTGGTGGTGGTGGTGGTGGTGGTGCTGCGGCGGCGGCGGCTGCGACGGTGGCGGCGCCGCCGCCTGGTACGATACCGTCGTGCCGTACACAGCGGCGTAGTTGGGCCCATATGGGCCCGGCCAGGGGTAAAAGTACGTGCCGGGCGCGACGACGTACGCTACGTGGCTGCCCGGCGGCGGCGGGCCTCCCGGCGGAGCCACCGACCCTGCGGCACCGGCGTCCGACGGCGGCGGCGGCAGGTGCTGTACGACGGTGTACTGCGGAATCAGGCCATGCGAATGGGCGCCGGGGTGGGCTGACGGCGGCGCTCCCGACACGATGTACGTGCCGTGGGTCTGGTTGGTCGGCGGCGGCACCAGCGGCGGCGGCGGGCCGGGCCACACGTACCCCGGCGGCGGCGGGGCAGCCGACGGCGGCGCGTGCGCCAGGAGGTAGTGCGGCGGCGGCGGGCCGTGAGCGAAGGCTGGCGGCGGCGGAGCGGGGGCCGCCTCTGGCACTGGTGCCGGCGCCGCCGGCGCGGCGGCGCCCCAGGCGGCCGCCGCGGGACCACCCCAGCCGAAGCTCGACTCCCGCTTGAGGTCGGCCGGGTCCGCAGCCGGCGGCGCTGCGGCAGCGCTGCCGTTGGCGCTCTGGCGGCGTACCACGTCGCTGCCGCCAGCGCCGCCGTCGCCAGCGGTGCCCATGACGACGGGGCCCAGGGGTCCCGCCGCCGCCGCCGGAGCTGGCGGCGGCTCGGGCTTGACGGCCGGAGCCGCAGCCTCGGCGGCAGCGGCGCCCGCGGCGGCGGCAGCCACGGCGGCGGCGGCGTCGTAGCCGGCGGCGCCTCCGCCTCCGCCAGCGCCAGTCAGGAGCGGGGAGTCGGGGCAGCCGAAGTCGAGATGTGGCGAATCGAACAGGTTCGGCGGGGTCCAGGGCCGGACCGGCGCAGTCAGGTGTGCTCCGAAACGCCACGGCGCCGGCGCCGGCGACATCACGCGCGACGGAGCCTGCGGCGGCGGAGCCGCCGCCACCGGGGCCGCCGCCGCCGCCGGTGCGGCCGGCGCCGGCGCCGCTAGCGGCGGCTCGTCATAGTTGAGCAGGGCGCTTCCGCTGGCGACGTGACGCATGCCGCCGGCGGAGGCGGAAGCCGAGTAGTCGGCGGCGGCCTGCGGCGGCAGGAAGAGGCACGTGTCCTCCTCCTCAGACGACCTCGGCGCGCCCACCGGCGCCGCTGACCACGGTGGGCCGGCGGCGGCGCCGCCAAGCGGCGCGGGTGCGGCCGTCGCCTCCGACGCGGCCGCCGACGAGGCGGCGGCGATGGCGGCGGCGACCGCAGCGTTGGTGGCGAGGGCGGCGGCGTGTTGGGCAGGAGCATGGAGGCCGGAGGAGTCTCGGCCGGGGGAGTCGTGCGTGGGGTCTCGGCGGGGGCTCAGGGAGGCCGGGGAGCCGTGCGGCCGCGTCTTGCCGCCGCCGTGGTAGCGGGGCGCCTGAGGGCCATCGCAGGAGCAGGAAGAGGGACCGTCAGCGCGGTTTGCCAGCATCAGAAAGCCGGCCAGGCGGCGCAGGCCTTCATCTGCAGCGAGCTTAAGAGGCCTGTGGCCATGCTTCAACAACCATGCGGCGCCGCATCCTCAGAATTAGAAAGACGGCTAGGGGGCGAAGGCTCATCAACCCTGCGACAATAGCCATTCGGCGTCGCATCCTCACCTCATCCGCCAGTTGCTGCATGTTGTTGGACGACCAGTTGTACGGAAAGGAGGCCGGGCCAGACCAACCGCCGCCGCCGCTCCCAGCGGCGCCGCCACTGCTGCCGCGGTGGCCGACGCCGGCGGCGGCGCGGGCGTCCTCCACCGCTGCCGCCGTCAGCGCCGGCGGCACGGTCTCGGAGCCGAAGGCGGCGTGCACGACGGTGCAGGCGGCGGCGGCTGGCTGCAAGGAGGCGGCGGCGGAGGGGGCGGCGCTGAGGAAGCCCGAGCCCGGGGCGGAGGGGCCCTGGCCGGAGCGCGGCATGCTGGGCGTGGGGTAGAGCGCGGCCATGCGGAACGGCGAGGGACCCCCTGGGTCGGCGGCGCCGCCGGCGGCGGCGGCGGCAGCGGCCTGGCTGGCGGCGTGGTATGCGTGCGGCGGGGCGTGCGGCGGGGCGGAGTGTGCGGCGGCCGTGAAGTAGCCGCCGCTGTCGCTGCGGGGAAGGAAGGGAATGAGTGGAGGCACGGGCAGAAGAGGGAGGGTCAGTACACAGGTAGGGCATGGACATATGTGCCCGCTGGAAGGAGATCTCCAGTCAGGCACACGGCTTCGCTCAACAAAGTGGAAGGCCGCTTGGCAGAAGGGGCAGTCTTGCGCGCTAGCGGAGGACCCACGGCCAGCACTGCTTACCAGAAGCTCTCGTTCCTGGCAGGCGGCGGCCGCACGCGAGCGCCCTGGACGCCGCCGTCGCCGTCGCCGTCGCCGTCGCCGTGCCCCTCCTCGTCACTCTCTGCCTCAGCCTCAGCCTCCGCCGCCACCATACACCGCAGCCGCTCCGTGCTGACGGCCGCCGCCAGGCGGCGGGAGCGGCGGCGGGCCGACGCCGCCGCCAGCGCCGACGCCAGGGCGGTGTCGCCGTCGGCGTCCACGCCGCCGCCGGCGCTCTCCGCCGCCGCCACCGCGCCGCTGCCGCCGCTGAGGCGCAGCCGCGCGGTGGCGGCGGCAGCCGCGGCGGCGGCGGAGCCGCAGTGCGTGCCGGTGGCGGTGGCGGCGGGGGACTCGCCGCCGAGGCTGCTGGCGGTGACGGCGGTGGTGGTGGCGGCGGTCCAGGTGCGGCCGTTGCTGCGGGAGGTGGTGGATGAGTCGCCCAGGGACTGGAGGTCGAGGTCGCCCTCATCCGAGGATGACGGCTCCAGCTCCCTGCGAGGCCCAGACGCAATGAGGTCAAGGGGCTGGCAGGACGCGCACATCAAAAGGGGGCCGGCGGCAGCTGAAAGCTTCGGGGCCAGCAAGCCTCACAGATAACTCAAGTAAAACAATTGGAAGATAACGTCTAGGCGAAGTCAGCTGCCCCAAGCAAGGCATGGCCGTGCGGGCACCGCAGACTGAAATGGGATACGGTGGCATGGACTCGCGGTGCGGTGCGGTGCGTTCTGCCGGAGGTTCCCACCTGCTGATGCGCTTGCGCTTGCCGCCGCCGCCGCTGCTGCCACCGCCGCCGCCGCCGCCCCGCCGCCGCGGCGCCGCGGTGAGGTTGAGTGAGTCCAGGTACTCCTTGAGGGGGCCGGCGGGGTTGTCGGGGGTGACGCGCTTGCGGAGCGTGGCGTTCCAGTGGTTCTGCGGGCGGGCGGGGAGGGCGGGCGAAGTCGAGGGGAGGTGAGGAGGCAGAGGCGCAAATGGCCAAGCGCGGATAGCCGACAGGACGAGGAGCGGAGCCGCGTCCCTGTCGCCCCCTTCCAATCAACGTCTCCTCTCCGTACCCACATGGAACCTCGTCGCGTTTTCGCTGCTGCGCTAACAGGCAGGGCAGAGCCAGAGCCCGGACCCACGCCGCTACGCGTTCTCGCCCGAGGCGCTAGGCCTTCCAAGTCCACCAAACCCCCGTCCATGCTCTCTCTCAGCCCCCATCCAGCTAGCAGCACGCTCACCTTGACCGCGTTCTCGCTGCGCCCGGGGATGCAGCGCGCGATGTCGCTCCAGCGGTTGCCCAGGCGCCGGTGGGCGTCCACCACCAGCACCTCCTCCTGGGGGGGGGGACGGACATTGGGGGACCGCGGGAACGAGGGGTCGGGTGGGGCGAGGAGGGCGCGCCGGGTCGGGAATACGGGGCCAAGCAAGCAGGCCTCCAGCTGCATGGAAGCCCGCTGGGTGCTGCTCCTTGGGTGAGAGGGGATCAGATGGAGGGCACGATTCCTACAGGTCTGAGGATCCTACAGGTCTGCGGACAGCGTTGCCGCACGCACCTGAGGCGTCCATGGGTCTTTCCTAAGGCCGGGGCTGAGGTGGTGGTTCCACCGCTCGCGGCACTGCTTGCCGATACGGCCCTGCGACAGAGGGGTTGGGCAGGGGGAGGGAGGGAGCCTCAGATGTCGGTGTGCCTACCAGGAGACCAGGCAGGGGCCTCCCGGGGGGCATCCAGAGGGACTGCCTTCCGCTGGCTTCCAAGGCCCCCCTTTGCCCTCCCTCCCCCGCCCCACGTGCCACCACGGCTTGCCGCTCCCCCCAACCCCCCGAGCCAAGAACCCCCCAGGGCTCATCCCGGGCCCCCTGACCCACGAGCTCTGCATCTCCCATTCCCTTCCCCCGTGGCGCATAGAGCTTGCTGGCCGCGGCCCTCGTTGAGCTCGATAGCCTGCCCCAACACCCCCGGGGCGCACCTGCGACTCCCCCTTGCCCGTGGACTCGTTCAGGGCGCGGGCGATGGGGCTCCAGTTGCCCTCGCCGAACTTCTTCACTAGCCTAAGAGTCGCGAAGGGAGCGACAGGGCGGGAAGGGGGAGGAAGCTGGGGGTAAGCGAACACAGCAGAGCACGCGAAGCGTGTGTGAGTGCATGAGTCGGCTGGACTCCGATTGCGAACGGGGTGGGGAAGTCGGCGCTGTGCCGGCGCGGGGGGAGCTGCGCGAACCACGCCTCGAGCTGGAGGCACCGGCGCCCGGCGACCCAGCGGGCGAGTGAGTGACAAGTGCCGGCGAAAACGCGACGAGCTGAGGGGTCAAACCGCTCTGAGGGGAGGGAGGCGGGGGCGCGCAGCTCCGCGTGGGCCGGGGGGTCGCGCGGTTGGAGGCGCGCCGATAGGCGGTTCAGGGCTGCTTGCTCGTGGCGCGGTTTGGGTCGGGGGGGGGGGTGCGTCGCGGGGGGAACGGGGCCTGTCAGGGCTGTTGCGCAGCTGCTGCCTGCAGCCGTTTCTACGACTCTAGCCGCGGCACGCGCCGGCGGCTCGGCCGCCCTAGTTGCAGATAGTTGGTGCTGCTGCGGCTGCCGCGACACGGCGCCGTTCGGGCTCGCCACCGGGCACGTGCTTCGCAAACGCTGATCGTGGACCAACAGGCTGCGGCGCGGCGCTATGCGGCGCAGGGGCCTTCGGCGGGGGAAACCGCTTTCACTCCAACCTAGGCGCAGGCCGGAACGGAAGTCGCGAAGCCGCGGCCGAAGCCGCCCCGTAGCCGAGCCCGCACCGACCTGGTCAGCAGAGCGTCCTCCTCGGGGCTCCATCCGCCTGGCAGAAAGCGCGTTGGGCGCACGAAAGGGCGCGAGGGTTTTAGCCGCGGCGATTGCAAGCCCGAGTATGCGGCCGTGGGAGAACGCAGCCCGTCCTCAGCTGTCGGCGTAGCGTGCTCTTACCCTTCATTTTAGCCGTGGGGTGCCGGGATGCTCCACTGCGGCGCTCCGGGTTGCTCATTCGCCGTGGGACTGAGCCAGCCCGCTGCGCTGCTCAAGCGCAAGCCTCAGAGCTGTGCATGTGAGCACCAGCCGCTTGCAGCGCAGTGCGGCCAAGGAGAAGGGCTGCAGCCAGCTGGGGCTCCGCTCCGATGTGCTGCGCAACACCTCTGGAACCTTGACAAGTCCGCTCTGGCCGCTCGCGTTCCAATCAGCCAAAGATGAAAACGGTGGACTAGAACAGGAGCTCGGCTAAGATTCCGGCGAAAGCAGCGTCGAGCCGAAGGGTTTGCCGGTCTGGTGGCCAGTGGTCGCTTAACGGTATCAGCGCTCTGCCTAACGAGCAGCGCGTTGCATGAAACGGGCAGTAAATGCTGGGGAGCGTATGTTTGTGCCCGAGCCCGAGCCCCATGAATTCGCACCGCAAATACCCGGCATCGGCCAGGCTGTCCCAAAGCCCCCATTCGCGCGATGCCCAGGCGCATTGCCACCGACCGGCTCTTTTACATTGCTGCAAGCCAAGGGCCATCGCTGCAAGGCGGGAGGAGCAACGACTTGTAACCGGCAAGCCAATCGAAACTTTCCCAGCCGCCCAATACGTCGGCCCAAGTTAGGCGCGGGACACACGTCGATGGCTTGACCGTATGCGAACGTCGCGGGCGCGGCGCCAGCTCGGCATGCGGTCTCCAGCAGGTCCACGGTCTCGACACCTCTGCCAGCATACGACGGCGAGCTGGCCTTAGGCAGGCTACGTCGAGGGCGGGTGTGTCTAAGCGCTGTCGTCGTCGTCAGGCCCCCCTCACCTCCTCTTAAGAAGGGGGGCGGGGCAGGGTCTGGAGGTGACGCCGTCTCGTGTGACCCCGTTCTGAGCACGCGGGGGAGCAGAGGAGTGTGTCGTCCGAAGGCGACCACCCATTGCGACCACCCTGCCGTCGCAAGGCAAACTGCAACTGGGTCTGGCCCACCAGCCCGCAGTGCGACGGGTGCGGGGTGCCCGGCGGTGCCTGCGTCCTCCAAGCGCCAGCGGCCCTGGCCATATTCGGCCATGCCGCCCGCTGTGCCAGCGTGCGCCTCCACCCCTTGACTACCCCCCTCCATCCCCGCGACCCCGCCCCAAACGTCGCCAGATCCCTGCCCCGGTTGCAGGCCTCCCACCCGGGACGGAGGAGGCAGGCCATAGTAGCATGCACCACTGAGGTTTGCAGCAGTCACAACTTGCCCTTTGCTTGAAAGCTATGCTCGGAGGGACATCGCAGCCTGCTTATCAGGGGGGGTAGGGACGAATGTTTCGCACCCCATGCCACAAAAGTTCCTGCCCCCCCTGACCCACCCACCCACCCATGCCGTACGGCATATGACCCTGGGAAAATGCCAGACGCGGGGCCTGTCGCGGCATTCCGGCATCCGGCACATCAGGGCCCCAGGGCGTCCAACAAAGAGAGGCCATGCTGCATCAGGCGGCAGCAGCTACACGGGAGGGGAGGGAGGGGAGGGAGGGGAGGGCCAGGCTTTGGGCAGAGTCGCATTGCCAAACAGAGGGCGAGGAATCCGGCACGCTGTACTGCTCGCCTCAAGTTGTCGCCGTTGCCAGGGCCCTCACCCACTGCGCAAGAAGCTTCATGTTGCAATGCATCCTTCGCGCCCAGTTACCGCAACCCCGCGCTGAGCGCCCCACAATTACCTCGCCTTGATACCAGCGGCCCGCAGAGCTGGCGCCAGGTCCAGCAGCTGGAGGGGCGATGGAGGAGGAACCCCAAGGCAAGGACTGCAGCTGCTGCGCTGCCGTGTGCCGTGTGCCGCGACGTGTGGCCGCTCGCACCGGGGCGAACAACAACTCTGGCCTCGATTGTTTCTTCGCAGGAGGTTCAGGAGGTGCCCTCTCCAGTGTGGGCTTTAACGAGCATGTAGGCAGCTCTGGTGCGGGGTTGATGCCCGGGCCTGGTCGTCTGCGGGAGCCCACACCGTGCTCCGACAAGGATGGAAGTGGCCAACGCCGTGGTCGTCATGCATCCAAGTCGCTCGTATGCATGGTAAGCGGACTCGCTGCCTCCAGCGCCGCCGTCGCCAGCGGTGCCCATGACGACGGGGCCCAGGGGTCCCGCCGCCGCCGCAGGAGCCGGCGGCGGCTCGGGCTTGACGACCGGAGCCGCAGCTTCGGCGGCGGCGGCGCCGGCGGCGGCGGCAGCGACGGCGGTGGCGGCGTCGTAGCCGGCGGCGCCTCCGCCTCCGCCAGCGCCAGTCAGGAGCGGGGAGTCGACCAAGGGGCGGTGGTTCACCCAAGAGAAGCGGTGGGAAGCGGTGGGAAGCGGTGGGAAGCGGTGGGAAGCGGTGGGAAGCGGTGGGAATGGCCCCCACGTGTTCCGCAGGGGATGGCATGACATGACGTGTCCTGCCCAGCGTGGACCCACCTCCTGACCGCTGTACGCGGCGCTCAGGCATACCCAGGGGTCAGACCTTGTCCATACACGCCGTTGAGGGCCGTGGGAGAGCTCAGGAGCCGACAGAGCGGGTCCTGCCTGCTGTGACGAAAGTTCCTGGCCCCACCTTGACGAAAGTTCCCAGACCCCCGATCCCGGACCCCCGATCCCGGACCCCCGATCCCGGACCCGCCCACCTACCCGGGCCCGTATTTCTGCACTAGAACCTTCAATTCAGATCCTGAAAGCGGATTCGGGCTCCTTGCACCTAGCTCTTCCCGAAGGAGGCATGGGGTACTCCTACATCATTCCTAACCCCCCCCTGGCTCAATGCTCGGCGCAGCAGAGCGTGCGGGTTGGGTCCACGCATGCAGGATCTGTACCGGAAGCTCCCTTCCCATTTGCCTAAGCCCTGCCCTCCGTCCTCCCTGCCCGCCCCTCCCCAGCTCCCCTCCTCGCTCTCCTTCCCTCACGCCCTACCTTGCCCGCGCAGGCCTCTACAACGCCTCAGCACCCCACTCTCCCACCTGCACTCATGACAGCACGATACGCCGTCACCCGTCGGTCCCCTCACAACCGGAGCCTCTGTTCCGGAGGCTTACGGGAAGTGTCTTGCAGCCTCCCCCGCATGCCTTGACTGGTCCCCCAGCGGGGCCGTTTAAGGCTCCTTCAAGGGCTTTGCAGTATGCTCGTGATACGCTGATGATGCGGGACGCTCCTCCTGCGGCACCACGGAGCGCCTGGCCGCTGGACTTGTGCAAGCATTTGCGGCTTGCCATTGGTGCGGCGGCCTGGGGTGCAGTTCATGCGCAGGCCCACCGCCGCGGCGCCGCCATGCCACATTGGGTGTCCCCATCGGGCCCATCCCCGGCCTCCAGCGTCGCCCTGGTGGTGAGACACCGCCATCAGCAAAGGCGCTCCCCAGGGGGGCTCTGCTGGTGCAACGAACCGGCATTGCGGCATGGTAGATACGGGAGCTCCTCCGCGGCGAAAGAGGTGTTGTAACGTGCAGCGCCCAGCCCCTGCACGCGGGCAAGATTGGGGCGAAAGGTTTGGGAGACACCTATAGACAGGAGGCCGTTGAGATTGAAGCCTCCCGCCAGCCTCCGTCCTTGAGCTAGACCTGGTGCGGCCCTGTTCGCTGTTGCGGGCAAGCACCTGCGTCCAATGTCAAGCACTGCTCTGTGTCCCAGCCTTCTGGACCAGTGGACGGTATGCTGCGACCCACGTCCCTTCGCTCCGCCCCACGCGCAACCGGCTGGCTGCCAACGGTGACGGTGCATCCCCCAACCACCAGGGGCCCGCTGAGAGGCCCCAAGTTGCATTCGGTGTAATCACTTGCCTAGCCTGCTGGGAGGATTCCGCATTCCGTGGTGCGACCCCCCCTGCACTCCTGGAAGAGCTGCTCCCTTGCACCGTTGTCGGAAGTTGCGCCTTCAAGCCGCGCTACCCTACGCCACCAGGCCCGGGAGGCCCTCTCGACCAGGCCTGGGTTCGCAAGGTCTGAAGAGGGCCTGGGCAACATCGCAAGCCCAACCGCTCTCAGTCATCCTGGCCTAACGGCCGCCGATGACGGCTCCGTCCTCTCGGTAAGACACGGTGTTGTGCAAGAACGCTATGCGAACAGGTGCGCGCTTCCGCCCGACCGCCAACTTTGATGTCGAGTGTTACCCAGTTAGGCAGTTAACCCCTCCGATGGGCATAGGTTTGAATAATGCGAAGAGCTGCCCTAATGCAATGCGGGGAGTGAGGGTCTGGCCCGGGCTTACTTTTCGGCCACGAGGTCCCACGCGGGAGCGCGCAGCTCCGGAGCCAGCGATAGCGTCACGCGTGGTGGCAGGAAAGAAGCATCTGCTCAACGGAGGAGCAAACGCCGACTGCACGGCCGGAGCCCGGCATCGCGCGGCATTCCGGCATCCGGCACATCAGGGCCCCAGGGCGTCCAACAAACAGAGCCCATGCTGCATCAGGCGGCAGCAGCTACACGGGAGGGGAGGGAGGGGAGGGCCAGGCTTTGGGCAGAGTCGCATTGCCAAACAGAGGGCGAGGAATCCGGCACGCTGTACTGCTCGCCTCAAGTTGTCGCCGTTGCCAAGGCCCTCACACACTACGCAAGAAGCTTCATGTTGCAATGCATCCTTCGCGCCCAGTTACCGCAACCCCGCGCTGAGCGCCCCACAATTACCTCGCCTTGATACCAGCGGCCCGCAGAGCTGGCGCCAGGTCCAGCAGCTGGAGGGGCGATGGAGGAGGAACCCCAAGGCAAGGACTGCAGCTGCTGCGCTGCCGTGTGCCGTGTGCCGCGACGTGTGGCCGCTCGCACCGGGGCGAACAACAACTCTGGCCTCGATTGTTTCTTCGCAGGAGGTTCAGGAGGTGCCCTCTCCAGTGTGGGCTTTAACGAGCATGTAGGCAGCTCTGGTGCGGGGTTGATGCCCGGGCCCGGCCGTCTGCGGGAGCCCACACCGTGCTCCGACGAGGATGGAAGTGGCCAACGCCGTGGTCGCCATGCATCCAAGTCGCTCGTATGCGTGGTAAGCGGACTCGCTGCCTCGCGGGCCGGCCCATTGTCACGCAACTTTTCGTCCACACTGCGTGTTTGGGAACACTTAGGCCTCCGGGCAGAGGTTTCGGAGGCTGAGATGACAGAGGCGGCCTTGTGGAGCACTGCACCGCAGCCACTTCCTGGTGCCCGTCGAGCGCGTGCGGCAATGCTTGTCTCCTACGGCGCGGGCGCAGGGCCACATGCTAGCAGGACCTCGCCTGAGTAACCCGAGCGGCATGTTTTTTGCCTATAGGCTCGCGGCTCCCTGCGCGGAGTGTGCCGCGCCTAAACAAGGCAACTCCGTGGCACGGGCCGTTACCCGACAACCCTCCCCCTCCGCCCCCGCCCTCGTGCTTCGCGCAGGTGGACGGCTGCGGCGAGGACCTGACCAATGCGCGCAAGTACTTCCAGCGCTACCGGGTTTGCGAGCGGCACCTCAAAGCCCCGCAGCTTTCCATGGTGAGGGGTCCCCACGCTGCAGCACCTCCCACGGCCGCGCTGGCTGGCCCCAGCGCCTCAGCAGCGCATCGGCATATCGCTCGCGGACTAGTTCATTCACCTCTTGGCCAGCCCAACATTTGTCCGTTACTTTTGCGACAGGATGGACGGTCCGTGCGGTTTTGTGACCAGTGCTCCAAGTTCCACGACCTTTCCATGTTCGAGGGCAATCGGAGGTGAGCACACCTTGCGAAGCCCCCCGCTCGGTCTGCGCCACGGACCACCACAACCACGCCAACAGTGGCTAGGGAGTAGCGCTAAACGAGCCGCATAGCAACTCAACCACCGGTTTCCTGTATGCTCGACGCTGTGAAATATGACTAACATGCTGCGCCGCCACCCTCGCCGCCCACTTCAATAAAAACCGCTTAATTCAGGACGTGCAACGAGAAGCTGGAGCGCACGCGGCAAGCGCGTAGCGACAAGCGAAAGCAGCAATGGCAGGTGCAGCAACGCTACAACCACCGCTCGCGCCCCGACCCGCTATCAGTTGAGCTCCTGGACCGGGAGCTGCCGATGAAGCGCCCGTTCGTGGTGGATATGGCTGGAGCAGGGGAGCCAGTCGACACGGTACGGCAGGGCCGGGCTTCGACGGGGAGTACGACAGCTCGGTTACGTTACGACAGTCGGGTTCATGGACGGGGCCCGGGCGCTGCGGGTGGGAGTCGCTTACTAGCTCTCTTGCTTTCACTTCGCTTGAGGCCTCACCTAACACAAAAAAGCCTACTTCCTCCCGCCGGCAGGTTGGCGCCGGGCTGCTGGACCCCTATCTGGGCGGAGGCCTGGCGGTGGGGGCGGGGCTGCTGCCCCCCGCCAAGCTGGGGCGCCTGATGCCCGGGGCCCTGCCGCCGGCCCTGGGCGGCCCCCTGGCTGGCGTGCCCGGCTCCCCCTTGGGCCCCATCACCGACCTCGGCGGCCTAGCGGGAGATCCCCTCATCGGCCCCCCGCCTCGCGACACGCTGGAGGACGCACGGGTGAGCGCAGCGGCGGGCGGGCGGGCGGGCGGGCGGGGGACGTTGGCAGCGGCAGGGGCCTCAGCGGAAGTGGAAGGCGGGCTGGGCGCTTCCTCCCGAAGCGAGCGAGCGTGTTTGTCGGGACGGGCGTTGACGCCTGGTACTTTAAACCCTGGTCGCGCGTAACCCTGGCTCCGCCTCCACCCCATTGACGGTCGCCGGCTTGCGCTCGCAGGCCCTCCTCGCCCTGCGCGCCGGCCCCTCCGGGGGCGGCGTGTCTCCGCTCCCGCTTGGGCTGCCCTCGCCCAACTTCGGACGCACCAGCCACCCGCACGGCCTCAGCACCGACAACGCCTCCTCGCTCTCATCCTACGACGCCCACACGGAGGTGCCCCTGCGCATGGACTCGGTCAGCAGCCCCGGCGCCCTGGCCTCCGCCACCGCCGCCGCCGTCGCGGCGGCGGGCGGCGTGGACGCGCTGCTGCCGTCGCGCGCCGCCGCCGCGGCGGCCGCGCGCCGCGCGATCGCGCTCGGCCTGGGCCCGTCGGGGGTGCCGCAGGGCCGGGGCCTGGCGGATGCGGCGGGGCTGGGCGAGGCCCAGGCAGCGGCGGACCTGCTGGCGTCGGGCCGCGGCAGCCGTACTGGCATGGGCCTGGCCGAGGGCATCGGCGTCGGCCCTGGGATGGGCCTTGGCGGCGGCCTGGCGGGCGGGCCGACGGCGGCGGAGCTGCTGGCGGCGGGCCAGCCGGACCTGCTGGCGGCGGCGCTGGACGCGCAGGGCGCGCTGGGCCGCAACGGCGGTCTGGCGGCGGTGCTGCGCGCCGCCGGCAACGGAGGCTCGGGTGCGATCGGAGCCACCAGCCGCCTGGTCACGGCGGCGGCGGCGGCGGCCCGGGAGCAGCTGCTGCTGCGCCAGGCGATGGCGGCGGAGGACGCCGGCCCGGGCGGTTTGGCGCCGCTGAGGCTGGGCGGTGACGGCGGCCGCGGCGGCGGCGGTCTGCGCATCCACCCCAGCGTGGGCGTGGACGAGGATGGGCCGCTTGTGGTCCAGCGCCCCTCCGCCACCGGCATGAGGGACCTGAGGGACGGCCTGGGCGGCCGTGATGCGATGCCGCTGCCGCTGCGCAGCCGCAGCGAGCCGGACCGCCCCGGCGGCAGCAGCGCAGCGGCGACGCTGGCGGCGCTGGGCCGCCTTGAGGCGGCGGCGGCGGCAGAGCTGCTGGCGTCGCGCCTGGGCGACCCGCGCAGCGGCGGCGGCGGCGGCCGACCGTCCACCGACGGTGGGCTGTCGGTGCCGGGCCGCGGCGGCGGCGGCATGTCGGCCGACGACCTGTCGTCCGCGGTGGCGGCGATGCGGCGCATTGAGTCCAGATCTGGTTCTGGATCTGGATCTGCGTCGGCCGCCATGACTGTCCTGGCGTCGCCGGGCATTGACGGCGACGGTCCGTGGCAGGACGCCAGCGGCCCGCCGCAGCGCCAGGCCTCCGGCGACCGCTCGCAGCCGCCGTCGGCGCCGTCGAACAGGCCCTCGCCGCGGCCGTCGCCGACGGTGCCGAGGCCCCTGGCGCCGCCGCCGGTCCCCAGCATCAAGGAGGAGCAGGTGCCAATGGGCCGCGCCGGTGACACGAGCGGCGACCCGCTGATCTCGGCGGCGGCCCGCCGCACCAGCCGTGACGGCGGCATGGCTGACCGAATGGACGGGGGCGCTGGTGCCGCCGCTGCCGGCAGGTCCCAGCGTGAGCGGGATCTCCTGTCGGACCTAGCCTCGCTTGCCAGTTCGCTCCGCGCCAACCGCTCTCCGCGTGCGACGGGCAACGGCCTCACGGTTGACGTGCGGGGCGGCGGCGGCGGCGGCCTGGCGGCGCCGGGCGGCCGGTACGGCAGCCCCCGCGACCCGCCGCTGGAGGACGCCCCGCCGCCGCGGTACGCAGCAAGCCCGCGCGACGGCCCCAGCCCCCGAGTGTCGGACGTCGGCATGCCCGGCGGGCCCCTGATGCGGGCGCTGGCGGCGGCGGCCTCCGCACGTGACGGCGGCGGCGGCAGCGGCGGCATTGGCAGCGGGCTGTTGGCGGCCCTGGCTGCTGGCGGCCTCAAGCAAGAGCCGGGGCTGGGCGGCGGCGGCGGCGGTGGCGGCGTCAGCTTCCGCGACCACGACAGACCGGCGTCGGCGTCTGGCGGCGGCTATGATGGCGCCGGCGCTGCCGCCGCCGCCGTCGGTGGCGGCGCCGCCACCGCCGACGAGATCCGCATGCTGCGCATGCTGCAGGAGCGCTTGGCAGCCAGCGGCCTGGCGCTCGTCCGCAGGTGAGGCGCGTGCTGAGCCATCAGACCCAACTGCCCGGGCCCACGTGGCAGGAACGGGCCCAGCAGCAGTTGGGATGGCGCCGCCCTCCGCGAGCCTGCCGCGTGGTTCCTTGGGCCTCTCAACATAACGCACGACGGCTAATTTGTCAATGATTCAGCGGCGCGGCGCGGGCGGGTGCCGGGGCGAGGTCGCGAGCGAGCGAGCGAGCGACCCAACACGGTTCACGTGGTCGAAAAGGCAAGACCCACTCGGCCCCCGTCGGACGCCCGCCGGCCAGCTGTCGGGCCATCACGCCTGGGCTAGCTTCCTTAACTCCTAATCACGTCCTTTCAGACGCATGCGTGTCCTTACAGTGTTCCGTGCTTTGTGCTTCGGTGCGTGTGAAGTCTCCGAGCTCTGAGTTTCCAGTGCCTAATTAAACCAGTCCAGTCTATGTCTCCCCTGAGCAACAAAACGCATGCTGGGGCGTCCGGGGCTGTGGTGTGGCTGTGCGGGGAATGTCTGCAAGTAGCGATATATCCGATGGTTGCGGGGCCTCAGCTTGAAGCACGTGGTCCTGTTGTTGGGTGCTGGTCCGGGGCTGCATGCGTGAATCGTGCCAAAGCCGAGTTTCGGAGTACCCGGAGTACCCGTCGGGTCTCCTGATCTGCTACGCGCGTCTCCTAAAAGTCGTTTGATTTTGTGTCCGCGGCTCTTCGACGTTAACAAGCGGGGGTCCTACAAGTCGTTATCTGCACAATTAAAGGAAGTAAAATAGCACGGTTCTTGAGCGCTTCCATCCATCAATCAACAAAATATGCTTCAGGGCTCCATGAGTGCGCCCATGCCTTGAGGGCCCCGTGCAGTGCGGAAGCATAGGGGCTGCGGTTGTGTACTGCCTACTAGCGGCGTCACTGCCGGGTTTATGAGCTGAAAACGGGTTGCTGATGCCACGTGAGAGTGGGCTTCAAGCGAGATGATGCGGATGTTGTTGAGTGATGGCGAAGCTGGTGCGGCCTGGCGCCGCGCCTAGCATGGGTGATTGCTCAAATGCACAGGCGTAGCTTTTTGGCGTTGATGCGGAGGTGGTGAAAAAAGGCTATCTTGACATTACGGCGACTAACAGGTCGTGGAATTAAGCGGCGATTGGGCCGGTGGGGTGCAGGTCCCGCCGCGTACCGCTGCTTGTGCGCGGGGCGCGCGGGTGCCCTGCCGACGGCTGGCGGAGGAGAAAGGTCGCGATTTATCCAATCTATGCCGAGTGCACCCGCGGGCGCGGCGAGGTGCATCACGCCCGCTGGGGCCTGGGCCGGATGGCTCGATGGGCGGAGAAGAGGAGGACGCAGGCACAGGCATCGTGTGTGGTCCATGTGCCGGTCGGTAGTAATGCACGCGGACCCTTAGGTCCTCAGAGACGCACAGTCTACTTCCTCAAATGAGGGGTTTCGGGACAACTGAAGGCAAAGGCATTTCTGCAGTGGCTGGCAGCGCACCTTGGCGTGTGTAGTAGCGCAAGGCCGGCGCCGCAGGGCGCGGGGCAGGTGTTGGGAGAGCGGGACCCGCTTAAAGTGCGCAATGTGTGATGGGCGCCGCGTATGGTTTGCGAAGAGGGCTTCATGGGAGGGGGCTTGTGTGGTGGCAGTGGAGGGCCTTGAAGGGCCGTACTAGGGGATTGCTTGTGTCGGGTGGGGGCGGATGGCGCAGGCTTTGGGGCGGGTGGGGCGCAGCACCCCTCGGGGTCTACGCCGTGTAGTCGGCCGCCTCAGTCCGCCTGTAGGCGGCAGTTCAGAGCCTTACGTAGTCGCCCCCAGGTGAATCATCGCGGTTCGTAGTAAGGGGCGCTGTCTCTTAGCCCTGCGGCAGCCAGAATGAGTTGCGGGGTCCACACATGGATGCCGTGAGTGCAGGTTTTGGGCTGAGACCCCGCTATGCACAGCGGCTTTGTGATGAAGCGTTTAGCGCCCCCAGTTTGTGGGGAGGCAGTGACAATTTGTTTGGCCTACCCATTCGCCATGACGGATTACGAAGACGCTCGAGTCGTGCGAGCAGGATTGAGTGAGGGGTGGCAGCACTGAATGTCTATCCCATGCTTTGTCGGCGTGTTTCCAGGCCGCTTGCGGTTGCTTTAAGCCAGGCTTTCCGCTTTCCATGCTTTCCTTATGTATTTCCTTGGCCCTGCGCTACCAAGCTGGTATCTCCCGCTGGCTACGTTGGCCCCGCTCCTATGGCGTGCTCATTACTCGATGTACCGTATCAACCACAAGGACGTAGGGATTGGACAGCGTTGTCGGGGCACGCCTTTGTGAGGGGCGGGGCCCGTGCAATCCTCCAAGTATGTTTAAGAAGGGGATGGGGTGGGCTTTGCGATTGGGTATCCAACGTCACGCGAGTGTGCCCACCGGTTTCGCAGTCACGCTTGCCCTCTGTCGCTCTCAAGGGGCTGCACGCAGGGCAGGCTGCATGCCGGCGCGGCAACATCTGTAACGCACGCAAGCTCTATGCGCTCATCCTTAATGTCGGGGAGGCGGCCAGCGGGCAGGGCCACAACAGCCTTGCGAGGCGCGGGCAGGCGGGCAGCTGCGAGGCCGGGCATTCGACTGTGCCCTGGACAACGTAGCCGAGGGGACGCTCCTCCAGACAGCGGCAGAGGGTGGGGCAGTGACACCGCCTCCAACGTGGTCTTCACTGCTGATCGCTTCTCTGTCCCCATAGTGGCTCCCCGGACCCCCGGGGCCTACGCTGGCCCCCGCGGGAGCTTATGGTGTTGGGGCAGTCGCATAGGGCCCGCCGCATTACTTGCGGCGTGTTCGGTGCGTCATGAGTACTATAGGGTCGGCTTGCCCCGTTCTCCGCCGGGAGATTCAGTGCGAGCACGTCCGGGTACAAGGCCAAGCCTGGACAGGACCTTGACACGAGTTCCATGCCAGAAGCTGGGCCGCTTGCCGCAACACGCCTGAGGCAACAACGCAATGCACCCGCCGCAGCCGACCTCCAACAGGAACCCACTGTTACAACCACGACAGTTGTCCAGGCCTGACGGCCTGAGGCCCCCTCACGGCCGCAGCTCTGGGGCATGGTCGCTTTCTGGACTCGAGGGGCCTCACCCCCGCTTCGCAGAGTGGCTCGCCCCCCAAAACAGTTGAGCACAAAAGCTCCACGCAAACCCTGTTATCAGCACAGTGCACATGACATAAATGACCGCCGGTATCCGCCGCGCCAAAGCCGCACCACCTCGCAGTGTCCCAGAGTCCCAAGATTTCATGGCCCAGCGGGCCGTCCATCGGCAAACAACATAAGAGCCCATGTCGTGTTGTATGACGTAGGCACCTTGCAGAGTTGCAGTGCCTTCGTGGCATCTCCGGCCCCGCCCCGCCCCTGCTGTGGCTGCCGCCTCACGCACCATGCAGCACCACAGCTTGCTGCTGTGTCTCCTCCTTTCCCTGGATGGTGCCTGGATGCAAGCTGTGGAGCGAGGGAGGTGGGCAGGGGGGTTGGCGGTGGGGTGGGGGTGGGGTTTTAGTGAAGGAAGGGTAAGCCACGACGTGCACACCTGGTCACATAGCGTGCCAACGCACGGTACCATATAGCGGCAGTGGCAGGCGCCCATAGCGGCAGTACACGGCGGTGCGACTTACCTCGCTCACTTCTTGAGTGCATCCAGCTTCTCAGTAACCTCCTTGAGCCTTCTCTCTAGCGATTCAAGCTTCATCTCCACCATGGTCGCGTGTAACTGATGCAGTTGGTAGCCTACATACAAGCCCGATGCCACAGCTGCGGCGCTGATTTTGACCGCACTGGTCCAGGTGGTAAACACATGTGACAGGGACTCGAATGTCACATCGGACGTGGGAAGTTTCGCAGCTTTCACCGCGACGCGCGGAATGCCTCGCATTGTGGAGCTTGAGCTGTGCGAGTGAGGAGCAGTATCAAGTACCTGTGAACGGCTGTAATGAGCAGGTAAGAATGGGCAAGTGCGGAGGCGCCTTGGAGCATGCACGTCAGGGCCCACGGTTTTAGGGCCCAAGCGTGCCCAAGCCCATGGCAGATACGGGCCTCGACCTTGCGATGGCGTGGGCGGTACGCCTTCCAACATCCTTTCATTCATAGCGTGCATAGACATACCGGCATGTCAGGCTCCTGGCAGAGGAGGGGAGGTGTGGATCTCCAGAGGGGGTTGGCACGGCAGTGCCGGGGGGCGGCGGGGTTGCAGGCAGGGCCATGCATCAGAGTAATCAGAGCGCGTATCCTCGCGTCAGCGTGCGGGGCCTGAAGCAGCTCAGCGGGCTCCGACGGGCGCTTGACGCCAGCTGGGATAATGAGGAGAAGGGCATGGAGGCCAGGAGCCGCAGTGGAAACGTGTAGAAATGAGTCCGGGGAGCTGGGGGCGTGCGGACGCCGTGGTGGTGGGGGGGAGCCGGGCAAACACCGCGCACACAACGGTATTACCATGACGCAGCGCGCCGCGGGAAGCCGCATCGGGAGCGCTGCGCGCGGGCTGCGTCCTCTTCGCTCCTCCTGACTCCTGACCCCGACGTCTACCTAGCTCACAAGCACAGCAAGATGCGTGCAGCTCTACGTTGTGCGCCCAGCAGCAAGCCGGCTGCCGCCAGCTCTGCCTTTCCCTGCCACGCGGGGAGGCCCGCTCCTGAGCTCTCGCGGTTGCTCCCCAGCGCGCCCCGCATCGTCACAGCGCGCTCGGCCCAAGGCGCCCAGCCGGGACCCGCTGCACCCGCTGGGGGTGACCGCGAGCCGTCGCGGCAGCAGCCGCCGCCCGCTTCCGGCAGGCCCGCCGACTTCGCAGCCGCTCAGGCGATTGCCCAGGTGAGGCCGAGCGCGTCGTGGGCTGGGCGCTGGCGCGGGGCCGCCGCCCCCGTTTCGGCCTCGCAACGAACCCTAGTCGGAGCCCCACTCGCTCCCCGCACTCCACAACCCCCCCTGCCCCTCCGCCTCGGGCCCCCACCCCTCGCTGGCACCCAGGCTGCCGCTCGTCCTCCCTTCCATAGCGGTACACAGATTTCGCCCCTCCCCCTCCCCTTCCCCTGCCTCCCCCCTCCCCCTCCCCCTCTCCCCCCAGGCCCAGCTGGATGCGCTGCTGGCGCGGGAGGCCGAGGTGGTCTTACTAAGGCAGCAGCTGGACGAGCAGCGGCGGCTGTGGGCCGAGCAGCAGGCGCTGGTGGGCGACCGCCTTGACCGCATCGCCTCGCGCCGGGAGGCCCTGGCGCAGCAGCTGGGGGCGCAGCTCACTGCGTCCATGCAGCACACGGCCAGTCTGGAGGAGCAGATGGGCCGGGCGGCGGAGCGGCAGGAGGCGGCGGCGCAGGAGCTGGGGCTGGGGCTGACGGGGGCCGTGTGGGAGCAGCACGAGCAGGCCGCCGCCGACCGAGCCCGGGAGATGGAGCAGCTGAGGCGGGAGCTGACGGCGGCGGTTGCGAAGGCGGTGGCGGAGGCGGTGGCAGGGCAGCGGAGGGAGGGGTGGGAGGCGCTGCAGCTGCAGCTCGCCGGGGCGGTGGAGGAGCAGCTGACGCAGGCGGGGCGGCACCAGCGGGGGGTGGCTGAGGAGCTGGGGAGGATGGCGGAGCAGGTGGGATGGATCGGGGGGCTGGGGGGCTGGGGGAAGTGGGCCCTGGGGGTACCGGGGGCCTCTTCCGTGGAGCGGGAGGGGAAACTAGTTAGCCCACTGTGCCAATTCAAGCTGAGCGGCACAGGGATACTGCCGAGTGAAAGCAGGCTGCCACAAGACCCTGCCACGTAGCGTGCCCTCCGGGTGCTTGTCCCCCCACCCCGTCTCAACCCCAGGTGGACAGGCAGCGGGACCTCATTGCGGGACTGCTGGCGGGCCTTCCGCCCAAGCGGGAGGGGGAGGCAGCGGCCAGCACGGTAGGTGCGCGGCGGGCGGGGTGTGGGGAGCCGGGACAAGGGCCCTTTTGAGTCGGGGGAAACGGAGTTGGTCCCAATCAGCGCACTACACCTCGACGGCTCCCAAGCATGCGCTCCCCCCTTGCAGCACCCCCTCGCGCTCCCAACGGCGCTCCCCCTTGCGCTCCTCCCTTGCGGCCCCCACTTGCGCTCCCCCCCTGGCTGGTGCACGCAGTTGGACTCCCCCTCCTCGGGGTTGCCACAGCCGGAGCCGCTTGAGGCAGAGGAGCTGTCGGAGGCGGAGCGTGGGGAGGAGGCGGAGCGGGAGCGGCAGGACGCCTGGGGCGAGGAGGCTGCTGCGCTGCAAGCTGTGGTGGAGGCCGAGGTGGGGCTGCCGGTAGTGCGCAGCCGGCGGCTAAGGCGCTTGGGCTCTCGGGCGCTTGGCCCGCCCCTCTGCACCAGGAGCCCACTGGGCCCCCAAACCAGTCCGCCTAGCGGCTGCCGGGGTTGCGGTCGCCAGCTTCCACCCCCCGATCCTCCAGTCCCTGCCTGCGTGCGCCCTGCGCTCCCCTGCCACCCACTCCAGCCCACCCGCCCGCCCCTCCCTCCCCTGGCCTCCCCCCTTCCGCCTGCACCCACCCCCGCCCCCCCAGGCCGGCCTCAGCCGCCTGCACCTGGCCGCAGCGCTGGGCCGCACGGGGGAGGTCAAGGCGCTGCTGGCGGTGGGGGCGGACAAGAACGCGGCCGGGCCGGTGCGTCTGGCGGGCAGACATACAAGCAACTGCGGGGTCCAGCACCTGTCGGCTGCTGTTATGTCTCGGCCTCAATCCCCTTCGTGTTTCCTACCGCCTCCGTGCTAGCTAGCATGCTAGCTGCCAGCTGCGTCGGCACCCCCCTACCTCCGGCGCTCCTCCCTGGTGCACGTGCTCACCCGGGCTGCCCTGCTCGGCGCCGGCCGCAGCCCTAGCCCTGTCCCTGCCCCTGACCCACGTGTCCCTTCGGTGTACCGCCGTGTACGTGTCCGTCCCCTGACCGTGCGTTCTCCCGCTGTGTGCCCCGCACGCACGCAGCACGGCCGCACGCCGCTGCATGTGGCGGTGCGCTGCGGCCAGGTGGGGGCGGCCCGGGCGCTGCTGCAGGCCGGCTGCGACATGGGCGCACGCGACGACGTGAGTTCCGGTACTTGCCATGCCATCATGGCATTGATGACTGAGGGTGGGGCCGGATGGCATCTCCCATGGCGGCAACAAGCAGCTGGCCAGACCTTCCTTGCGTATGTCCATTGCACACGGCCCGCGGGGTGCGCGTGTCTCATCCCCTTTCACCCCATCCACTCCTTCCACCTGCTATCAACCTACCTCTCCTCCCATGCACCCTCACTGCCGTCTGCGCCCGCAGTCGGGCCTGACCGCCCGCACGCTGGCGCTGCGCCGGGGCCACACGGAGCTGGTGGGGCTGCTGGACGAGGCCTTCACACAGCGGCACGGGTACAGGCCGTGAGGATGAGGAGCGCGGCAGGGGGCGGGGTGCAGGATGGAGGCAGGGTCACACAGCTCGTGTGGAGCAGCTAGGTAGAGGCCCTGCGCATCAGTGGGATGGAGAGAAGCCGTGAGGATCCCGGCAGGGATACTTAAAGCCGCCGTACTGGCCCCGTAGAAGCCCTGGGGAGCAGCACGGCAAGGTAGAGGCCTTAGTCTTACGTATGCAGCGGAAGGGAGTTGTGCTGGCTGTTCCGTATTGAGTGCATGCATGTGCAACACAGTCCCCGAGCGTGCCACATCGTGCCAGTGGCTGGGTTGCGGGGTGGCAACAAGGGTGGCCCAGATGGGTCATGCACCTCATGCTTGTACGGCGACCGATGGATGCAAGGGGCTCCTGTGGTGGGGGAGTTGGCGCTGAACGCTGGGGGCCAAGCGACCCGCCTCACGGGCTTGCCCCCTGCAAGCCAAAACGCAAGTCCCTGTCCCATGCCAGGAGAGGCCCTGCTGCGTCTTTGGTATGCAGCGGCAGGGCGCTGGCTGTTGCGGGATGTAAGGGTCCCTTCATTCTGACCAGGTGCGGGAAGCTTTGCGGCTCGCATTGGGCCTCAATTGCTGTAGCAACAAGGTTGGCAACAAGGGTGTCCCATGCCAGGAGTGGCCGGGAGCGGGGGCTAGGGCCGCAGACCGAAGAGTGAAAGGGTCTCTTCTGACCTGGTGGGGTCACGCTCGCAACAAGCGGGGATGGGGCGGGTTGGCATCGACGGTTTTGCGCGACGCCCATTGAGCGACACCATAAAGGGAAAGGTCAGTACATTACTGAGGTGCACTTTCAATCAAGGAAAGGCGCGGCACCTGCCAAAAACCAGCTCGATTTGCGGCGACTTTCCGTTCTCGGCGCCTTGCCCAACAGTGCCTCCAGAACTGTGCTGGCACGCTAGCACTGAGCGTTGTGGCCATCTCACCTGTCGAGCCCTCGGTCCACATCCTGGCATCGCAGCAGGTGCGCAGCAGAACCGCTTCCTTGTACATCAGAGGGCAAGGTGTCATAAACAGGCTTGCCGGTACTGCAAGTCCAACCGGCTCGAAAAGGTACGCCCCACGCCTCCGCCCCCGCCCCCCCATCCTCCCCCCTACCCCGCGCCCGCAGGATGGCCGCCATGCTGACGTCAAGTCTTCAAGGCTCGGGCAGCTGCGCAGGGCGCTCTGTGTGGCGCACGGCCCTCGCTCTCTGGGGCCCGGTCGCTGCTGCACCAGCTCGCTGCAATGGTGGGCAGCGAGGGGCCCTGGCGCGGGGGGTCTCGCTAGCTCCCGTCGGGGGTCTCCCCATCAGGGATGACCGAGCCTACCGCTGGGCGGTACAGTGGGGAGGCACGATGTACATGCCTGAGATTGCTAAGCACCCGAAGTGCTGTTGCTCTCGTGCTTCCAACACTACAGACGTATCCTGGAGGCAAGCCTGGAGGGGTCTGAGCGCCGTACTACGGCCGAAGATGACGCCCTCCGGCGGGTGAGTTTTATGAGTAAGATCCGCTTCCCCATACATTTCTCTCTGCCTTCTGAGCAGCCCTCAGTGTCGCAGCGGTTGGTCAAACATGAGTAACTGCAGTCAGCCCTACGCCTCACCCGCTCTGGATGAGGGCTTCGGTGATCTGCGACCGGCCCCACGCATTCCTCCCCCTTCGTTCCTTGCTAAACCCCCCCCCTCCCTGCTAGGTTCCGCTCTTCCCTCGCTCCCTCACATATCACTGGGGAGTCTCTTGTGCCCCGCCTCTCTCTTTCCCCCTCTATTGGCTGTACTGCGACCGGACCCCTCCACGCCTCCATCCCCTCGGCTCCTAGTCTTCATTGTGACGGTTCGCTCGCTCCACCTTTACCTGAACTGCCGCTCATTCTTACCCCTCTGCGTCCTTGACCCTTTCACGGCGGTGCTCGTGACAGGAGGGCCATGACTTTGCCCGTAATCAAGCCCTGCCGCAGCCGCTTGCCAGTGTCAGTTGTGACAAGAGCCCAGCAGGTCTCAGCGGCGACAGAACGCTCGTCATCAGCCGCACACAGAAGCTCGTCAGCCGCACACAGAGGCTCGTCATCCGCAGCAAACACCTAGAGCGGGCATTTGTAAATTTGGAGCGGCAGACCCGCGACTTGTCGAAGTCACTGGGGGTCCTGGTCGGGGTCCCGCTCCGCAAAGCGCTGGAGGGGCGGCTCGGGCGGGACGCCGCGGGCCACCAGGTGTGGCTGCAGGACGCAGACAGCGTTGCGGCGCTGCTGCTGCCCAGGGGGCTCGAGGGCCTGCAGGCCGAGGCGACGGCGGCGCTGGGCCGCCACCTGCTTGCGGAGGTGGGGCGGAGGGCGGGGTGCGTTGCATCCGTCATCAAGGGGGGCATGCTCATGTGTGGGCGGGGCCGCCGCTTGGTTGTACGGTGCGTGGCGGCTTGCGGTGTAGTCCAGCGCCACGCAAGCTGCTGCTGGCTTGCTAGCTTCGTGTGGTGTTTGCTAACTCCATGACATGCCCGTACCCATGCATGCGCGCAGCACATTGGCTTCTGGGCGGCCCTCAAGGCCGTGTGCGCCCTCCTGGATGCTCAACTCGCCGCAGCGGTAAGAGCAGGCCGCAGGCGTTGGACTGGGGCAGCAGTGGGTGAGCTGGATGGGATCACGCACGTTGAGCCGTACAGCTGCCTCATTATTCGGCCGTACCACCCCGCCCCTAGCGCTCCATTATTCCCGCCTCCCGCCCTATCGCCCTCCACGCACCCTGCCCAGGCGGCGACCCGCCGCGTTCCCGCCAGCAGCACTCTGGCGGCCGCCGCACCGGCCACACCAGCCGCACCGCGCGGCGGCCGCCAGCGCAGCGCCCGCTGCGGGCGGCGGTATGCCCCTGTGGGAGCAGGCGGAGGCTGCGGTCGCTCAGCTGGAGGCGGACCTGGGCGCCAGCGCCAGCGACGGTGGCGCCAGCGACGGTGGCGACAGCGACGTTAACTCCAGCGATAATGAGGGCGGGCAATGTCGAGGACGAGGGCGCGGGCGCCTCGGCCCGCCGCCTCGTGCGCGACCTGCGGGCGTACCTGAGCACTAGCAGCGAGGAGCAGCGGCAGCAGCTGCTGCAGGGCGGGCTGTGCGTGGCCGCGCTGTCGGGACTCAACGGCGGCGGCGACATGGTGGCGACCAGCAGCGGAGGGCTGCACCTGGACGCAGCGGCCCCGCTGCAGCTCATCCATGAGAGCTGTGCGCTGCTGACGCTGACTGCGTTCCAGCACTGCAACAAGGGTGAGGGGCACGGCGGGGGCACGGAGTAGCTAGGGCACGCGCGGGGGCGGCACACACGAGCATTAGAAGGCTGGAGGGCGTGGGCTCGAGTGAGCTGCCAGCCCTGCAACGAACGCCACTGCGCTGCGCTGCCTTAGGCTGCCCGCTTCCAACTAGTTGGAGTACTCCTTCCCCGTCCGCCCCCGCCTCCCACCCGCGTCCCCTCTTCTTCGCCCGCACCAAGACCGCAAGCAGGCCACCCAGCAGCTCCAGCGCGCCGGGACGCTGCTGGCCTACGCGCACGGCGTGCTGCGGCAGGGCAGCCCCGCGCTGCAGGGGGCGCTGCCGGAGCACCTCGAGGTCCGCTGCATCGTCGCCAGCACTGGGGGCCCCGCGCCCCCCGCTGGAGAGCTGCCGTCCGCCCTCCCGCTGCAGCCCGCGGGGTTCCGGGCGGTGTCGGCACGGCTGCAGCACCTGCGGTTGCTGGGTGATCGGCTGGTGGGGTGACCTGCGGCTGGGCCTGCTGGGCCTGGGCCTGAGCCTGGGCCTGGGCCTGGGCCTGGGCCTGGGGCGGCAGCTGGCTGGGCCTGGACCTGGGCCTGGGCACGGCGGCGGCCAGGGCCCTGTCTCCGCAGCGGGGCCATGGCCGATTGGCGGAGGCCTCTGAGGGGCCCCTGCAGCGAGCAGGAACGGCGGCCGAGGCCTGGGGCGCGGGCGGCGGCGGCGCGGCTCCGGGGCGAGTCGTTGTGCGCGCGAGCCCGCGCAGGCGAGCCTGTTGCGGCGCCACCACGCTGACTGGAGAGGACAGGCGGGCAGCAGGCACGTGAAGAGGCGTGTGGGTGTGTGGGGGTTGCGCTCTGTAACGCGCTGGACTGCTGGCGGCGGAAGAGGTGGTGCGTGGGTGAGGAAGCATCAAGGGTAGGTGGGGCGGGACTTGCGGGGGCAACGGAAGCGTAGATAGGTGTAGGGCGGGAGCCAGCCCAAGAGCCAGCCCTTCAGGTTGCCAGGGCCGGTGCATGCCGATACCGCGGTCACGGGGGTGTCACAAGACTGTACCCGAGTGTCGGACTGTGTGTGGGACATGCCCACTGCTACTGCTTGCACATCAGGCCCAGCCTTTGTGTCGCTGCTTGAGCGTGATCATAGCCGAAACGGTGGCGGTTGGTTGAGCCGGAACGGTGGCCGGTGAATGCTTGAGGCGAGTGCGGGGGGGCGCTTTGTTACGTGTCGGTTGCTGTGTGCGTGCGTGCTGTACGTCGTGTGCCGTGCGGTCCGCCGGCGTGGAAACCCGGCAGTGTGCAAACATGTTCCCCGCTCTTCTCCCAGCACCAATGCCGACTTCCTGTTTCCGACCAGCAAACAGAACCCTCATAGCGAGAGCTGGACCGCAACGCATCCCGCCCCGGCCTCCCGGTTGCGGGGCTCGCGGCCACATGTCCGGGCCCACAGCTGCAGCCTCAGGGCCTGGTCCGCCGCAGCCACTCGCTTCGACCACCGCAATGCAGCAAGGTCCCGATCGCGGACATGAGGAGCACGCTGAGGCGCCTGCATTGCTACAAGCAGCGCATGACGCGAGCCAGGCGCCCTGCACGCCGGGCAACGGCACGACTGCTAGCGACGATGTGCTCAAGCCAGTAGCGGACCGGCGCTCTTACCGGTTCATGCGCGTGGGCGGTCCCAATGGATCGCGCTTCTTGCTCGTGAGCGACCCCGACGCTGTCTTCGCGGCGGTCTGCACCAACATGCAGGTGGGCGAGACGGCTGGGTGATGGGGTCGGTGCCAGACTGCTGAACCGGGTGGGGCCAGGAAGGGCTCGTGGGCGGGGGGGGGGTGCCCAGGCCGCAGCAGTGGCAGACGGGGGGCAGGTTGCAGACGTCACGCTCGCTAGAGGGGGAGCAGTTGGAAGGAGTCCACGCAGGGGGCCTCAGCTCGTGGGCTGCGGGGGCAGGCGACAGGGGCAGGCTGGGGCCATGTCAGAGGGGGTGGGGCTACACGGGGGGGCCAAGGATGCAAGGCAGGTGGAGGCAGGGGCTCCGGACCTGGTGGGGCGGCATCTTGAGGCTAGGGGCAGGCTCCGCTGCCCAAAACCAGCACCGCAGGACCTGCTCCAAAACAGGTGCACTTTTAATGCCTTGTCCTTTTGCACCCCCTTCAGGCGGGCTACTTTGATGACCCCCCCGACGTGCCGGGGTTTGCGCACTGGCTGGAGCACGCAGTGCACCTGGTGGGGGGCGGGGAGGGTGGGGACTGGGAATGGGACACGGTTGGGGCCGGGGTGGGGCAGAGTGTAACCGCAAGAGGGGGCGTGCGCGTCACAGCCCGCAGCACGCAGTGCACCTGGTAGGGGCCTGGCCTGAGCTGAACGGCCGGGACCTGGGCTGACGGTTGCATTGATGACGGGGGACAGGGGCACACTGGCAGGCGGTCTGCGACTAGGATGATGGGTGTACGGAGGCCCCGGGCGTGGGGGGTGAACCCGCATGCCGCTGTGGGCGACTGGCCCCCAACCGCCCCCCGACCGCCCCTTCCCCCCGCCCCCGTCCTCCAGGGCAGCGGTCGCTACCCCGACGATAAGGACTACAAGTACTTTCTGGCGCAGCACGGGGGCACCAGCAACGCATCCACGGGTGAGGGGGCCGGGAGGGGGTTGAAGGGGTAGGATGGGGGCAGGCGGCAAGACCACTCCCGGGTTGACCCGCGACCGTGGCCACCATGCATCCACGGGCATGGGGGTACACACCCATTCCTGGGGGTGTACCGTATGAAGGGCTGCTCGTGTGAGCTCGCGTGAGCCGGGGAGGCGCAGGCGCGGGGCATGGGGTGGGGGTGTGTGGGAAGGAGTCGGAGGACCGGGGCAGGTGGTACGGCCACGACCGGCAATCGGCCCGCTACCATGTGCGTGGAGGGGGCGGGTGAGGCGGGGAGGTTCCGCCCTGGCTCTCCCTTTGCCGCCAAGCCACCAGGCCCGTGAGCGTGGCGGCAGTGCGGTCGTCCAACGCTACCAGCGCCGGTGCCTGTGCACGCTGAGCGGGCGGGCTCCCTGGTCCATACCTGAGCCCTGCTCCGGCCGGAAAATGCGTAGCAAGCTGTGCGCGAGGCTCCAAATTTGCCGCCGCCCGGTCGTGACTCCTGCCGTGCGGTACGCGCGGGTGCCGTACGCAGGCATGGTGCACACGTCGTACCACTGCACGGTGGCCGCCGAGGCGCTGCCGGGGGCCCTGGACCGCCTGGGTCGCTTCTTCGTGGACCCCCTGCTGGGGCGGGAGGCCATACTGAGGGAGGTGCGTGGGGGTTGGGGGTTGGGGGTGTTTGAAGCTGATAAGCGGGAGAGCGTCTAGTGGTTAGTGGAATTGTCGGGGAGTGGGGGATGGGAGGGTCGGAGGGGAGGGAGGCTATGCTGCAATGGTGGTTGCGTGCAGTTGTGCTTGGATGTGGGTGCGTGTGAGGAGAAGGGAGGGGCGACAGGGAGACGCATGCGAAGGCGCGTTCTGTACGGCTGTCCCCGTTCGGGCCTCTCTTCCCCTCCTCCACCCTCCTCCACCCTCCTCCCCTCCTCCCCCTTTTTTTCCCCCTCCCCCCCCCAGGCCGAGAACGTCCACGCCGAGTTCAGCCGCAACTGCAACTCAGACGCCCGCAAGCTCCTGCAGCTACGCCGCAGCGCAGCGGGGGGCCTGCTGGGGAAGTTCTCAACGGGAAACATCGCCACGCTGAGGGACCGCCCCGCCGCCGCCGGCGCCGACGTGCCGGCGGCGCTGGCGGCCTTCTGGCGGCGGCGCTACCTGGCGGGCGCCCTGGCGGGGGCGGTGGTGGCGCCGCAGCCGCTGGAGCAGCTGGCGGAGTGGGTGGCGGCGGCGTTTGGGGAGGTGCGGCTGCGGCCCGGTGACGGAGGCGGCGGAGCCGGCGGAGGAGCCCAGGAGGCGGCTCCCGCCACCGCTGCCCGCCGCGCCGCGCCGCCGCGCCGCCGC